>JAHLSL010000057.1:2613475-2697202 GCA_025920805.1 Petroica traversi | reverse complement strand
TGTAACCTAATGCTTTGTGAGACATTAGGTCACATCTTGTAGGGACATTTTTTGCTGCTTTTCTCTTAGAAAATTGTTTTCCATCAGAAAAATAATTGATTCTTTCCTTGCTTTAGGCTTTAAAGAAGTCAATGCTCCAACTATTACCCCACCTCTCAATCAGCCCAAAAGATCAAAAAAACGCCATACAAATTTAACATTGGATAAAATGATGGAAAAATTCCTGCAACAGAGCATGGATACAGATGAAAAATTTTACAGATTTGAAGAGCAGAGGCTCAAAATTGAGGACAAGCGTCGGGAAGCTGAGCATGCTCGAGAACTCCAGATGTTACAGATGTTGGGACAGATGTTGGCTGGAATTTCTTCTACGGTGTCACAAAGGTCACAGTCTATACCAGCAAGTCCCCCTCGGAGAGCAAACCATCGTTCATATGCGGATAACTTTAATTATAATGCTATGACAGCAACACTTTCTCCACCGATAGGTACTTCCTTCTACAGCATAAATAAAACCTAGGGTACTTTTTAAAACTTCTGTGTGAAAGCACTGGTAGTAAGCAGCTTTTGAAAATAAAAGCTAATTGGAATTATTTAATTCTGTGGTGAAGGTGTTTGTCTGATGTTGAATGAAATTAAATCATTATTCGTTCCATTGTACTGGTTATTTAATACAGGTACATTAGTTATAAAAAATTTGATGAGCAAAATCATACCTTTTGAACCCTGTAAACACTGGGAACTTCTTTCCAAGTTCATGTCTCTTTACAGTGAAGTTAGGTGGAGTTTTATATATACAAGGCAAGTAGGAAAATTGCTGGAAGTAATCTGGAAACATTAGTTACTTGGTAGCAGACATTTTGCTACTTTTCTGCTTGAAGCTGTCAAGCATGACCCAGTATATGAAGTTAAGGCTGTGCATGGGTTTTTCCAGGGCTGGGAAAAGAGTGTTTTGCCTACACAGAAGTAAGTCAGATGTTAAGATCCAGCTTCTTTAAAATAAATTCTTTACAACAAAATTCTGAGTCTTATCAATTAAACATTGTATTAGGCGTAATAGAAGATACAAATATTTATTTTTTTTCCTACACCAGCTCTTTATAAATTCTGTGAGCATCTGAATTTACTTTAAAGAGAAAGGCAAGGCAATATGTCAGGAATTGGTATTTTTGCACAAACTCCTCCTTCTGTACCTTATGTGTAGGTGAGAAGCTGATGGTAGCAATCATTAACAAACTTCTTGGGATCTGTGTGCCTGTGGTATTTATCACAGTTTCTTTGTACAGGGAGATGGACTGCATGGGCAGGAGGAAATCAGGCACACTCGATCAGTGCTGGAACTAGAGTCAGGTTGGGACTTAGTGATTGTAGCCTGCGACGTGGAAATAAAACAAGTCTAATTCTGTTCTAATTCTGAATTTCACACTGCTTGAAAGTAGAAGAAAAAATATGTAGTTTGAAAAGAGAAAAAAAAAACCCACTCAGCCTCAGTGTTGAATAATGATCTGGCGTGCCAGATCCTAAGGGACATTCTCTGAGTCCCGAGAGGCTTTTCAGTGTGTTACTTACTGGCAGACTGGGTGGTAAGGCCTGTTGAGGGTTTAGGCTGGCAGATCTGGTTGTGTTTCTTCTTGAGAGGATAGTTGGTCTGTAGGACTTCTGGTAGCAGCAGACTATCATAGATAAATCATTGGATATGAATGGATAGCGTTTCAAATGTTGTTATTGCTTTTAAAATAGAGGAAAACTGGAGTGCTTTAGAAAATCCTGTAGGAAATCATTTAAGGTTCTGACTGGGGTGAAGGTACCTATAAGGCCCTACCATTACTTCTGAAAGTTTTTTTCTTAAGAGCTTATGTGTAACCTGAGGTTGTGGTTCAGTTTTTCTCACTGGTTTTCATCATATAGATGTACTGGCATATTGCACTGTGCAAAAATGCATTTTCTTTATTTAATTGTAGCAAGAGCAATTAGAGGTTATCTTGGCAAAGGTGTAAAAAAGTGTTCATGCTAAAATTGAACATTATGCTTCATGCAACACATCTTTTAAGGAATTAAGATTTAATTTATTAAGAGCTGAATATGCCACAGGGATTCTGTAGGTAGAGTAGGGCTATACTAAGAATGGCTTTTTGCATAATTTTCTGTTTTCTCCCTGTTTATTATGTAGTTGCTTTATATTCACACATGAACAAAAAGCAGCAGCAAATAAACAGAAGGCCTTCTTGACAACACGGTGTCAAGGGTTTAAGGGTTCCAAACTATATAATGTTCTTGAGTGGTTGAAAACCAGTGAGTGCATGAGTTGTGATTTAAAGAAAATAATCTGCCCTATTTTCAGAGGGGATGAGCATTTTTTTCTCCTCTGGGTCACTGCAGAGGAGTGCACTGTGCTATTTTGGCTGTAATCCAAAACAGGTTGTGGGGTTTGTTTTCATTCCTTTCCTTCCCTTCCCACCCCTCTCCCCTTTTTTATTATTTCTCAGTAAGAGTGGGTTGTCAATACTCAAAAGCAAAAGGTCAGCCAAGAGTATTTATAATTATTGAACACTAAGGTGTACTATAACTGATGATTAGCACGTCTGGTTTAGGTTTAGATTCTGTGGAGGACAAAGATGCATTTTGATGATGTCACACAGATTTGGCATTTTCATGTTTATTACATTTTTTTCCCCTTATTATGCCCAGTATTTTTGGAACAGTTTTTTGTTTTTTCTTCCTTTTTTCCCCTCATCTGTATTTTGGAGTTGGGGGGTGGAGTCACTGAGTTTTATGTAGCTGGAAATAAGGAGTATCGTGGGAAGTATTTTCTACATAATTACGTTTACATGCATAACAGTTCTTTGAAAGTTTTTAAGAAGATCTGTAAAAAAGAAAGTAAGCGTGGCTGTGGTCTAGGACACTGCTATTAGTGTTCAAATAAACTGCTCTTCTGAACAGAATTGTACAGGTAATGAAGAGCTTTTAAGAACTTGCTCTTTTAGTGTATTTGCTGCAATTCATAGTGAACGCGTTGATAGAAGTAGTGATCTCCGCATTTTTCCCATGTTAGGTAAATGTTTTCATTCTCTCTAGTTGTAATTGTTGCAATAATTTTTTCTTCTAAATTTTTGTCACCTTTTGAAAGAGTCTCTGGGTACATAGCCTATTGAGTGCAGTTGTTTTAGTATGTGGTTTGACATCAGAGCTAAACATCATGTGGAGCTTTGCATCAGAGATCTGGAGATGTATTATAGCTGAAATGATCTTTGTGTGATATTTGTGATGTTTGCATCTAGTGCGTTGGATTAGAGTTTTGCAGAAAGACTTTCACTATGCTTTGTAACCGCCTACCAAAATAAAAAAGCAGTGAGATAGGCCCTGATTCTGCTAAGAGGTGGAAGTCTTTAAGGGGAAGCAAAAGAAAAGGTAGGGTGCACATTTAAAATTTGGTTTCAGTTGCTTTGTGCTTGCTCTGTGTCTGGATGTGTTTAGTCCTTACTAAGTGTTGCTATTTCAGTTGAGCTTAATTATGGAACTGATTTCAGGCTGAGCGAAGAAGAAGTTATTTCTAGTTACAAAATGTTCATATAACTATTCTGGGTTGTTTCTCTCTGTACCTGAGCCCCAAATTAGCACTGTGAACAGTCAGTGAGAATGTTCTATACATCAGACCCTGAATGCATTGTTTAAATCATCACCTTCCCTAGTTACTCACTGTTCTAAAGGCCTTTAAGTGACAAAGTGCTTGGATTATAGAAGTATGTCACTTCGTGTATCTTTGTGTGATTTTATTAGTGTACATGAGTGCTTAAAATAAATGCTTGGCAGTATTTGAAGAAAGAACATTCTTTGAAGTAACACTTACTTTCTTCTTTTCAGTTATAGAGAGATCTTTTTCACTGCACAGAACACACACTCTGAAGGATATGGAGAATATTTTCCAGCTGGTGCGCAATGTTATCCCTCCTCTAACGGGGAAAAAGCATAAAGGTCAAGATGGTCGTATAGGCATTGTTGGAGGATGTCGAGAGTAAGTTAAATAGAAATTTGATTTTTGCTTCTGATAAAGCTTCAGATGTCATAACTACTTGTAGAAGACATTCAAACTCATCTTACATTTAAACCGCAGTTTTTCAGAGAGCTAATACTCCGTCATCATGTCAATGCATACTTAGGAAAGAGCATGGTACCTTGAGATCTTTTGCAAAATTTTGATACTGAATGTTATGAGAACTTAAAGTGCTGTTTGTGTCTATCTTCTCTGTCTTTTTTGACCACCAAACTCTCTGCTTTCAGTGTTAGTCTTTTCCCATTGTGTGATGAGTTTATAGAATGAGTAGAGTAAGACAGTGGCACATCAGATTTTTTGGCATCTTGGGAACTGTGTCTCATTATTTTCTTATGCTGTGCTTTCTTGTGGGCTTTTTATTTTGATAAATATTGGTATTTACTAGATTCTGTCAATACCTTGTTTTATATACTGGAATAATGAAAATATCTTGTTTCGTGGGAGAAAAGAGGTACTGCATGAATCAATTAAGCGCTGTACTGGCCTAGAAATAATGCTGGCCACAATACTTTGATTGAACCACTACACCTTCCTGTTCTTAATTTTCCCCTTTTGCAAGAGAGATGACATATTTTTCCTGGTAGAGAGATCTGCTGTTGTACATCTGCTGTTAACCAGCATTCCATAAAGAGCAAAAAGGTGCTCTCTTGTAGCTAGGTTGAATAGCCAGGAGTTAGAACTTAGTGGTCATGGGTTCTTACCTCTTGGCTGAAGCAAGCACCTTTGCCGGGTGATTGTGTTCATCTCTCTCTCCTCAGTTTTTATGAAAAGAATTTAGGGCACCTGGAATCACAGTTTAGGCACTTTAGTTAAGCATCTAAAGCCAGATGGGATTGATCCAGGTCACAGATCCCATATTTAGCTTGCAAACAGTTCTCGACTCTTGTTTTGTTTCTCCCTAAAGTTTTACCTCTTTTTCTTGAGAAAATTTTGCTGGTTTATGACATGATCTTTGTAAATATTTCTATGAAAAATCATTATCTAATCTCATTACTGTGTTTGCTAACCTGGACTTTGTTTCATTCTAGATACACTGGAGCACCGTATTTTGCTGCAATTACAGCTCTCAAAGTGGTACGTGATCTTCTATACGAGTCCAAAATAAACTTCTCATCATTTCTGTTGCCTAGGTGCCATTTTCAAAATGGCATTCATTCTGTAGTGCACATGAACTTTGAGTTCTAGAAGGTCTTCTCCTGAGCAGAGAAAATCCTTAGCCCAGAATGTGAAGACATACTTTGTAAATGTGTTGTTCACTGTGTTTCATTCACTGTATTTTCTTTCTCTGTGTAAGGTGAAGTTAGAAATATGTCCAGAATTTGACAATTTCAGGGACTTGGATAGGAAATTTTAAGACTTGATGAAATATTTTCTCCAAAAGTGAGCAATAAAACAACTTTGGGTTATTGTTTAAAGTTATTTTTTGTGCTATAGTGTTGAATGAAATAACTTTTGTTTCAAAACTTAAAACTTTAGCCTAGACTTACATACTGTAAGTCTAAAGATTGTGGGTGAAATTCAATGCAATTTCTAATAGCACATTTTATTTGTATTCTAATCTTCAGCAGAAGTATTTTCTAAGTTGTTTTTTTTTCCTAGAAGCATGAACTTCCTTATTTTATTGACATATTAAATGACTAAACATATTTACGGCAGACTACATAAATACAGAGTGATTACTCAAATGTAAACAAGTTATGCTTACATAATACATCTGATTTTCAGAATGCTATATAAAGTATGTCAGTACTTTCAGTTAATTCTGAATGCTTTTCTTTCTGAAGATTTCTCTCAGTAACCAACCACCTCTTCCCTCAGAATGCAAACACTCAAAGATTTAAAACTGAAATTATATTATTTAACCATGTTGTTACAAGATCCCGAGCCACTGACCTTTCTGTCCGCTGTGTGCAATTTCAGTGGCAATATTAGGAGGTTCCTTAGTGAAGTCACTTGATCCCAGACCATTACATCTGCACATAAACAGTCAACAGTAGCTTGAAATGTTAAATGTGTAGTAGTAAAGCAGAGGAGACACCCGTTAATACTGGGAAATTTCAGCATGCAGGACCAATACAGGATCAGGTTTTCTGCTCACTGCTTACATAGTTTCATGAGTATTTCTGATTTCTTGAGTTGGTAGCAGAAGTTTGAGACTCAGCTCTTTAATGTTCATTAACATTGGGTGTGTTGCCAAAATTTTGCCAGCCTTCTTCTTGTATGAATTTGGCCTATTGAGTAAAAATAGTAGGACTGGAACTGTACTCATGGTTTGCCATAGCTATATTTTGCAAGTATTTTACAGTAATATTATGGCTCTCTAATGTAGCTCGTCCTGTGTTCATCTGTGTTCTTTTGTACATGTGATATTTTAATCTTTGCTCATCTGCAAATGAGAAACATTTCTCAAGTGAGTAAAAATTCAAGGTTTGTGTTTTCAGTCATCCTGTTAGTGAGAAACAGAAAAAAAATATTGGCAGTTAGATACAAAAAGAACTGAACATTTAATATTAGTCTAAGCCAAAATACAAAAAAATTGGTAGTTTGTTTAAACTATTGAGACATAAGAATTCTCTTGAATTATTAGTTGAGTAATTTTTGGAATGATAAAATAATTAAGTATAAATTTGATAATACTGTTTGCAAATTTTCTTTTTTAGGGTGCAGATTTATCCCATGTGTTTTGTACCAAAGACGCAGCAACAGTTATCAAATCATATAGTCCAGAGCTGATTGTTCATCCAGTTCTGTAAGTGACGTACATTTTGTTTAAATTAGCTAGTCAGGCTTACTAGTTTTAATATTTCAGTCTCATAATTGATGAGTTTGTGTTATTTCTTTTGCTGAATTACTGGATGGGTTAGCTGGAAATCACAAAAACTCTGGGCTTTGTCCTTTCATTGCAAGCAGTTATAAATTTAATATAGGACAATCAGCTGTGAATTTCTTTTAATGACTGGTAAAGTACAATTTTTAAAAAAGTAGAGATCTTTCTTTCTGCTACTTGCTGATGTGTTCTGTGATTGTAATGCATTTAACAGTGAACAGTAGCTAGATCCAGAACTATGAATCACTACAAGTCAGCATTTTGCAGTCTGCATTTGAAAGGCAAATGGAGTGTGTTCTCTTGCTTCTTCAGCCCTAATAGTATTTAACAGTAGTGTGTCTGTTTTCCTCTCACTCCTGTGTATATAGACACCTATGCAAAATTACAAGGCAAGAGAGATGCAAATTCTCCTTTTTCTGCATTATTATGATGCTTGAGATACACACCTGTTCTTGGGAAGAAATAGATGTTCCAAAATGATATAAAATTCAGGGTTTAATTAACAAGAAGATGAAAAGTTTAGTAAGTAACTGTCCTCCTAATTGGGAAAATCAGTGTGTGTGTGCTTTTCTGAATTTTTGTTCTGAAATGTGTTGCTGATTGATGAACTTTCATAGGGTAAATTTGTTTCAATTACGTATTATGATGGTTTGCAATGAGCACTGCAAATGAGAATTAAGATGTGTGCCTTCGGTATATGCCTCTGAGCTTAGCTTGCACCAGTGCATGTCAAAGTCTGTTGGTGTAAAAGCCAAGCTGTGATTAGGGTAGGAAAAGCATAATTTAAAAACATGTTTGTCAGATATTGCTGTCAGGAAGGATTTATGACAGTAGAAATATTTTGCTGTCTGAGAACAAGAATGTGATCTTCCTTATGGGGGTGCCTGTGGTTGGAGGTCATAAATTTATTGCATTCTGAAAGTGGGTTTCATTCTTGTCCCTGTAGACAGAGGTGCTTACAAGGAAAGCAGTTAAACAGGGTTGTATTTCCTTGGTTGTTTTTCCCCCACACCCCCAAAGACAGAAGAATCCCATAACTTTACCAATTTCAGACAAAATAAAAAGGATGTTTGAAAGCAAGGGAGAGATGGGTAGGATTGTTACCAGTATGACTGTTTGCCTCTTCACTCTAAAAAGCATCTCTTCAGTGATGTTCTGTCTGGTATCATTTGATAGCAAATGCAATGGAGAAGCCTAATGGTAATATCAACATTTAACTTGGGGTGTCTTGAGATTAGCATATGGTTACCCTGTGTGGTAGTGAGTTGACTTTACCTTGGGAAAAGCATTTTTTTGTATATATGTGGTTTCTTGATGTCTGGTAATGGAAAATGTTAATAGGAGAAATAGAAGCAACACAGAAAAAAGGGGAGATGAAAATAGGGTTAACAGTAAACTTTCTATTCATGGAAGAGCAGATCATGCCTGCTAAGTAAGAGTGGGATTTTTTTATATGCAGATTCTCAGGGTCTTCTGTGGAATTCAGATTTCAGTGAAAACTCTGGTCTTTCTACCTGCAAAGAGAACTTTTGATTTTAAACTTCTGTTCTGTGAGTTCCTTCAGATGTACCCAGTACAGTGAATCTAGAGATTTTCATATCCATTTAAGTCTGCTACACAGTATTTAATGCTTTTATTAAAACTGATTAATTTCATGCAGACAGCTGGGCTAATTGCATGATGCAGTGGATCTGTAAATACTGTTTGCGTGACATTCAAAATGAAAAAAATGCAAATATCTGAGTGTTCAGATTTTATTCATTAAATTGTCTTATATTTTTATCTCTTCTGCTTCATTTGAGGGAAAGAGAAAACAACCTTTTCTGGTTAGAAAGGAAAAAAATCTTGATTGACTCCACTGAGCGCAGGTTTTATTGAAATTTACACCAACAGCCTATTTTTCTTGTCAGGTCCTTTGTGTTCAGTGTCACACTTCCATATGATCCTTTATGTGCAGTGGAGCCATCTGAGCTGGGCAGGCTCGGCTGCTCTCGGTTCAGAGCCCCATCTCTTAACCAGTCTTTGTGCTTTCTCCCGGGCCGCGCTTCACGCTTGGGAGAACCTCCGGGTAAAACCCACCAGCAGCTATGTCATTGTTTGCTTTTGTGCCTCTCCTTAAAACTTTGCTTTGTTATGATTTCTCTGTGACCCTTCAGAGTAACTAGGTAGCTGTTGTACCACTCTCTTATTATGCTAATCATAATTATGGCCCCGTGTACTCAACTCCCTGTTGGAGCAGCTTGGCATTTCGCCAGGGTTCAGCTGCCATTTTGTACTGCCGGGAGTCTGACATTTTATCATCTTAGCTGCCACTACTTTCTCTACTGCCTTCACCTCACAGGGCATCACCTCAAGGGAAGAAAATGCTCTTTTCTTGCCCCTACTGAATGCTTGGGCTCTTCTGGCTCGTTAGAGCTGCTGTTGCAGATCTTTGCCAGCATGACTGGTGAAGGTATGTGAGGGTTAGAAGTTGAACTGAGCATTTCAGGTCTTTGGCAAATGTCTGCCTCTTCAAGGATGCAGAGAATGTTGTGTGAGAAAGATTGAGCAGGATTGCAGAAGGAGGGTTATGAAAACGAGCATCCAGCTTGCAGCCTTGCCAGGGCAATTCCATGTGACCTCAGATCCTTTTGGTGTAGCATTTCATGCTGAGGACACCCATAGTGCCACTTGTTCTGCTGTTTTTGTTCCTTGACTTCAGTCCCTGTATGAATGAGAGAGAGCTGGGGCTGCACATGACAGCCTGGGATCTGGAATCATGAAGCCTCAGCACCTGGCTCTGTGTCCTCACTACCTGAGCAGAATAATGAAAGCAGGGTGTCTAGGGGCTGTGAATAGTCAGTATTATCAGTAGTAACTTCTCCTTTTTATTCAGGGATACTGTCAAATGTATTATGGCCCCTTCCACAATGACCTGGTATTATTCAAAAATTTATCAGCTGATCATTTCAATATTGTTGCTATCTGACTTTTTGCTTTCCTGTGGTGAAGCGAAAAATGTGTACTGCAGATGTTGGGGTCTTTTGAACAGTGGAATTTACCCAGTTTTGGTGACATCTGCTTCCCTTGGTCTTGTCACTGCTACCCCATGTTTGTGCTGCATTTTCCTCTTTTGTCACCTAATGTGCTCAAACTGTAAATGCTTCACAAATACAGGCAAGATAAAACTTAGTTTTTGTAGTTTTTTATTTTATTGCAGGTGTTCTCTGTGTGGATTTTTGCTGTAGATGTGTGCACACTTCCTTCATGCATTTCTAGAGAAGAGTTTTCAGCAGCTTTTTTTGTATTTCCCATGTTAATGGCCTGGCTTAGGTCAAGTTGAATAACTTCCTGGATACCTGTGTTTGGTTCACTTTGTAGGCAAGTGATCACAGAGCTAAATGGGCTATAGGCAGCTGGTTGTTTGTTAAAAGGAGAATAAATCTATTGTGCTATATTCCTCTCTTGCAGGGACTTTTCATAATTGTACAGAGATTTTCTTCTCTGTAGGCAAGAAAAGAGCCAGATACTACTGAGTAGCCCCCTTGTAAGCTGGTTATCAGACACTTTGTAAAGTCAACAGTTGATAGACTCTTTGATCTCCAGAGTTTTATCAGAGAAGTAGAATGAGATGTCAGGTCATTAATTTCCTGTGGTGCCAAAGAAGTGACGTAATTTTACATTATCCACCCAAAAAATCACCCTTGAACTAGGCATGGATTTAGAACTAATAGCTTTCTCTTAGCTGGTTGTGTCTCTGGGTTTGTGTGGACTAGGAAAGATTGTCAGAATTACTAGAAGTTTTACGTTAATTGCTGAGTTCATGTTTTGGGTTGGATTTTGAAGATTATTCTTTTGAGTTTGAGATGAGAATAATTGATAAGAAAATTCTCATGAGGCTTGACTGTGTGTTGAGGCCAGTTACCTTTAATGAAGAAACTCAGTGAAGATCAGGGTTTCTCGAATGTATTTTATCTAGTTTTACTGAATTTTGGCTACGTTTCGACCATTGGAAAAAATCATGAAAGTGAATCATGGTAGTTGAGGGCCTGATAAGTTACCTGAGCACTTTTAACCAGTGCCAAATCTCTTAAAGAAGGCCCAGGAATAATCTTTAGATATTTGGCCCCCTGTAATTTATTACATGGAGAAGAGATGCAAAACCATTGATGCAATGTGGGAGGATGCTCACACCTCTTAGTTGTGTTAGCTGAGGATAGATATTAAACATTGCTTTGGTGTAATGCTGGCACTAACCTCTCTTTTGATCAGCTGGTGCAAGAACTGCAAAGTTGTCACCAGGGAAAGCCAGGGAATAAACAGAGATTCCTCCAATGGTCAGAAAGATGTTTCTCAATTGACTTGGCTACTGAGTCCCTATTACACCTGCAGAAAAGATGAAGGAAGACATAAACTTTGTGATCATTCTTCCAAAGCCTCATTTAGACCTCAGCCTGGCTAGGAATCACATGAGAAAGTTTGTGTTTTTTTCTTAAATACTTAGGGACAGATAAAGGTCATTTTGTATGTGCTGACTCAGGGAATTTATTTATTTAAACTTGTTCTTGTTCTTAATTTATATATTAAACTCGTTCATGCAATGCTGTGGCCAAAACTTGCTTATGGACCTGTTTCCTGTGTCCAGCTTTCTTGGCAAAAAGCTGCCCCTTCTTTTCTGTACGTTGCAGACCGAATAAAAGCTGGGAGGTGTATTCACCCCTGTACTACAGTCCCTTTCCTCTCTCTTGTTGCAGAGGTCTCATGTGATTACAACAGAGGTTTTGTCACCTCCTCAAAATGTGAGAAGTAGTCAAAGATTTTTAGCATTGCTGCAGGGAGTGCTGCTGTCCCTGCTGCTTTCTGACATGTCAGGAAGAGATGTACTCCAGTTAGTTCTGGCCAAATTCATCCTTCTGAATGCCTGCCTTGCTGCTGTGATTTGAAACAGTGATCAAATCTCTTTGGTGCTCAATCTTTCTTGAGTTTGAGTGAAGGCAGGTGTCCCTAGGGTTTGTTTTTGAAGGTTTTATGATCCCCTTTTTTCCTGTCCCAGATAGCAGTAAGCAAAGCAGATATTTAGGCTGAGACCTGTCCTGTCTTCTCATGTGTTCACAGCTGACTGGAAGTACTCCAGCCTTCTGGGTATTAATTCAACTATTATCTGTGCCTTAAGGGTTGAATGAGAGGGCTACCAATGTGATAAAAGCTTGTTGCTGTATTTACTACTTTTAACATTAAACAAAAAGTGCATTATTTTTTCAAGGGACATTTAAAATGTATTAATTTCTGAGGGAAATTACATTGTCATCTTCATTCTGTTGCTTTTATAGTCACTGGTTTGGTTGATTGCAGTCTATTTGAAAAATATTTGTCAGATTCTATTTATCAAGTCAGTTCATAGGAAGTATAATGGGTCAAGACCACTTCCATGAACTCTGAAAATACAAGGTCAAGACATTTGGTTATCATTATGCTTTTGGGAAGGATTGTCGTAATATACACTGGTAAAGTGGTTGAGATCAAAACAGACCACAACTGCTTTAAGTATTTGTATATATCTAAATGCAGGTCATAAAATGGTTGTGTTGGTAGCTGTGGTATCTTTACAAGGCTAATAAGGTTCACCTTCAATGCTGTTATCATTTCTGTGTGAGAAATCTCAGAAAACAGAGTCAGGCAACAGCTTCTTCTCTCACAGGGTGCTCTGCTCTGCTTAAAAGAGGAGATCCCATTTGTGTAGTGCATTTGGGCTCATTATTAAAGAGGCTGTTGTGGGTTCTGATGCCTGTAGTGTGTGACCACCCAATTCCTAATGAAGCACAACATCTGATACCTAAGTGGTGTCCAAGCAGCAGCTCTGGAAAACACTTTCTGTTGTTGTCATTATGAAAAAAAACCCCAAAACTATGATGTAGTCAAGTTGGCATTTTCTTCTAAGTGTTTACCTCAATAGGTTATTCACACTTTTACTGCCTTGAAGGAAGAATGTGGAGCAAGTAAAGATTCTGGTATCTGCACACTAAGAGCGATTGCTTCCCATGAGCTTATGACACCCCTCCTTCTCCTGGATAATCAGTTGCTGCTGCTGCTAATATTCAGAAGAAGCCGATCATGTTCACTTCTGGTATCTAAATTAACTTACTCAATGAGTAGAAATGAAGACTTGATTTCAATAGAATTAAATTCTTCTCTCATTAAAGCCTTTATTTTTCTTTCATTGTTTTCCCTGTTATTTAATCAAATTGTAGCTGGAAAATATGTATTGTCTATCCAGTGTTTACAGACTGTACACTGCACAATTCAAAGATTTAAGCAGCCTGTTGTGAAAAAGACCCTTTCGTCTTCTAAACGTTTTGGGGGGAGGCATTTTAGTATGCTAATCTTAATTTAATAAACAAATCTCTTTTTGTTGTGTAATTGCATCCAGACAGCTTCTCGCCAGTGTGTTGTCTCTGCAATTTGCTCTACCTGATTGAGGTGCTTGGTGACAGACACAAGTTGATTATGGGCTCACTGAGCTTCTCTAGAATAAGCTCTTATTTCCAGTTCTGTTCGTGGGACTGAAAGAGGCTGCCTGAAGCCATTGGGCTGCTGGAAATGTGGCATTAATTTACAGGAAAGATGATTGAAACATTGACAAATACAGGCACTCTTGGAAGAGATAATTAGTTTAATTTTATGTTCAACCTTTTTTTTTCTTTTTTTTTTTTTTTGCGTTGTTTGCATTTGCTTTTCATTCCTCTGACCCATCCTTTCCAATTTAACTCCCGATCTTATTTTCCCAGTTTCCAATAAAGACCTCACCCAAGGTTTACCTCAGTCAGTAACATGGCTTTC
Source organism: Petroica traversi (assembly GCA_025920805.1). Lineage (NCBI taxonomy): Eukaryota > Metazoa > Chordata > Aves > Passeriformes > Petroicidae > Petroica > Petroica traversi. Next base: position 2,683,508 of record JAHLSL010000057.1, on the reverse strand, counting down.
TGAGAGAATTGGTTCAATTCTAGAGGTACACATTATGTGCCATCTTTGGCTCTTTTGATGTGTTGTATTACATGTACAGGTTCCAGGTGTCAGCAGGTCTAAATATTTTATTCATATTAATTATAATTACCAGCAATGTTTGGACAAACGAAACTGAAACTCTTTCATCCTCAGATCAGAAACTTTTTCACATCTTTGAAGGTAAGCCTGTAGGTTTGCTATGAAACTGCCCCCTTAGTTTGGCTTTGCCTGAGTTTGCATAAACAGACCTGTGCAGTGGAACATTTTAATGCATTTGGAGTTGCTTCAGTCATACCAAGTGTGCACAGATAACGAGCAGAATTTGAATAATGTACTCTCCAGTGAGGAGCCATATAGTCAATCTGGTGACAGTACTCTTGCTTTTGTCCCATGTTCTTCTCTAGCAGGAGGTCCCACTGATTGGCATTTTCTGTTGTTCAAACCACATCTCTGATTACTAAGGTGGTACCAGCTCTGCCTAAAACCCATGTGAAGAGCTGCAGTCCTGCTGCCTCCTGTTTGTGCTGTCATTCATGCTTATCTTCTATTTCTGTAGCTCCTGGTTATACCCTTGCTGACTTTGCTTCACGTTTTCTTGTTTCCATGTAAAATTTGACAAGGCTGTACCTTATCACTTGTTCCTTTCCCTCCTCTAGAAAGCCATGACAGAAACTGTCATTCATCCTGAATGAGGAAAGCTGCTGTGTTTAGAGCTGTCTTTGATAATTTAAAGCTATTGCTTGGTGGCTTTTGATCATTTGGTAAAAGCCAGTCTATGAATAAAATGCAGCACAGAGCAAAATTTTATTTCTTTGGAGAGTTGAGAATGGTAATGGTGTTTCAGGTCCTGTCTTGTCAAGTGTCCCTCCTCTCTGGGCAGTGACCAGCCTAGAGCAGACTTTCAAGCAGATGGCACCTATCATATCTGTTACAAATGCCTCTAGAAGATGCTTAAGAACTGTGGGTGATAATAGGGCAGTAGCCACCGTCTTTTTTTCGGGTGTTTGTTGGGGCTCTTTTGTTTTGTTTTGTTCTTTTTTTTATGTTAGGAGTTTGTTGGTTTGCTTGTTTGTTCGTTTGTTTTTGGAAAGGTTATTACATCAAGCTTTCCCTAAGGTGAAGATCTACAGAACTGTGTTTTAGGACAATTTTTATTGTGTGATAGTGAAATACAGGAGAGTTCTGGAGAGCAAAAAGCTTAACTTAGTTCTTCATTCTATATTAGCTCTTCACCTCGAGGCTGCCCCCAATGGCTTTTCCCAGTCTGTACTCATATCTAGAATTGGCTGAATCCAGGGGCAGCACCTTGCACTTATGAAACTTCATGAGGTTAATGTGGCAGAAGTTGTCTAAAGCCACTAATAATTTACCAAGAAAATTTTTCCTCACCATTTTAAAAACTCAGTGATGTTTAATTGAAAGAATCTTGGTCTATTTTGCCATGGAAAGTGCTTTTCGCAATACATTCTGGAAGCAGAGAGAAGAGGAAAAAAGATAGACATGCAACATCACCATATCTTGGTCCTGTCTACCCAGCAGCTTCAGGGACAGCAAATGATAAAGGTGTTGTGTCTGCCTTCCCAAAAGATCATCAGTCATCTCAGCCTCCCCTTACCCTTCACTAATAGCTGAGGAAAGCTGATCAGACCCCATCTCTGGGGTCCTTTTCCCTCGTGTGTCTCTATGTAACCCCCTCTGTCTGCTTGCTTGTTTGTTTAGATCTGACTAATGGACAATGTGTGGATTTGATTCAATGATTTTTGACATTAACTTTAGGCTCTTACCTATGCAGCTTCACAGATACAACACAAGTTACAGAAGTTCCTTCAGTTTTTCTTTCTAATTATTCTATTGTCTTGCAGTTATTTATGCGTTTACCCTATGATAGTTCTTTGCTGTGTGCAGACAGGGGTTTATTGGTTACTTTACAGACAAACTGGGATTTTAGGAGTTTGGAAGGGTGTTGCTTAGTTGCTTGACTGAACAACAGTGAGCTGTCATAATCCAAATTTCCATCAGAATAGCATCTGATAACATCACATAACACGTACTGATTGGCTGGAAGTATCTGTTGAAGGTCTGTTCATTCCCTGTTTATTCCCTGATGTATTTTGTCACTAGAATATTTTTTTTGCACACATCTGCACAATGGTACTGTAATTCACTCTCGATGTTTACAGGTGTTACTGCTTGGATTCAGCTTCCAAATTATTCCTATTGTGTATGTCTGTGGTGCAGAGTTGGTATTTTAATATAATGGGCCAGACTAGTTCCCAAAGCCTTGCCCTAGCATCTTCCAAAAAAAACCTTGCTTTATTTTGGAAAATCTCAAATTTTTTATTTAATTAAGGTCTCTCTCAAAGGTTTTACCTTGTTCTTGGAAAGCAAAATGCTGTTTTCTCCTGGTCTTAAGAGATATTCTTACTCTTCTTTATATTATTACTAGCTTTGTGCTTCAGAGCAGGTGTATTGCATTTATCATATCTCTTTTGGAAAAAAATCAAGTTGGATATCGTACAGCTCTGCACCTCTAAAGACAATAGTGATTCTTGCTTACTTGATTAATTTCTGTCAAAGCTTGAAGATGACATCTCTTTTGATCAAGGGGACATCTTCTTCATACCTCGTACCTTTCTAGAGAGGTGTTGGGTTTTTTTAAATGCAGCACTAATTTCAGTTGTTTCAATGTCTTAGGTAGTGGAGGTGATAATTAAAAGGAGAGGTTTGAGATCAGTTTAGTAACCAGGAAGAGAAATTGTCATGAAGTGACAAAAGAGGTTAACTATGTTTTTGTGTGAGCATAGTACCTGTGAACAGTGAAGGACCTGACATGGTGTTCTATTCTGGTGTCTCCAAAGTAGTTTTTTACAAGGACATTTTTGTCTGGTTTTGATCCACAGGCAAACAAGAATATGCATTGACTTTTTCTGTAATGATAAACTAAATACTGCCGAGAAGTATTTATTCCTCAGTACCCAGGGACAATTATCAGTACAAGCAAATTATCCAAATTATCCTTAGCAAGGATTTTTGGCCCATGCCAACCAGCCTTTCCCAACTACTTTTTCCAGTGATGAGGAAATACCATAGTCCAGGAACTGTGCCCGACAGGCAGGTTGAGCTTTGTTTTGAAGCCTGAGAGTGCAGAGGCCATCTGACCTCAGACTCAGACCTCTTTTCTGAGTGTGTTTAAACATCATGCATAGACTGTAGCTGCTAAGAGCTAGAGGAATTTCAGCCTTTGTGCTAAGTCCAGTGGTCAGGAGCATTCAAGGTTTTCCCCTTCCTGAAGAAAGCAGCTTGTTGATTATTTGTATTTTATCAGCTTTAAAATTATTTGATGTGTGTTTGTGGACATAAACTGTGGGATAACACAACAGCCTTCCACTTCCAGAGCAGCTGTAGATACAGGATATTGGTACGGTGTCTGTAGCTGCATAGCCACAGTTATTGTGAACATGCAGTGTCTTGAAGTGAGGCTGGCATGATGCTTCTGAGAGGCAGTGCTTTTCTGCTTCCTTTATGAAGATTCAAATTCCATCCATTACTTTACAGCATGTTTTTGTAGCTGATTTTGCAACGTAGTAGTCATTATCACCATTTTTAATCTCTTGACCCTTCACATCTTATATTGCTTCTTGATGTGAAGTTGCAAAGGAGTTGAATAAAATGTTTGTAAAATGCTTTGAAGATGAAAAGCTCCATAGTAGGTTTTTATTATTACCAGAGGCAAAGTGTGCAGGCGAGGCTTAATATCGGATTGTTTATTTCCCAAGAGATGGCTTTATTTTGAAAAGTGCACATTATCAATTGAGTTTTAGACAAAATTATCTTCTTTCAATCCTGAATATAAATAAATTGACTAATTTCTTATGGTTAGATTATTTGCGTGAGATATTTGTAGAAGAGCTACTTTATGGTACTATGTATGTCTCTGTTCTTAGCTTATGTTTAGTGAAACTTTTTTTAAATGTATTTGGTTTCTACTATCCAAAGGTATGTTAAATCCAGACATCCTAATATGTATAGCAGTATTCTTACAACCACATGGTATATAGGTATATTTATTTTAGAAATATGTATATTTTGAGATGTATATTGCTCTTCAAAGATAAAATAAGTTCAGTATGTGGACAAAAAAAGTGGTCTGCATTCAGAAATGGTGATGTTTTATTAGAGTTTGGTTTACAGGCAGTTTTTCACATGTTAAACCTACCACATATTAAAGACTTGTCTTTTTTTTTTTTTTTCAAGAGCACTTTAGATATTTCTTGAATCATTTTTATTTCCAACCTCTATCTACATCATAAACTGATAGGTAATAGTACAGAGATAAATAAAAAGAAAAGCGAGCTGTTTAACAGTTCTCAAGGTGCTATGGTTTCCATGCGAGTAGAGAAGGGATGGAGCTGCATCATTCAAATGGAAATTCAGCTTGCTGGAGGAGGGACTGCTGCAGGGACAGGGCTGTCCTGCCGTGGTTCACGTCTCCCTTGCCCTTGCAGCAGGTCGTGGCTCCCACCCAGCAGCCTTGTTCCAACAGGGCTGTTCTGTGCTGTCAGCACAGGGCACCTCTGGGCTTTCTGAGGCAGCTCTTGTCACGGAGGGGTCGCTGGGCTGTGGCCAGGCACTGAGTGGGATGCCTCACTCCCTGCAGCTGCAAAAGCTTTGGGCTCCTGCCTGGCACTTGCAGAAGTCAGTGTGGAATTTGCTGATTCTGCCAGACACAACCTAAACACTTGTTCCCAAGTGGTGAGTCCCATCAGGACAGCTGTTGGTTATGAAAAACATGCAGTTGCTGTTGTCTGTAATAATTCAGCTTTGTTGGGGTATTGCAACCTTACAATATTCTGAGCAATACTATGGAGCAGTACCCCCTTGCTCAGCCTGCAGGGAGCTTTATTCCCCTGTGCTTCAGTTAAAATGTTCATTTATTGTTGTCACTAATGTTAGAGTTGGGGAGGGAGGGAGGCTAAATTCTCCCTCCATACTGTCAGTAAGGATTAACTGCAAATGCTGGGCAGTGCTTTCAAAATATTCTGACCTATTTACACAATAAAACTGATCAGAACAAAATAAACAGTTCTGGTCAGTGGCTGAATGCTGCTTTGTGGCTGCTGTATTTGGCAGTGAATTTTCTCATCATTTTTCCAATGTAGACAAAGAACAGAATGCTATAGAAATTTTAAGCATTACGAGCAGATAATGCCCATACTGAATAGCTTGTTTCTCCTGTTGCCTTTTGGGGAAAGGGGACAATTTGGCTGTAATTCAGTTGGAACAAATTCTTATGAACCAACTGACAAAAAAGCATATGAGTAGATTTATCATTGTGCCATGTGGGGTAATAAACAATTGCATCATTTCCAGCAAGCTGCAATATATACCTGCGAGATGGTGGATGTCTCTCCAAGGTATAACCTCTGAAGCGAAGCATTAAATACTTGTGACAGACTGTAAAAATTGTTGGTTTCCTGCTTGGATTTTACTTTTTTTTATTTTGTAACAGCTGTAGTGGATACTTGTAGTTACGTCCTCATTTTTATGCGGTATTCCCTAAAGAATGAATTGTGAAAGATTTTTCATTTTAGCTGTTTGTACAACCATTCTATATTTCCTGGGTCACAGATTCTTGGTAGTTTGGAGGATAAAATTGCCTGACAGTCAAGATAGGAAATACCTCTTTCTATCTTGCATCTTGAACTCAGTTTCTGAGAATACTATAATGAAGCCTTTTTAAACTTCTTTTTTTTTTTCCCCATTTCCATGTAGTGATAGTCCCAATGCTGTCCATGAGGTGGAAAAGTGGTTACCACGGCTGCACTCAGTGGTCATAGGACCTGGCTTAGGTAGAGATGAAGTTCTGCTTGAGAATGCTAAGGTAATGTGCATTCTGATATTTTATCCTATTTCTTTATGTTGAATTTTATTACCCATTCCTACATTTTACGTCATTACACAAATGTTCTTGTTATGGTTGCTAAATATCAAACTTAATAAAACATTGTTGACTGAAAATTACGGTTTCTATCCATGTTCTTCATTGTTAAACTGTAAGCTTCAGTCTTAATTTTAGACACCTGTGTGGTTGTTTTGATTTGCTTTTGTTTAGCTTGTGAAAGTCACTAATTAAGACATAGATGTTGGCATATCTAGATAAAAGGCTCTGTGTTCTCTTAGGTGCAAATCACCAGTACTATAAGTACATAAATACAGAATTGAGTTGCTGATTTACAGAACCATATTTGACAGCTTGGATCAGATGCACCAAGAAGAGGGCTGTGTCCTGTTTGCAATACGAAATAGTACTTTTAATTATAAAGGTAGCAGATTTCTACTTTGGATAAGGAGATAATCTTATTTTGTGTCAAGCCCTAGTGGAGAGCTGAAACAGGAGATGAGATTGTTTTACTTTAAATAATATGTACATAGACCATCTTCCCAGAGATGTTTTGTATTAGTGACAACACATCTTTGTGTGTTTGAAGTGTATCTTTCAGTCTAATGTCAGTCTAATTTTGTACAATTAAATTTTTTTTCCTGAGCAGTATTACTGAATTAATCAGTGGCACTAACAAGTGGAATTAATATAATTTACAGAAGTGTTGACAGTTACACAGTGAAATCACAAAACAGACAGGCAAGAGACTGGAGACCACACTGTCCAAGTGTCTAGAATACCTTGAGAGCTATGAATGGTGGTTTTGGTAGGATTTTGTTAGAGAACGCTGTTGTTGGAGTTTCTTGCTTCTTGAATTCTTTTTGGAAGGAAAACGTATATTTTATATAGAGATGCAAAACTAATAAAGATTAGAAAATACAGAAAAAAAGAAATTTATTACAGCTGATGAAGAAACCAAATTGTTTTCTGAGTAAAAAATTTAAATAGATCTTATTATTTTTTGAAAACATTGTTTTCTGATTTTTTTTTAACAGAAAAAATATTTGTGACAATTCTTTTTTTTTTTCTTGACTTAAAAAAATAAGTTTGGTGAGGTTTTTTCCTAAAGGAAAACAACTTTAAACAAAAGAAATTAAGAATTCATTTTGACTATCTAAGATATCTGAGATAAGCTTCTTTTATGTCAGAATTCCTCCCGGGATTTATGTGCTTATCTGTACTACAAAAGTATCTGGAAGATTTCTCGATTGTATTTTTTTCCTCATTGCTAGAAATAACATTGCTTTCTTAGTGAATTACAAGCATACTTTTACTTCAGTCTGGCTGTCCTGTGTAAGCCAGCTTAGAGTTAAAGAAACAAACACAGCCAATAAAGACCAGGCATTTGGAAGTTTCTTCATGCTGAAATCTAGGGCTCATTCATATGAGCTGTGGATATGGCCTTATTAATTTCAAGTCACATTAAAGCTCAAGTTCTTTGTCTCCACTGTAGTTGTGTAAGTGTTCATTAGCAACCCAGTGTTGAGGTTTTCAACTTGCCATTGGGGACAAGTGAACCCTGGCTGCCTGTCTGAGGAAGACTGGTGCTTCTCTGTGCTGGGGGAAAACTGAGTCTCCCTCTTGCTCCAGCAGTGAATTTTAAGTGTCAAGGAAAAAACCGAGATGTTAGCATTGCTATTTTAAACTTTTATAGGAGGCTGGCTTGGTATAAAGTTTTCTGGTTTCCCTTTAGTCTAATGTTGGCATGTGTCATATGAACACAGGGCTGGGAGGTAGGTGAGTGTCTGCTTTCTGCTCAGGGTATTGTATCAGAGTGGTGGTGATGGTGAGACAGCTTCCCCTCTGCCTCCTTCTGCCCCATTAACGTGCTGAGGCATCGTGTCCTGGCATCTCTTTGATGCTGTTTTTGTGTCAGTTCTTGTCAGTATTGTGCCAGCACATTGCCAATTAATGTGCTTCTCCAAACACTCATGCATTTGGGCTGCTTCTCTCTTCTGAGCATTGAGAAATTAAGAAATTAATTACTACTGCTGTAACCTTCAATTTCTGGTATATGGCCGAGAGACAGTGTTTTGTTCTGGAATAGTCTGAATACTTGTCCAGATGGTGCGTCATCTCCAGATCAAAGAATGCTTTGCTTCCTCAGCATCTTTAGTATGTCACCTGCCTCCCTCATTCTTAATGCCTGCACAGTTCACTGTGGCATCTGAGCTCCTTTCAACGGTCTGATAAAAAAACACCCACTTTATGATCAGTTTCCTTTGATTTGATTTTTTTTTTTCCTTGAGCACCCTGATAGTATTTGAATACATATTTACTGGCTTCCTGCAATGTTGTGGGTTTGGCTATAATTCCATTTACAAGTCCTGTTACAAGAAGCTGATCTGCAAGTTACTGCCTTCTTTTATATGCCACTTGTGTGGTCTGTGCCAGAATCCTCACATGCTGTTACTCAGTTGCTTGGAGCTGATGCTCTGTCAGAGCTCTCTCGCCATGGGTATGCAAGACCAGAAGCTGCAGCTTCAGAAAATTCTCCTAAAGAAAGCATTTGTTGTATCCTGACAGCTGTACACATGGATCCTTTGCAGATGTGGCAATTCTAGTTTCAGCCTGGTTAGACCTTCCAATTCTGAAGCCAATAAGCAGTCCAAGCTGCTTCTCTTCAAGAGAAGGGAGGAAAAACATGTTTCTGCTCCACTTCTCAGCTCTGGAGTGTACAGATTGAAGCATTTCTGCCCCCCATACTACTACAAACTTTCGAAATGCTGTTACCACATCTGATTGAAAGTTGGCCACGATGTCAACGTTCTTGTAGGGAGTATCAGGCCATCTGTTTTTTTCCTTTCAGTGTCCATGATTAATTCTGGCCACAGATACCAGTGTGTTATGTCACCACATTCATCTCAGTTAGAGTGCTGCTGCTGGTGGTTCAGCCTGTTGAGAAAGAGTTTAGCTGCCATGTAGAAGCAAGGCCAAGATCTCTATGACTGCCCTCTGCTTAGAAGCAGCATGTTTCCAAAGCTGTTGGACAGTCTCCTTTTTTCACACAGCAGCAGTGTTATGTCCCTGTCATATCTACCAATCACAATTTACTTCATTCAGCTGTTGCATGTATGTTTGCACTTCTGGCTTTACTCTGATCTGATTTTCCTTGTAGGAGAAGCTTCGAAGTAGGGAAATTTCTGCTTGTACCATCAAGAGCTGTATCTTGGATGTGGGAGAGAACCAGGTTCCTGTGCTGCAGGGTGATGAGTGCAGAGCCCAAGAGAACTTTGTTAAAAATACAGTATTCCTTGCATAGCCTCCTGGGAGAGCAGGAGATGCTGCCTGATGCTCCAGGATGTTCTGCATTCTGCTGCCACCTAGCAGTTAGGCATCTCCTTTCTCCTGTCCTTCTGGCTTTGAGGTCAAATGGACTGATACAGGATTACTGGTGGAATAGCAGTTACTGTCAGGATCAGGTAGAGAAGCATTCATCCTTATGAAGAGACCTCTCCTTAACTGAAGTCCTTGATGTTGGAGGCTCCCTTCCTTGTCACTGGGTTCCTTGCCTCTCTCCATGAAGTGGCAGCACCAAGTCCTGGACTCTGGTGCTCCAGACTTGCTGTGTCTTGTTTGCAGCCTTGATGTCAGACTGCTGTTTTCAGCAGAACATGCTTGCTGTCCTCCTGTAGGAGAGGTAATGATTAATGGCAAGACCAGCTCTGTGTAATTCAGATTACATGATAAAATCAACCAGGTTCTCAAACCATATGCTGTTCCTCTTGCTCAATTCTCAGTCTTTGTTTTAGCTCCCAGAACATGTCAGGAATACCAGCCTGGGTTTTCTTCTGGCTGAGACTGTGCCTAGCTGCCATTTGTGCCTGTTGCTGTTTGCTTCCCTCAACTCTCTTGTCTTGCAGTGCTTCCCTCAGCCAGTCATTTGCCCTTAAAGATCTCTGCTGCCTCTTGGGATGTAAACTTCAGAATCGTGTTTTCCACCCCTTGTGACATCATCTTAAGGCTGTGTTAAAATGTCTTGGCTGTAGTTAGCTTCTGCAGGGTGAGAGAGGTTTGGGCCTTTGTTATGGATCATCTCCTATGTGCCTAGAGAGAACCCATTTGAAATTTTCAGATGGGTGGATTCTCAGTTCCACCTTGACTGAGGCATCAGCCTTTCTGTGTTTGGTTAATTGGATTATTCTCCCCCTTTCAAGCTTTGTGCATTCAGGATTTAGGCAACACTTCACAGCCCTAATAATTGTAAGAATGGGACCAGGTGCTTCACTACACTATCTGCACTAGTTTTTTGCAAGATCAAGAGCACTGCAGAATACAGAGCCACCTCTTGTTATCATATAAGTCTGTTAGAGTTGAATCTGTTAGAGTTGCTGTGGGCCTTGAAAAGGATTTTCCTCTTGATATGGAAGTAGCCCTCTCAGTACTACAGGTGTAAGACACCTGAGAAGCATCCCAGGTGAATGCTGCAGGTGACAGTTCAGTATTGCCTGTGGTATCTACTTCCACCTACAAATATGAACCAACAGAATGTATTACTGTTTGGAGTCACTGCTCCTAGCAACTCAAATCAGCAGAAGAAATAATTTCCAGAAACTTCATTCTTTAGTGTGTGTCATGTGCATTTGCTTCCTCCCTGTTTATACCCTGTGGAGGCTCTTGCTGTGGGGATTCAGCAGTTCATAGGGAACTGAAGCAGCAGCAAGGATATGCCTCTTTCTGTTCCCAGCCCTCAGCTAGGAGTGGGTGAGGTAGCTGGGATGTTGTGTTTGGGGTACTCCTGACCCCAGTGGGATGCGTGTGCCTTCTCTGAGAACGTGTGTCCTGTCAGCCTTCACTCAGGGCCCAGCACTGATGCACTCATCCCAAATAGAATCCAATTAAAAACTGATCTCTTGCTAGCCCAGCTTCACTGCTTTCAAATGGCCTGATGAGAGTCAGAATTTGTGGGTGCTGTCACCTAAGGTGGGGGATAGGATGCAGTTATTTCTCTGTGTTGGTGTTACAGGTGTGGATAAACCTTGGCAACACCAGCTCAAGGCAGAGATACCTCTTGGTCATGCCAAGAAACTACTGCTGCTTGTGCTAAGAACTATTAGTATTCTGTGGCTTCCTCACAAATGTCTTGATTAGGAAAATAGCGTTTGAATATATGCTAATAGTACCTTAAATTCAGGTTTATGTAGCTTGCAAACAGAATTTGCTTCTAATATGTGTAATGGATCTTGATGAAAGTCATTCACAGTGAAGTGGGATATTTATTTGCTTTCTGTATGTAGGCTTATATTGTTGTTTAATTTGATTTTGATACTTAAAAGCATTTGTAAGCAAAACACTGGGGTATCTTTTCAACTCTTTCTGAGCTCGTTCAGCTAGAAACCCTAACAAGAAATTGGCAGTGATAAATTCAGCTCATTAAGCTCATTTTAAGCATGACAAGTTCATTTTAAGTTTATGTTTATTTAAGACAAAATGCCAACAGCTGACCATGAATATCTTAAGCCAAATCTAATTAACATAATCAGCTATAAATTGGAAACCTTGTAGAGTTTGTATTGTGAGTGCAAACATTCAGTGAATGAGAGCATGAGAAAAATTACTGCTTTTATTTATTCTGATGTAGATATTTATACTTTAGATTGTAATAAACAGGATTAATACTTAAAAGTGGATTTTTAGGGCTGAAATGTATGTTTAATGTAGCTTCTCAAATGGTCTCTGGTTGACCATGGTTTTGGGGTAGCATAGGCAAAAAAGGAGTGCTCTAGATTTTTTCAGAGCTAGGACAGTATTTCAGAGGCTTTTGCTTTTTCATATTGTGTTCAGGCATTACTTTGGCTTATGTCACATCTTTAAGAATTTAGCATATGATTGAAGCTGATATTAAGAAACTGTTAGCTGCAGTTTTCCTCTGTGCTTAAGGCAAGTGATCTAATTTGAATTCAAAGAAGGAATCTACAAATGAATAATTTTCCTATCTTTTTCTTCTTTCACGTGGAGGAAAACAGTTTTGATTAGCTGCCATCTGCAGTGTCTTCAGCTTTGTTAATTGTAACACCTTCTAACATGTCCCAAAGCAGTTAGTGAGCCTGATGGTGTAGTGGGGTACTCTTTGGGGTCCTTATCACCCTCTGCCTGACTTGAGTGAAATATTTTGCTGAGCACCTGAAAATTTGTTTTGGAAAACAAAGACCAACTTAAATTGAATGGAGCATAAACTACGATTTGAAGAACCCATTTGTTCCAGAGGAGGGAATATATTTGACTCTGTTACATGATTCTTCATTCCTTGCATGAGGTTTGAGGACTTATGGTGCAATTAATGATTTGGTGATAGTTAAGCATACAGAAATACATAAAGTGAAATTCAGGCAATAAGCTAGTTAAAGGTGATTTATATAATCTTGTCCACAAGGAGAGATTTTGATTGTCTTTGCTGAGTTTTGAAAGGAGGATGAGTCCTTGGATCAGTTTGTAGGAATTAATAAAAATACATTTAAGAGACAGCTGCACATTTTCACCAGTGAGTAAATAAAAAACCTAAAACCAGTTTTGAAATTCCTGAAAATATGGCTCTAATGGGAAGAATCTCAAACAGTAGAACTCTGTTCTTAATGTATTTCAAACTTCTTGCATCAAATGGAATATATAAAGGGAAGCTTCTCTCCCCTGCCAGCTACAACTGTAGCCTTGAGCACAGCCTGTGCCTGGGATATTTGCCTGTTTCTGGCTGTGCAAGATTACAAACTCCTGCTCGCCAAGTCCATTTTCCAGGCATCTCCACCAGAGAGCTGCATCCTGACCTCTATTGCTGCTGAATCCCTGCTAACTCTGCATTTATCCAGACTTGAAGCAAGCAAGGCAGAAATGCTTCCTAGGGCTTTCGGTACCTATTTGTGGGAATCAATTTGCAGCGTCTTGGAGCGGAACTTATTTGTTCCTCCCGGTCACCTTGGGGAGGAGGGTGTGTGGAAATGCTTTGAGCTGCAGCATTTACGGGAAAATTTTGGCCCTTTTTTTTTTTTTTTAATCTTTCTGTTTCAGACAAAACCATGGATTCAGGATTGCTGGATGAGAGCAGCATCCATGCAGAAAATATAAGCAATTATCAGTGGTGTTTCAACAGCTATTTCTGATCCTAGCTTTTGGGAGAGGGTTCTGTGTAAAAGGGGCTGCCACTCCCAATGCCAGGTTGTGCACATTTGCCTGTCTTTACCAAACCAGAGTGCATAATTACATACTTGGCATTTGCAGGTTGCAGTGGAGTGCACTCTCAGTGGGCTGAAGGCACTGCTCCCTAAAGTGTTTGGATGTCTTTATGGTCAATATTGTCCATTATTATGGCATGTTAAGGCTTGAATTTCTTTTTGAGAACAGGAGTAAGACCTCTCCCAAGAGTAGGTCAAGACATGGCTCTTGAAGGGACTGAGGAAATGCGGTGTTTGTTACTGATGTCAAGTAAAGCAATCTTTCCTTTGCTAGGTAGAAAAATGACAACGTGAAAATTAATTCCTGTTGTGGGGTAGATGTTGGTTTATATATTCTGCTAATTTGCTTTTCTGTTCACTTCATGAAAATTCAATCTTATATTGAAATGACTGGCTCTAATTTCCTGATTCTGCCTTTTGTAAACACCAAATGCCAAAGTTTTGTGTAGCTGAACTAGCTCATGAGGAAGAATGTAAGTAGTGATAAAACTACTAATATTAAAAGTCACTGCAGGCATACTTCTACTAATCCACATCTAATTAAAAAAGCTGAAAAGTGTATCTAACTTAGGTGTGGGCAAACCTACATAATTGTCTTTTCTGTGGCTCTGTGGAGAGCCAGCTTTTATGCTGTATGTGTGGGCAGCATAAAAAGGATGGATGTTATTGCTGGCTCGTGGACTTGGGTGGGGAAGTTCGGGCTGCAGAATTCCTTTCCAAGAAGCTGTGGGTACTCCCTGACAGAGCACCACCTGTTCTGTGCCCCTGGGGCCTCAGGGTGGCTGTTCTGAGAAGACTTGCATGGCTGATAAGGAATCCCTTGGTTGTACTTAGGAGCTCCATAGCAATTTATTCCTCCCTCACATGTTCCCTGCTATTCCCCTCGTGGCTGTTTTTTACAACCAGCGGCTCAGCCCCATTCCCTTTTCCATAATACTTGTGGAAGTGTGCAGGAGTCCTGGATGTCCATGTTAGTACAGTGCAGGTGAATCTTGTGTTTCATAGCAGAGCTGCATGCTATCAAAGGTTTCAATCATATCATGCATTTCTGCATTATTGTGCCTTCTTTCAGCAGTGTCCTGACCATTTGTTCCTTGCCTCCTGCAATCCTTTCCAGCCTGAATAATTTTGCCTTTGTGTGTGTGTTGGACAGGTCTCGGTGTGTTGCGTGTTTTGGGTTTCAGGTTTTTTTGGGGGAAGTGTGGTAGTTGGTGTGTTTTCATTTTGTTTTAGCGGTTTTGCTTTTTCTGTGTTTTGGCTTTGTCTTTTGGATTTCTTTTAAAAATTGGAATTGCGGTTTGGGAACCTGTTTTAAAATTCCCATGCGAAAGTTGGGACAGAAAACTGATTTCTACTACAATGGATGCATTGCGTTTAAGGGAATAGTTTCCATGGTAATAAAAAAAAAATAATTAAAATACATAAATTTTTCGTCCTTACTTTGTAAATTTTTGTAATTACAGTAGAGTAATTCCTTACCTTTCCTCAGACCAATGGTTTCTACTGTGACACAAGTTATTTTTCAGTTCATAATGAGTAGGTTACTTGCGTAGAAGTCCTGAATAGCAAGTCAAGGAAAAATGTTTTTTCAGGAAATTATGTATTTCAAGAGAAGAGTAGGAGTAGATTCAGGGTAATTTTACCCTCTCAGGTTTTCTTCCCCTCAACCTCTGCCACCAAAAACTGCAATGACTGAAACACTATTTTGGGCAATTCTAAATGTCAAGTATTTGGTGCTGCTAACAAATGATAATAACTGAGAGAGTTTGTCCCGTAGAGCATCTTTGTGGGAAGTGTGAATCCCAGGTAATTTCCTCTTTGGCTTAAGGAGGATACAATCTTCAGATTTGGTCTTGTTATTAGGAGAAATAACTCCCATTGCAAAAATGTTCTAGCACAAGTAATGCAGTCTTGCAATACAGTTAATCATCACTGATTTTAATAAGAGGGGGTTGACACCTCTTTTCCTTTTCTCATGCAAATGTTAAATCTCTGTTTCAGAGAACTACCAAGTATTTAGCCAGCTGATACAAAGAAGAATAGCAAGAGATTGCCCAAACCCCATTATTAAGACTCTCAGTATGAGACTGAATTTTGGCCCTGGCTGTGAATTGCAGAGGAAGGATCCAAATTTCAGTCTTTGATATCTTAGCTACAAGTGTGGCTGTAGGTCATAAGGTTGGATGACAGCAGTGTATCATCCTCTTATTCTCATCATTGTCCTCCCTGCTTTGTGACTCGTGCCAAGGTTGCCTGGTGAGTCCAGTGCTTCAGTTTTGAATGTCCTTGAGGGCTTAGGAATCAACTGAAGGAAGTGCTCCTGCCTTGCTCCAAGCTGAACCACCACTGTTGTGGTATAATACATTCTGAGAAGGATTGCCCTCTGGGATATCCTGGAGCTAGAATCTTCAAAATCTTAGTATTCAAAACGTTGTTTGAAGGGAAGGGTGATGTCTTGGACTTATCATTGATATTTGTATGTGTTGCTGTTCACTTGACATTGGTGTTTGGATTTCAGCTTTTGTCTTAGTGCCATTTCTTAGAATTTTAATTGTCAGTGTTCTCTTCTAAATCCTTTCCTGTACAAATAATTGTTGCATTGGATAAAACTGAACAGACGGTTTCTGTTCATACACAGAATGCTATCAGGAACTTTTACATAGTTTTGGTGTGAAAGCAGAGTTAGTCTGAGCTGTATTAATTGGGAAATTAACAGTGTATCTACAGGTCTTAACCAAAAATGTCCGTGCCAAATACCGAGGTACAAATACAGCTGAAAACTGATTTTTGCTTCCTAGAGGATGTTGCCATTATTGCCATAATACAAATATTTAAAGCGGTTTTTTAATATGCTTTTTGCAGAAATAGTGTTTAAAAGTGGGCTTCATCTCACCTAATTCTTGCTGTCTAAAAATATATCAGCAAAGTGTCTCTGCACACCCTGTGATAGCTGAGGAGAAGCAGATGTATCTGTTGGCTATTCATCCCACCCTGAATGTGGTGTCCAAGCTGCCTGGGATGAAATGCTCTGCAGTGGTCAATTAATAGAAAACAGGGGTTCTCCTGTGAATGTTTTGTCCTTCAAATGTGTGGCTGTCTTACAAGGGTTCCCTAATTTTTACTGGTTTATTACAGTTTTGTAATCATCCCTTCCCTCCCCAGAATTTCCTCTCTGAGGTTCCTTCTCTATCTCCTATCTGTCTACGTTTAAGGAAGGAAGAGGAAAGGAAAATTATTTAGATAGGAGGTTTGTTTGTTTTTTATTGTTTGGCTTTTTTTTTTTAAAATCAAAAATGAGCTTTCTAAATAAGACAAATGACTTTGTATCCCCTGATTATTTTTTTAATAAGGAGAGGAAGAGCAAGCAAAGATCATTCAGTATGTTAGATTGGAAACTAATACCTCAGAGAATTGGTACGTAGTTAAGAGTTGCCTTCCAGATGCTATTTAGCTGTAGATACACTGTCATGTTTTGTAACTTCCACTTTCTTTTAGCTTATGCATACATTCTTTTGCTATACAATGGATCTTCAGGATTGCTTATTTAGGAGAGAGCGAGAGATTCCAGTAGCCAAGATGACAATAATGAGGAAGCATGAAAATGTGCCAAACAGTAACAGCAACTGCCAAACTTTAGCTGTTTTGGAAACAGAACTTTGGCAAAATTCCTTCCCTAGATTGCTTGTAGTGCATTTAAGAGAATAGTTCGGAAGGATAAGGACTCCTGAGATCTTGTGTCTTCCTTCAGACTTCCTTAGTGACTGTTGGGGAAATCTTTTTTAGTTTTAGAAAATGAAGTGTCATGAAAGACTGGCTTACTGAAGTTGGCATACTAGAATAAACTGGTGATTCATGTTAGTGGGAAGTGGAGCAGTAATCATTTTAAGTGTACTGAAGGAGTTTGGTGAAGCTGCTAATGTACAAAAATATTCTAATTATAACCAGTTAGAAAATCAGGTTGCAGTAAAAGGTGTTTGTACCTTCAAAGTCTGGGGGAGGATGATCTTGCTAAGTTCTGGGACTCAGTGCCCTATGGTATCTAATCAGAAGAGCTCAGTATGGTTCAAAAATAATTGGGCTGTTGGATCTGTAACATTTATACAAGGAAACTACAAACAGCAAAACACAAAATCTGGTTGCTAGATTCACAGCCCTGTTTTATTGTTACAAAGTGAGTCAAGTTAAACATAATTGTTAATGAACTTAACACAGCAGGAGCAAAACAGTGTCACTTCTGTGAAGGAGAACTGAGCTGTGCACATCTGTGCAGATTAACATGAATGAATTAAGAAATTACTCTTTCATGCTTTCCTTGAAAGCTTTGAAAGTGAGATGCTCTGGTTTCAGAACGCCACGGTTTATTCTAGGTATGTTTTAAGACTCCATTCTCACACAGCTGTTAAGTATACTTATTAATAAATTGGTATAATTTATCAGTAGCTGAACAGTATGAGTTGCATAAAACTTACAAATTGGTTCAAAATTATTCAAGTGGCTGAGTATAATAGAGGGCACTGTGGTGTTCCCTGGGGATCTCAAAGGAGGTGGGCACCTGGCAGTCTGACACAGCCTAAGTTGTTCAAGTGTGTGTAGTAAAGGTTTCTGTTTTCCAGTAGCTTCTGCTGTAGCCACAGCTGGGTGTTGAGACACGTGCTCAGGCTTGGAGCAGTGGGTCTCGTGCTTCCAAAATGCAAACAGTGCCCAGACAAGGAACGTAGAAGGGAAGTACTATCCACTGGTATTTGAAAAATCAGAATCAGGTAGTAATGTTTGTGAGGATATGTATATGTCATATGTAATAATTTACAGGAAGCGAGGAGGGTGGTGTTTATTTTGACCACTATACAAGAAAAAAAGAGATGTTCAATACCCTGAACATTAATTAAAAACTGCTTCCTTGTTCCTTCCGTCATGTCTTGCTAACCTGTGAAGCTCAGTGCCATACGATAGCTAATCTGAAGAGCTTAATAACATTCTAAAGTAATTAGACTTTTGGATGGATACCATGCTCTGTTATCTTATACAGGAAAAAGATAAACCCTCCAGCTTCAAAGATGAGTTGGTAATAACCAACACTGAAAAAAACTTGTCTGTCAGCCGCTGCTCATTAAAAAGCTTGAGGATCAGTCATTGCTGCTGCTGAGTTAGGATGAGAGAACAAGGGCAGACAGTCTGCTCAGAGATGCTCCTTGCTGAAAAAAAAAACACTTTTACAAATGGTCTGTTGTCTGAGCCACCTTGGTGTTGCTTTCAAAGCATAAAACCCCCAGAACCATGGGGGAAATGACATCATACATACTGCTTGTCTCAGATGTTTGTTTGTGCATAAACTAATATGCAGTGGGGCTGTCAGCAGCTAAGCAGTACTCATTGGGATTATTCTGGGTTTTTTGAATTGGGGATGTATGTTTACATTACATGCCTCCTACAGCAGGCAGAGTGGGTGGGATTGCTTGTTTGTTTGCTTATTGTGGGGGGTTGACCCTGGCTGAATGCCAGGTGCCCATCAAAGCTTCTCTATCACTCACTCCCCTCCTCAGCTGGACAAGGGAGAGAAAACATAATAAAGGCTGGTGGGTTAAGATAAGGACAGGAGACATCATTCACCAGTTACTTTATATTGAAGAATGTGCAACAGACCCATCTTGGGGAAATTAATTGTTCTATAACAAATGAAATCAGAGTAGGATAATGAGAAATAAAACCAAATGGTAAAAACACCTTCCCTTCACCCCTCCCTTCTTCCCAAACCTATTTTAACTCCAAAGTTGTTGATTTCCCTGTTCTCAATGGTGCAGGGGGTCGGGAAATGGGGACTCTGGTAAGTTCATCACGTAGTATCTCCGCTGCTCTCTCCTCCTTGGGGGAAGGACTCCACATTCTTCTCCTGTTCCACTATAGAGTCCCTCTGACAAGAGACAGTCCTCCATAGACTTCTCCAGGGGACTTCCATGGACTGCAGATCTTCACAAATGGCTCCATCATAAGTCCTTCCCATGGGGTGCAGTCCTTCAGGAACAGACTGCTCCAGTGTGGGCTCCTCTCTCCATGGGGCCACAGGTCCTGCCAAGAGCCTGTTCCAGTGCAGGCTCTCCATGGGGTCACAGCCTCCTTAGGGCAGCCACCTGCTCTGCTCCCCTGTGTATTTCCAGGGGTTGCAGGGGCACAGCTGCCTCACTGTGAGCTGCACCACGGGCTGCAGGGAGAGCTCTGCTCCAGAGCCTGGAACACCTCCTCTCCCTCCTTCACTGACCTATGTAGGGCTGTAGCTTTCACATATTCTCACTCCTCTCTTCTCTGCCTGCAATTGCTTCAGCATAGTAACTTTTTCCCCTTTTTAAACTTACTATCCCAGAGATGCTACCACTGTCACTGATGAGCTTGGCCTTGGCCAGTGGTAGGACTGTCTTGGAGCTGGCTGGCATTGGCTCTGTTGGGCATGAGGGAAGCTTCCAGCAACTTCTCAGAGAAGCCCTGTAGCCCCTCTTCCCCCTCCTAAAACCTTGCCTTGAGTACCCAATACACATACCAACTCTGTGCACACTTAAACCAGGGAGAAAACATCGTGACTGTAAAATTACCTGCTGATATGAAAATGTTTTACATTAGTTTGCAGAATAGAACGGATTTTTTTCTATCACTTTGTAAAAACAACTTACATGGTCATATTTACTGTATGAATTTGGTTTAGATCTTATAACATCTAAATTGGCAAATCTTAAAAGTATCTGTATTTTTTTGCAGGGTATTATAGAGAAATCAAAAGTGAAAGGAATTCCTATCATTATTGATGCAGTAAGTATTGTCTTGATTTCAGTCAGTGGTTTAACATTTAAGAATCTATTCAGTAAATGTTGTGCTTGCTGTGTTTTGCAGGATGGACTGTGGCTCATTTCCCAGCAGCCTTCTCTTATTCAAGGCTACCAGCGAGCTATTCTTACTCCAAACTATATGGAGTTCAGCAGACTGTATGAAGCCATGGTGAGCTGTCTTTTTGGTATTTAACTATGTGCAAGTTTAGTCTTTTTGTCCTTGAAAATAAGTAACATTACTAGCTTAAATATTATGTACTTTTTCTTATACGTGAGAGGAACACTCTGGGCTTTTATTCCATGGGATAATTGACACAGCAATGCATATTCTTAAGCTGAGCCCTTTTTAAAAGAAGACCCATTCTCATGCGTTTTTTAGCATTGCAGTGGGTATAGAAAAAAATACATGGGAAGACTGATGATGTTGCCTTCCCCCCCCCCCATGCATATGTAAGTAGAATGTTTTAGACTATATTGTTCTAGTAGCAAAATATGTACTGTGTATGGAATTCTTGTGTTGTAGCTTAGAGACCCCGTAGACAGTAGTGATCATCATGGATGTGTGTTAAGACTCAGCCAAGCCATGGGGAATTTGACAGTTGTGCAAAAGGGAGAGAGAGATCTTATTTCAGATGGAGAGAAAGGTAAGTGAAGCCTTCTGCTTTTAGCAGTGATTGTTCTGTTCTGTTTGCTTTCAGTCATAGTCCAGTAGAGTGTATAGCAATTAGCTGTATTCCCCTAAAGATTGGAGGGATTGCTGCCTTTGCAGATCACCTCTAGATAATTTGTGTAAATTGATATTTTAGGAGTGCAACTAAATTTATTCGCTGAAAAAAGTTGCTGCTTTTATTTCTTACTTAAATGATGTTGTGTTTTACATTACACAGGTATTGAAAAGTTATTATTTAATCTTTGTGAACTGTTTGAAAGATCTTTGCTGAGATGGTTTATATAAGTTCAGTTGTCATTGCTAAATTGTGACAAAACAATATTGTTAGCTCACCATGTATCGGTGTGTGTGAGAAGTGAAGATGTCTTGAGGCTCATGACCTGCTCAGTTCCTTGATGCTGTCCATCATGGGGCTGCAGATTAACATGTACATGTATGACTTGTACAGCAGCCCTGACAAATTAAAAAATTAACTCTAGATTGCCATTACAACAGTCATAAACCAATATGGTTTAAAGTATACTTAATTAAATTAGCTGCTTGTCTGATGATTTTTATACTGATCATTTACTGTGATCAGTATAAAATTAATTCATAAGTGTCTTACCATATTTTGCCTGCATGGTCTTATTTCACATACATAGCAAGCAGCAGCTCTGCCTTTAATTACTTGAAATGCTAATCTCTGTTAAATGTTTATGCTGCTTCAGAACTGTTTGGTATATACAGTCAATTTTTCATTACTGGGTGCCATGGAAGTCTTTTATAACAGAAAAACAGGTGTAATATGACAGAAGGTGCAGAGTATGTGCAGTGTAATATGAAGGTGCAGAGCCACCTTCCACATACCCCATTAGTGCAGATACTGTGGCAGACTGTGCAGCAAGTGGGACCTGGAAGCAATACAGTTACACTGGATGGTAAAGGACCTGCCTCATACAGCATGCCGGTTTCCCCACAGAAAGTCTGCTGTCATATTTGCACCTGCAGCAGACTCAATTTGTAACCTTGGACAGTCAGGCCAGGTTTAAGGATGGATGAACTCTGCTGGAGGATGAAATGTCTTGACTCCAGTTTATGTCAGCTAGAGAGCTTTAGAGCACTGTAGTTGTCTTCTTTCTCTGCCTTTATGTCAACAATGTCCTTTTTATACAAGATAGTTGTTTTTAAAATGAACGTTGGGAAGACTGGGTGAGACTTTCGATTGAGTACATTATCTTGTGTATCTCTGTTCTCCTTTCAAACTGTTACTCTTGAGATAAGTGTATGCCCACAACTGCTGGAGAGACAGGACAGGTCTCTAATGTCTCTTGTCCTGCAGGATTAAAAAAAACAAAACAGGAAACAAGTGAAGCTCTTTCCAGTTTCAGTTTTGAATGTTCATATGTGGCACAAGTTCATATATGTCTTATGTGCTTTTGGGGTCTTGTATTGGTATTTTTTTCCCCACCTTGTTACTTGTCTCTGTTGTGTTCTGGTATTTTCTTCTATTAGTGAAGTGGCTTTTGTTTTGAAATAAAAACAGTTCTGTGCCTTTATAGCAGTTGATTGATGTCCTGCATTAGCTCCTTTCTTGTTCTTACCTTGGTGCTATCACTGATGCTTTGTTGGATTATAGACTTTACAGACAGCATTGCTGAGCTAAGACAGCAGGTTATAATGTCTGGTACAAAACCTGTTTTTAGAGTTTGCATGACTTTATAGAAGGTTCCTGAGAATTTTGCATAAACTACAGACTTCAGGTTTCTTTTAAAAATAATGTTCTTTGGGTCTGGTCTGCTTTTAAAATGACCATTTTTTTTTAAAGCTTCTCAAATGCAAATTAGATTCAGAAAGGAGATTCTACTGTGTGCTCTGTGCCACAACATGGATTATGTTATGTCACTGACCTTGAATTCTTTCCCAGGTATTTTGGTTTTATTTTTCATCTGTCTCTTCTTTTGATCTGGTGTCATTTTTTTTTCAGCTAAGACTACCTACATCATTATTCCAGTGTAAGGGAAATCCCAAGGTTATTGGATCGGGCCAATGCTCTCTGAGCACAATCAAACATTATGAAAAGATCTGTGTACTCCTCTTGCCTTTCATTTATTCTATCATCATCCATTTGTATTGCTTAAACCCTACCTTTTAGGCTCTACCTATTTCCTGCTTGACCTCCTGTGTTCAGCAGGCTGACACTGTGGTTTGCATATATTACTTTTAAACTTTCCCTTTGGGAAAATACTGCATGGATGCTTTCCAGGAAAAATAAAATAAAAGTAAGTCTCAGTGCTCACCAGGAAAAACAGAAACTGAGAAATTGCAAACTTAACCATGTAACTTTAGTGTTTTGTGCTTAGCTGTTGAGCAAGGAAGGCTTTTTGAAGATGCCAAATTTTGCAGTAGGGAAGATTGGGTTTGTGGATGCTTTATAGCTTAGAGTGATTGTAGTGGTTATTTTCACAGTACTTTTATTCATGAGTCTGTAGGAAATGCAGTAGACAGTTTACTTCTGTTACCTGAAGACAGAAAGGGTTACCAGGTGATTTGATATAAGGTGTTGGTGAAGAACTACCCTCAGCAAAAAGCTTTGTAATCTACACAGAGAGGCTCGATAAATTCTGATTGGAAGTTGAAGTTTAATAAATTCAAAGTTAGATATTATTAACAAAGAAATTAACTAGTACAGCAACATACCTGAAACTTTGGAGTGTCTCAGTACCTCTGAAGTTTGTTTTCACAGATCAGACTATACCTGGTGCAGGTGATTCCTTATGGTCTCAGTCACATATTGGCCTCTGTGAAAGCAGTAGCAGTCCTCCACTATAAAGGAGGCTTTTCTAAAATTTGTCTCCATTTCAGTAGTGAGCTGCCAACTGGCCTGTAAACGTAATCACCAAGATTTTAAATTAAGTTTATATACTCTTTTTCTCTTTCCTTTTGCAATTTCACGTTATAGCTTGGTCTACAGTTGTTGATTCCCTGCTCTACAAAGATGAGCTTCACCATGCTCTTGGTAGGTGATATCAGTGCCATCACTGACCAGGGTAGGAATCAGTACTCAGCCTGTGGGTAAAAGGTAAGTCAGCTTTTATTCACTATGGCACAGCTCTCTAAGGTTATATTTTATTCTTTGGAGAACTGGTCAATAATAAAGTGTGGTTATACCGGCCTTAGTTCCTAACATGTTTAAAATTTGGTTAGGTCCTTGAATTAGAGGATTTGGATTTCAGTTTTTAAACATTATAATGAGTTTTTTCTGTGTTGGATCCTCGTCTCTTCCAAAAGGGAGGCTTTATGGGAACCATCCTGCTACTACCTGGGACTACTTTTATCTGGAACCAGTAGCCAGGTGTGTTTCTCTCCAGTTGCTCAGCTGCAGCTGTGGTCAAGAGAGCAAGGAAGCATGTGAGATGGAATACTGAGTACTGACTATGGGGTAAAAAGCCAGCTCTCACCATAAGTCCCCAGGTTCTGATTCTAGCCATTTATCTCCCCACCCAGATAGAAAGGAAGCTGTTCAGTGCTTGTCACTGCCTGGCTCACTCACAGCTGCTGAGCAAATCTCATCTTGATTTTTAACTGAGAAGCAGCACCTTTGTCTCCAGTCCTGCTTCTGCAGAATGAGCAAAAATGGGGAGGTGATGGTTCCTGTCCCTGGTGCCACTGTGCTGTCTCTGGCACGTGCAGCCCAGCCAGCTTCTCCCTGGCTCTGTTCACCTGGCCCCTGGCTCCTGTGCCTATCCAACAAAACTAAAGGAAAATTTGGGTCATTTTCGTCTAACTTAAATTGCCTTTTCTGTCTCACACTCAAGGACTTACCTAAGTTTTAAAAGTGTGGTTAGGGAATAAAAAAGTATAAGCACCCTTTATATAAAAGCCAACTTACATTTTCCACATCAGTTGAGTTGTTTCTCCAGCCAGAGTCAGTAGATTTGGTTTCCCTGTCTGTGTGCACTCTGGGACATGTTTCTGGGAGTCCACGATCTCCAGCTACATGCTTTTTTGAACTAACTTGCAAAAGGAAAAAGATAAATTAGTTCTAGGTCAGAGATGTTTCTTGGTAAGAGATTTTACTAAAAGTCTGATAATTATCTAAATCTTGTATTGATGGAGCAAAATGATCCTTGATAGCTACATTATTTGCATAGGAAATGGAGATCTTAAGCTTTTAATTAAACTGGAGTGTGTTTGTTGTGTGGGGTGGCTGTTGATAGCTGATTGATCAGCTATCAGAAGTCAGAATGGTCATTTTTCACATATGGATTCCTGACCACATTAGGGTGAGTGTAATACTCCTCTGTGAGAGGAAAACAATTCCAAGGAATTCATTCAGGATATCTGAGATTCAGGAGTTACATTTAAATCTCCAGTCTTTCAGTTTCCAGTCTCAATAAACGAGATATTTCATGCAGGCTTTTCAGCCTTCTTGACCATCATCAGAACAACAAAACTATCCCATCATATGCTGTGCTCTAAATGCAAAAGTAAAAACCATCCCAGAGATTCTTTTTTACTTTCACTACTGGGTGAACATGGTGAATCAGGAACAAGCAGACACACACTACCTTTTCTAGTACTTTGGTTTTCTAACTGATGTGTCTAGGAGCTGGCATTGTAAATGCCAGCATAAAGCCATATCAAAATTTGTGCTTCACAGCTAACTCATAGTGCTTGAGGTCAGCAAGACTGCTGCATTCTGATTTTTCTTCCTTCAAAGAGAGGACAGCTATCTTCAATTGCATAACAGACTGTTGTGTTTTGGCTTTTTTTAATTAACCATACAATACCCATAAATAGGTCATTCTTCTGGGCTTTTGGCAGCAGCAAAATTTGGGCTGGGAGTTCTTTCAGCTTAAAATTTGGCAATGATACAACGAAGTGTGACACCGTGGTCTGAATGCTTTCACAAATATTAATGTGTGTTTTACCATCACTCCCTTTTCAGAAGTGCTTGAAGATATTTCATGGCCTGAAATATATTAAACATAGAGCTGCTAAATGACTTGGCTGTAGTTACACAGAAAGTCTGGGGCAGAGTTTGGAATTGTTTGAAGCCTAAAACACATTAATTTCTACTTTCCAATATTCTGTCAACATGACAGCTTTCATTTTTTTTGGTTTCTGTTGCACTCATTTCAGTACAAATTATTTCCATGGATTTAGGTACACAAGAAATCCATGTGATTATATGTGAGGGACATGTTTGTTGGATTTGCTGCCTGAAGCTCTGTCTGTATTTATCTGATGGTTACTTGCTGAGACTGTGTTGAAACTGTTGAATAGGACTGTGGTCGTTCTGACTCTAGCAGATCTCCTTGCAGGCATTTCTGCAGTATGACATTTTTATTTCATCTAGCCTTTTCTTCTTATATTATATGTGTGCTGCATGGATGTGTGCTAGGGAGTTGGGTAATTTTTTTTCCCTGAGAGTTACTTGACATAAATCAGTTTTCATTTAAAAACTGTCTGCTACTTATACTGAGGTAGGGTTTCTTTGATTCATTACCCTGAGAGATAATGACATTGGATTTGGTTGCCCAGACCTATTAGAAAACAGAACTAGACACCGCCCTAACAGCCAGCTTGACCAGCAATAATTGTGTGTTTCTGTCAATGGAACTATAACTGAACCTCTCCATTGTTTTGATTGAGACTGGTGCCAAACTAATTGACCTTAAGTGCCTCTGGCTGCTGCCTTTTCCAAAATGACACACTGTGGTGATTTCAGTCTTTGTAGTTTCCTTGTCCCTCATCCAGTCATCTTGGTCTCCTCAGCTCTTCTAAGAACGGTGTTTTCTAGGTTTGCTGATGTACATGCCTATCCCTAGTTAAATGTGCTACAGCCTCATTGCACAACAGATCAAAAATAGTTTCTTCCTCACATAAATAGAGTGTTGTGCACGTTCCCAGGGAATGGAAGTGCTCACCTTCTCTGCATCATAGCTGAATATTCAGCCATATCCAGCTAATTGAGATATTGTAACGTTGCCACTGGTTGTGACTGCTCAGTACAAGGCAAAGACATCACCCCCATGGTCCTTATGGAACTGCTGGAACTGTCTCACAACAGGGCTCAGACATTCATGGGGGGTGTTGCACTGGGGGAGCATGATGACAGCAGTTTTATTTTGTTGTTCTAGGGAAGGGTGGGAAAAGCATCCTGTGTTGGTTTGGCAGTATGCTGGCTTGTTTTGATGCCTCTGTGGGATTCCTTCTTATATTTTAAAAGCTTTTAATGATTACTGTAATTCAGAGGTATTTTTAAATCCTTTTCCCACTGCCTGTTTTCCTGTTCATCATCCTTTTATTTTGAGATGTTCTTTGATCAACTGAGCCTCTGCACAAGAATTGTGTGTTATATCTTTCCCTCCTCATTCAAGTGAATTTCCTCTAGTTCTGCTTCTTTGAAGGTATTCCATGGATTTGTTTTCCAGCATCTGTGTGAAGAGTACAAAAGTCTGCTTTTGTAGTTGCCTGTGAGGTAGTCTGCACATATTTGAGACTTACTTTTTAAAACCACAAACAAAAGACCACTTTTTTAAAAAAATTTTTTATTTGGCAGAGTATTATAATTGGCCTGGTTTGAGGAGATCTTGCTTTCCTGTACAGCTCAAAAATGACTGGAAGGTTATGAGGCTAGAGAATAGTGGCAGATGGTGACATAAAGCTAATAAGCAGGAGCTTGTGCTCAGCTGTCAGTCAGAAGGCCCCAAAGCTTTTGAACAGAGGATTTCCATCCTGCCTCCTGCCAGGAGTTCAAGCCCTCAAAGTGAAAATCCTGTGAGATAGCATCTTCAAAGTAGTAGAATTAGAGGTAATTTCTCCAAAGCACTGTATATAAAATAAAAATAAGAATAAATCACACCACCTAAAAGGGCATACCTTTTTCAGATAGCTAACTCAGAAGGGCATTACACTTGTGAAATTTGACATTAGCTACTGCTCACTGAGAAACACATTCAGAATCTTAATTTGAGAGGGGGAGGGGGAAGGGGAGAAGAGTGATTGGGAAAATGAACTGCTGGCAAGGCTGCAGTGGTTTTGCTGTGCTCGTGGTGACTAATGAATCTTTGCCCTCTCAGTGGCAGCAAACACGCACAACTGCCTGGCCTTGTGAGCCCAGCAATTACTGCTGGAGGAATCAGTAGGAAATGGAAGTGAAGTACAATTCTTTGCTATTGCACATAACAAACTGGAAGGGGTTTATGGCATTATGTAGTTCCTTACCACTTGCTAGTTAGAAAGATGTATCTGCGAGTCCTTCGGTTTTATGCAAATTTTTTTCCATTAGTTCGAAAAATAAATTTATTTTTTTAAATTTTAAAAGTTACTGACAGTACTCCCTCTAAAACACCTGGGCTGCTCTGTTTATACACTTTGGAGAAACACAGCCAAGGCTTGAGATAAGAGCTGTTGTCCAAGCAATGCCTGGTCTTGCTTTATCCTAGGCTTGTGTATTTGGAGTGCACAGCAGCCCACAAGTGATTGTGTGCACAGCCCTGAGTCCTGCAGTAGCTGATGGGAGATGCTAAGGATCATACTTGGACAGTCATGATTCTGCCAGCTCTTCCATCCTCCTAGAGAGGAAGATAAATTTCTCCTGGGGTTTTTCTCAGAGGCAAGCAAGAAGAAAAGCTAAGGGTAGGTCACACCCACAAGAGAGTTGGGAGATAGGTAGCAGAATGGATGCTGTTTTCTTTTTGTGTGCCTTGTATTCCTCCAGGCTTCCTGCTTGGGCTTGTTGAGAGTGAGAACAGAGTTAAATGTAGTGAAACCATTTGCGTGTCCTTCATAGTTAAAGCTGCACAAAGAGATCCGTTTGACCAAGGTCCTTTGTATATTTAAAATAGTAATGTAACATCTGATACCCTGACACAGCCTATCCACAGTGACACTGCTGACAGAAACATACATGGATGGTGAAACACCGTTGACCGGCAGAAAAAAAAATCTGTCTTGCATGGGGTTTTTACAAAGCCTAAGGAAAAAGCTGTTTCAATAAAATATTTTCATGATGGACATGGTAGAACATTTGAGATTGTAGTTCTATTTTGCATTTGCTTTTTGGAAAAACCTTGGTTTACATTGGCAAACTCTGAAGGTCAGAGATGCTGAAGAGTTGTGTTTGTGCAATGGCTTTGTGGAGGGACCTGGACCAGTTTGGAGTGCTGGCTCATGATGGCACATGAATAACTAAACTCACCTGTGCAGGCTGAGTGAAGTGGAGAAGGTGTGCACATTGTGCAATATTATTTGCAATGGATTAAAAGGTAATGAGAAAAGTATTTTTTAAAATGTTAATGCATTTTTTTTTTAAGAATAGTGTATTTCAGCATATTCTGCTGCCTGTGTTAAGTGTCTCACCTGTTAGTTGCTGTGTGCCTGAGAGGGTAAGCCTTGCAGCTGCAAGGGATAACAGCACATGACTGTTTTTGGTTTGTCTGTTCACAGTACTTGTGTGCAGTCATGAAGGAAGCAGCCGGAGATGTGGTGGACAGGGGGATCTCCTCTCTGGTTCTCTTGGAGTCTTGGCACACTGGGCATTTGTTGCTGGAGCTGAAAAAACAAATGGGTATGAATATTAATTAATAACTTAATTGCTGTGAGTCTGTTCACCTGTGGCAACTGTCATAGACTTGCTATTATATAGATTTCCAAATTAAATTGGAGATTTTAATAAGAAAGTATCCGTATACTTTTAAAAAGTGTAAGTGTGTTCTACAGCAGTCTACATAATAGTAATAATTTTAATAAGACAACCCTTCAGTAATCTAACATCTCCCAAGTCTGGGGCAGAAGAAGAGCCTCTGGATCTGTTCACAAGGACATTTATGTATGAAGTACGTGTTTTCAAAACAATTGAATGAAGGATAAATAAGTGGTAGTCATTGGCAATAGCATCTCTGTAATTCAAAAGACATGCTGCTTGGCTTTGTTTTTTCTATTTTGATGAATCCTCCTGTGTTGTGGCTAAGTAATTCAGTGGGGCAGGTATGTTGAAACTTGCAAATAAAATACAGTTTCAAAGGCAGGAATTATTTTAAGTCCAAATGGCAGCCCACTTTGGTTGTACATAAAGCAGCCATGCAGATGGCTTTTGGCTTTTTAGTTAAATTATGTCAATTCCTGCTGAACTGGCTGGTTCAGATTGTCATGGAGTTTTTCTGTGAAAGTAGCAGCTTTAAATAGAGCCAAAAGGAACAGTTACTATATAACTAAGTAACGAGCTATGGAAGCTTGAGGAGTGGAGTCTTTACCTAGTCTTTGGGATGCTGCATGCAGGTGCACAATATCAGATGTCCATGGGAGTTATCCAGGCTGTGCTTGTGTTACTACAAGGGCACTGCACAAGCTGCTCCAGGGGGAATGCATTAAACCAGGCTTCAAAATTCTGAAATCTAACAATACACAGTCTTGGTTTCCTTTGTCATTCTGGGTATCTGAAGTTGCAGCTACCACTAAGGGAGGAATTCTGTTTTAAGTCATTAAAAGAGTGACTTCATTTTTGCATGGGGTACAGCACAGCAGTAATAAATTGTTGGAGAGATTAGCAAACACAGCACGTGTTCTCCAGGCTCTCCTGACTTGAGCTCCTGTGGCTTTTCTAAGCAGCTCGCTCAGAAACTCCTTTATCTTATAGATGAAGGAAATGTATAATTGGCATCAGCGATGCATTGTGTCTCCTGCAGTGGTGTTAAGGTGACCCTTCACAGCCACCTGCTGTACCAATCCTGCCTACCTCGTGTGTTGCAGGAAAGGAGGAGCTTTTCGGGTTCAGTGAGTCAGGGCATCCACTGGGAGACTGCACTGCAGGCAGTCCAGCCAGTCCTTCCAGCTTGTGCCTGGCTCTGGCATTTTAAAATGGGTCTGTACAGAGAGATGTTCAAACATTGAGATTGCACTGGGTTTCAGGGGTAGGATTCCTCACTTAATTTGAGAAGATGCTGATGTCTTTGGACTGTGGTGCTTTAGCTGCCTTGAGCCCAGGAGCCTGTGCTCTTGTTTCAGAGCAGTATTTGGGCATTATCTCTCAAAGTGGCTTAAATACTGCTGCAACTTGATGAGTATGTGGAAATTCTTCTTAGGTAACATCTGACTGTAAAGTCATGTCCTGCTTTGCCTGTGTTTTTACATTGGGATCCTTCACAAAACTCTCACTTGGCAGAGGAGTCAGGAGGTCCTTAGTGTCTCCAGGCAGCAGTGCTGAGCTGAGGCTGAGCTTTGTGAGGTTTTTGATCAGCTCGACCTGGAGCGCAGGAGCTGGCTCTGAACTGTTCTGTTTTAAGGCAGCAGAAGTGACTCCCATGGCCCAGCCTGTGAAAAGATGCTCTGAAGGTGGCTCTGGTCTGTGCTGGCTTCTCCAGGGGAGATTCAGCATTCCAGGTCTGGGTCTGGTATTCTCTCTTGGGCAGTTTGTAAGCGTGCAGGAGGCATTACAACAGTGTGCTTTAATTTGTGCTGTGGTCTTCACCTGCCACTGGACCCCTTTTAAGCTGATCTAATGAAGGCCCTGGAGCAGTCATTATGGCCCTGTTGAAAATAATCTCTTGTCTGCATACTCATGACCTTCCCTCACCCTTGCAAGACAAAACTAAATGGAGTTACCAGTAAATGGAGAGGAAAGGAGGTTGAAGGGCTGTCAGGTGAGACTCCAGTGTTCCTCTGCAGGAAAGCATGAACCTTCTCATCAGTTAACTCGACATGGAACACATTCCCACTTTTTAAGTCTGTTGACCTTCTGCATGTTTTGGCCCTGGTGGTGTTTCTCATTCAGTCAAATGCTGTGCCATGAGTAGGGAAGTATTTGTTTAAAAAAATTCAGACTAAGATGCTCTGCAGTGCAAGAGTCTGAGAAAATGTTTGCTTAAGAGGCCTTCCTGGCAATGCCAACGTTTATGAGTACAAAGAAGAAGTCCACCACCTTATAAATTGCACAGAAGTGTTTGGATTCTCTTTATAATGTTGTTTTTTGGTTTTTCCTTCCAGTCAAAATCCCTTTCTAGTGGCTGCATTTGGAGCTTGCTCTCTCACAAGGCAGTCTAACCACCAAGCCTTTCAGAAATTCGGACGGTCAATGACAGCCTCTGACATGGTTTCAGAAGTTGGAACAGCTTTTAACAAACTTTTTGAAACCTGAAGCCAAAGCAGCAAAGAAGAAAAGGAAAAACAATGACTGCAAGAGTAATTACATGTACCGTAGAATTTACATAATGCACCCTTTCAAGTGCTGTAGCAGCATTGGTATGTTAGGTAGATATTTTTTATTTTTAAGAATAGAAAAATATGATTAATGTAGATATTTTTTAAGAGTTTGGAATACAAAAATGTTTTGGCTGAAATAAGCTGTAGTTGCAGATCTGTTATAATATAATAAAACTAAACTGAAAGTATTCCTCTGTTCTTTTTGATAGTTATTGAGCAATAACTAAAGTGTGAACAGCAAAAAAAATGCACTTGATATTTAGATAAAATTCTTCCACCAGCTCAACTGAATTTCTTGGATTGCACCAAGGTTGTCATTTGTCATTCTTAACCCTCTGCCTAGAATTAGCTATTGCACTTCATTTTTTTGCCATGCTAGTATAGTAAAAAGCAAAAAGTAAGCCTCTTTGGAAAGGGAATGCATGAGAGTTGCTGTAGATTTTGAATGTCATTAGTTGCCTTTTCCCATTCCCAGTCCCAGAGGCAGCATTCATTTGGACAAGGCACCCCTTCCTGTAATGTCTTGCTTTGTTATTTTTCTAAAGGTTTCCCCCTGGCAGAATAAAGATATGCTATAGGTATCTTAGCAGTAAAATTCATTAAACAATAATTAAGGCTTACCTAAAAAAGAAATCAATTTCTGTTTCTTTATCTGGTCTTGACTCATCTGGAACTCAATACAATGAATGTGTGAAATTATCATTTGGAGAGGTACTAGGTGGGGCAAGAATCTCGGTGATAGCCAGCAGAACTGGTTCAGCTCTCTGATCATGGAAGAGTGAAGTGCTGTTACAACTCTGCTGGCTCAGAGCTCAGAGCAGCCCAGCACACACAGCTGTAGGTGGACAGTGAGGAGCCAGCAGGAACACAGCTCATACCTGTACTCTCACAGGGGAGAGCAGGCAGCTGCAAGTCAAAGGCAGGAACAGGAAAAGAGTGGTCAGTGTTTGAGCTTCAGGAGCAGTACTTAGTACTGCAAAATGCAGGAGTTTTTAGAGCAAAACACATAGAGACTTTTGCTTCATCTGTGCAGGACAGACAGGCACTGTCAGGGCCACACTGGTCTGGCAGGTGTAAAACAGAACTTTCGTGGGATTTTGCACAGGACAATTCCTTAACTTTTTGGAGATTTAGTCAAAGCCTGTAGGAATTAAACCAGAGTTGAGGAAGGCAAGTTAATGCAAAGAAAATTTAAGTGGGTACTGCCTTTGAATGTCCAATCCAGCTCCAAGTGTTTCAGCTCATTAAAGCACCAGAACAGGCACGTAACGCATTGGTTATTGCAGATGTTACCTGTTCAGCACAGCCACTCTTGCAGTGCTCTCAGCTGCAATGTGGTGTCTCTCAGACCAGATTGTTCTCATTCCCTGCAATAGCTGCCTGCAGAAAGCACCTGGAATCAGAAAGGCTACTCCAAGTATTTCCCTTCAGCCCTTAGAGTTGGTATTTCTGGATGCACTGTGACTACTACCTCACCCTGATGCATTTTTCTTTTTCTTTTTAAACCAGTTACCTATTTTTAAAATAGGTTTTTAAATGTTTGGTTGTGTTGCTCTATGAGGGTTCACAGACTACTCTTAAGAGATGAGGTCTTAGTGTTTAATTTAAGCAGTTTTGTAAACTGTCTACATCATTGGGGAAACTTAAGCTATTTTTCCCCCCTTAAATGTATTTGAGAAAACTGACTGCTTTTAAATGAAATCAGAAAGTTGAAACTGATTTTGAAACAGCTACTGCCTTTAAAATAAGCGATATTTTCCTTGTAATTGGAACATCAGCGTTATTATAATCTAAATGATGTGTAGGCGAAGTCAATCAATTAACAGAGCTAAGTACAGATTTCAACCTGTCCTGTTCGTTTTGAAGCTCCACAGAAGTTGTAACTGTTACTCACTAATGTATACAAATTGTTACGATTTTTAAACATTCTGGAAATGTAGCAGTTTCTTTTGGTAGGAAATAAAAATAATAGCAAATTGACTGGACTTTGTTTGGTGTGCGCCCATCCCATTTCACACAGCAGCTGAGCTGCTGCTCAGCATTCACTCTGTTTTGCTAGAACAACACTGCCACGAGCAAATGTACAATACCAGCTGTGTCCAATAAGCAGCTGCCCCAGTGCTGAATGAAGAGACACCCCACTCTGCTCTGAAGTACAGATAATGGAGAAAGGGAGCAGAAAAACAGCTACATGTTTTATTCTCAACAGTATAAAAGAAAGCCTTTATTCTTTTGAACAGATACTTTGAAAACACACAAGTGCCTTGTAGATGTACCCACATTCTTAGATTTTATGTTTTTAATGAATTGTTTTAAAGACAGTGCAGGTACCAGGTAAGTACCAGCCCTGTATCAACACAGGCCCTAGAAAACAGATCACCTCAGGTGTAAGAGAGGCTTCTGCACCTCTGCTCACAGCCACAGCAGCCAGGGCCAGCAAAAAGGTAACAGGTAAAAATGAAACATATTTTATACTAATATATATACATAGTAATTTTACCTTCCCAGTTCTGGAGAGATCCTGAACATGCAGTAGTACTCCCAGTGCTAGAGAATTCTCAGTGTATTCTGTGCAAAAAGAAGCTTTTACCAAGCCTTACAGGTAACTGGATCCCTTCATATTACAGGCAAAGGTTTCACAGGACCAAAGCAGCATCACTGCAGTAAGGAAATACTTAAAGGTTAAAAGTATCACCCCCGCTTCATCTGAGAGGAACAGAATTCTTAAACCAAAAGTCATAAAACTTAAAGACAGGCCTAAGCTCTTGCCTGTGCCTTCACTATGTTTAAATTCTGTGTCACGGGTGAGGGCGGATCATAGAGTGCTTGGGCTGGGGCAGTTCCTGCAGCAGAACAGACCCGTGTCTGTGTAAGGCAGTGCAGCTGCTCCCCTGCTGCCTTGTATTCTGATGCTTCCAGCACCTGTGCTGCAAGGCCTGTGTTTACTTACCAAGTACCAGTGCCAACAGTTTTGCTCAAATTATACGCTATCGTTTTTAGCCATTCTGTTCAACAGACTTTATTTTGAAAGAATTAGTATTTACAACAGTTGCCAAAGCAGCTGAAATAAAAAACAAGTCCAAGGATGAAAGATCAGCTTTTTTTCTCAGTCTGCTTCTGTGTCTGTCCTCCTTCCACAATTTCCCAGGTTGAAACAGCAGCTCTGTCCTGTAAGAAAAATAAGCAGGTCAATCCTGCCAGTCTGGATGACAGGTTTTTAACCAAGATTCACCCAGCAAAGCCATTCATCCAACTGGGTAAAAGAGATGGCAATACAATCTCACAGAAATGCCACTGCTACTAATAATGCTCAGAGCTGTAAAATAAAACTTCCCAGCCTAGAGGGAAGAAATACACAGCAGAAATGTCACCTCTTCAGTGTGGGATGCTGCAGAGGGGCACAGCCTCTGACAAGAGTTGAGTTCTGCTCAACTCATGCACTTGTATTTTCTGGCCTCAATGGCTCATGACCATGAAAAAACGTGCTCAGTAGATAAGAATATATTGCTGGACACATTTGGTCTTCTGAACTTGGTACAGAAGCCTGTTGATTTTAGTATCTGTAATGTGATACAGTCATATTTTTGAAATGCAGTATTACAGCTAAATTGAACATTCTATTTAGAACCAGCTGCTTGACTGCAATGGTTGAAAATAAAAGTTAATCTCAACATTGACACATGACAATGTTCCATGAGCACTGACTCATGAGAGCAGCTGGAAATGTTGAATCTTTTTTTAACATTAAAATGAAAGTCAATTACATTTGACTTAGCAGTATAGCTTCCAAGCATGCTACAATGACTGGAAAAGACACATGGATTTTTTTAAATCAGTCATTAATATCGTTGCAGTCAAAATCCCTTGCATTGAGCAACCTGACAGAGAAACCAGAGTAGGGAAGTCTCAAGCTAGTACCTGAAGAGAAATCACCCTTTCTGCAAAGCTGATTTTTAAGGAAATTAAGCTTCTACTCCAGCAACCCCCCTCCCTGTCCTGCCTGAAACCAGTGGGGGCTCCTAGTCTGCACTGGGTGGAGCTGAGGCTTGCCTGCTTCATCTGTTCTGATGCTTTTCCCTCTGCACTTCAGGAGTTGCTGGCTTGCTTGAGCCTCATGTGACAGAGGGCAGCGTGTTGGCATTAATGCATGCACAGTGTGAGGCTCAAAAATTTTGTGGAAATGAGAGGCTGGAGAGAAATGAGAAATTCAAGTAACTTCCTCAAACACTCATTAGGCAAGCAGGCCCCCTGTTAGATGCTGTTTTACTGGGGCATTTTTTGCATCAGCTGGCCCAGCCAGGCAGACTCATGATGAGCAAGAGCCCTGCTTGGTGTAGGCTGTGTCTTGTTGCCCGTGTGTTTTGGTGAGCCTGTGTGAGGAATTGCAGAGCTGCATCACTCAGTTTGCAGGACCCTTTGGATCTGCAAAAGCAAGGTGTGAGCAATCCTCACAATACATCTTCATACACTTCCACAGTATCAAGAAAACAGTTCAGTTTTGGATGCTTGCTGTGTGTGCTTCTAAGTGCATATGTGCTTTGTCTTCTGAACCAATCTCTTCTGGGGCAAACTATGCTAAGCTTCAGGTCATTAATTACTTTTTTAACAAACAGAATGTTTTAAATCCTGGTACAGACTAATTTGTGGGGTTTTCAAATGTAAAAATCCCTTTGAAAACAAACCAAAACAAAGCTGTGAGAAGATGGAGGTGGGGCTGCAGCACTTTTCCAATAGATGAAAAGGCAGGCTGCTTCTCTGAGACTTTGTCTTAGTGCAGTTGCTTGGATTTGCAGACTTACTTGATGGATGAGTGTAGCGGGCGTTTACTAACAAGTGAAAGGAAGCAGATGTTCCAGCTTCCCTTTCCTTTCCCAGCTGCAGCTCCACACCAGCACCACGCTCTGGCCCTCCCCCCCGGGGGCGTCAGCAGGGTCGCTGTCACCCGAGAGGAGCGAGAACCGAGCAGCTCTGCTGTAACCAGAGCGATGACAAGGGACAGGCTCACGCTGCAGCGGATGTGTGCTATCACTCCCTGATGTCACCCTGCCCTCCATCCTCCCACTGGTAAAACGATGCAACCACACTTGCCAGCAGCAGTTCCCAAGCAAAGGAAAAACCAACAGTACAAACTGGATGGAGGGAGAGAATGTGGAGGATTATTTGGCACTCAAGGAGCAACACTAAACCTCACCTCGGGGAGGTGAAAAGGGCAGTGACCAAGAGGAACTGGAAGAAGCAGCATTCTAAAGAAGTAATGCAGGTCCTTAGAACCAGGAGGAGGCAGTAATGCCATAGAGGGTCTTCTCTTGAGCCAGAGATGGCATTGAGATAATGGAAAAGAACGCTGGCATTAGGTGTAGGCTAAAAGTAGAAAGCAGGATAGACAGGAGTGGTCCCTGTAGCTCAGGAACAGTTGGGAATGAAGCTGCTGAAGATGGAAGAAGCTTTCTCACGAAGAATTATTTTTGGTGGGGAGTGTGAGGTAGGTAGAAGGAAGGCATAATTTTCACAAGTCATCTTGGTTTACTTTCCAGTTCTTTTGCAATCTTTTTTAAGACTGCACACGTTACTCACACTTCCTTCTGGATTGAGCTTGGGCAACTTAGGGATTTCTGAATATTATGAGTTTTTAGTGTCTTGCATGGAGACACAAGGCTGAGGGGTAGCTGAAGAGAAGGCAGCAGTACAGCCAGACAAGGGCTTGACTTCCACCTCCTTGTACTGCAGTCACACAGAGAGCAGGGCACAAGGCCACAAGCTGCTGAAGGGGAATAAGGACAAAAAGAAGTGTTGTCTTCTACCTGTATGTGGATTCCAAAGGCAGCAAGGTCTCCACGCAGGCTGTCACAAGCCTCCAAGAGGGGCTTTCTCTCCTGCATTAACTGCTTCCTCTTGTCCTTCTGCTCCAGCTTGGGTTGCTCAGCGCCGGCCGCTTCGGGCAGAGCCAGCGCGTAGTGCCGGACCTTGGAGCGGAACCGCACCAGCTCCTCCACAACACTGGAGAGCACTGCAGACTGGTCTCCTCCCACAGCCACCTACAAACCAAACACGGTGCTTTACAAACCTCTCAGTATGGCATTAAAAAATCAACCCCATCTCCATAGCTGTGTAAGGCCTTATCACCTCTCTTGGTTGTGGATCTTCCATATATTGGTAGGATTAAAATGTCACCATCTCGCTAATGCTGGACAGTTACAGTGGAGTCACACTTGGAAGAAGTTCAGCACATTCCTGCATAAGAAAGCCTCTACCTTGGGGCAGAGTGCTCTCACATGAACACAACACACTGCATAACCCACGTGGGGAACTCATCACCACAGGAAACCTCTGAGATGTCAGAAGCGTGCATAACTTAAAAAGGGATCAGACAAGTTAATGGAAGAAAGGCCTGGCAACAGGAATCCAACACAGCAAAGGAAGCCTAGCCACCAGCTCACACAGCTCCCTGGCTGTACAAGTCCAAAGACAGAGAATACATCAGCCCCTTACAGTCTTTGAGCTCCAGACCTTCAGGAAACACAAACCAGGAAAAGTAACTATTTTGGCTTTAAGTCTCTAGTCCATCCTATCCTTTCTCCTTTCATCTACAGAAAACCCTTCCAATCCACAAAACTTTGATCTGATCCATCTTACCCAAAGTTTCAGCCACTCAAATAAACCTGACAGAAGCAGCAGCTACAGTCCACATGGCATGGATGTTTCCTGGCTGCAGCCAAGCCCATTCCTCCCCTCAGCCATCTCCAAGCTTCCTCAGCCTCCTCTGGCTTGGCAGGAATCTCAATGGT
Source organism: Petroica traversi (assembly GCA_025920805.1). Lineage (NCBI taxonomy): Eukaryota > Metazoa > Chordata > Aves > Passeriformes > Petroicidae > Petroica > Petroica traversi. The sequence goes on along the minus strand of JAHLSL010000057.1, from coordinate 2,644,926 downwards.
CAATGCCTAGGGAAGGGAACAGACTCACTCCTCTTACGGACTCCTACTCCAGCAGCTGCCAGGACAGGAGCTTGGCAGGCAGCTGAAGAGGAAAGCCACTCCTCAGCACTGACACAGCCAGGCTCCTGGTCTTGCTCTTGGCAGAGAGACCATCCCTGATTCTCATTAGAGGCAAACTCCCAAAGGGGAGGAAAAGGACAAACCTCCAACAAACAAGAGAACACCACAGTGGCATTTTATCACTAAGACACAAGAGTGGGAGCACAAAGCACACCAAGGCCAGGGGCAAAGCTCCTGGCAGCAACATCATCTGGGAGCAGAATTGCAGCTGAGTAATTAAAGCCAGAGGGGACTGGGTTTAGTCAGCGAACAGCAGGATGGAAACTAAAGGGAGCAGAGTTTCAGAGGTCACTGACAAAGAGGAGCAGGAGGAGGAGGAGGAGGGGAAGCTATTGAAGGTAAGAGTGTGAAATGCAGTGAATTCCCCAGGCTTTCAAAACATGTAACCACACTAAAGAAAAAGTTTATGAGACTGAAGAAGGCAATAAATCTAAGCGCCAGAAATGCTCCAGAGTAACTGGTGGCAGGATAAATACTTAAATACAGAAGGGAAAGGCACGATGATGGGAGCAAGAAACTTGCCTCTACATACAATACTGCAAGAGTTCAAACCAAGCACCTACTGGAGTGAGAGCCTTCAAAAGGAGGAGCAGCTTTAGGAGATGAACCAGTCTGATTTCCACATAAAACACTGTGCAGCCTCTTAGGGCTGATCTCAAATTTCTGGCCCTTGCTTACTCCACGGATTGGCCTCAGCTGCACCTACAATACACTCAACACTCTGCACTCTTTGGCAAAGCAAAAGCTTCCCAGCTCTAAAACAGGATGGCTTTCACTCATCACCTTTCCAGATGGATTAATCTTACCTCCCTGTGGATAAGATCTTCTCTTGCCAATGCAGAGAGAGAGACAGGCAGTCTTATTGTATACAGCCACCAGACTGAGACGAGCCATTCCTTAGCTTCCCCACTGATGACTTTAGGAGCACAGGCAGCTACATTAAGCTGATTAGCTGAGATGAATGCCAGCCCAGGAACAAGACAGATCCACAGGCTACATGAAAACATCCCAATGAGGGGCCCAAACACCACTGCCTGTATCCTCTGCACTGTTAGCACAGCAGTGTCCATGCCAGGCAGCCCTCTCCCACACAGCACACATGCCAGGACCCACTGTGGGCAGGGACTGCTCCTGGCAGGCTGCATGCCTGGGCTACCTGGCTAAGGGGCAAGAAAGGCTGGATGCTCTTGTGACTGTTCCCAGAGTCAGGGAACAATCCCTACGCCATTTTATTTACTGAACTGTGGTAGCCCATGGACCTTTCTGATGAAGATTTTGACAGATAGGTTTACTGGAAGCTGAAAGAGCAGAGAAACAGAGAGGAGTCTGATGAGCTGTTCCTTTCTTCCTGCTTATCTCAGACCAGCATCTCCTGCTGATCTTCCTGCCACACAGAGAAAGGGACTAGCACAGCTTACAACAAAGAAAAGCACTCAGATACTTATCTCAGCAAAAATATAGGTGCAGCAGACACCTGCATATACAGACAGCCCAGAATCTGGAGGAATTACTTTGCTATCCAGCTAACAAAAAAATTTAAGAGTTTAGTATGCCACTAAAAATGAAAATGCAAACCACAGGCTATGAGGAGTAATACACAGCCAAATCACATCCAGCCACTGTTTTGAAAGAAATTTTGTGAGAAAATCCACGGAGGCAAACTAAATAAATGCATTTACTGCTGTACTGCCTGATTTTCAAAGGATTAATAATGTTTTTACATTTTCTTACTCTCTTCTCCCCTTCCTCGAAATACATTTTTGCAGAACAATGTCTCTACAGAAAGTTTTCCACTATTTTGCATTCAGCTCCCTATTTGAGCAGGAGAGGAGCAAAGAACAGCCTGCTATTCTCCAGCACCCTGTGTCATCCTAAATGCTCCCCTTCCATACATCAGAATATCACTTCCACATTGATGGCTCTTTCCTGTTCAGTACTTCGCTCTGAGCTTTTCTCTCCTTTTTTTTTTTCCTCTCCCCATTCCTATCTTTCCAAGACCTAGTTATGTAAGGGCCCCATCCCCAACTCATTGTCCTCCCTACCCATTCCTCAGCACAGCTCAAGGCAGAGCAGCTTCTTTCCCTGGCTTTCTGCAGGGGAGTGAGACCCCTCACAACTGCAAATATTCACACAGCTATCAAAGCCAGCCTGGATGTAACCATCAGGAAGAAGAGGAAAAGATGGGGAAAGCCAGACACATAGCAGGACAATTTAAAGGCCTTCAACACTAACTTTTTCTTGTTTCATTCCTCAGTCTTTCATTTACACAGCACAATTGGTTCAGAAGTCAGATGGGAGTATCTCCAAGAACTAAAAAGGCCACACTTTATTCCACCTGCTCATACACTCTCCTACAACATCACAGGAGAAACTGCAAGCAGTGCAGAAAGGTTTACTAAAACCATAAATAATTTTGTTACATCTGATGCTTTCAGAAAGCACTCTATGAAACATAACACTGGGGCTGCTACCATATCCTCGAACACATAGAAGAGATATTTCATTACCTGTCTTTCTCCAAAGGACATCCCAAGGGCACTGAAAAAGCCTTCTATATAGGAAATAATGCTTCCATACACAACAGAGCTTCTAGGAGATCCAGCATCCTGTTTAGAAAACAATCAAAAGAGATTGTCCAGTCAATATATATTACAGAACCTAGCATCTCTCTGTATCCTAGTCCACAAGGGAAAACTAACACTAATTATACAGATCTAGCCCCACCAGGAACACCTGCCCAGACAGGCAATCTTACAGAGATATAAAAGCACCTCTCAGCACAAAGGGAAGGGATTTAAGTAAACGAGGGAAGGGAAGAGCTTATCACCAGCCTGTGCAGCAAAGAGAAGAAATGTGTGAAGCTGCCACACATTACAAGTGTGCAGTAAATTAGAACTAAAAATAGCACTTCTGGACATGAAAGGGCCGTGAGTATGGCAACAAAACAAGAAGAACAAAATCCCAGATTCATGGGCACCTATAATATTAAAGATTTAAAAAAATTATTTGGGTATCTTATTGATTTGATCCATGTGGAGACTGCTTTGAGATAGTGCATGGCATTTTGTCATGCCCTAGTAGCACCAGCAATCAGCAGCAGCAATAAAATAAAGATTAAATGACAGACTGAGGAGCAATTTAAGGGACTAACCCTTGCCTAAAAAATAAGAGTGATGACATGCACAAGCAAATCAGCTTGTGCATGTCATCCAGTTGGTACTGGATTTTATCTGACATCACTATTAGGGCCTGGGATAAGCTATAGTCCAAAATGTATAGGAAGATCTGAACTGGAAGGAGCTGGAGAGAAAGGAACAGGAGCATACCATCTACGGTGAGAAATGCTTAGCAGGAAGGGTAAGGAGAGGAATAAGTAGTTATGTGAATTTACTCACAGTTCTTACGGGGAAAAACTACACTCATAATAAAGAGGGAACACTCCAGACAGCTGGGGGGACAGCTGCCCCTGGAATACCCCATCCCACTCTCAACAAAATGATTAACAGGAGGAATTTAGGGGGAACAAGCAGTGACTGACAAAATGGGGGTAGTTGTATCTAGGAGTGGCAGTGCCATTACAGATCCCTGCTGCAAAATGTTTCAGGTCAGGGATTTGCTCAATGTCAATTTGTAAAGATAAGGCTAAGGACAGAATTTAAAGCCAATGCCAAAACAGGACCAGAGGGAGGCAGGATTTCTAAACCAACAGGCTAATTCTCTCTTAAAATCAGTTATTACCATGTACACATCATTTCTTTTACTCCACAGACATGGTGAACATGATGACACCAGTACTCAAGCACAGCAAAAAGGCTGAGGTGTTCCCCATTAGCAACAAAGGGAGCTGTTGGTAAATGGAGAACCCAGAAGTGCTTCAGACAGTGTTTACTGCTCAAGTCTTGTCCTTACCAGATGCTTTCTTTGTGTCAGCATGAGAGATCTTAACAGGGTCTTAATTTGCCAAAAGCTGTCTGAAGACAGACTCATGCAGGAATGCTGATGCCAGTTACAGTCTGCCAACAGCAAAAGCCACTCAACCCCCAATGCTGAACTTGCACCAAAACTGCCCAGTGCACCTCGGGCTGCTGGCCAAAGCCCCTGCAGCAACCACCCCCCACCACTTCCCAGTTTAGCTTAATTTCTGTGCATGGATATTAAGCAAAGAAGCAGGGTAAGAACACAGAACCAGCACTAAAATTAGCAGCATGTCACAACAGCTTCAGGCCTTTCAAAAGCCTTAGGTATAAATAATACAGGGCAGAAGGAAAGAAACATCCTCTGGACACAACGAAGCACAAAACAATAGCCAGGCACAATTCCTGTGATAGGGTCAGGACAAATGGGCTCCATTAAGGTCAACAATTTATGGAGCTTTGTTTCTGCTGGTTTCTTATATGAACAATAAACTAATCTGTCTGCATTAAGCAGTAGGACAGTGGACAGCTGTCATTTTCTGATCTCTGTATCCTAATGGGTTACCTTAGTAACAGCCTTAAGCTGTCTGTTGCCATGGTGAATGAGGTCCATAATTGCTGCAACAGCCCTGGAGGTGTCAAAGTCATCTGCAAACGCAGCCTTCACGGTTACTTTTGTGTTGGCTAGCCTTCAAGAAGAAAAGGTAACATTTAAGATAAGACAAACAAGATGCCAGCAGTATGCTGAATTCATCAGCTATTCAGCCAGAGGGAGTCATTGAAAGGACACTGCCATCTCCTTCCCAGCTGTCCTGTGATGGGCAGTGCTACACTCATCAGGGAGAATACATCTTTCTGCTGTGAAGGGAAAAATTTGAAGCATGTCAAAATCCTAAGTGTTACAACCATTCAATAAATACACATGGTTAATCAGAGGGGCCAACAACAACGGAGTGAAGTTTACCTTAAATCATTTAAAAACAGATGGAAAGTGATGCTGATCTTAAGCACATCAAAGATCTTACTGAGTTCTGGTTTTTTTTCCAGCAGCCCATTAATCATGCTAACAGCATGCTTCTCTTCCAAAGGCACATCACAGGCAGCACTCCAGTGCCTGGCAAGAAAGCTGTCCTGGGGTTGGCCAAGAGTCCTGCTGTCGGGATCCCACTCAGAACCAAGCACTGCTTCCCCACTTCCCAGGACAGCCCAATCCCAACCTAAGCGATTCCACTCCCCATGGCCCAGATGGGAAGGTCCCGTGGGACCATGTGAGTAACAGAACCAAAAGGCAGTGGGCCACCAGCACTGGTAAGCACAGAACCAGTGCCACCAGCTGCAGCCACTTGGAGAGGGAGATGAGGAGATCAGCAGGGATAAATGGGGAGCTGCAAACAGCTGCTGGCAGCGTTTCCATACACAGCCAGGCCAACCAGAGCTCCACAGTGCTGGACCAAGGGTGCCACTTCCCAATAAAGTGCAAGGAGCAGGGTTAGCTGGGGAACCTCAAGCTATGCTAGCATCTCTGAGGCTCTCTTGAGCCTTATTTTGACTGTTTCTGTTTTTGTTTTTTTAACCAGGAATGCCTACCTCCCCTCAGATACTGAATGGCTGCTGTTTTAATTCATTCCTCCCAATGCTTTTCCCTGCAAGCTTCCTCCTCTCCACTGAGTATCTAACACTTTGCTAATTAAGAGCTTTGTTTCATTTGGTTGTTTTTACACCTAGAGGTGCCCTCCCACACATCCCCTACTGACTATCCCTTTCAACTTCCTCATCCCTCTCAGCTTATCTTGCATCAACAGATCTCCTGCAGCCTCCTGCTGAAGGATTGCTTGTACCAAATACCACAGCTAGTTAATGCAACTCCACTTTCCTCTAAACTGCCCCAGTGCCCCTTGCAGCCCTCAGTCAGTGCAGCCACAAGCTCCCCCAACAGTGAGGTGCCTGAGCCACAAGGAAGCTGCCTCTCACCTCTAGAGCACAGACTGCCTTCCCTCTGATTCTACAGCCCAGAGCTGCCTGCACTATCCTTGCTTCAGGGAACTGAGTGCCCCTCCTACCCTGACTCCAGAGCACCTGCTTCTGCTCTCAGCTTTGCACCCAATGCACAGCACATCTCGGTCCTGAAGATAATCTGGTTTTCACAATGGACTCCAAAGGATTCTCATCACCATTATCAGGGTCACAACAATTGCAATGTCCTCCTTCCCTGTGACACCCCTGCCCATGGCAAATCTCTCAGTAGCCCCCTCCCTCCTCTGCTGCACACCTCAGTCCCAGCCAGCTTGATTACAAATTCATGTGCTCGAGGTGTGTCCCTCTTCAGTCACCCTGTTTCCTCTCCAGTCACTACTGCCCAGCTCTACTTACAAACTGGGGAACCTCACAACTGCCTTAGCTTTGCCTCCAACATTGCTCACGAGGAGCAAAAATGCCTGTGTTAGGACAGGGTCACCAGATAAGTAACACAGATTTTAAAAACACAATGAACTGAGTGTAGCAGAATATGACCAAACAGCTGGCTAGCAAGAGAATTTACAAAAACCCTGTCCTTGGTTTTTGGACTGGGAGGGAGGACTGCTGCTTAGTCCTTCTTGTCCTGCTTCTTAAACAGAACCTCTCTCAGCAAACTACTGCTCAAATAATCACAATCTTTTAAGATACAGGAGGTGCACTTACCTTTCCCACAATATGTCTTCTCTAACAGGGTCACACACCAGCTCTCCTTTTATATAAGCATTTGCATCTCTAATAAATGAGGAGATTGCCTGAAGAAGGTTTTTTGCATCTTCTATGCTCTCTTCACTAAATTCTACCGCTAAGAAAAAATGAAATTAAGGCATTATGATGGAGAGAATGTTGTCTGTCATATATAGGAACAGTATTTGGAGACAAAGGAGAAGTTTGTTATTATTTTTATAGCAAACTTCTTACAATTAATTGCACATTTAATTAAAAGCTCCATTCTTCACACACACCAGGTGAATTAAATCAATAAAAAAGACAATCACTACCTATGGCAAAGTAAAACCTACAGGAAAAGGTATCAAACTGATTCAAGAAGTTGAATCTGGAAGTTTAATGAAGCAATCACTATTTAACTTTAATTTCTTTCCATTATTGAATCTCTCTGCAAAATTATCAATCCAAAGCAATAGGATTTAATATACTTCCAAGTGTTCCCCCAGATTTAAGATAGCAACACCTACTTTGCACCTATTCTAATTTAGGTAGACACAATCTGTATTTGGAGACCTCCAAAGAGGCCTAACCCTTACCACTGACTCTGTTTAAAGAGCTGCTTCACCAACACCTAAAATCTAGATGAACCTAGCTCCTGATCAATTCCCTCAGAATATCAAAGCTAAACTGACTTTGAGAAAGCTATCTTTAGAGAAAATTTTCTCTAAAAATATAAATTGCCTAAACTCATAAGGGCATGTCTAGGATGGGATTCATCACACTCACACATATCACAGCCTCTTATGGCCACTGGAAAGAAGAGAAAACCTCAAGGTAAATGACTCCTTGCATCCAAAGCTGAGTTCCACTTTACAATGAGATGTGCTGTACAGGAATCCTGCAGCGCTTCTCCACCAGCTGCAGAAACATTAGCCCCACCACTAACAAGGCTTCCCTGTACACAGACATCCCCTCTGCTTTCAGGGAGACTTTAGCTTAGGCAGGCAAATCCACTTTGGGAATTGCAGAGCCCACTCCTGCCAGCAGGAGTTCAGCAATCTCCTCTGGCCTTGTCTGCACCCTCCAAAGTGCAAGTGCCAGAGTAGCTACTGCCACTTTTACTGGGAAATGCAATCAGTGAGAAGCGTTTTTTTATTTGTACAGTGATGTGCAAGTAGAAAAGCTCTTGGACCCCACATAAGAGAGCTGACCTGACTTGAGTGGAAGTTGTGTCAACCTAGGACAGGCCTAAGTGTGAATGCATTCCTTCTCCCAGTATCACACCAGAGCCAGTGCAGCATTGCTTGGCTGTTGTGTACCTGACCTCTGCAATAAGGTACATCCAAACTACAGCTTCCAGCATATTCCTCATCTCATCAGCACTGAGCATCACCCACAGCTTCCACAGAAATCTCACCTCTGGTTCTGCCCATGTTATATGCAACTGCTTTGTAGAATTACCCAATGCTGCTCAGACAGACTCTTGGAGCAGACACTCTTACCAAGAGGGCAGATCTAAGAGGGTAAAAGCAGCCAGATGTGAAACCCAACCTCAGTTCCATTAGCCTAAATCCCAACAAAGCCTAATTGTTTAAACAGACTTTCCACAGGATTTACCCAGTGTAACAAAGGCATGTGTCTGGACCTGTATTTGTCAAAATTTTTCACTTGTGTGTAAATAAAAATCTGCATAGTGCCTCCTTAACACTGGCTTTGAAATTAAGCTTTACTCAGTTTTCAAAAAACAGACCTCTACAACACAGTGAGACACTGACAGTGATCATTTTTGTACACTAGGATGACTCAGTTGATTAACCTGGTTACAAGAATTCTGCAAGGAATACTTGATAAAAGTTTATCTTGATGAAGCCTACTTTGGCTCAAGACATTTTTCATCCCCAATTCAGGGCATGCTCCTAAACCACTGCCTGCAGGCACTGCAAACCCACAGCTCAGCACAGGCAAGCCTGACCCTATAAATGCTCACTGTGCTCCCCACTCCTTCCCTCCTCTGCCACCCAGGGCATCATCAATGCATCATCAAATTACATCTGTTTATTAGCACTGACAAGTAATTACACACCACAGGGGTCAAAACATTGCAGTTCACTTGGGTTCACAAAATCACCGGAGCATTTCTGGTGACCAGGAGAGCATTCTGGAGACAGAACTCCACTGCCTGTGGCAGGGCTCACACACCCTGCCCTTCACTGCGTGAAGTGAAGCCACTGATGATGAGATGCAAGAGGAAAAGTGCTGCCTCACAGGAGGGTCCCACAGGGCTTCAGTGATGGCACCTCTCCTTTCAATCTGCACCCAGAGCAGCTGGCACATTGGTGCTGCTTCCTAGGGTACCTAGGAACCATTTTCCCAACAGCCTCAGAGAGTGCCACAGGGTGGTGATTCAGGCCAAGCAGGGAACAGCCACAGGCACCAGCCAAAGTAAAATACCCTGATAACCCCAGAGCTCAGCTTCACCCTGACCAGCTCTGCCCCACCACCCCAAGCAGGCAGAGAGAGATGAAGCAGAGGGACCCTGTGCAGAAACGCATTATGAAAGAATGACTCTTCTCCACAAGCAAGGCATCCAGCTTTATCCTCCCTCTGACAATGATCACCACAGGAGGGGACTTCACTCCCATGAAACACATGCACCTCCCTGCACCCACCCTTTCAACCCTTGCTGGGGCAGGCTGGACCACATTTGTCTCTATCTGTGCCTGTTAGCACATACACAGACAGGGGTAGTCCAGGCAATAAAAAAGGCCCATTCCAAGCCCAAGAAACCACAGTACCAAGCATGAGCCACTCCAAACTGTCAGGTCCTGTCCTCATGCAAATGCCTACAAAGATCTTTCACAGGTTCAATCCAACACTTGTGGTACTGCCTGACCCCAAACCTGATTTTAAAAAAGCCTTTCTCTGGCAGGTAGGGATGACAGGAACCATCACCCAGGGGTCTAGGCTATAAAAACCTTTTAAGAACTAAACATTATGTGCTTGGGATTTCACTTCTAATAAGAATATGAGCAGACAGCAAGATGAGAAGGAGTGCAGTAAACTTATGTTTAGATCAAAGTGAATTGATAGCAGGGACATAAGCTGACAGGCAGCACAGCAAATACCTGGCTCAACAGAGACTGACTCTGGCTTTTTACTGGGAAACTAATAATGCACACGACCTTGTAAGGTGGAGATGGCAAGTGCAGACTTCTGAGCAACCCTTACCTGCCAGCTGGCACACTGTGATATAACACCACCATATCCTTTCATCAAAGCCACCCACATCCACACACGTAGCACTCTTTGTTTTACCTCAGGAAGGTGTTTATCCTAGAAGTAATGCAAAAAGCAGAGGTTCAAATGCAGCCAGCTGATAGGGAGTGAAGAAAGCCTGCAAGTAGCCTCCACTGCAGGGCTCCAGTGCCATTATTTACCCCAAGGGAATCTTGGAAACTACCAGACATTTAGCTCTTGCTTACATGACAAACATATATATGATAGCATAGTAGGTGTTAGTCTTTTGTTTCAAACACACATTTGCTCACGACTCCCAAGTGCCCCCAGCAAGGGAGCCACTTAAGTGTACACAAGGTATTTCATCTCCTAAAACAGGAAATCAGCCAAGTGTGCCACTGCCCTGCAGCACCATCCCAAATAGCCAGGTATGCCACCTGCTGCCTGCCCCAAACAGGATGCTGTTCTGCTGCAGACCTTCCAACTGGATGCACTCCTCTTTCTATCACAGTGGAGCTTGGAAGCTAATAACCACCTCTCTCTTTACTATCCCCTGCTTTAAAATACTACATGGATATATTCAATTCCTGATGCCTTCAGCTGTCCTAGGAGAGGGAGGATTCACCATGAAGATCACAAGGGTAGCTCCTGCAAGGCAGCTAGCAGTATTAACAAGCAGAAAGAATTCTCAGTCCAGTGACTGCACAACTATAAAGGCTGGCAGCACACTGCAATGCCCCAGAGCCTTGGCCACACCAGCTCCCACAGTCACACTGCTACAGGTGCTTTACAGGGAGACAGACGCCCATAAACACCACAGCAGCTGCTGCCCCATACTCCACAATTCCCTGGCCATGCCAGGACAGCCAACAAGACAGGAGACCCAGTAGTGGTTAAGGAACTACCATCTGCTTTTGGCAGGCTTCAATAAACTGGTAAGACCATCAGATATATGAAAACCTCTTCCAGCTTAAAGTAGCATCTACCTGCTGGGGTAGACAGAGAAGCTGACAAACTCTCCCACACCCCTCCCCACCAGCAGAGAGATGATCTGCCAGGCTAAGATGTTCATTAGGTTATCATGTGCTGGTGTAAGCGAGCTGCAGTGCACCACAGAACTGCCTGAACACTCAGGAACTCCACAGGACAGAAATGGTAACACAGCAGGGAGATAAAAAATTATTAGGCAGCCCTCATCATACCCTACAGGAATATAAGCCACAGCTCCATCTAGATATGTCTCCAAAAGCAGCTGATCATGACTGCAATACAAGTAACTACAACAGATGCAAATCAGAGACAGAGGTAATACATTAATTAAAAGTGCAATTAACTGAGAGTCACAACTAACTGCAGCTCAAGAAGGTATTTAAATGAATGGTTAGTAAAGACAATTTTCTAAATGTCAGCCAAAGAGCAGCCCCACAGAGCACCACCAAAACCTTTCCACCCACAGGATTCCCCAGAGGGGAGAGCCATGCACACCTCAAAAGGCAAGGAAGGGCATTCTCCTTACCTGAGCTGTATCGGCCACGCAAACAAAACATTCTGAACTGATCTGATGAACACTTCTTCAGGAAATCCTAAACTCCATGCACAAAAAGACAGCTTTAGCACATTATGATTTCTTCAGGAAATCAGCTCTTCCACCCCACTGCTTTTCAAACTAACATGACAACACATCTTTGCAATTTAGGATAGGCATAAAATCTTTAAATTCTAACACTGCTTTAAAACATAAACTAAATAAAATTCAATTACGTGTAAGATAGATGTGCATACATATATACAAGATACAAAGATAAGATATACACTATGTCAAATATAAGCCAGTGAAATTTACTTTGCAAGTACAATCAAACATATACTGTATAAAGACCTTCGCAAGAAAACCCCAAAATTAAATTATCAGACTAAGACTGGGATACAATCTTACAGAAAGGAAAGCTCATGAATGTTGCACACCTTACAAAAAAATATTTCTTGAAAAAGAAAATAACTGTATTTTTTCTGCAGGACTAGAATATGAAGAAACACAGGGAGTGAACAAAGATAAATCCTAGCAATATAAAAAGAGTTATCTGTGTTAGTCATGAAGCCTAATAAACTCCACTCTAACATTTATCTAGCTTTACAAAAAATTTACTCCAGTAAACAGTAAACTATTAGTATTACTACTAGTACAATTAATTTATGCAAAATGAACTATTTAAATGTTTGGAAGGTACACTAATAAAACATTCAGGCACTTCTAACCCTGCTCTCAGCAAGGGTGGATACCGTGTTAGATTGGCTATGACTATTGCACTTCTGCTGCTTTTTTTTTTTTTTAATTTGCAAACTGGTGAGGGGATCACTGAAGCGCCACAAAAATCAAAAACCATAAAAGCTAGTACAAGTGAGAAAATATGGAAAGTGTCATTTCCTTAAATCTCACATTTTGAAATAAGGCTTCTGCTACAAGACTAAACCAGCCTGAACACTGAAAAAGCATCAGCATTGTGTTGTCTCTCAAATGAAAATAGAAATAATTGAGGCAATCAAAATCAAGAAGCAGTGATATTGATTGTTTTGGTGGGTATTTGTTTGTTGTTTTTAAAATAAACTGGATATAAATGAGCGTATCCAATATACCCAGAAGCTTTACACTAATTTACAGAGGTAGAACAATATGAGTACCATATGGAAATAAATTCATACTTGGGAAAGGACTGTCCAAACTTAAAAAAACAACTCCGCATTTCCTTAAAAACAGCGAACAGATGAAGAATCACAGGTCTTTGCAAGGAGGTTGCTTGGTCCTGTGTTATCACAGTCCCTCCGATTTTCCGCTAATAACAGAATAGACAGCTTTAATTTAATTCTTATTTAATAGAATTAACAGCTATTAAAAAAAGGAAAGAAAAAATTGGAGCAGGGCACAAGGCAGGGGAAAACAGGGCAGACGGTGCAGTGAGTGCAGGGCTGCTGTGCCCACGTGACAGACTGGGATGCAGTGGCCACCGGCCGGACCAAAGGAAGATCTGGGACAAATCTCCCTTCTTTTGGCACAGGCATAAAACCTTCCATGTAGGGCTTAACTTTCAAGGTGCAAGGCAGCTCTACAGGAAAAAAATTGTTTTGCTGGACTGGAAATCACTTCCTGAGAAGGATTAATACTTGTTAGCCATGTGTAAGGGTGGCAGACATGAAAAGCAGGGACTCACAAGGAAAGAGAGTCAGGCATGAAATATTTGTTTTCTCAACGCAAGCTGTGCCATCATGGGGGACATGGAGGGGAACATTTTTATATGCTGCTTTTAACTTCATGCACTATATTTGTGGTCATTTTTCCACCCTGTCCACAACATCTCCTGAGATTCATGAGATTTCTGTGAAAATGGTGAGCTCCAGGGAAACAGATGTTTAACTGTACCCAGACAGCATCAGAAGACTTAAGAATAAAGCAGCTCATATTGAACTTCTTTTTAAAGGGATTTTAATTAATTCTTCCAAGAGGGCAAAGGGAAACATATGTGCCAAAGCAGCTTCCCAAGATTTGCCTAAAGGAAGGAAATCATCCTATTCCAGTGTGGCTCAGCATGCCCAGTAGTTTCCTGACAAAACATTGACACTATGTCCCATTTCACCTAAAGAAGGACAAGGAAAAACATCTGCTCTTTTCGAAATCCATACTTTTTCAAAGCACTATTAAGAACAGGCAGATGAGAACCCATCACCACAGAACAGAATCATTCAGGTTAGAAAAGACCCCTGAGACTGTCAAGTGCAACCACAAATCTATAGCACAGGATTCTGGTTCTGCTCCTACAAACACTCTCAGCTCAGTGAGATCCATCATTATAAACAAACCCTGAATCTGAGTAGGTGTTCTACATCCTGATCCACAATATCAGACACATCAGGACTAGAGAAACACTGCAGCACAAGCACACACTCCAAAGTTTTCTCAAAAGAGGGCTGTGATTAATATTTACATATTACAAACATACTAAATTGCTTCAATTCAAACAAAGAAATTACCTTAATCGTTATGTAGTTTTTTAATGACTTTGACATTTTTTCTTGACTTCCTTTAACATGCAAATGCCCTAGAGTTTAGAAAAAAAAAAATTAATCAGGATACACAAGTGTGCTTCTGAATAGGGAGCAAATGACAAAAACTGCACTGAGACACTGGAAATGTTGGAGGCAGCATATGCTATGATGGATACATGCCAACCATTTCAATGCAAATTTTTCAACAGCTTTGCCTACAGTCCTGCACCTCTCCATCCTCAAAACTTTCATTGGGTGAATTTTAAAATATAGACATTTAAAACATAAAAATCCCCCAAAAACCCACCACCACCACCACAAGTCTCCCTGCTTAGAACTGACAATAAACATAAAAAACAAGCAAATAAATAGTTTCAGTCTTCACAGGGAAACGTACCTTACCTGTTTCTCTTGACTTTTTAAGAAATACTTTCCAGTGATCCTTAAAACTCAATCTTGTGTACTTATTACTTGCTGATGGCTGTTAACATTATTTTTTTTACCCCAAAGTTTTATAGCTCTGGTTCAAAATATCTTAAATGCAAAATGAATTTTCTACACATTCTCAACTCCTCCAGACTTGTGAGACTGAGAAAAAGCAGGGCGAGGGAGGGATGCAGCTACAATGCTTAATTTGAAATAGTTTATTTTATAATGTGACCTCTGAGCACTGCTAGAACTTTCAATAGTCACACGGACCACAGCTTTGCAGGGCTGTAACACAGGAAAAAGGTAGTAACAGTGCATTTAAGAGAGTATATAGAGCTTGTCTTTAGGACTGAAAGCTCTGTTAAAGAAAGGAGAGGTACAGCCTGAGGCTGCCTGTTTGCAGGTCTCATCCATGTGAGCCACGGCAGCACCACTGATGGAAAACCTCAATTATTCAGAGCACCGGAGAGATGCCAAGCATGCTGCCACTGAAAGACTACTCAGCATAATTTCAGAAATGTTGTTAAAAGCCTCAATAGGCTTGCTCTAATGTAAGAGTAATTCTGTAAGTTACCAACCACCCACAGCTAACATTTTTAGGCACTTCTGTGACCTGCAGCATCCAGCGCTTAATCACACTTTGAGGCAGATTTTAAAGCATAAACTTCTGTTGCTCTGTAATACCCTACCAGCACTGCATTCTCTCACATTTGGCAGCCCAGTGCTACCAATGCCTCAGAGACCTTCACAAGGACAATGCATAATCATGCTCCTAATTTTATGAGTGGGACAGAAGTGGCATCTTGCTCAGCAACCCATGCAGCTGTCTGCATTTTGTGCTACTCATCACACAGAGCTGCTCTGCAGCCTTGCCTGAAACCCCCTTGCTACCACAAATAGATAAAGTCCCCATTACACTCATCTGGATATGAAAGCAACAAGCTCAGACCTCATAACTGATCCTGAAAAGCTCATAGTTTCACTTCTCAGCTATTTCTGATAATGACTCAAATCAGCAGGGTCTCACCATGAGAAGGCTACATTCCAGTCCTACGCTGACCACCTTGAAATTTAATTTTGCACTACATACTCTATGGAGAGTAGGAATTAATGAAAAAATCTATGGATGCAGAACCAGCTACAGCAGCTATCCATGATGAAAAATCTTGCTTTCATTGCCTGTCCTGTCTGCCAGCAGGTGAGGCCACTGAGGATTCACCACTGCATAGTTAAACTTGGGACACTCAATAAGCATATTCAGGGTGTCAGACACAGCTGAACACCTGCAGCCCTTGTGACTCAAGTATAACCCATAGCCAAAATTCTCCCGGGAGAAGGGGAAGAGCCTTGGTAGGATTATTTTTTCTCTTTTGCAAAGGTGCCTAAATACTGATTTACTTAACTTCATGCAGCCAAGCTTAAAATAGTTGGATTGTGTTTTCCTAAAAAGGTACCATCTGAATTTGTATTAATATTCCTCTTCCAAGAGTTTCAGTACTTAGAATGATTTCATTCAAAAATACAAAATATAAGGATTTTCATAACTTCAGTTTGGCGCTCTTCCCAGAGTACAAGTAGTCTAAAAATAAAGTCCTTATAAGATTTATCCCCAGTGCAGGGATTTTCTTCCTCTAATGGGGATTGCTCCTCCAGTTCTGAGCTGCTAAAATTCTGAAGTCTGTTAGCAGAATAAATTGTTTCTGAAGCTGATTCATTTGCCCTAAATAATTCACATCACCATCCTCCAGCAAGACTTTTTGACTTAATGAATGTAATCTCTCAGCTCCTAGAGAACCTCAGTGTACAAATTGCCCTTGGAATTATGTTCTCTCTTTTTTTTTTTTTTTTTAATTGACTCCTCTTTATATTGCTGGTATCAAAAAATATTTCCCCTACAGTTTCAGTTCCAAGTTTGAAAAGCCAGATTCACTGGCTTCCAACAGAAGACTCCACTTGGCAGTAACCAGTGCATCTCAATGGAAGTGCAGAGGATTCCACAGCACCTTGGGAACAAAGCACATCCTGGAGGATGCACAGCCTCTGAACAATTGCCACGAATTTACAGCAGGCTCTATACACTGGGCACTGAAACTAGAATTCAATGCTCATCCCATACAGTACAAATATATATAAAAATGAAAGCCCAGGTAATTCCCAGAGTGTACCAAATGCTTAACTCTACAGCTCCAGGAGTTCACAGAGACATCCTGCACAAAATACCGATCAGCAAAAGGCAGGCTGCAGGCTTGAATCTGACTTTCTATTGACGTCAGCTGTCCATCCAGGACCACCACAAGTGCAACAGGAAGGATAAATGTCAAGTTTTCCATCAATGGGAACAGCATTAGAACTATCACTAATGCAGTTCAAAGCACTGTACAGCAAAATTTATTGAATGAAGCACTTTTACGCAGAGATAGCAAGGAGCAGTTCTACGTAATGCCAGGCAGTATAACCTGCTTTCCTAGCATAAAAAGCTAAACTTAAAAAACTCTAACTGTTATATTTGTACAGGCCTCTCAAGTGTTTTGAGAGTATTTTACTTACCAGAATGCAAAAAGTAATTCCCCCATTGCTCACACTGATGATACACCTCACACTGTGCAATTTCATTTTCATGATGAGGAAATGCAAGATCTATTCCACCAGTATGGATGTCCAGCTGCTTTCCAAACACTGCACTGTAACAATATTGTCCTGATCACTAAGTAGAACATCACAGAAGTTTTCAGTAAAAAGAAATGCAGAAAAGAGAAGATGAAACAACAAATTTAAGTGTAAAATTTAGTAACTACAGTTTTAAAACAAGATAACTGTATTTTTAAAACAAGACTCTATACGTCTTGCATACCAAAACTGTAGCAGAACAAGGAAAGGAGACATCATCTTGCCATCCTTTAAGCTAAGGTAGAGAAATTATTGCTTCTACTAAGAAGAAGTAATTGTGAGTATA
The DNA here is from genome assembly GCA_025920805.1 of Petroica traversi. NCBI lineage: Eukaryota > Metazoa > Chordata > Aves > Passeriformes > Petroicidae > Petroica > Petroica traversi. Next base: position 2,627,553 of record JAHLSL010000057.1, on the reverse strand, counting down.
TATGGGTCCTGTCCATACAAGTTCTGCTACAGTTTCAGTTTCAGACAGGTGCCTTTATATGCAATCCTAACAACTTTGAAGCAGCAAACATTTCTGTAAATTTGGTATTACTCTTCCTTATCTTGTATCTCCTCTGTAAGATTTCAGACAGCAGCGTGTGCAGTCAGGTCAAGCTGGGCAGGTTAGCAACTTTATTTTGCCCATCTGTTAAACAAAGATGACACTTACAACCTCACAGGGATGTAAGTCAACCTTAACTGCTCAGAAACCAGGACTGCTCAAGCAAGGGAAGATGAAAGGCCTGAAGACACCCACATAGGCCTCCTCTAGTAGCTGGATAAACATTAATACTTTGGTTCCTTTTTGAGACAGAACACTCTGCTAACACTGTGCCATATGACGGCTTTGCAGAAGCTGTTGGGGCACAGGAGGAAAATATAAGGAGGAGAAGAGAGGAGGGAAGAAAGAGGTGCTGCCACCATCTCCCAAGTTCACCCTTCTTCGTTCCTGCCTGCTTCAAAACCAGCTAAAGCACAAATCTTCCCAAGACTGACCCTCACCTACCCTTGTGCCACCTACAGAGAAGTTGCTGTTTCCTCCAACAAAACAATGTTTTTTTTTTTTGAGCTGGAGAAAGGTGACAGATGGATCTGCCAAATGGTCAGGGACAGGAGGAACTGCTCACCTCACCACAAGGGAAACTGCCAAGGAAAGATCAGGCCTATGGGGGTCAAAGCAGGGGATTCCCTCCTCCAGGGCTGTTCTAGAGACCAGAGAGACCTTATTCACCTTCAAAGACTTCTCAAAATTAATTCACCTAACTTAGTAAAAGTGCTTTGAAGCACCTGGTAAAACAGACAGCTAAGTATTGCTTTAAAAAAAGGGCCTTCAACAGCTGGGACAGCAAATTTTTTTAGGTCACTTATCAAAGCAAGCTCTCCAAGATGACTACACTTATGCTCTACATGGGTCAGCTTTTATTTACATGGCAGGAGCCTCATCTGGCCTCAGTAAAATACATTTTTACAGAAAGAACTGCAGTCTCTAAATAGCACTGCATCAGCAGACAGGCCATGTCGTAACTGGCATTTCTTATCTGAGCACTTCAGTCGCAGGTTGTACATCAAACACAGCATGATTTCATGCACTTTGATTACTTTAAGTGCTGCCTCACTATGCTGAAACTATTTACAGACAGAAAATCACCCTTATAAACACTTTTCTCAAGCAGGTAGAAATGACTAACAATCCCAGGTGCACCAGAAAAGCATATGAAAGAGAAACTTAAGGCAGCTGGTTCCACCTCCTTTCAGCTGTAGCTGAGAATTTAGGCTAAACAAGGTCAGATCTAAACTATTTGTTATTAGCTTCCAAAAAAAGATCTGAGACTAATGCAAAACTAAGTAAACTATCAATCTTCCAGGAGAGAAGACTTTTTATCCTGTGGTGAAAGTAAAACTTCAAATTAAGAGCAAATTACATCAAACCAACCGCAAGCAAAACACTCAGGTTATTAGCATGAACATCCACAGCTACTGTTAAGACAAGGCCTGCAAGATCTCAAATCAATCTGGAATCCCATGCCCTCCTGACACCTAGATCCTGAACTCTTATGGAGACTGCTGGAAGTGGAAAGGAAGCAAATGAAAGAGGTACCATAACTTTCATCAAAACTCTGGTTACTCAGTTCAAGTTAAAAGAATGCTAAGTAACTGTGTGATCCTGTGTGCCATATTTGAAGCATCAAGTCTGACTCAAGGTGCCACAACATAGAGACAGCTGTGACAGTAAGGTGAAGCAGAGTTTATCTGGGCCACATGTGACATCACAAGTTGCATAAAATGGTCACATTAAAAGCAGCAATATCTACTGATCAGAAAACACTTTCAATACTGTAGCAGTGGTTCAAGCCCAGAATGACATATCCCCTGAAGAATTTCTGGGGGCCTAGAAAGTGAGGCCCCTCTGAAGGTAGAGTTAGGTTTGGCCTTGGAAAGAGAGTCGAACTCCCCCTCCTGCCCCTCAGTTAACAACAGTATCTTGTGTCTCACTCTTTCCTCTCTTACTCCTTCCTGACTGGTCCCTGACCTTCTGACCCTTCCCCGTGTCCTCCCCTGTACCGTTATGAGATAAGTTGTAACCCTCAGAATAAAAGTCTGAATGTTGGGCCTTCCGGGGTTTTCTTGCCCCTGGACCCGAGCAGAGCAGACCCTCGTGTCTTGTGTCTGATTTGGGCTCCGGGCAAAGGAACACTCTCTCAGCAGCTCTCTGGTTTTTAGGACAGCGGCCACCATCCCAGGGAAGCCTGGCTCGCGGCGAGGGGAAAAGAAGTCCCAGCTGAAGTTGACTTAACAAAAAGGAAACTCTCAGAACAAGCCGCCGGCCGTCCCTGTGGTCAGCTGTCCGGCCCTCGTCACTGGCCACACAATACTGCTGCTACCATTGTACTGTGACTGAAAACAAAAACCAGTATTAGATTTATTAAAATCCAAGAAATCTGACCTTGATATTGTGGAACATTCAATGTGCCATCCAGGTCTTCCTTTTCCCCAGGGAGAATTCCAAGATAGCTCTTGAGGCTTGGCAGCCTTCCACAGGGCAAAATCTTTACCATGTCGTTTATCAGCATCAACTGGCAAGAATAAGTGATCTGTTAATGGGATACATCTCAAAGAAAAAAAATGACCAAATGAAAGCAAGAGGAAATGTGTGTTTAGTGAACTACTCTGATTTTAATCCCCTTCCATCAACTTCTTTTCACTGCAACTTCCCTTACACAGAGCTTCCAGTAGATCAATAAGCATTTGAAAAAAATAGTATATTGAAATAGATTTCGACAAGCTACAAAGATGGATTCAAAATTCCTTAATACATCCTATCCTATCAGTCATTTTATCCTTCCATGGTTTTCTTGATTTTTCATTCATTTAATAACATATCAGCCAGTTTCCCTAGGACAAACTAACTGCACTGCAGCAGAAAAGGTAATAAAACCAAACACAATAGGTTTGGTAATTACAAAAAGGTAATAAAACACACAAACAAAAACCTCCCTTAATTTTTTCTCTGGGAAACAAGTACTTTATGTTTTAGATTCTATAAAACAAAGTGCACAGAGGTAAGAATCAAAACTATTCTTGGACAGTAACAATTTTTCAGTTTCACCAATGAATACTCTACAAAGGTTTCCTCTTTGTTCCTTCCTCCACTACATTGCCAAGGATGCAGTCCTTTTTGTCACAATACTGCAGGACTGTTCATCTCTGCTGACTCCTAACCTCCAGTCAAATACACAGCACTCCCTGGCAGGAGCCACAGAACAGGACTCTGGACTGTTCTGGACTCTGTACAGTTTTCCTGACAAATACATGACCTCACATTTAGAATCATACAATTCAAAATTCCTAAAAACTAAAGAGATAGGAATATAACCTTAGTTTTATCCACTAAATCTTCACCTGGGCTCTTTCACTAGATGGCCAAGCTCTGACTGAACAGTACCTGATGACTCCAACCCTCTTTTGCCCTTTTTTGAGTATACTGCTACAAAAGAGCACTCTTCAACTTCTCAGTTGTAAGCAAAGCAAGCGTCAAAATCTTTAGAAATAACACATTCAGTTGTGACTAGAGGGAAAGCAGGGTAAAACACATAATCAGTCACAGCTGAGGCTGGAAGGCATGTCTGGAGACAGTTTAATCCAAACCCCTGCTCAGAGCAGGCACAGCTACAGCAGGCTGGTGTCCAGTTGGGCTTTGATTATCACCAAGGATGGAGACTCCACAGCCTCTCTGAACAACATGGTTTGTGTTAACCATCCTCAGGGTAAAATAGGATTTTTCTTAGCTTTAAATGGAATTTCCCATGTTTCAAGTTGTGATCAGTGCCTCCTGTCCCATCACCAAGCACCACTGAGAAAAGCCTAGCTCCATCTGCTCTACTCCCTCCATCAGTATGAGAACACAAGGGTAGAATTCCCCTGAGTCTTCTCCAGGCTGAGTGGTCCAAGAACTCTCTGTTTTTCCTCATATGAGAGATGCTCCAGTACCTCCATCATATCTGTGGCCCTTTGCTGGCCTTTCCACTGTGTCCATACCAGTGCTGTGCTTGAGAGCCCAGCACCAGACCTGCCCTCCAGGCATGTCTCACCAGTGCTGAGCAGAGAAGGACCACCTCCACTGACCTGCTGGCAATGCTCTTCCCCGTGCAGCCCAGGAGGCTGCTGGCTCTCTGCAGTCAGTAATCACCTCTAAGTAACTGTTGACAAGACGCCTTCCCTCTTGAGCTGTAATGCTGAAACAACTCCAGAGCAGAACTGTGAGAAGTTCTGGCTGCACCTGAGCATCAGCCTCCCAGACATTTTCAGAAATTACAAACAGATTTTTTTTAAATTATGAAATACTCAACTTCAGTTTGCAAAAAGATGCAGGAGACCTGCAACAAATTCTCTGATGTAAAGACCTGATCAGATACTCATAGAAACTACAGAGAGGCTCAGAAATCCTGCAAAGCAGGAACTGCAGCAAAATCCCCACACCCCAGAATATAGGCCTGCTCTAGCACAGCCTATGAAGAGTTTGCTCACCCTCACACAAAGAGGCTGCTTAGCCTAGTGACAAGTAATGAAGGAAGCAATTCATCCAGTTAGCTTCAGAGCAGTTGAACTGCCCCAAAAATAACAGGAACAGGGTAGGTGAGGTTTCCTTGTGCTTGTCCTTGAGCACCTCACTGCTGGCTAGTGCAGCAGCCAAGGACACCACCTCACTGTGAAGTTTCTATGTACCACTGCCAAGTATTTAGTTAAAATTGCTTAAGAATCCTAATTGTTCTAAGGTAACAGAACAAAGGTACAGAGGGAAGGATGAAAGGAAGAAAAGAGACCAAGTTCACTCCTCCACTGGCAACAGTGCCTCATAAAGTAACTATGAAAGCAATGTAATCTTAATTAACCAAAAAGTTAGCTATACACAGTGGGTTAGAAAACTTTTCAGACTGTTGAATGAAAGTTTGCACATACATGCATCATGCATTCAAACAATGGATTAGCACAAACAAGCTCGTGCCATGAACTTACCTGCTTCATCGTGGGTATCAGGATTAATAGTAGTTAATACTCCATATCTTTTTCCCCAGGACTTGACATCAAAATAAACATTGCCTAATACAAAAGAAACGTTTAGCTGTATAGCAAAGATGGGGTGCATTGATGAGAAGCAGATAACATTTCTCTGAAAGCAAAACAAAGTGCTCCTCCACTCCCATTTGAAATTCTGATTTAGAAATTCAGAAATACTGCAAAAGCCAGCTTTTCAGGAAGCTCTGTGCACATGCATATTCTGCCCAGTGCATAACTCTGAATTCTGGAGATCTCAGGTTCTTCCCTGCCTATGCACAATCAGCAATCCCTCCCCTACTGCAGCTCAAGCTACAATTAGTTACAATGCACTTGAATCCTTCTACAACCACCAGCTCTGCTAAAAGAGAAACCCACACATCAAGCTTTGCAGACACATCTTTTACAGCACATAGGAGATACACAGCTCCTCTTCAGAGGTTCCCCCAGCTTTCTTGTAGAAACCAGGCCAGGATTTCCCCAAGGTGTTTAGACAGCAGTTTATTAAAGTAAACAATTATATTAAGTAATGAGCTACATTTAACTTAGAAATTGAGTGATAGTTATTCTGCCTACTCGTGTATCATAAACAATTCACTCACACCCTGTTAAGCAACAGAAGGAAAGCCTGGCACAGGGTATCTCATCTGATTCCAAAACAGGATTACTAAGAGCAGTGATTTCCTATACATGTGCTCAACAAGGAGTTACCTCGCTCAAAGTCTTACCTTGTGAGGTTGCATAAGCTTGTCCACTGGAAATTATTGTTTTTATAAAGGAAATTATTTGAGGAATATTGTCGGTCACCCTCATATATACTGTAGGAGGAAGGACCTTAAAGAAAGAGTAACATCTCATTAATTTATTTGAAACACACTGCTGATGAGTTCCTTCACTCTGAGAAACAAACTAAAAAGAACATTCATCTCAATTTTATCTTTAAAAAAAAAGTTGCAAGTATCATAAAACAATCATAAGCAGTATTTAAGATAACACAGAGAAAAAATATTTGAGGGGTGGCAAAAAAATCTCTGATTTTTCCCAGTGGCTTACTCCCTGCTTCTGACAGGGAGACAAGAAGCAAAGTCGCCTGAAATCAACGAAAGATTTCATGCTTTCTATGCTTTCAATCAGGCTATTTCTGCAATACAGTACATATGCAATATCTGTGAATCAAGGTTCTACTGAATGTGGAAAAAAATTGTTCCTAAAGAAATTTAGGAAAGCTCATTCCAAAGCTCAGGATTGCTTCTCCCCACATTTCCTTACTCAGAAGGTGTGCAGTATCATTCCAGAAGAACGAAAAACTAAATCAGCACTCAGTTTCCAAGCAACAAATTTACTTTTTCAAATCAAATTCTCAAAACCAGATTCTTTACCAAAATAATTGCTTAGAAATACTCTTAAATTTTGAGTGTTTGTACCTTTAAGGCAGCCATATCTTGTTTAAAGTCTTCTTCATAAATACGAGCAAGAGCTACTGGCGATATATTCATCTGAAAAAAAAAGAGAAGCAGATTAATAAATCATAAATCAGAGTCATAATATAAAATATGGCAATCTTTTCTCAGACAGCTAAGAGCTAATTGGAAGACTTAGAGAGCCCCCAAGGTAAAGAGTCAGAAACGCTTATTAATCTAACATTGACAGGGAAGAGATGTAAGTTATAAATAACTTGGAAGCAATATTTCATTTACATGTCTCAATTTTCAAAATATTAATACGTCTCTTTTAAGAGAAAGCAACCAAAGACTAAAATAATAAACTCCTTCCCACTCTTATTATTTTCCTCTTGAGAGGGTCTTTCATTTCCCGTGACAAAATATACTACCATATACAGGACATAAAATCCATTCAACTTACAGAGAGGAAACACCAATATCACCTACGTGTCAGAAAGACAGATCAGAGACTTGCAGGATGAGACAAGGTATTAGTTTTCAGCGATTAAGAAAAATAACCTATTTCAGCAGATCATGGGTACTCATAGATCTCAATATTGAAAGTCAATCCCATGCTTTGCCAAGTCTGGTGTTTCTCAAGCACACACATGAACAGGTTCCTCTTGCAGAGGGGGTGAGAAAATGCAACCCAAAAGGAAAGGAAACTTGCACTTGTTATCAAATATCCAGAAGAGGCCAGGGATTGAAAGATGCATGACAGCAAAACCTGCCCTAGCAAGCAACAGCATGGTATCAAAGTGTTTCAAATGCATGCTTTTACACCTTCTCTGAGAATAAACTACTGGGGGGAGACAACATAACTGTCAGTCTCTCCGGCTTGCAGGAAAGGGAATCATTAACAATATAAATACCTTTTCATCACTTCCAGTTCATTACTGGAGCACCTTTATGGGTTCTGATTTTCAGAGCACAGGTGGGTACCACTGTTTGTACAAAATCCTGGACAAAGCAGGAGTGAAGACAGTCCAGATGTTCATGCAGCAATGAAATGAGGATGATGCTCAGCACCAAAAAACACAGACATGCTTCTGCCTACAGACCAGTGACTGGATTCATCTCCCTAGACAGCTCAGCTGCTGCTTTGATCAAGACAAAAACAAATGTGCCTAGAGAAAGAAAAGAGGGAACTTCCTCCCATCCAGACAGATGTTTGAGACACAAAGAGGCACATCTCTCTCTCAAAGGACCACTGACAGCATGCAGCATGTCCCTCATAAACTAGATACCAAACTTTCAGGTTTCCCCCAGATGAACCCCACCAGAGGATGAAGAATAAGCTCAGGTATGTTGATTCTACCACTCTAATACTTCGGGTGCACAGGTTTCCAACAATAAAAGCAGGCTACTGAGGAAAAGGCCTTGGCCATCCAAACAAAATGGTTGAGCAAATATTTCAAAGAGTAACAAAAAAACCCCCCAAAAAAGCCATGAAAAGATGACTTCATAGTGCCAAAAAATTTGTAAAGCAACACATCTTTCAAGAACATGTCATTTCCCCCTCCTCAAACATAAAACCTCTAAGATGTTCTGACAAGAAGGAAAACTTTTAAAATGCAAATATAGATTTAAAATGCCTGAATTTTGTTTGTTTCAAAATTGTTTACTGCCTTAGAAAACTGCAAGTAAATAGACTAAGGGAACAGACATATTTCTACATGAGTGGTGTGCTAGTATTCGTTTGAATGCAGGGCCCTATATTTAACTGCAAATGTAACTGTTTACTTAAAGATAAGTGAAAGGGACAGCTGTCAAATTCTCCGGCTCCAAGAAACTATCTTAAAGCTTGCAACTGCAATTCAATCCAACACATTCACTTATGATCCTGAAGACTTGAGTTATAGATTCTAAAATCAAACGAAACAAAAAGATTGAAAATGCAGAATAAAACAGAATACACTCTTAGTGCTTCAGGGTTCAAGAAGTGTTTTCAAAACAACTAAAAAAAAAAAGAATTGCAATAATCATTCACCAAGCTCATCTGGTAAAATAGTCAGATTAAAATTCAACTGAGAACCACTCGGTGTGCCAGTCTTACCAAGCCTTACCCCTACACGCAATGTTAACCTTCCTGTAGGTGACAAGTCAGGCAGGCTGGATAAAGCTTTCCAAGGTGCTGACATTGCAGCTAGATGGTGCTCCGCACCTTCCAGGAACTGCCCTCAGCCTCCCGTGGCAGTGCTGAATGGACTGCCTTTCATGAACACTTCTCCAGAACTCACTCAGAACCCTTCTGGCTGTTCAGTTTTGGGATTATTTCACTGTGCTGAGGATTCATTCAGGGCTTTTGCTCCCTGCAAGCCTCCCAGGCAGGGCAAGAGGGCAGGAGGATCCCAGCTGTGGGTGCTGTAAGGTAGCCCCCTCTCTGCCTCTCCCCATCACACAGCTCTGCACCCATTTATCCCCACACAGCTCTCAGCACTCAGCCTTCCTCACTCCCAGATCCATTACAGCCACACTGGGGTACCAGATCTCAACACTTATTATCTGCTAATTAAAACAAACACAACTCAACAAAAGAACCCCAAACCCGGGTTAACTTTCCTATGTAAGCAGCTTAGAGAACACGAAAAGATTAGTCAAACACTGCAGCAAACACCTACCTCATTTGCTCTTTTTATTATCTTGTCATCTATGTCTGTGATCCCCATCACCATGATAACTTCAATTCCAAAAAACCTTGTCATTATCCTTCGAATTATATCAAACCTAACATAGGAGCTGGAAGAGAAAGAAACATGAGCTTTTGAACATCCAGTGGTAAGAATAAACTTAAACAAAAATAACCAACAGTCACAGAGACAATCTAATAATCCCAATACTTGCAACAAAATGACCTTCAGTGCCTAAGGTATTTTTCCAAAACCAGTTGCTGCTACCTGCACAAAAGTCAGGCAAATTTCTCTTGAACTGGCCTACCCTCTTCTGGCATTAGTGACACATTACATCAAATTTTCTGAGTGTTTTCTTTCGTTGCATCTCTTTATTCAAGCACCGAAGGGCAGCACAAGCTACATGAGCCAGGAGACTCTTTCAAAGCCAACAGGACAAAATAAGACACAGAAATACATCCCTTGGGCTTAGCATATTCTAACAGGTTTTCAAAAGTCATGCAGCAGAGGAACAGGGAGAAATAAAGCAGGATTCAAATAAACTTTTCTTAAGGTTGAGAAACAACAGATACAAGCCACCAATAAACTATTTCATTCACACACCACTACAGATCTTTTCTGATAGCAAAGAGTAGATACTCTATAGCTTATTTTATTTTATATACATTTGAGAATTAAAGTTATTCTGAAAATTATTCGGGGTTTTTGTCACAAAGCAGAGTACTTAATGCTGACTGATGGATATACAAGCTGTATAAGGCTGTTGCAGCTCCTCTGTCAGTCTCCGTTTGTAATTCCCAAAACATACTTTGACTCAGTTAAACCCAATTACTAGGCAGGACACTGGACAGTGACTAAAAGTTCTGTGTCTGCTCTGCAAGATGATGAGAATCCCCAGCCTTTCTTGGCTCTATTTTCTCCAAAGTCAACCAGGAGGTTCACAGAGCTAGTTTCCCATTTCACCCATTGCAACTCCCAAGGCTGTCAGAACAAAGAACTGTAAGCAACTACCAGAAACGGATTTGCACCCTTCCCTTCAGGTGCCAGGTAGCACTAAGGTACTGATTTATGGATGCAGAGTATCTTGATGAAGAATGTTTTTGTTGTTCTTTCCGCCATGCCCATGCTGAAAAAAGACTTTTTGAAAGCCTTGCTGCCAGAAAGATAGTTTTTAATGAATAGAAGCTCACTGGGAGTAAGGCTCATCTAATGTGGTGACACAATTCCATAAGAATATTAAATTGGTCTTTGGATCCTGTTCAGAGGAACAACGCCAGCATCAAAAGCTTGATATTAGATTTAACAGCCCTGCAGTCACTGTTCCCAGAGCAGACACAAATTTCACACTGTTCCCTCTCCTCTCATCTTGCAACTGAATTATGGAAGAAACTCTGCAAGAGTCAGAGCAGATTTCCTGACACCTCAGAGGGCAAGGTCTTTACCACTTCAGGATTGAAAAAAAAAAAAGCCAAAACAAACAGACTGTCAAGATCAGGGGGTGGCAGAGTACCCACAAGAGAAATCTCTTGTTCTTGGTTTTACTCTTATTTCCAAACATATAGCCAGGAACCTGGATGCCAAACAGACTGCAGCTCAAACCAGTACAATCAAGGTTAGACCCAGAACTGGGGGAAAAAAATAGTATTATTTGCCTGTCTTACTTTTTTTTTCTATCTAGAATGGGTGTTGGATGTCATATGGAGGCAGACAGAGCATCTGTTTTTAAGAGTGGAAGCACAACATACTAGAGAATGTTAAATTATTAAGAGAAATAAGAACTCCTTGTGGAGTGGAAAGAGGACAGGAGAAAAATAATGCCATTCTTTCCAAATTCTCCTCAAGGATCTCAAACTCATTTCCATGATCCATTTCTGCAGCTGCATTTGTTGTGCTTGACACAAGTAAAATGCAATACACGGGGGAAAAAAAGTGAATTCTAGTGAGAACATGTGGCAGGAGTACAACAAAATGATGGTATTTAACAAGAGCAGCAGGGGAGCAACAGCCAACACTCCATTTGACTTTATGCTATTTCCCAGTACATCTCCTGGCCCCCATCAGCAGCATACGTTTCAGCTGTTCTATGGTTGAACGTAGCTACTGGGGAAAAAAAAGATACTGTTTTTAAAAATAAATAAATAAATAGAACCAAGAGTGCTCTACATCCTGAACAAATCAGCTGAGCAGCAGGATGTCAGCACTGACATGTGTAAGACCAGAGATACTGGAAAGAACAGCCAACTCCTCCCATGCTAGAGGGTTTAACTGATGAGGAGAGCAAAAGGTCTTCAGTGCAGACACCACAGACACAACAGAAACAGCCCTTGAAGGTGCCTAAAGAGGTGCTAAAAGAGAGAATTACACCTGGTGTATCTGCATGATACACCAAAGGCAATATTCAGCATTAACCATTCTTTCTTAACTCGGCAAGTGAGGAGGTCAGACCCAGCTGATGCAGATGTAGGAAAATCTCCACAAGGGGAAAGCTTGAAATTCCTGGTTTAGGCATGGGTAAGAAAAGATGGGCAAAAAACAGGCAAGTATAAGCAAGGCCTTTCTACTCCCTCTTTTAATCAAAAAAGCCTGAGGGCAAGAGAACCACTGAAAAAACAGACACTTAAAAGCCCCAGAGAGCTGGAAGACCAAAGGGTGAAATACTCCACCTCTATAAAACACTGTGGTCTGGATCAACTACACCCCTTAGGACAGAAGCACCTTGCAATTTCCTTCCCTATTACACCATGTCAGGGAAGACAGGCCCTACCATACTAAGAACCTTGACTGAGGGATAAAGACAAGAAACTTATAACCATCATTTTACACAGGTAGTTTCAAGTGATGATTTTAAATTGTTATTATTTCAAGGTAAATTGTAATGGAGCCTGTATCACAACAACTGTAGATTTAAATGCATAAATTACTTTCAAATATAAACATTCCCATGAAGATACTAAGTACAAACAAAAAGTCCAAGATATCATTTTCTTGATTTTTAGGTCACCAGTAAAAAGCTAGGTCAGTTTTCTGCTGAGACTTGACAAAAGCAAGGAGGAAAACGACACCACCACATATACACAACAATACAGCAGCATTAACATTAGCACTGACAACAGTACTTTTACATAACTGGTATTTTAAGTCTTCCTTTTTTACAGAACAAAGCAGCAGTTATGCAGTACTGCAATGGCTCAGTTCAACATGAGCAAGATTCAACACAAGTTTCTGAAGGACGTTGAGACAGGACGAGAAGCTGTGAAATCCCTTACACTGAAAGGGAATTATTCAGTTACTGAAATGCACAATAGCTGATCTTCATATAGATGGCAATTATTTGATAAACCCCTGTTCCAACACAACCTGCTTTTTAAGAATGCAGAGACAGAACCTTAATAGCAGCTTTAGCTCCTGCAACTCCCCTCAGTATCACAGGAACAGCAGAAAAGCTGCCTGTGTACTCATCAGGTGTTTTGGAACAAGGCAGAAACCTTCTCTGGTGTATTTAAAGCACTTTCTCGAAGTCACTTATAATGAAGCTAGCTTACTGTTGTAACAATCCTAATGAACTACACAAAAAAACCTGTGCTGTTCTGGATTTTTTTTTTTTTAACATAGTAAGCCACTGCAGTATTACTACGAAAAAAGGCCTTTAAGCTACAATGTGTTCATCTGTAAACCTTGAAAGTACCTTTATACTGGCCAACCCTGCACAGCTTTTCCTTGGTGCCAATACAGTGTCCGAACTAAACCTGAGGTGAAAGTACCTTTTCACACAGCCAAGAGGCTCTGCTCCAGGATCACAACTCCTCTGCATGAGAGGTCACGTTATGCTGATATGATTTGAAACAACTCACCCTACCCAAACAAACTGCTCACATTCCTGATGCTTCTTCCCAAGACTCAGACACGCACTCTGTCTCTGCCTCAGCCAGGCAGCAGAACCAGCAGCCCCTTTACGGACTACCCCAGTCCAAGAGGAAAAAATACACAACAAACAGACTTTTGCCCTTTGCACAGCACAGGAGGCGATGGGCTGGCCTCCATGTCACCAGTCACAGCTCTGTCACCTGGACACACACTGCAGCCTGCCGACGTCCAGCACCATATATCCACCTGGAACCCCTGGCACCACTGGCGTGGGGATGTGGAGCATTGTTTATGTGCCTGGATGCCCCCAGGCTGCAATCCCCAACTCACCAGGCGTGCCCGAGGTGTGCATGGTCATACACCGTCGGCCCGCAGCTGTACCTGCAGAGAGGGGAGGCAAACAGAATCACTGAATTAGGGTTGGAAGGGACTTCTGGAGATCACCCAGTACAAACCCCTGTCAAGGCAGGTGACACAGGAACATGACCAAGTGGGTTTGAATATCTCCAGAGAAGGAGACTCCACAAGCTCCCTGGGGAGCCTCTTCAGGGCTCTCCTACTCTCAGTCTAAAGAAGTTCTTCCTCATGTTGAGGTGAAACTTCTTCTGTTTTAGTTTATGGCCACTGTTCCTCCTCCTGTCACTGGGCACAGCTGAAAAGCGCCTGACACCATCCTCCTGACATCACCTTTGAGGTATTTATATGTATTGATGACATCTGCTCTAAGTCTTCTCTAGACTAAACAGGCCCAGCTCCTGCAGTCTCTCATCGCAAGAGAGATGCTCCAGTCCCCTCTGTGACCCTTCGGTGGACTTTTTCCAGTAGCTCCACATGTCCTCCGTGTACTGGAGGCCACAACTGGACTCGGGAGCCCTTTCCGGACACAGACCGCCCCTGTCGCCCCCGCCACTCCCAGGCCCGCCCGCCGGGCCGCACGGCGCTACCAGGTCGCCACTCCTTCCGTGGCCAGCACAAGCGGCTCCTTGCTCCGGCTCCGGCTGTTGTAAGCCACGATCCCGCTGTCGTGCCCC
>JAHLSL010000057.1:2523083-2591519 GCA_025920805.1 Petroica traversi | reverse complement strand
GAAAAAGAGGAGGAAGAAGAAAAAGAGGAGGAAGAAGAAAAAGAGGAGGAAGAAGAAAAAGAAAATGAAGAAGAAAAAAAGGAAGAGGAAGAAGGAAAAGAAGGAAAAGAAGAAGCAGAATCATCAGGAAAGGAAGGGTCCGATCAAGGAACCAGTCCTTCAACAAATAAATCAATGAAGAGAGTGAAAGAATTCAAACAGGAAACAGAAATTACCCGGTCTCCAACATCATCAGAACTTCAAGACTTGCTGAAAGATTACAGCCGCCAGCCAGGTGAGCAGATTTCTGCCTGGCTGCTGCGATGCTGGGATCATGGGGCTGATGGTCACCTACTGGAAGGCAGGGAAGCCCAGCAGCTGGGATCCCTTGCTGGAGACAGGGGAATTGAAAGAGGAATTGGAAAAGAAGCAGCAATTTGCAGTCTCTGGAGACGACTCATCTCAAGTGTGAAGGCAAGATATCCATTTAAGAAAGATCTTGTGAACTCCCCAGGAAAGTGGACCACTACAGATGAAGGTATCCAGTACCTGAGAGAATTAGCAGTGCTGGAAGTCATCTATAGTGATCTAAAAAATGATAACATCTCTAAAGATCCAGGGGCTGTGTCTTGCACAATGGCCATGTGGAGGAAGGTAATTCAAAGTGCCCCTGCATCTTATTCTAACAGCTTGGCAGCAATGTATTACCCAGAAATGGAGACACCAACTGTAGAGAGAGCGTCTCTCTGGCTCCAAAACTTAGAGGAAACTCTTTGTACCTCCTCATCCCTACAGGCCAGCGCCTCAGCTGTCAAGGGTGGTCCAAGAAATCAGTCTTCTCCTGCCCTGATCAGAGGGAAAGAGAGCCCCGGACACATGACACGTGGGGCACTGTGGTTCTTTCTGTGTGATCACGGGGAAGACATGAGGAAGTGGGATGGTGAACCCACCTTTAAGCTGGAAGCCCGTGCCCGTGAACTGAGAGAGGAGAGAGCTGAGAGAGAAGAGAGCTGTGAGAGAAGAGAGAAGAAGGGGCCACCCAACAAAGCTGTCAGTTTAGTTTCTGCAGACACAACACAGCAACCAGTGACCTCCCAGACCTAGAAGAACTGACATTACCTCTCTTGATCCTGGCGAGAGGACTCCTGGTCTGGCACTGCAGAGGTCAGACAGTGAATGTTCTAACCAAGAACAGGAATAGAGGGTCCCTCCCCTCTGCCAGGAGGAGGAAAGGGATGACTGGATGTACTGGATTTGATAGCCTGGCACATCAGACACACAGAAGTGTATAAGGCTTTGGTAGATGCTGTGTAGATGCTGCATAGTGTACGCTGGTGCCATAGGGATACTGGGCTCAGAACCCAACTGGATCTCTAGAGTGACAGGGGATGCCAAGAATTGTCTGTTCTGGAGGCTGAAGGGAGCTTAACAGGGGACAAGTGGGAAAAGTGCCCCATTGTGACTGGCCCAGAGGCCTCTTGTATCCTTGGATTTGACTTACTCAGGAGGGGATATTTCAAGGACCTAAGAGGGTACCAATGGCTTCTTGCTGCCTGTGTACACACAGAAGATCAAGCAGATATCCACCCTGCCTGGCCCCTCAGAACATCCCTTCATCATGGGATTGCTGCAAGGTGAAGAGCAGCAGGTGCCGATTACTGCTAGGACATCAGCAGCAGTATCGCACCAACCCGGATTCTCTGGCTCCCATCCATGAGCTGATTCTCCAACTGGAGAGCCAAGGAGTCATCGGCAAGACTAACTCACCTTGTAACAGTCCCATATGGCCAGTGCAAACTCTGATGGAGAATGAAGGTTAGCATGGGCTATTGTGGCCTAAATGAAGTCACAGCAGCCCTGAGTGCTGCTGAACCAGACATGTTAGAATTCCAATGTGGACAGTGTCAAATAAACCTGGAATCGACTGCCCCAGGAGTGGAAACAAAGCCCTATGGTCTGTCATGGTCTGTCCCTGATCACCCACAAGCTTCTGGAAAGTTTGGGAGGTATAATGGGCTGCTGAAGACTATGTTGAGAGTGTTGGGCAATGGGGCATGGAAGCATCGGAATGCAAATTTAGAAGCAGCCATTTGGCTGGTTAACATCAGGGAATCTGCTAACCGCCCTAGTCCTGCCCAAGCTAAACCCATACATGCTGTGGGAGGAGATAAGATCCATGTACTACACACAGGGAAGTGGCTGGGGAAGTCAGTGTGGATTTCTCCTCCCATGGGAAAAGGCAAACCCATTTGTGGGATTGTCTTTGCCCAAGGACCTGGGTGTACTTGGTGGGTAATGCTGGAGGATGGGAAGACCTGGTGTGTGCCTCAAGGAGATATGACCTTGAGGGAAAAATAATCTGTGGTATGAGTTTTATGTTGCAGGAATTAAAGCAGCAGGAGTGACATGAACTGGTGAAGAGTGAATTTTGTGGGGAGCAAGGCGAGTGCAACGACAACCTGAACCAGGCTGGTGTCAATGCCCAATGATCAAGTGTGCTGCTCCTCCTGTCCTGAGCACCCATCCTGATGGAACAGAATCCAAGTCATGGACTGTTTCTGAACATCTGGAGGGGCAGAGGAAGCCCATGGAATGGGAAAATTATATCTATCTGTGAAAGGACTGGGGATAATAGTTAATTAAAATGTATGGATCTATTTGTTGGGTATAAAGATGGCTTAAGGATGTAGTTTAAGGTGTAAGCTTTAATAAAAAGGGATTTCAGTTATGAGAAGTAAATACAGTGGAATAGTTAGAAGATTAAAATTTGTGGGATCTGAGTATGACACAAATGGTGTGGAATAAGTGGGTGGAGATTGTATTTGATCTGGCTGGGATGGAGTTTGTTTCCCCCAATGCACTGGGAGCTAAAAAGGAACTGGTAACACTGCAAGGTTTTGGCTGCTGCTGAACAGCACTGGCACAGCCTCAGTGCTGTCTCCAACATTCTACCCCCACATCAGTAGGCTGGGGGTGGGGAAGGTCTTGGGAGGGGACACAACTGGGCCAGCTGCCCTGACTTGGCCAAAGAGATATTCCATACCATATGATGTCTACCCAGATATGAAAACTGAGAAAAGGAGAAGGAAGCAGGGAGCATTCATTGTTTACAATGTTTGCCCTCCAGAACAACCTGTACATGTGCTGAAGCCCTGCTTCCCTGAAAGTGGCTGGACATCAATTGCTGATGGGAAGTAGAGAACAAAAGCTTTGGGGTTTTTGCTTTTGCTTGTTGCATGCAGACTTTTATTTGGTTTTAGTAAACTGCCTTATCTCAACCTATGAGTTGTTTTCCATCTTATTTTTCTCTCCCCTGTTCAACTGAGAAGGGGGGTGTAATAGAGTGGCTTAGTGGGCACCTGACATCCAGCCAGGGTCAACCCCCTGCATATCCCTAAGAAGGTCTGCTGGCTCTGCTGTCCTCTCCAATACCTTGGCAGTTCAGGTAGGAACCATTTTTAAAGACCTTGCATACTATACATGTGGTCACAGTACATTACTACTACAGATACTGCAGTAGCAAAGGTATTAAAATTAGTCCCACACAGATGGATGGACACTTTGCAGAAGTCAAAATTCTTTTCAGTTGTTGGGCTGAAAATCTAACCTCCATCCAAATTTTAGGAAATTAGTGATGTAGGGAGTAAAAGATGTGTCTGAAATGGCAGAATTCCTCACAGTACAGTAATTTGAGTTCATGTGACTGTGCTGTAAGCACCATGTGCCTGTGCACTGAGTCTGACCCCCTCAAAAAAAGTTTCAAGGCAATTCTTCCATGTAGTCCTATGGACAGTAACAGAAACATTAATTTTTAAGCTGCTTTGAGTTGTTGGATTTATTTTCCATAGCTTGCTTTGATAAGTCAGCCTTCTTCTGTGGCCATCAGCTGAGCCTGAGGGCAGGGACACACGCCATGGGATCTGCAGGGGATGCAGGCAGTAGCTGACTTCATGGTGGTGGTGCATTAGCTGTCCACACTGATGCTGGCTGAACTGGACCTGAACTTCTGCTTGTGCCCTGGGGAAAGGATCCTGATGCAAAGAATGTGGAGCTGTCTCTTGCATTTGGCCTGCTGACAAGTGGGGCTCTAAAAGGTTAACATATCCCAGGCTCATAGCTCAGCATTATGGAAAGAAAATCAAAAACCCCAAAAATCTTAAAATAAACTTGGATCCATTAAGTGAATAATGCAAAACTTGAGTAAGACAGATTGAGTCACCTTTATGCTCTCACTTTGTGGAAGAATTAATGCAATTTAAATACCCTTAGTGGTATACATCCTGAATTCCCTCATCACACAATACACTTTGCTAGTTAGATTTTTTTCAAAATAAATCAAACTTGGAAGGAAAAAAAATGGTATTTAGTGATAAGGATTAGAAATACAAGTGAATCATGCATAAATTATTCACCTGCATATAGAAATGAATGTTTTGCAGTGTTAATTAAAAGATATATATCAGGGGACTTTCTGCCAGCCTCCTCTCTCCTTGAGATTTGTGTGGTTGCATCTGAAATAAAATGCTCTGTTCTCATAATAGCCTCTTCAGTCTTATAACTTTGGGAACAGACAATTTAGCAAGAGCCCTATCAGTAAAAGATGAATTGTTAGATTCATGTTCCACACAGTGATTTTATTTAACAGCTAAAAGATTAAGGAGAATTCTTTCAGGGAAGTCCCCTGACTTTGAATGCTTTAGTTTGTAGGTGTCTCTGGAGGACATTGGAAGTAGAAGGAAATAAATGTAACATGTCTTAAGCTTTAATCAAGTCTAATCTATGGTCAGAGTTACTTTAAAACTTTGATCATGATCATATCATTTTGCATAGTGTCACTGCAGAAGAGTAATATGATTTTTGTAATGCCCTGATTTTTCATTTCCATGCTTTATTTTTTATTTATTTTATGTTTTGTCTCAGTTTTTTGTCTGCTGACCCTATTCTGCTTGGATTGGAGACAGCTTCAAGAAGACAAAAGTAATGTTTTAAAATTACTGATACTGCTCTCCATCTTTGTTTGCCACACTAATTTTTTTTTTTTTCTGGGAATATAGAAGGTGTGGTAAGAGGTCCTTTATGCTGAGCCCTTAGAATCAGCACAAAGGATCTTTTACAAAAGGAAGAGTCTTGTAAAGATTTGAAGTAAGGCTACAGTACTGAGGTAAACAGTAGGACTTTGCTTTAAAAAGTAATCCTCCCTGGGCTATAATAGAATTAAAGGAATTCTATCTAAATGGCTTCAAGGGAAATAAGCATCACATTTCCAAGAAAAGATAAATACAAATTATGTGACACTCCTACTAGCTTTGATGAAAGGACTGGAGGCTGTTATGTGCCGGGGCAATGGTGACATTTTGCAAAGCCAGAATTGTGTCATGCTGTGCAAGAGAATACTAGAGAATTGTTAGAACTGGATTTCCAGGGTGTCCTACCATCTATAGTTGTTATTTTATAGAAGGCACCACTGTCCAAAAGGTAGCACTCATGTCCATGGATATTTCAAGGGAAGACAAAGAACCTTCATTGTTCAAGTCAGAGGCCAAGGGCTGTCTTATTGTGTCTGACAGAGCAAAACCAGGCAAAATTATATTTGACCACCCACTGTCAAACCATAGCTAAGCAAGGTTCTCAAAAAAGCTCAGATATTAACTTTCATGAGTAAACTGTTCGTGTTTTCCATAGGTGACTGAGACATATGTCAGATGCTTGTATTTCTGGAAATATTAAGTGAAGAGATCTGTTATCTAATACTATTAGTGATAAAAGATGAAAACAAAAAAAATTCTGGAGGACAAATTTGGAAGGTTTGTGCCAAAGCTCACAAAGAACAGGTGTATCTTTATTTGTAAAACTGATGTAAGTATTATTTTAACAGCGTCATCTAACTTTAGAAGGGTTCACTTCCCCATCCTTTCTAACATAGGGCTTATTAGATTAATTTCTTGCTTGAAGTAAGAACTAGAACCACAGACTCAGATACGGTATCAGTGCAGGTGGCTCCTTTCTCTACTGGACCTTCACCTGTGTCTCTTTGGACAGCTGAGATTTCACCCAGTGAAAATACAGGTAAGGCATCTGTACTCTGGAGCAAGCAGTTGCTGGAGGCTGTTTCATTTGCACCTTGAAACACTGGTCAGCGAAGTTTTTTGTTTCTGGGATCTTTATTTTTATGGAAACCATTTAGGACATGTCCTCCTGGTAGACAGACAAGGATCTCACACACACTCTTTTTTTCACTGTGTGTGTGGGTGTGTGTTTCAGAGGGATATAGTAGATGAGTGAATGTGTTTCATTTTGTGCAATACACTGAATGAACCTTTGGGAGTTTATATTTCTCCTTACCTGTCAGTTGTTTCTGGTGGACAGTCTGTGGTAGTGGATGCACATTGTGCATTGGCAACTTCTGTACAAGGAGACAGTAACAGCAGAGCCACTTCTTGTACAGCACTGCTGAACTTGGACAGGCTTCAGGGGCCAGGGCTGGATTTCTGCAGTAGGAGCAGAAAGGATTGTTATAGGATAGGAATTCCCAGCTTTCCCTTCAATGGGACATGAGCATTTCTCATTTCACCCATCCTCTCCCCCTAAATAATTTTAGGTAAACTGGAACGATCAAAAAGATGACCACAGGAGAAATGTGAAAGGACTTTACATAAATTATGCCAGGTGTAAGCCACCTTTTGTATGTGGCAGCATGTGGAAAAGGTTGTTATATGTGATTGTCTTCAAAAGAACTGGAAGCAAAATTTGGGGAATGATTGGCAAATCAACCTTGTTTTGATCTCTGGGAATATCAGAGGGTCCATTTCTGGGCGCATGGATAAGAATGAGAGCCCTCAGCACAGCTTTGCACAGGCAAACCATACCTGCCCAGCCTGTTTGCCTTCTGTGATAAAATGACACCAACTGTGAATCTAGGGAGAGCACTGGATCTCGTTTACTTCAGCTTTAATGATGTGGGTGCAGTTTGTGTAAACTTTAGCGAGGCTTTTAATATTAGATCCATAATATTCGTGCATCTAAATTTGGGATTTGCAGTCTAAATGGGTGGAAATCTAGCTGGGTAAGCAGCTCTTTGGATGGCTGGGCTGAGAGGATCATGGCTAATGGCTCATATACTTTCTCCTTGGGAGCTGGTCAGGAGTGGAGTGCTGCAGGTCTGTCCTGTTGGACACCCTGGAGGAAGTGATGAAGAGCCCTTTACCTTGACAAGGTTGCCAGTGCAGGCTCGATGCTGCCATCCAGAGGGACCTGGACAGGCTGGAATGGGCATCCGGAGGAACCTTGTGCGGTTCAACATGGACTGCTGAATTCATGCAGAAGTCCGTAGGGAAGAACCTCCTAACTCTTATTTCAGAGATAAGAATCCCTTGAAGCACTGGAGACAAGTTTCTTGTTTCATCCGTGGGGATAAGCACTATAAAGAAAAAGCAAATAAGCAGAGTAACCCTATCAGCCCAGGATTAAATAATCCTGACACAGATTTACAGCTCTGCAAAGTGTCTTGTTTGGTTTTTTTTCTTGAACAAAAATATTCTATGGTGGTTTCTGTCAAATACAGATGGATGAAAATATATCACCAACTTTTCTAAACATTTTCCGTAATTGGGATGAAGAAGGGAATCCCTGGATTATGTAATTTATTATGTAACTATTCGTGTTTTAGTTTTGCTGTGCCTCAGGCAAGTTCACAGCTTCCCACATCTTGTTTATGATAAATTTTAGACAAATTTAAAACTTGACAAGAATTTTGGGCTGCTGTATTTTTATTACTACTTCAGCACCTGGAAGTGAACAGAGCTGCTGGAAATGCTCACAGTGGTAGCAAGAAGTTTTATGCTGGAACACTACTTCTAAGTTTCTTAAATAAACTTCCAAAATAATGGGATTTTCTGGTTTTTGCCATCCATACAACTGGAGCAACGTGGAACTTGTCTGGTGTTGGAGTGGTGTGTTCATTACTGCAACTTTCTTTGTATATATCCCACAACTCAGGAAATGGGAGATTTCCAGTGAGGTTGCCATATTTATCAGAAACGAAGGTGAATTTTTTCATGAAAAGGTTGAGAGAAAACGGCCTAGAATTGCACACAGCCTATATTGTGGGTCACAAGCTGATGCCTCTGCCACCCTGTCCTCTGTGAACTCCCAGCCCCACAGTGGTTGTGTTTGCTGCCACTGTGATGTCTGGAGGTGTGTGGGTGGGCACAGCAGCACTCCCACACCTACCCAAACCATAGCGATGTTACAGGCTCTGGGAAGAAATGGAATTTTACCAATGGAGCTGAACCTGATCCAAGAGACATCTATGGGATGCCACCTGCTTAAGTGCACAGAGCTTCATGTCCTGGGACCTGGGATGAAAGGCTGAAGCACTGGCAGTGTATGTCCATTTTTGGGTTCCAAAGAGTGTCCGAGAAGCTGGAGAGGAGGTCCCACACAGCAGGTTTATTTAGGCACTCAGTCATGTTCAGGACGGTTTTGGGAAATAGTCCTCTACAGCAGCAAGGTGTTGCTGGAGATTATGTCTCACTTTTTCTTCCGGAGGCCAGAAAAGACGTGCAAGTGTCTGGCAAAGTCATGGAGCAGGAGAAGTGCACTTTAATCCTGTTGCAAAAGTAGCAGCTTTGAGCCTTGTGGAGGGTTGGCAAGAGACCAGAATGGAATGAGCAATCCCTGTCCCTTTGAGTGCCCTGGAAGGACATGGGGCAGGGTGCTCCAGAGGGCCATGGGGTCATATCCAGCCCTAGAGAACATCAGACCTTCAAGAGGTGTTTTTGTTGATTGTGGTAGTGTGCCTGGGAAGGCACAGTTTATTGGTTTGCTGCAATTTATCTGCTTTATGCTAATAGAGAGCTGTTTCTGCAACTTTTGAAATTATTTAGCCCAAAGCAAGACCAGCCAGTTCTCTTGTGTATACTGGAAGCCTACTGCAAGAATCTAGAGTGAAGATGAATGGAAATGAACCCAAAAAGCAGATGCTGCTGTAGAAGACTGGGAATTGGGACTAAACTGCCATTCACATGCACAAGCACAATTCCTACTGTTTTGATATCTCACATCTCTACTATCTGCACGCAGTGTCTTGTCACCCTCTCCTTGCCATCCTTTCCATCTTCTGTGACCAAATTTGCTGTCAAATGAATTCCTACAGCTTTCACCAAAGCCAATTGAAATTTCAAATACGTTTTACATTATATTTAAGTAGAAATCTTGTTTTCACAAGGTTCAGTACAACTGGGAATTAGTTTTGTAGTATTAGCAGGTCTTGGTGTTTCACAATGCAAATGTTGCTGGGCTTTTCTGACATCAGACACATTAAATTGCTTCTTATGATTCCCTCTGTCATCATGAAATGTCTTGCTCACAATGCCTGGGTATGTGCAGATTTGTTAATCATTCCATGGGGAAAGTAAAATAAATTTGCTAAACAGACCAACAAGGAAAATAAATTGGTGTCCGTAAGTTGAAATTGCTCATTAAAGTGTTAAAAATATTAATGTAATAGGATGGTAGGACTTAAAATGTGACTGTTTAGGAAACGAGAGAAGCAAAGATTGAAGTCAATATGGATAGAAATCTTGAGACACTCATACCAAAACACGTCTCTGCTTCTGTGTCCTGTTACCGACTCAAGCAAAGACCTGCTTGCATTCACCTGCCTTACATGGTGAGTATGAGCCCCTTTGCACATTTTCTTGTCACTTCCCCAGCAGACCTGGTGTCTATTTTGCAGATGATGAGCTGATCCTTTTAGCAGGAGAGCGAAAGAATGGCATCAGGAGCTGGGGTTATAACATCAGTGTTATCCCTCCTCCCCATTGTGAGTGAGACCTACAAGGGTTGTGCCTTGCTCAGCCTTAGGGGAGGTATGAAATAATAGAGACAGCTAGCAGCTAGTGGCAGAGAAAGGGAGGAAAACAAAGGGAGATTATAAAGAAGGTCTCTATGAGTGGAAAGTTGACACTGGGATGCTGGTGTCATGTGAGATCTCTGCAGCCTGGGATAACCATTGATCCAAATGAGCACAGGTACTGACCGGAGCCTGGTTCAGCTGGGCAGTGCAACTTGTAAGCTGTTTAATTGCAGGCCAGCTTTCCATGATATAGTTATTGGCTACTGTTGTAGAACCATAAATTTTTTTGTACAGGGTTTTGGGGTTATTTTTTTGAACTAGGAATTATATAAGTTTTTTATCTCTTAGAAATCAGGAAATCAGCAACCATGCAGTATTAGAAGAGGTGTTTAAATGGAACATGAATAGGCTGAGGTTTGAACAGCCAGGTCCCCCTTTGAATACTGGTGTTCTCAGTCCATCTTTGCTCAAGCAGCTTCACACCTAACTTTCTCTGAAAAATGCTTGGAAAATAAAATTTAGAAAATAGCAGCAGTTAGAAAAAATGAAATCCATCTTTTTAGAGGAGTTTAATAATATCAACACTTGCTTTTAAAGCCCAACAAGTTGTTACTTGAGAATTTCTGTGTTGTCTACAAAAATAAGTTTGTCACACCATCCCAATGTGAAAGTGAAGGAAACAGGAGGTATCAATGTGTTCAAGTGGCAGAGCAAGCTGATGAGAAGCATGGATTGAACAAGCTGGGAACTCATAGCACATTCTGAGAAGGGTAGAGTAGAAGGTGACATTTTGGCAGCCAATGTATCTTTAAATGGGGCTGTGATTACTATTTCCCTTTATCTCAAGGATTGGCTGAATTTTGGTTCTATTTTTTTGTTATTTAAAACACTGTTTAGCAAGCAGGACACCTGGGAGAAATGACACCCTGCTCGACTCTGGGTCTTGGGTTATTTGTCATCTTGTCTGAAGCCTGAGCTGCCAGTCCCTACTCGGACACCTCCGTAGCTTCACTGTTGTTTCTTCTCCTATGAAGCCTTTTATCTGCCTCGTTCATATCCTTGGGAAAGTGGCTAAGTTAAAATAGATTCTGTAAATTGCATGGATAATATACAGCTTCAATGACATGGCCTGAAGCTTTTATTGGTAACAGCTACATCTTACTGCAAAGTCTTTTTTGCACACGATTCCTCCCCACTATGTTATGGAGAGGTTATTGCTGAGGCAATAATTTTCTCACGTACTTGTTTGTGATTTTGCTCTTTCAGCTCACAGGAGAGAGAAAATCACTGTCCAAAAATGGTGTTCTGAGCCAGGTGCCCAGCTTGAAAGTGATGCAATTGTGGTATGGGGAGAGTGTGAAGCAGGACTTTCTGGATGAAATTTCCCCATTTGTGCTGTGCAGAATTCAAAGCCTGAGAGATTTCCCTTGACATTACCTTTAATCAACAAGAATCTTTCAATTCCCTGCTTTCTGCATTAGCAGCACATGGCCAGGTGTTTGGGGTTTGGCCATGAATGCAAACAGTGACCTCTAGGTGCAATCCTGCTGTTTGCTCAGGCTGAGGAGGATGCCAGAGCCTGATTCCTGCTTCCACATCAGGTTACTTCTTGTCCCTGACCACACTGGGGGCACTGCCAACAGCAGGCAAGAAAAATGCACCAGCAGTTCAAGTATTTATGCTTCCCATTTTTACATGGTATAGTAATGTAAAAAAGATCTTTGTCTGGAGATTTATATTTTCAAGAGTTGTTACAAGCTTGGGGATGTAGGTTTGCAGGATGGTGAGACCAGAGCTGTGTGTCTCAGAGCTGGGATCACACCTGCTAGCAACCAAAGAAGCACAAGCCTCTGCTCACATTTAAAACTCCTAGACTATATCAAAGGACACCCAGAAATTTTCCAGGTATCTCTGAGTTGTGCCAAAGCTGCCAGTGCCTTCACCGGACCCAGTAACCTGGTCCACCCTGCTGGACTTCATCTCAAGGGGCTTTTTCAGCCTTAATGATTCTGTAATCCTTATTTTGCTCCTCAGTTTGCTGAGCCCTGGCATCCTTCCAGCATGACAATCCTGGGCTCTTAACAACTACATTTGCTTTGGACAGTTGGTGAAGAGGGTCTGTGTGTGCGTGTGTGTCTGCTCAGGGCAGGAGGGAAACAATGCCCTGAAGGATGGTGAGATGTTGCCTTGAATTGCGAAATACAATACTGTGTAATGCTTATTAATGTTCTAGGTACAACAAAATAAATTGACTAATCTATTCATCTGTTCTCTGATGAAAAGCTATTCGTTTGGACTGGCCTCATTTTCTCTTTGTCTGCAGCTCTCTGATCACATCCTATTTAATTTTCTCTTCCATCGAGACACCACACATCCAAATGTGAGTGTTGTTACCATGTTCTGCCTAATTAGTTATAATAACCCTTGTTGAGGGAGGCTGAATTCAGAAAAGTCCAGTAAAAACTGATTATTTCCCCCCTCCCCCACAATCAGCCTTGACTATCAGGCTGGTTTCTGTTGTTACTGTGCCAACCACAGCTGGTAAAATTTCCATAGCTCAAAGGCCATCAGTAGGGACAACCAGCATTTGGCATCTTCTGAAGGAGGATGAAGGCAGTCTTGGGCATCATTCTCCAGCTGGAGGCAGCCAGCAGAGACCTTGGACCACACTCCTTCCAGAGGGGGTGTTCTGGCATTTTATTTACAGTACATCAAGAGTTGCACTGCCCACCTGTGGGAAACCATGTCTGTAGAGATTTTAGGAGCCTCCAGACAAAGAGGTGCCTGGGCTGGATGTTCTTACAGCTGTTGCTTCCATGTGGAATTTATTCGCACTGACATATTCCTCAATTGTTTGCCCTCCCTGCAGATACTTTTTGCAGAGGAGCTTTTTCCATACCCACACAACAAGTGCTCCCCATGAGGGAGTAGCCCACACCAGGCTGGCATGGAGCTGCTGACCCTGTGGGTGGACACAGCATGGATTTGTCCCCTTGGATCCCACTGGGAAACCAGGCTGGTAGCCAGGCATGCCACTGAAAGATGTTTTCTTGCAGAACCAGCACGTTGTCTGGTAAGTAACTGTTTGACCTTATGTGTCCAAAGTGTGGTTGTGCCCTGGGTTGAGCCAGCAGCTGATCCAGCTCCTGGTGGATCTTGTGCTGCTCCTCAGGGAGGCACCATGTGCCCTGCACTTGCTGCTCTCAGGCACACAGTGTGGTTCTTCATGCTGTCCTGGATAAGGACAGGATTTAGAACTGGTCATCCTTGTGGGCACCTTCCAGCTCAGGACATTCTATGATTCTGTGATTCCCTTCTGAGCCTTTGGACACGCAGGAGAATTGGACTTAGAAGATAAGGCAGCAGCAGCTCTGCTGGCTGTGCCAGGCAATGATACACCTGCAAGCTGAGGGTCACATTGTAAGGGCTTTTCCTGGGATTCAAGAAAGCTTTGTAAATGAACCATAGAGAAAAATGGCTGTAATTTTTCAGAGCTCACTGTATATAAAGATGACATTTACCCAGAGAAGAACTATTTCACAGCATACAGACATCTGAAATACACTGTTAGATTGATCCCTTGTAGATGAAAATTTCCATTACTGTTCAATTGCACACAGACATATTAAATTATTAATGGAATTCCTGCCTGAGGGTAAACATTGTAGATTCACATTCTGAGATTTTCTAAGAGCTCTTTGATTGCTCACAACTAGGGCTGTTAAATACAGTTTTTTGCTTTATACATCTTAAATGGATCAATATCAACTGAAGAAATATCAGGGGGATGGAGAGTGAGAGTAAAGGAGTAAGAGTAAAGCTCCCATCAGTATCTCTTGTATCTTAATGGATTTTTAGATCTGACTTGAGGTTTTGTCCCTTAACTTCTGTGGAACAGTTTGGGAACCAGCCCCAGACCTGCACAATGCCCTTTTACTCACAGATGTCTCACAGGCTGCTTTCCAAGGCACCAAAAGTCTACAGTTTATGAAGGGGGAAGGAGAAGACCACGCATCCACACATGACTCTTGCAGTGGGGATGCTGTCCTGGGCAGTGCCACAAGCTCTTGGTCACCCTGAGAACTCATCTTTTTGCTTTCCTCTCTTTATGGGAAATTTTATTTTACTCCTGGGTATGAATGGCTTCTTTCTAAACAGACACACCACTAGAGATAGCACACAGGGCTTCAATCTGCACTTTGTCTGTGTGCTACACCTTTGTCCACTACTGCTGTTCTTTCTAGTCCTGCCCCCTCACCAGCTTCTTAAAGCCAAGGACACAGGGGAAAAGTCAACCTGAGATGGGAAAAGCTGCTTTGCCTCCTTTGCAGTTTGCTGTTTGTGCTATTCCTCCTTTTGCAGCTGTCTTGGGGTAAGGTTTCCTAAGACAGCATGAGCCAACAGAACAGCTCCCTGCTGCCAGAAGGCGGTGGTTCCCATCCCAGCCTCTGGCCAAAGCTCCTACCACCACCTCTGCCAGGAATGCAATGCACCAGGTCCTCTCTGAGCAAAAGCAGCAGCAGGTTTTGCTGTTTTGGTAGGTGAATGGGAACAGGAGAGGGTTTAAGAAGGTGTTAGCCAGGCAAGGAAGGTGGTGGGGTAGTGGGGCCAGCAGCAGCAGAAGTGGGACTGACTCCCTTCTGTCAGCCATGGGCAGCTCTGCCGGCTCAGCTGGGCATCCAGCTTGCAGCTCAGCTTCCTTTCTGCTTCCCAGGTGCCAGCCCTCTCCAGGCAGGAGGGAAGAGCCCTTGGGCCCAGGCAGGCACGGGCTCTGTGCTGTGTGAGGGTGCCAGGTGCCCGTGCTTGCAGGAGAAATGCAAGGGAGAATTTCAAGCCCTCCCTTTTGGCAGGACAGGGCTATTTGCTGCTACAGACTCAGTCATGCAAAAAGAGGAAAGCTTCTCCAGACAAAACTGACACATAAGCAGAGTGCTGAAGCTTTGAAAAATACTTCTTATGTCCAGACTGTGAAGTATGTTTCGTTTTAATTCTTGTTGGGAAAATAACCTTCTCATCAGGGAAAAGAGAGACCAACCCAGCTATTTTCTTTTTAATCCAGCCTAAACCTGTGAAGGCACTGGCATATCCTTTCTATAACAAGACTCATTCTCCCTGGATTAACTCATACCATTTCTATCTATTATATTCATTATCAACACATTTCTTCATACAATCCTGATGCCCTCTGATTTCCCAAAAATGCCAGAAAGCTTCAGCACTGTAGTGAGGAAAAGGGTGATTTAGAATGCCCTGTAGGAAAAAGAGAAAAGATTCTTCTAACACTGTGGAGAGAACTGTTGTTATATTTGATGCCCCATTTGCCACAAACAATATCGTAATACAAGCATGTTTCACAATATGTTCATCTTAAATCAAGACTGATGTAACTCACCTAGAATCACAGCACAGTAATTAGTCCTCACAGTGCCATTAGTTTAAAACATTTTAAAATGAATGGTGACTTTCAGAGATATCATGGAATATGTTCACAATTCCCAAACAGTAAATCAGATAATTTCATTCATCCCAACATCAGCAAACATGTGGTCTGCTATAATATACACAAATGTATTTTGGATTTGAAAATGACAATTAATTAGCAAGATAGTTGGGTCTGGAAAGATTGGATGGAGTTTCAAAGTTTGCATTTGAACCATATATTAAGTGGATTCTATGTCACTTTCCAGTGTGACCAATACATGCTGAAGAAGCACAGTGTAAAGCTCAGAGGTAATCAAACAACAACAAAAAAAATTAAACCTCCCCAACAACACGAACATTTCTCTTGATGGAATCATCTCTTAGAAAACTTTTAAGAGGTAAAATATCACACTGGCATAGCACAATCATTCCAAATTCCCCAAGAAGAAAAAGCATGAGGGATATTGATACTACCACGTGCTTTTGAAGACTGAAAACTCAAATCTGACCCCTGAAGACTTATTTAGCTAGACTTGACATTCAGGCGCAGAAGGCTGTGCCAAGTCATTTGAAAGTCCAGGACTTTGCTTTTAGCCGGCTGCTCCTTCCTTACAAATGCACAAATGCCATTCAAAGTTGACCTAGAAAGAATTACATGACACTAATATTGCAACATGAACCCACCTTCAGGAGATGTTGCACAGCTCTGATTCTTGAATACATTGTAGTAGTAATAAAGCTGAAGTTCAGTAGAGACAGTGCAGTAATTTGTTAGTACTGGAGTGCAAAAGCTGACTGACATAAGGCAAGAAAATCCTAAGCAGTGATATTTCAGCCCTCTACCAGGGCTTCTGAAAAAACTACCCCAAATCTCCCAAAGTGCTTGTGTACTTTGGATGTGTCACAGTCCATAGTGTGGATATCAAGGTCAGGCTAATAGCCATCATGAAATCAGAGGTATTGCAAACATTTTTCAGACATGTACATGGTCCAAAGCCTTCAGTGGTATAAATCATCCTGATTAGAGTCAAGGAGTTAATAAATGGGCTCCTTAAATCACAAAACCCTCCCCTGCAAGTCACTCTCCATCAGAGGTGTTTGCAAGGGCCATGGGCTGGCTGCCAGGACTTCTTTGCTAGGCAATGCCTGAGCAGAAGAGTTTGTGGATGAAGGCACTGCACATGCAGGTTCAGGCATTGAATTCTTCCATGTGTATCAGGACTCCCATTTCATGTGCCCTCTGCTTATTTATTACTCACTGAGCATTGAGCATATTCTTCTCAGCTGTGGAAAAGCTGCAAATTTTTGCCAAAGACACTGTTAGAGAAAATATTTCTCCTTTAGCTATCACTTGATATCACTAGCTCTTACACTTGCCAGAATGACTTATGACAGAAACATCTCTGTGCCTGGCATCCTCCAGCACACGTGCTGAACTGTATGCACTGTTGGTTTGTCCAAGGCATCCTGCTCAGCAGTTTGCTATTTCTGTAAGGAACATCACCACCTCCTGGCTTACTTCGAGATCACTTTATTGCTAGGCAAGACTCAAAATGGAAATAAACCAGTTTTATTTGATCAAAGTAAAATGTTAAACAAGTGCAAAGTGCTAGCCTGCTTACAAGAGACTGTACCTGCTGCCCATCCTGTGTTTTAGCTGTTCTTTTCTCTTTAACTGTTCTCCCTGCTTGGCACCACTTTACTTCAAATAATACATTTTTAGCAAGGAATCCTTTTCTTAATTTTTTCTATTCCTGCTTGCATGTGGACATTTAATATTTGGTCTTGCTTTTGTGGCTTTACAAAAGTAGAGTATCTCCATGTTGTGTTGATATGTTGATACTAACGAAGTAGCTTTTAAATGTGAGCTGTCTGAGTAGAGAGTCCTTGATCTCCAGTTTTTCCTCATCTATTTACCCCTTCTCTCAAGTGTCAAGCAATTTGCAACCATCAGATGACTTCCTAACATTTTACAAATCACACATACAGAAGGAGCCCTGGGGGACAGCACTTTTTTGTATTCTCAGGGATGATGGGAACATTTTCGTGAGCTGCATGAAAATTTGTTTCTTACAGAGTCTAAAATGCCTGACTTTGACACACTTCTATTTGTGTAGTTCATGTGGTGCCCTCAGTATCTGCAGGGGCTGGGCTGCACATGACTGTGGTATCACAGATGTCTGACCCAACAGGCCAAGTGCCAGGGGATTCTCTGGCAGAGCATTGGAATTTAAGTTTTGTGAGAGAAGCACACTTCAGGAGAAAGCTGAAAAACTAATAAAGTCACCAACACAATGAGCCTCATTGTTTCATTTCAGCTTTTTTGCCACCAGCCTGATCTCAATCTCCCTTGGCAATTTTTTACAGATTTCTCCTTCTGAAATTGGTGCAATAATAGGCTAGTGAAGACATAACTGGTGAGTTGTAATACTCCAGCTCTGACCTTCAAAATTCAATGCTAACATGGTTTGAGGCTAGTGAACAAAAAAAAGTGAAATTATTTTTTATTTAAAGGGATTTTCATCCCTGTTGCCCAGTAATCACTCCCCCTAAAGTAAAAAATGGAAGGATCTGCAGACCTCTGTCTCATATTGAGTACTGAGTTCAGAATTAAGTGCTGTAGCCCTTAGATTGGGCTGTCGGAGGAACAGCAGGCAAAAAAACCAAGGAGTGGGAGAGCTGGTCTGTCTGTGCTGTGCCAAACACAGGGTTAACAGCAGTTCCCTTACTCACTTGGTAGCTTCATCCCAGTGGAGAGTAGCTCAAGAAATCCCTCATGTTTCAAGTGTTCCCCCAGCACTGGCCATGCAAGACCACGTGCCACAGAGAGGTTTTCTGTCTCACTGCTGCACACAGCCAGCCCCAGGAGCAAGCAGGGTGATGTGCACAGGATGGGATGCCCTGAGTGCTGTGGGCTGGGAACACCTGGAGGTGTTGCCTAACAGAGAGCTGGTCTGCATGTCCTGTGCTGAGTGAGGAGCTGTGTCCTGCACATCCTGGATCAAGAACCAAGAAGCACATCCTGCATCCTCCCTTTATCCTGACAGCCCAGGAGCTGTATGAGGGAGGTGGGCTTGCAGGAGAGTCCTTTTAGTGGGTGATGTGCTTCTTCAGGTCCCAGTCCCTCTCAGGCCAGGCTGTGCTTGGACCAATGGGGCTGTGAAGTTGTGGCAGGAATTTCTGAGCAGCCCTCCCCCAGGTCCCCGTCTCAGCTCTCTCATCTGCCTTTTGCAGCCCACAGCTGGAGCAAGGATGGGGTCTGACTGACCTTGTGTGTGCACAAACATGAATTCTGAAACATGTCTGCCCTCACAGAGTGCACAGTGCTGCCCTGGAATCAGTGCCTGGTCCTCCCTCAGGTGCCACCTATGGGGTTTCACAGCAGAAGAGTGGCAAAGCCACCACAGTTTATTGAGGCTGACAGTGTACAGGTCTTGTGGCTCTAGTAGGGATGGCCTCAGCTCCAGCATTTCCAATTTCCATCTCTCTTGACTCCCCCAATCCTCCTGGCTCTGCTCACAAAGAGGAATCACCTTTCAGGCTGGTGACCCACAGGGTGATAATCACACAGTCCTAGCCCATGTCAGGCTGTCTGCTTTGGGCTTTCAGGGCTTTTCTAGGTGAGTTCTCCTGAAGGCTTTCCATTAAAACATGCACTCTCTCCCAGTTAAGCGAGTATCTCCAGGAGTAAAAGCGTTTCTCTAATGCTACAGTAAAGGGCATACAGGTGACACATTTGCACCAGGTTTCAGGAAGGTTGTGGAAAAAAATGCTGGGTTTGCTGCAGGCAGAGGTTACTCTTCCTCTTCCCTAACAAAGCCATAATTCTAATTGCTTGCCAAGAGGCTCATGGTGAGCCTGGCTCTGGTGCCTCTCTGCACAGGCTTGGGCAGCCCAGAGTCTCCTCAAAGCAGGACAAAGGGTCCTCCTCTCTCAAAGATGAGACTGTTTTTCCTTGCAGACCCAGTGAGCAGAACCTTCCCCTTCTCTGCTGTGGTACCTCCATGGCAGCCCAGCCTGTGGCTCACTCAAGCACAGCTTTCTCAAAGGAGGCTTTGTCCTGCCTGAAGGGAAACACCCAGCTCTCCTCCTGCCAGGGGTGCCCTGAGCTGATACCACTCACTGATCCTGGTAAAGTGACCTTGTAATAAATGTCTATTGAGAAAGGCCAGCTCCACGTAGCTTCTAATAACTGACACAGATTTTATGTTGTGGGCACCTTCTGGTGCAGACTGACCATTTTCTGAAAAGTCAGTTCAGGCCAGTGGACAGTGCTGCCCTTTGGCATCTTTATCCAAGATCTTTGAAGAAACCAGCATACAGAAAAGCTTTAACAGTAGCTTTAGAAGTAGGGATGTAAAAGTAGAGATAAATAAGCAGCTGAAATCTGAGAGAAATGTTGTGACCTACATTATTCAAAATACTTGTGACTGATGTAGGAAGAAAAGCATCCATCATGAGGTGTGAGGGTTTATTGGTCAGAGAATCATAGGATCCTTTAGAGGTTGGAAAAGACCTCTCAGATCATTGAACCCACCTGTTAAAGCAGCACACCATGCCCACCATGTCCCTAAGGCCACATCTGCAAAATTATCCCAAGGTATCTGAGCTGTGTCCAGCTGCAGACAGCTGCAGTTGCAGAAGATCTCATGGTACAAATTAACTGGAAATAAAGGCAGAGGTAAAAGCTGGTGTTACAGCATTAACCATAGGTCACACAAGGAAAATATGCACAAGTATTGATGGGCTCTCTATTGCCTCTAAATACATAAGAAATATCTGATAGTGCTTTGAGAACACCATTTCAGTGTTAAGGAGTAAAGAGACTCTTGGTAATTACTAGGGAAAGAAGGGAGCACAAAACAGCATGCATCATTACATTGTAAATTTATGATGCATCCTCTTTTCATACACTAGCATCTCATCTCAAAAGGTTATCATGGAAATGGAAAAGAGGTACAGGAAACAACAAGAATATGCTGTATAGATCCACTTCAAAAAAAGTACTGAACAGAATGTGATTCTTCTGCTTGGGAAACAGATGATTGAGGAGAAATATGATGTAGCTTTACCAAATTGTGTGCTGCATAAGAAAATTTATTCACTGCTTCTCACAGAACTGTGGGTCACCAAATGAAACTGCCACAGACAGCAAATGAAAAGGAGAACTTTTTCATGAAAATTGAATTTTCACAAAATACTGATTTTTTGGAGCTCATTGGCAAAGAATGTTGCAGTAATCAAAATTATGAGCAGGTTCAAAAGTAATGAGACAAACTGATGGAGAGGAGGCAGGCAAGGGATATGGGAAATTGTTGTGCAGGTACACACTGACTGGGGCAGAGAGCTGGGCAGGAGCTGGTGGCAAAGACAGGCAGCAGCACCTGGGGCTGCAGCAGCAGGAGCACAGAGAGGAGCTTGGGCAGGGTGCCCTGTGCCCAGCACTCCTTGTCAGAGCACATCTGGGCACTCCCAGTTTGGTGCCACAGGACAGAAAGACACCAAGAACCCAGAGTGAGCAAGGTGTGGCAGCAGGAACTGAAACGAGAGGGCCTCAGGCTGGGCACTGAGACCTCTTCCATGAGGACAGGCAGGTCCTGCACAGGGAGGCTGGGCAGGCTCCATCCTTGGGGGATTGTGAAACCTGGCTGGGCAAAGCCCTGAGCAACCTGGTCTGACCTCACAGCTGGCCCTTCTTGGAGCAGTGAGGCACTTCCCGAGGTCCCCTCCAGCCTGAATTTCCAATGATCCTATCCTTTTATCCTCTTATTCTCTTATCCTAATTCCTTTAGGGAGAAATTTTCGGAGGTCAGAAAGGCATATGGGGGAAGATGTTGTATTGAACAAGATTGCCCCGAATTCGAACTCAATGCCTCTGTTTATTTTTAATGTGTTCTTACAAAGAAATAAATGTAGAAAGTAGGAAAAACGTAAATTTTATAAAAAGTGGAACACAGTTCCGGGGATAACAGAGCACATGAGGAGAAACCCTGAAGCCTGACAGTGACCTGATCTTTATGACAGTATAAAACTGTAACTGCAGTTGATTCATGTCTACCCTACGGAGCTATTTCAAGGAAGAGAAAGTAGTTTAAGGCATCCACTTGTCTTGTACATCTTCAGCTGGTTCCTTTTGCAGCTTCCTATTACTCAGCCAATCAATCACTCCTGCCCTGTGGCTGCAGAGGTGTCAATGAAAGCCTTGAGTACCCTGCACAGTCCTGAATGAACTCAGTGGTGTGTCAGGCAGAGAAAAAAAACAAGCCCAGACCTAGGCTGAGTTTGAAAGTTTTGTGCCTGAGAGGACCTAGCACAGGTGTTTTTCAGAGTGACCTGAGCTACTGGATCTGTAGTGCAGAAAACACAGATGTGTTTTTTCACCTAATTTCACGCAAGGCCGTTTTCCACCTAATTTTAGCCCACTTTTGGTACTGAGTGAAATCTTGAAAGGCTTGCAAGTGGAAACTACAGTGAAAGAGCTGTTGGTCTCTTGGAAGTGCCATGGTGATACTTCATAAGTGTCTATGGTGAGGGGAGGCTGCTCACCTCTGGTGCAGAACAGCTGCTGTATGGACTGCAGGGTGGGGACAGTGTGAGGGACATTCCCAACCATTTCATGGTTACAGAGAAATATCTATGCTGTTCAGCAACATTCATCCTTTTTTCTTTTTATCTTTATATCTCTTTAGATTTTTATAAGGACAAACCAGCTCCTCCATCAAGTACTAGACAGATACTGGCAAACATTTTTGTTTTCCTCATGAAAAAGAACTCTCTGAGAGAGTGATGTATTCATGAGTCATTTAATGATGATGCATATTCATTTTACCCTCAGGTAAATTTTAGGCACAATTGGGCTTTCCCCAGCAGAGAAGAAAAGCTTGGTGACTTTGCATCTGAAATCTAGATCTAGCACTGCCATCACAGAATCAGTCACAGAATGGGTTTGGTTAGAAGGGACCACAGTGGTCACCTCATCCAACCTCCCTGCTCAAGCTGAATCTTCCCAGAGCACAAGGCACAGAACTGCATCCAGACAGTTTTTGAATTTCTCCAGTGAGGGAGCCTCCAGCCTCTCTGGGCAATCTGTTCCAGTGCATAAACACCAGCACAGTAAAGAAGTTCTTCCTCATCTTCACGTGAAACTTCTTGTGCCTCAGTTTCTGCCTGTTGCCTCTTGTCCCATTGCTTGGCAACTCTGAGCAGAGCCTGGTCCATCCTCTGACACTCTCCCTTCAGAGACTGACAGACATTGATGAGATCCTCCCTCAGTTGTCTCTTCTTGACAACTGAGGCTGAACTGGCCCAGCTCCCTCAGCCTTTCCTCATATGAGAGATAATCCAGTCCTTAACATCTCTGTAGTCTCTCCTGGACCTGCTCCAGGAGCTCCATGTCTCTCGAGTTCTGAGGAGCCCAGACAGGACACCATGGGTTGTATCTTAATCCATGCCTTGTTCCACCTTGCTAAGAGCTGATGAGCAGGCTTTGAGCATCATATTTTTCTGTCCCTAAAGAGCAATTCCTGATTCCCTAGGGCAAGACATCACACTTTCAAATTAATCAATATAGATGTTTCCAAAGTTTGATGCTACGAATCAAGCAAGAAATTAATTTCAGAGTGCAGGAGCCCTGTACTCTCTTTCCCTCTCAAATCAGTTCCAAATGCTTCACTCAACAAGTTTCTCTTCTTTTCAATTACAGTTCTCCTGTGGTAGAAAATAAATTTGTTTCAAACACACACTTTTCTCTTCTTTTCAATTACAGTACCCTCTCAAGCAATTTAATTTCTTTCAAGTCTTCAACTGACATCCAACTTTCTCTCCAACAAATGTATACACCTGGTAACAGAAATGCATTCCAGGTTCTATTTTCCTATGGAGGTTTTAGAAGGTGGGTTTTGTCTCCATTACCTCTGAATTGACTACAGCAGTTCAGAAAGAGATATTTACTCCTAACACATGAAAGCCACACAAGTGGGCTTTTCTTTGGGCCGTCTCCTTTGGTTCCAGCAGCTGCCCTAGTCCAGCCACAGGAGGGATTGGAATGCTGAATGTCAGAGTCAAAACATTATTTCGATAAAAATATATTCATTTTAATTTGCAGCAATAGCTGGTGTGATAGTGAAACCCAAGAAGGCCTCATCATTATCTACTGTAGGCTGATATTTATCTCCATCCCACCTTTACTGAGGACCAGAGGATGTGGAGAAGGACAGGGCTTAAAATGCACATGAGTTATAGGTGGAGGGCTGGAGCCTCTGGAGGTCAGTGGCTTCCTTGGAGCTGAGACTGGGATGACCTGTTCAATGTCTGGTTGCTCTAGGAGGGTGTCATGAAAGGCTGGAGGACAAGGCAATCTGCCAGTACTGCCCTCTGTCCCTCCTGAGAACAAACACAGGGCTGAGGTGACCATTTGGGTTCAGTGTGCCACATGTGCAACACTATATATCCAAAAGGGGAAAGGTGGTGAAAAATGCACATCAATTCATTCAACAAGTACTAATTTAAACTGCTCACATAACAAGGAGGGGTTCAGGGAATGAGTGGTGCATTGACCTCACTTAGCAAAGCCGTGATATGCAGAGGGACTCTGGGATATTTGTTAATTCAGCCAGTTGTCAGTAGCCTATTGCTACTGACAAAATATTTCTCTGATGCTTTACTACAGCCACCTGTCAGAGGATGGGTAGAGCAGCCAGTAATCCACGGAGCTCCCCAAGGAGCTCTGCTGCCTTTTCTTGCTTTAATCACGGCAGCGAGTAACGAGGATTCAGGCTTTCATTGGAGCCATGTGGGGGTTATGGGAGTGAGAGAGCTCTCCTGAGCCAGCTCTCCTGAGCCCCAGTGATCTGCTCTCTGCAGCCTGCCCGTGGGGACAGAGGTGCTGTGCTGTTTTTGCTGTTCCCACCTGCCATC
The DNA here is from genome assembly GCA_025920805.1 of Petroica traversi. Taxonomy (NCBI): domain Eukaryota; kingdom Metazoa; phylum Chordata; class Aves; order Passeriformes; family Petroicidae; genus Petroica; species Petroica traversi. The sequence goes on along the minus strand of JAHLSL010000057.1, from coordinate 2,567,347 downwards.
CCCTGGCAGGTCACCAAGCAGGCAGGATCACTCCTCCCACAGCACTGGGCAGGCTGACCCCAGTGCCTGTGGTGGACAGCCACCACCAGCTCCTGGTGGCCATGGGAAACAGATGTTCACACTTCATTCTGGAATTAAAATAGAAAGTTTCTATCTCATCTAATAGTTGTTTATTTCTCTCTGGATTTGGCTTTTATTGTGCACCCCAATTGGCACCCGCTGCTTTTATTTATCTGATGAGATTCTCTTTTATTTCCTTTTTTTTTCTTGTTTTGCTTTTTTTGTTTCTTTGTTTGTTTGCTTGGGTTTTTATTGATAATTTCTCTCCCCATTTCACAGTGGTTTCAGTTCATTCAGAAGCTTCCTTGTTCTATAGCTCTGACCCAGAATCTGGCAGAGTACTCAGTCTGTCTCTTTGCCTATGCAATACCATATCTTTCCTTACAAAGGCTTGTTTTCCTAACATTTAAATTGTGCAGAGAGGCCCATATGTTTCCATAGCCCACGTGCTCTAAAGGATAGCAAATCACTATTTAGAAAAAGTGCTCTGCAGTCCCTGTGCAAGCCAAAACACACTCCTTGGCACAATGCCATTCCCATTCACAGTACAAAGGGAGAAGGTTCTCAAGAGGGCACCAGAGCTGATGTGCAGAGCAGAAATATAGGTGCAACCAGAGACCAACCCAGCCAGTACACTCAACATGTAATAATCTGCAAGACAGAAACCTCCCACAGTTTAAGTGCTACACAAGGCACATGCTGATTTCCTGCAATGTGCAATGGTTAAACTCCTTCAGAGGTTCCTAAGTACACTGAAACCCACCTCTAGCCCTTTGGAGCAGACAAGGGATTGTGTGTGAGAGCACAAAGTGTTTGCTGGGGCCTCATTAAATGCCTTCCCCACTTTGCTTTTGTGCTTTCCCATTTTTATTCTGTGTCAAACATCTGTTCCCACAACTGCCTCCCAGTTTACTCTGCTCACCATTTGAGAGGAGATTTTGTTTCCACTGCACCAGCACACCTCCTTGAAAGCCTTGGTAGTCGAAATTATGTGAGTGACTGGAGCTTGCTTTTGATCTGACATGAAAAAACACCTACTCCCTCCTGGCAGCCGTGGCTTCTGCTGAGGAGGGGAGCTGCCCCTTGTCAGCAGCCTCAGGCAGGGTGGGGAACATCTGCTTGCTGTAGGAAACAGGAATGGAGGAGCTGTGCTGCATCTTGCTAGGAAGAGCAGTGGTTCTGCTCACCTTTGGGTGCAGACTCTGAGAAGGGACAGAGGGAAAAAAATAACTGCTGGAAGGTTTCTTCCAACCTCTCAGCTGGCTGTCCTCTATTTCAGTCCTGTTTGATTTCCTGGGTGGGAAGTTAGATGTGGAATCTGCTTCGTGCTTCAGAGTGTTCCTGCAGCATTTAGGCTCCCACGAAGCAAGGAAGGCTCTCCAGGACTGAGACCTCCTTCCCATCCTCCCTGCTCATGTGAGCTATGCATCTCCATCACTGCAGTTTGATATCCTAAGCATTGTTTTTCCTTGTTTTGGTTTTGGTTTATTTTCCCAGCAGATTTGGAATAATCCGTTTTGGTTTCTTTTTCCCTCTTTACTTTCAGTTTTAGGGTATTGCCCAAGCTCTGCACACCCTCAGGGAGCAGCAGAGAATCCAGGGTGGGGTGAGAGCAGAGCTGCACTGGGGGCTGCAGACAATAAATAGTGTAATGATGGATGGGGAATCCTACACATTTGTGTTGACTGAAAAGTCAGAAGGGGGTCTTAAAATGAAATCTGAGGTAAAGAAAGGATTTTTTTTTTCAGACAGACTTATTACAGGAGCAGGATGTGGAGGAAGACTGTTCTTAAATGTATAATAAATCAAACTTTCACTGCACATAATCACAGTGGCACAAAATCTGTAACATTCAGAGTATTTGATATTTTCAAATATATTCCTATGGGAGAACATATAGAAGAAGAGCAGAAAAAATGACATCTCAGTGTCACTGCCACTGCATGTCGGAGCTGCCATTTTCTGGACTTCTTTCAGGATGAAAAGAAGCAATAATGTTCATGTTTGCTGCCTTCAGTCTCACACTACCCAGCTGACCTGTCCAAGAGGTCACCTGTGCATTACTCAGTTCTATCACTCTGCAGATTGAGTCCAAGGGATGATCTTATTCTCCAGACTCTGGATTCAGCAGGATTATTCCCTCAGCTGTTCTGCCTTTTACTATTGGGGTCACAGCAGGCTTAACCTCATGCAGAGTACCAAAGACCTAATAAATAGGGCTTGTTATTTTGGGCTTGGTGCCATGCTAACCTGGTTACAGAGCACCCAGCTGGCACACATCTGGCTGAGCTGTGCAGTGTTGCTCAGAGATGCTTATCTGAGGAAAACTTAAATTTGGGGCTGCTGCAGCCAACGTGCCCACCAAGTCTGTGCCATTCCCAGCAGGGGAGGCACAGCACCAGGGGCTGGGAGGGCTGCTGGGAGGGTGTGGAGAGGGATCTGCCAGGGGTGAGGGCCTTTCCTTCCTTCTGGAACCCTGCATGCTCCAGCCCTTTGCCCCTGCAGGACTCAGGGCAGGTCTAATACAGCAACTGCTGGTGGGCAGGGGCTGCCCCTGGGAGGAAAAGCTTTGCTCAAAAATGTAAAGGTGGCTGCTGCCCCTGAAGTTCAGATCCTTGCTCCTTTTCACTCCAGCATGGATAATGATGATTAATTAGCTCCAAAAGAGCACTTGAATGCTCCTGCCTCCTGTGAAACTCCATCCACCAGATGTGACAGGACAACTGCCCCTATTGATGGAGGCAGCACTGCTCATGGAGAGAATTGCTGTGCATCCAAAAAGGGGGGACCAACAATGTTGAGCTTGATCACTGTCAGCAATGCCAGCCTGCACCTGCAGGATGATGCTCCGAGATGAAGAGGGAAGATCTATCAGGCAAATGGTGACAGTTTTAGTGTAACAGTGTCCAACCCATCAACTAATGGAAAACACCTCTGTGATTTATCAATACTAGAATTTCAGCTGAAAATGCAGATTTGAAATATTAATTATGAATATAACCCAATAAATAAAATCCTAGGCATTTTATCAGATGTGCTGTAAATAAAAAAAACCTAAGGATTTTACACTTCCTAGAATTTATAGAATTTTCTGGTTGGATATCTGATAGTAGGAAGAATTGCTTGATCTCAAGAACTACCATTTAAGTAAGTGCTTTTCTACATCATGCATACACTATTTGCTTGGTTCTTCTTACATTGTGTATCTGCCTGTTTTTCATAATTTGTCTTTTTGGAACTGAGTTTTAGAAAATATTTATATTATACTGTGTATTGAATACAAAGTAGAATAAACTCAGGTTTTAAGCTAGGTAGCTAATGTTACTGACACTTGATCCAACCCACAACACCTTTTAGTAACAATGAGAATAAAATAAAGGAAACAAACCTTAACTTCTCCTCTCCCATCCAAAACCTGGCAAAAGCTGCAGGCACTTGTGGTAGCCACAGGAAAGCACAAGTGTCTTAGGTGAGGCTGAGCTGCTGTAGCACTTACAAATAGTGCTCGACCTTTCAGTAACATCAAAAGGAGAACTCTACTAATAAGTGGTATTTCCTCTGTAGTTAGATTACATCTTGCCTTTGCAGCAAAAGAAACCCAGACAAACTTATTTTTCTCCTTTAACTTGCAGTTTTAGCTGCAAGAAGAAATATAATTAAGACTGTGCAACTTAGTTTTCTGTTCAGCTTCAAGTACTTGGTTATTTCCCTTGTGGAAAACTGCTCAGATTGGTGATGAGCCAAGGCCCTTGTCTTCAGTGTAAAATGTGTGTCTCCCCTGATTGCACTTCAGTCAGCTGAGGCTAATTCCTACTGATTTGGAAATGGGTATCAAGTCCTGTATGTGCAGCTCCATCTCAAGGAAGCAAAGAGAAGTTACTCATCAAAACACTTTTTGGTGAGAGAGATGATGCCCATCTTTCATTCTCATACCACAGGTAGCATTCATTATGCTTTTTGGGGAGTGGGGTATGATTTTGAGAGTGGTAAAGCTTTTAAATTGGATCTTAATAATGCTCATAACAGAGTGAAGTAGATGGCTCTTTTATAAATTATTGCACTGTATTAAAAAAAAATTACAGCCAGACATGCTTGTAAAATAAACCATCTGCCTTAAACCAGAACTCTTTAGATCCTTGCCTGTGAACAACCAGGCACCAATATGAGACAGGAAACTCTGGGAAATGAAGGAGAGGTGTGAAATGTCTGGGAGTCATTAAGCAGTGCAGCAGAAATGTAGCTACCAGTTGCCAGGAATAGTAAATCCTGCTTACACAAGACTTTGGTTTTTTTTTTTTCCTTTCCCTGATTCAGCTGGGTCTCAAGGATTTCCTGCTCTGTGAATGTGTGTTCCCCAGTCCTGCAGCAGCAGCAAAATGGGATGCTCCCAGGGTACCATCTTCCACTCCTGCCTCTTATACTTCAGCCTAATTGCTGCACAGCACTGTAAGGCACAGGAAGATGCCACTTCTATTTCTTTTTATCCCTGTAGCACACCCACAGCACTGTTCCATCCTCAAGTTACCTGACCCCAAACATGGCATCCAGGACTTCCATCCTGGAACATCAAGAAATTAATTTTAGCTGCACCCTGACTGAAGCCATACTTAGGATTTGGGGGCAAATAACAAAAAAAACCAAAAAATCCCCAAATCAAAACCAACCAACCAACAAAAAAAACCAAGCAAACAAAAAAAATCCACCAAAAAACAGAAACACCACAAAACACCCAAACACAAAAAAATCACTTATTAGAGTGCCAGAGAAGGTGTGGGGGTTTCTGTCACAAAGGCCCTAAAAGCACAATTAAAAAGAATTTCACCAGGTGAGTGACCACCCTGGAGAAAATTCATCAGGAAAAATGTCAGTGGGGAGCTGCAGCGTGTGTCACATGTAGTGCCACCAGCAAGGGAGGAGTGCTCCAGCTACCTCACCCTCTGCTGCTGCTGCCCCACATGCCCAGGTCAGGGCACACAAAGGATGCACTGCACTGGCTGTGTCAGCATGGAAACACAAACTGGGCAGCTCTGTGCCCGGGGAAGGTGGCTTTTCACTGACTGGGAGAAGATGGCAGTGCACAAAAGGTGGAGATGTGTGCAAGGCTGTAGCTCAGTGACTGGAACAGCTGTGCTGTAGGTTGGCTCGAGTGTGTGGGACAGCAAGGAACCCTTTTCCATCTAGGTGTATTTTGTGCTCAGGATTTATTCCCATGTGTTATGAGGCAGCTCTCTCAGATGTACATTTGTAATCTGTAACTTGAATATAAAGAGGAAGATGCGGTTCAATTTCAGGCTGCAGGAGGATGAGAGTTGTTAAATAGCAAAAGACACTGAATTACAGAGCGTCTTTTTCTAGCTTACTGAATATGAGAGCCGGAACAAGGATCAGGATTAGATCAGTAAGATGCAAGTTAACCAGGTGTGAAAGTACTTGCACTGGTTCTTGAAGCCATGCAGTATCACATCTTAATCTAACACATACCTCAAATGAAAGCCTTCCTTCATCACTGATAGAAGTTTAGACTAGATTTTATTTGCAATCAGGGGATTGTTAAAAATATCAAAGACTGTAACAACGTAAGAAGTAGTGTAACACTTCCACTTTCCCCCATCCAATGTTGCTAATTTTAACTACGCAGTCAGAAATATTCTGTATCAAAATACTGCCTGAATCTGCAACTGACTTGTATTTCTGCCAAAACTCTGCAAAGAAAAACAAAATAGGAAAGGACCTACATTTAGGGGGAATTACGGCAAAAACATCTGCATCAGCCAGAAAGAAATAATCTGAAATTTCACACAAAATTGAGAGTCCAAGAGATAATGTGGAAGATGGTGAGTGAACCAGTAAGTGGATTACATATGACATTTGTAGTGGTACTATCAAGTTACATCTGGCAGATGGAAAGAAAACTTTGCTTTTGGATAAGCATTTCAAGAACCAAGGCAAGAGTAAGACAAAGCAACGCCTAAAAGAAAATGTTTGCTTGATGTAAGTCTTGAAAATTCTAGACTTGGACAGAAGGCCGATGTATGAACAGTCCTACAATACCACCGCCCTTGCCAGGCAAAAAGCTTGTGAGACTTTAACTCCAGGTGTTTAAAAGCCAGCAGCCTCTTCAGGAATTGCACAGCACAGCTTAATTCCGATGGCTCAGCACTGCTGTCAGCAGAATCTGGGGCTTGGTAACTCAGGCCTGAGAAGGATTTGTGAGCTCTGACAAGCTTCTCAGGCCACCTCAGCTGGTCTAGCACAGCAAGCCCAGGAACCTTATTTGTATTTTAACAGCAAGGTATTTTAAAAAAAGGCCTCTGCAGCATCAACAGTTACATACAGCCCTCCACGGCAGGGGCTTTAGAAGATTTTTAAGGTCATTTCTAACTCAAGCCAGTCTGTGATTCTGTGATATGGAAAGACACAGCTGTACCCAGCAGAACTCATTCTGTGCTTGACAATTCTTTACCTACCAGTTCAGCACAGAAGTGCAGCTGGGTCTACTGAGCTCATTAATTTTATGACTTATTGCTCACATGTATCTCAAATTACAAGACAAACCGGAAAAAAAGAAAATTCCGAGTAAGCAAGAGAATTTTTTTTTCCCTTTGAGTGTGGCATGGGGTCACAACAGCAGCATCCACTTGGGTATATATTTACCAACCTCAACCATGCTGTGATTCTATTTAATGTTCTATTGAAAATATATGGGATAATTCAAAAACAAGACTTTAGATGGCCTTTGCAGTAAGTAAATACATTGTCTCAAAGAGTACCTGCAAAAATGCCTTCCTGGAATTCTTATCCTTATTTGATTTTAAAATTGATACACCTCAGCTCTTGACTGAGTCATACACTGTCAAGGAATGACTTTTCAACATTAACTGTAGATGAAGGCACCCAGGGGACACACACAATGCATCTACATCATATGGCTCTCACTGGTCTTCTCCATGTAACCATAATTTAACAATTGGCTTCAATGGAGCCTGACAACAGATACAGACCTTGAAATCTGTCTCTCTGTCAGCATGTGGCTGAACACACACGCACAGAAGTGCTTCTTAAAATAAAGCACTAAATTCTCCCTTGTAGTACAATGTCTTCCAAGGTATTTTTAGGAGAAAATATGTGAAGAGCAAGTGAATGAAAACCAAATGTACACAGATTCTAAAAATCTTGCCTCATGACAGAGTATAAATATGATCATGCTAAAATTATGTACCTAACATTACACCCTCATATGCCAACGTAACTGTGCCCAAAGCAAGCCCTCTAGGGATCAGTTTGCAGCCACAAAGGTAAGATGGCAGTGCTTATAATGTGTTGCTTTGATTTTTTTGGAGAAGTTCAAGAAAGCACGTGAAGCAAACTCAGCAAATACTAAGAAGATCCCAAAACCCAAACACTACAGCAAATGAGCCACTGCCTTGTGTCAGTACAATGGCAATGGCATGTGCTTCTCTGGGCACTGCACCAGCAAATCAAACCATGTAAAAACAGGGCCTGGGTGCAGCTGTCCAAACACAAGCAAGAGGTTAATGTGCATGCCAGAACAGCTCATCTCAGGTGACACTCAGCTTCACTGTTTTTTGGTTTTTTTTTGTCTCCAGAAGGCACTGAGGAGTTTTGCTGGTCTGGCCAACTATCTGCAAAAGAACTGGTAAATTTTCCTGTCAGTCCTACTCTCAATCTGAATACACCATGAGCATCCTGTGCACAGTGAACCACGTAGAGTGTAAAGGCTCTTTCACACACTGACTTCTCTGCAGTGAGTAGCATTTTGCTTAAAAATGTTTGAATGAGACTGAATATTTTTTTTTAATTTACATGTAGGCAACATTTTAACCCAGTATTTTTAAGCTGAAGGTGGATATGACTGTCATACACCAAATACCCCATTTGAGTTTCTGTAAATCAAGGGCAACTTGTTGAGCTGTTCCCATTTGCTTTCATATACTAACAAATAGAAATTCCCCAGCAGCGCTGAGAAAGATGATGAGAATCGTGATGTATAAACTATTTAACATTTCTCAATTTGCCGCCAAAATAATAACATCTAAACAAAATATTCAGATACAATGTAATATGTTTCTTTATTTTTTTAATCCAATTTGTAAAGGTCCCTTTTTAAACAAAACAAGAACAAAAAAATCAACACAATTCAGGGCTTATCTCATTTACCATATTCTTCCCCACTCTTCACTTATAACACAAGCAGCAACTTATAGTATTAGTGCTCATATAGTGCACTTATATGAATTTTGATTTGTGTATTAAGCATTAAATACAATGTATTTTCCGTGAGCATAGCCCAAAGAGTACACAATGTTACATTTTCAAAGCATATGTTAAAAAAAAAGACAATAAATGTATATCCAAGACAGTCAAACTCAAATATTTTGACTTGGCAAATTCTATAACGAGTAACAGCAACTTTAAACTGCGTACAAAGCAGAACAGTGCCAACATGCCTCCAGTCTGTGAGCTATGGTAAAATATCAAGCACACACACAAAGGAGAGAAGCCAAAGAAACCCACCACAGAGCTAACCTGAGGCACACCCAACTGCGACCGAACAAAGGCAGCCCACTTTCCCACTCTGTAATGCAAAGAGCCCAACAACAACAAAATGCACTTCTACGCTACAGAAAGTGAAACAGCAACTTCTTCCAAATTTGTCCCCACATTTTTAAACAACTCGTTCAAAAATTTTAAAGATGAACATCTAATTATATCAAACAAATGTACAAACTATAAAGTCAGAGAAGCTCCAGAAGATTGCCACTTTCAACCTTGCATAGTGAGAGCTGGCATTGATATTGCTACCATAGCTTCAGCAGAAGATACAGAAAAGAAAAATCTTTACCTCTAAGTGATGCACATATGTAATGTTTTCTTCACAAAATTCAGTTAAACATTGTTTTAATAAAAGGGAAAACAGCTCTAAAAAGGGAAAGATAGTGTTCACAAGCTTAGAAAAAAAATACAAAACCAGAACATTCCATAATAAAAAATGAAAACAATAAACATTCCATCATGACAGCACCTATTTTATCACTAAATAAGCCCCATACATGCAACAAACTACAACTATTGTATAAGGCTGTCAAATTAAAGGTTTACTTTTCATATAAACAAAGTGTAAAAATAGCAACAAGTTGCAATCTTCAAATTTAATGCTATGTGAGGATATTCTGTCCCCCCCGTTTCATTTGGTAGCAACTTCAATATGCATTTGATATAAATGTTGTTCATCTAGGAACCATGGTACAAATACATTGTGCCTAGGACAGTATTGTCGTATCTCTGTTCGACCTTGACAGAATTGGAATGCTCAACAACACTACTGAGTTCGGGGATGCTTTCAGCAGTATCCCCAAAACCATGGTAGTGTCCATAGTGCAAAGTATCTCCAGGGTCTTCCACCCAGGAAGGCCGGTTAGAAACACAGCTGCTGGGGCTTCCATTCAGGTGGAGAGATCCACACATATCGGTGGAATTGCTCATGGCTTTCTCGGGCTCCTCGGTGCCGTTGCTGGCATGGACTCGGTGCCTGCTGGGAGAAGTTACTCCAGGGATTATCCCGTTAGGTGTTAGTGCTAAGCACTCCTCACGCCTGGCATCCATCCCACTGAGCTGTTGGGCGGCGGTGAAATCCAAATGTCCATTGATGCCACATCCATTTGTCAGTGCATTCAATATGGAGCTACTGCTATTCATATCTGCATTAAGAAATACACCTGTCACCAACAATTAAGAATAAATCGAAATACATCAAAACGTCTCCACTATACTTCACTTACTTAAAAATATTTCCATACACAGCTTTGAAAATAAATCTATCCTTTCTTTATAACAATGTAAGTAGTTCCAAGTAATAAGATCTGACCAGTAAGTTTGTGGCATAGATTCTTGTGTTGAAAATGCAACTATCTATCCACATTTGTTTTGAAAATATGCCTGTATTAATCCTTGCAAAGACAATGAGAACTTCTCAGATTTTTTTTTTCATTTAACTGTATGAAATAAGTGCAGCAGACAACATTCTGGGCAGTGTTTCCAAGGATGGAATAATAGCCATCTTTGCACCTTAACTGTAGTGCCATCTTGGGATAGATGATTATGTACATACAAGAACGAAGCACCTGTGAGAGGATGAAGGGTTGGTCTTTTTCATTTTTCACTTGTAATTTCAACTGTGGCTTTTCTTTTAGTTGTAACTCTCACAGCGCAGTACGCACAGAGGTAAGTCAAATAAAGAAACATTAGGTTAGGGTGCTAATATAAAATGTTTACGAGTTCCTTTATTCAGAAAGTACTTCAATGTACTTAGCAGCTTGCTAGATAACGTACTGGGCAGGTTTGTATTTAATGCTCTGTTCATAACAGCATGTGTACAATCCACATGCAAAATGCCATACAATAGCAACAGCAGAGTCCACAGAAGACTAAAAAATAGTAGTAGGAAACAAAATTCTAAAAATGTGCATGCAAAAAATCACTGACAACTGTTTTGAAGCTATTTCCCTTTTGAAGTTAGTCATTAGTACAATAGGTTTTGTTTCCATGAACAGATTTCATCAGTCTGTCTGAAATGCATGTTTTTGCAGTGGTACTCAAAAGTACTAGCACAAAAAAATGCATGATATATTCTGCCTTAAAAATATAATTTATGTCTATATTGGTCAAGATGAGCAAGGCAAACATAGCAACTACAGAGCTATGTGTTGACATTTAAAGATTTTACATTCTGTGATTATCCTTGGATATAAGCACATATGTTTATGTCTCCATGAACGCATAAACCCATGTGCAAAACAGGATTGCATTTACTGCATGTATGCAAATTAATTCAGTTAATTTAGTCTGTTGGCAACTTCCCACATTTGTAAAACACTGGGTTCCCATTTAAGTGACACGTAATGAGTACCACTGTCTGACAAGGAAAAATCTGGAGTTTTGGTTCTCTCTCAGTCTTTTGCATGGCTATAATTTGAAATACGAATTACAACACTGATACTTCACAAACACCAATATGTAACACACGAAATGTGTCCAATTTGTAACTTCCTGGATGTACTAACTGAAGTTTCCTGTTTAGTCCCTACATCAGTTAAAATAACCAAATCAGACAAACTCACTAACCACGAAGTCTTATTAAAAGTGGAAAAAACCCCCACAAACCCATCACAACATCAAAGTTAATACTTCAGTGATGAAAACGCACAGAAGGAGTTTCATATAGTGTTTATTAACTGAAAAGTGCAAAAAATTAACTGTTTAAAAATTAACCATTATAGGCTGTTTTTGCCAAATCAAATTTATAAATCTGGCACTTCTATTAGTTAATATGCAAAAGTAGGTAATGAATAGTTCTAGTGATAATTATAGAATGTTATTATTGGTTAAAAATGAGCACCTATAGTAATGGAGTATATTTATGAAAGTAAATAATTTTTCCATAAATAAGAACACTTAGCAATTATCACTGGAAAATATCATAGTCTACTTTTAAAGTATTGATTGTATATACGTATATATATTTATTCTCAATATATTAAAATATCTATTAATTATCATTCCCTTTGCTGAATTGAATCTGTGGTACAAAGCATAAACATATATCTGGCAGAAAAAATGGATAAATAGAAAATTAATTTCTGAATGTAATAATGCACTATTGTAGTAACTTCATGTCTTAACCTACAAAGTGCAAAAAAACCTGACCCAAGACAGTTTTAATCAAACTCTATACACATCCTGGGGTAACCAAAACCCTCTTGAATAAGCAGCCCTTAAAAAATCATTAATATTGACCAATCCTAGTAACATTTTGACTGTTTTATGATGATTGGTACAAAACACAAAATTCTGTTTTCCAAGGTACACTAGTTCCAAATAGTAGATTAAAACTGTAATGTCAGGTCTTCTATTTACATTAAAATCCCCATAACAGGATCCTGCACTTATGTCGTTGTGTCTGAACAAATTCTTAACACAGGGTGTATGTCTAGACTATTTTCTGTAGTGTTTATTGTACTATTTTGAATATAGTTTTGTCACAACAGGCTATTTTCAAAGCTAGGGTATGTTTCCTTATCTAGTCTTCTTACTATCTACTCAATCAAAATTAAATGAATAATTCAACTTATTTCCTTTAACCCAAAATTATCGCAACTAGAAACAAGGCACAACGTAATACAAGCCTCAGGTTAAAAGTGAAACAGCCATCGTGGACTTCTGTTCACCTGAAATATTAAAACGTTACTAATAAACCTTCTCTTTCACCATTACAATACATTGCATGAAACAGCTAATTTTCGATACCTACTAAACTCCCAGTATAATGGGTGTTAACAGCAATACAATAGTTTTCAAGACTCCAGACAACAATGTGCAAAAATAAAGGACTTAAATTATCCTTAAATTAAAAATAGAACGCATATTGATTCTTGCAACGACAAGGAGTTTGCATTGCAGAAACAGTGTATATTTCAATTTCTTTTGGTCCAACAGAAGTACTCTCCTGTTGTTTGGTGTCTTCAACCATTTGAATGTTGTTGTAGTTAACAGGAAACTGTCCACTCCCACCTGATACAACAGCAAACTCTCTATCAACGTGCATATTGTCAGCATCGTCCTCAGCTCCTCCATTCAGCATTGGTATTAAGCCATCAAAGCTGTAAGCTGACAAAAGAAGTCATGTTCAGCCATTAGTGCTCACTTGAATACTCAGCCAACAAAAAGATGAGTACTTTGATTATTAAAGCAAACCAGAGAATTACCAGGGTACCTATTAGACTTTGCACCTACATACTAAAGTTACTAGTCTGATGTAAAATAGGTTGAATGAAGAGAAATTTAAGTTACTCATATTTAGGCTTTACAGATGTGCCCAACTCACATTTGTCTACCGTCAGTTTAGACTGCTCCCTTTTTCACTCCCAAAAGTCAGGTGCCAGTAACCACTCTTATCCATGCCAGACTGCTCCAGATCTGTTCAAGAGCTGATCAAGCAGAACTGTGCTCTGAGAGAAGCTGCCAAGTGGTGATGGGGGGAAATGCTTTAATAAGCAAGATGGGCTTGACTTCACTACTACTTCTTGTACCTACCCAGAACACTGCTCCAGCACTACTATCCAGCAGGCCCTGCCCTGCTCTCACACTGACATAACACACTTTTCTACACACACTGCACACACTCTTATGCTATAAATGCCTGCTTTGGCAGACTGCAATTCAGCTTCCATTACTGTGGGCACAGCCAAAATTTTCATCAACTACTAATTTTTAAAGAGCCTGAAGCCCTGAAGTGTTCCAGGGCCAAAGAGATCACTGAGGGCTTAGACAATGTCAGGACCCTTGGGTCAGCAGGCTTTAAATTACCCTAAACCAGGAAGGGAAAGACATTTTTTTTTAGCTACCTAGAGGAATATGTAAGTGCAATTTCATGTTGGCCAAGTCCAGGGTGCAATTTCAGGAATACTCTCCATCACACCTCACACAGAACACCCAAAGCATCTGTGCTGAGGCTTGTGACACTGAGACACTGGTTGTAAGCAGCACACACCACAGAGCACAAGCCAACCTGCTGAGAGCTGGACTAGAGGGGCCAGGATTAGGACTGACACAAACACAGCTGTGTGACCAATTGGCCCAGTGTGCCATCATCATCTTCATCTTTGAACTTGTGCACCACCCTCTGATGATCTGCCCAGGAAGCAGGATGGAATTTATGGAACTGACTTCAGAAAAATGGACATAAAATCCAGTTATGTTTCTAAGCCAAAATTAAAAACTATTTGGCATATATTGTGAAAGAGGTCACCAATTTACTTCTGTTAATTATACTTGAGTAATTAGTTTCTATCAGTGTATCAGCATTGCCTAATTTTGAGGTTTAAGGCTTTTAAAATACTAGACCCCTTAGCAGAGATGCCTGTGTGTGCATTGTAATGCCCATCCACAGCTCAGTTTAGTTATTCCAGGGCAAAACACACCTTAAGCATTTATCTTTTCTCAATTCTAGTGCTTACAGGTTCTTGTACGGGACATATGTTGTCACAGCAAGTAGTTTCAAAGCAGTGATTGTTCTGATTTGGCCTAAGGCCACCAAAACCTGACTCTTCCCTGCAAATGCAGGTTGGCTTGACTCTCTGAACATCTGGAATCTCCAGTGCAAATTGTCTTCAAAGGACAACAGAGCAGTGTGGTTTTACTAAGGGTTTAAAATTAACACAAAATTGGGCTTGTTCTGTAAAAAGGCCAGCTAAGCACAAAGATGTACTGATAACTCATTACTCAGCTCTGTTGTTTACCAAAAAGCCTCAGGAACAGTGACTCATTCCCAGTGTAAGAGACTTTTTACACTGATGCAGTATTATTGATGCTGATGTCTTCGAGGGCAAACATGTCAGATTAGAAACTGCAGCTTCCACAGCTGGGATGCATCTCTTAGTTACTTCAAAAGGTTTCAAGCAAAAGCAGCAAAGCTTTTGCATCTGTTTGTGAAGGTCTTAAAAGTCATACTGTTAACAATTTCAATAATTACCTACTCCAGCGGATTTTCCAACATTTCCATAATTGCTCAGGAGCACTCATTCACTTGAAGCATTGTTTGTTTATTTGCTCAATCTAACTTAGGTACTGGACTAACTCTGTGCAGTGAAAGGTAATGCAGATACTGCTACTTCATGGCAAAAGAGAGAACACGTGTCATTAGCCCAGTGCCACCCCCCAAAACTGTGGGGAATTGCTGCCTATTGACTAGCTTGGAGCATATTCTGAAACTGAAAGAGACAGCTGCTTAGGAACACTCAGATGGAGCAGCTCTTCAAAAATGCGAGATAAGTTGCATTGACTTCACGCAGTGTCTCCCCACAACATATCAATGGACCGAAAATGTATTTCTGTAGTTGTCATGGGCACTTGTATACTGGGAAAGTTTTCTTATTCTAGGTAACTACTTAGGAAATACTTACTCCTTAAGTCCTGTATTTTACTCTACAGGGATTCTTCCCTATAATGAAATTTATTATTTAGACCAGGTAAATGAAGCAACATTTCCTGTTTATGACTGGCAATTAAGTACCTAGTTAAGTTCTCTGATCCTGGCACAGGTGGTGTCTGGATAGCAAGTACAAATAGTAGTGCTGATACTGATGTGATTTATGTTGCCTGTATCATATTTAGAAACATGGTTTAGGTCTCAATTCCCCCCTTGCTATCTGGAATTAAGCACTGTTTAAGCTCATTCTATTCAGCTCACTGAAAGACACTGATGTTAGAACATCAACCTTAGCTGAACTAAGAGTCTTCAGTGAAGGTCTATGAAGTCCCTTTCCTGATGCTAAAGAAAAGCATCCTTTAGCATCATTAGAAAAAATGAGGTTTGAGTGCAGAATTACTCCCTTGTTTTTAGTAAGGATTTAGTGGGATGAAAGGAAGGTAATTCTCCTTAATTATATTACTTAAGATGTTCCTAAAAAAATATTTCTACATCCATGATAGGGAGAATTTGGACTTTGTGGCATGAAATAACTGTATTAATCTGCTTCTTGTATTAATATGTAATTTAGGTATGTGAGTTTGTCAATAATACTCAACATTCCACTCCAAAAGACTTTAAAATGTTTATTTTCCTTTCTCAGCAACAGTATCAACCCATCCGTTTTACCTCTGGGGTCTCACCTTCGGTTCTAGCCTTCTTTACTCCAGCAGACTCCGCATCTTCAAAGGATCTCTTTCGACTTGTCCCACCACTGAATGGATTGGGACCTGCATTCTGATGAGCCCCATTTAAGGTGCCATTGCTATAGAAACGATTCAGGTGACAGTTCTGGAGGTTCAAGAGAAACTGGGCACATTCTTGGAAGCCCTGGGTATGTGCAAGGTCTGCTGCTGTCAGGCCACTGGCATTTCTCAAGCTGTACAATACAAAGAAACTGGATTACACTCATTCATCAGGCTAGCTGGCTGCTGCTGCTGCCCTTACTGACTATCTATCTGCTGGTGATGAGAGAAAACATACACTTAGCAAATTTTCCATTAAGAAATTAGTTATCAATCTTAGTTTTATAACTAACTTAACTTTTAGCACATATATCTCACTTCTAAGCAAAATTTGGGAGACAATACACTTTTAAATAAAATCAATATACTATGTGCCTTAAACCATCTTCCTATTTAAACTTCTCAAAATGCTTTATTCTAAAATAGTCTGAAGTAGCTGATCTTTACATAAACTTCAGACTAATTTAAGTGTTGAATTTTACCATCTTCTGCAGTTTATTCTGCAATCTATTGCTTTAACTTGAGAAAAAGATCAAATACTCAACACAAACTTAACATGACTTGGCAATTGTCCATGGCATTCTGGTTTCTAAGGTAACAACAACATCACTACTTTTCCTAACAATAAAATATATACATATATAGTAAAAGATAGACAGAGAAAGATGCTAGACTTAGTTATGCTTTGCTTATACTTTTGTTTCAAGTTTGTTTCTCATTTCAAAGTGTGTGACATCATAAGTACTGGGACTTGCTTTAATAATTTCATTCAAGACTTTTCTGTGCACAAGAGAATAGCACTGGATTTTGCATGTTCTAGTGCATCAAGGAGGTTAGGAATGAAATCAGGGAGGACATGCAGAGATGCAGAGGTTTAATTTGAAAAAGTGCTGTATCACATGCATTTACACAAACACACAGGATGTCTTGTGCTTAGCAATTAAGGCTAATTTCATCAAGAAGAGCAAAAAGTGGGGACAAAGAAGGTCAGGAATGACAAAACTGGATGGCGATTGGCAAAAGATGCCAATTAATCTTTCCTAATATCCTTCCAGGCAGAAGTAACTAGTCAGAAGAATGGAGTTTTTCTTTCTTGGCTTCAGTCATTTAGACAAGTCAATTTCCTTAAAAATCCAAAACCAGACCAGTTAACAGAGTAAGAATTCAGAAGATGAATAGACTTCATTCTCTTGAAACACCAGCTCATGAGAAGAAATCAAAGAACAAAGCCCAGATTTCCTTCCTAGATCTATGTAACTTATTTGCTACAAGAAAACCTTTAGAAACTGACCTTTACAGCAAGACTATTTCCAAAAATGGACAGGTCAAACTTCTACAGATCACAACCATAACCTAAACTAGGGTTAATTTCATTCAATTCTACACTATTCTAAGTCATTATTTACTTGGACTACTAGTGAAAATCCACAGAAGAGCTGTCAAGAGTGCTCCAGAAAGTAAGACTTCAGAATAATGAAAAACCTAGATAGTCAAGAGAAATGAAACTTCGAGATGGTGGTATTGGAGCAACTACAGGAGAGCTGCAAAGGGAATAATCTGTGCATCCAGTACACTCACTATATAAATGAGACTAATATGAACAAAGGATAATTAAAGATAGCATCAGAAGAAAGTTTTAGAGTATAAAGGTTGCTGAATCCTGAGAGGGGTCTCTTCCCTTCATTTTAAGAACTGCCTATGACATCAGAAATTCTACTGTCAATCCTTTCCCCTGCTGAACTAGATGACCTGTTGAAGTTGTTGCTAAGCAACACTTGACACTCCTTTAGTAATTCAGATTTTCCTGTGCAGCGCAAAGATGTAGGACAAAACCACAGCTTAGGAAACAAAAATTTTAACAGATCTGTTCTGTTAAAAAAAAAAAAAAGCTCAGTTCTCTGATACCTTGTTTTAAATTTGTAAGCCTCAAATGAACAGTAGAAGTCTAAGCAAGAGCAAAATAAATAAAGTTATGCAAAGACAAAAATGACAAAAGAGTTTTGAATGACCACAGAAGTTCAAGGAGTCAGTAATTCTATTACTTAGGAAGTACTACTGAACACTAACTCTGCTATTAAAAATAGACAGTAAGGACCATCCAAAGGTCCATCAATATAAGATGCCAGAGGCATTTGGAGATTTATAAACTAAGATGAAAGTGTGTAAAGCTACATGACCAAATTCTGGGAAAAAAATTTAACTTCCCAGAAACAAAATAAGTAAGAGTTGGAGTTTGTAAAATTTTAAAATGTAATGATCTTTGATATTTAAAGATCTGTCCCATTCCTACCTTTTCCCGAACAAATTACTCTTAACAGGTAGTCAAAGATGTGCTTGTTCTACAGAAATATTCTGGAAGCACTCCATATGTTTTCAAGGGACTCAAGCCCACTGGATACAACATTCTTGCTTCCGAGAGATTACAAACACCTCTCTTAAAGGTGTGATCCTGAATTTAACCTATCAAGTTAGTAATGAAAAAAAAGAAAAAAGTTTGATGAAATAAAAGGAGGATAGGTTCCTAGTGACTCTAGAAACTGTTTGAACAAATGTTATGGAATATAACACAGCTGATAAGTTCTTTCTGTTCAATTACAGTGAGAACACTAAATTGAGTACCTTTTCTATGTCCAGCTGTCAATGCCCATGATTTTAATCAAAGCTGAATCATTCTTGGACTTTCATATACTTTCAAATTTCTGTTAAACTGGCTTGCATTCCAGTATTAACAGGAAGGAGAAAAGGAAAAGCTGATAAATTTTGCAGAAACCTTCCATCACTTTCTCTGAAACAGGCTAGAAAGATAAAAAGGACCTACTTCTTTAGCTGATTTCTCTTGCTTTCTCTAGGAGAAAAATCTGTCAGTGGGAACAAAAACAGCAGCAAGAGCTGGCTATGCTGTATTAGCCGATCATAAAAAATGCAAGTAGTTAAAAAAAATTACTAATGTAAATAGGAACAAAATAGGAGAGAAAATGCTCTTAACAGATATAACAGAGTTTTAGCAGACTGGAATAGTTTATGCATTTTCAAAATAATTTAGAAATATTGTCATTACTGTAAGGATTCTGAGTCTGTAACAGAAAACAGTGCAATAAAGGCCTTGCAGTACTTCAATGAATTAAAAAGCTGGAATATCTACTATACCGTTCTTTAGAAAGTGTTAATGTGAACTTGTAGTGGAATGACCCTGTTACAGCTGTAATTACAGGGTACTGCGAACATATCTAATACTAAATCTGCAAAGTATGGTCTACCTCGAATGCTGCCCATGTCTGCCAGTGAAGCATCTGCCTCAGCTTAATCCAGGAGCTCAGAATTTAAGTGTCATTGCAGTAGACAGACTAGATTACACGGATGAAAATAGATTCACTGTCCCAACTACACATAAGAGGAGTTCAACCTCTTATGTGCAACCCCTATGTCAGCCCTTGGTAATGAACTGCAATTATATGCACACTGACTATCAAGTGAAAAGGAAGAGGAACAATGTGTGATTCATTTGGCTACAAAGTGTAGTAGCCATATAACATGGAATGCATGGGTAAAAAATGAAAGAAATACCAACAAGCGGGAAACACAGAGATAATCACTATACTCAAGTAAATTTACAGCTATTTCAATTATTAGGTGTGCCTTGAAAGATACATCATTTATCGTAGCTGCTGACATAAAGAAAAAGGATCGGTAAAGAATATTATAACTGAACATAACATCAAGACCAGGGCTATGCAAGAAAAACATTGGGGAAAAAAAGTAAAGCAGTGGACATCATGGACAGAACTACCTCCATGTCATGTGTCTTGGGGAAAAAAAAAAAAGCTTTTCTACCCATCCTCCGCCTTTTTTAGTAAGTTAAAAATCCCTTTGGTACCAGCTTTGATCTTGAACCTAAACACCTTTAAACAGTGGAAGCTCTAAAGAAGCTCAGAACACACTGATATTAAGTCTTCAGGCAAACTGTCCTTTTGTTACAGCTAATCATACAGTAAATATGGCAGCTCTATTTCTGCAACTGCATTATTCAGAATAAAAGAATGTGTACAGAAATTTCTATCAGATTTTATGGTTTGTTTTGTAGGGGTTTTTGTTGTTGGCTTTACAAAAAAAAATCTTTTTGTTTCGTGACAAAGATGCCAAACTTAAGGACAAATTTATGTTTCTTTTCAAGTTTTGTCTCTAGGCTAGGCTTCTAGCAGAAACAATAAAAAACAGCAAGTTACAAACACTGCATTTTTCAAAAGAATTCCTTATGAAGGAGAAGCCAGCATCAAGGAAGGTGTGGAAGAATGTAACAAAGACATAAGAAAATCTGAAAAATCTTGAAAAGTAACGTGTTTTATGTTTAGTCAGCCTTTATTAAACAGTACACATTGACCTGGTGCAGGACTTTCTAAAGGCTGGCCTAGTTACTGTCAAATGAGACAGCAGTGCTCTGAAAACTTAATTCCTTCTCTCTCCAGTAAAAAAGAAGAAAGTCAAAAACTAAAGACAACTCCGAAGGTCAGTCCAGCTACAGGAACAGGTGGAAAAACTCAAAGGACACTGAAAACAAAAGTTCTGAAAACATAATTCCTTTTTTGGCACCTGCTCCAGATGGGAACATACATGAAGGCATGAACTGACAAACAGGAGAAAAATTCCTTACTTAACATTGCTCAGGGCTAAAGGCAGCATTCAGAAAGTCAATTCACTCCATGTTTAGAAAACACATACCCTGCATCCTTTCCAAGGAAATTTAAGTATCTGAAGAATAACTGAGTCCTGTTCAGGTTTTTTCATTCAGCAGCATTTTTTTGCTATATAGTTTATTCACTGTTTACATGTAATTCTTATTACTAGAAATGAATTAAAATCACAAACCATGGTATTATTTACCCTCAGCCTTCTTGTAGGCTAAAATCCAGGAGATGGGAATAAAAACATCTTGTTTTCTTCAGAGTACAGAAGTATAAGATGCTAACTCCAACGCAAAAGAAAGCGAAATATAAGGAAGGATATAGTTTCATATTGTAAGTTGTTCTAAATGAAAAAAATCAATGAGAAAAGCTGGTGAAAGTCTGAATATGGACGAGTAGGTGATCTTGAAGTTTCTTGACATGACACATTGTTCTGTAGTGACAGGTGTTTTATAAACAAACTCAAAATGCACACTGATATATTGAGTTAACACTCTGACTTTTGCATATACATTTATTCATAGACCTACAGTGCTTAAAACAACACTCCTGTAACATGTTTTTCTTCTTCCATCAAGTGATGTCCACAGGCAATCTTCAAAAATTGACTGATCTTGGACTGAAGAGGACTTTTTTTTTAGTATCCATTTTTCTCCCTCTAGTTGACATTATCTGAACTCCCATTCTAAATACCCAGTTCATCTAAGAGTCCTGGTATCCAATTATGGCAGCTATAAAGAAGACACTGATGAAGCATGAGTTTAGGTATCTCCATCTTCTGAAATGCTTTTTCAAAAATGCTGTCTGTGAGTGTAAATCAATTGTTGCTCAAAACCAAGAGACAAGTGCGTTATCTTGCCAAACAGGATTGCTGTACAGAAACATGAAGTTAACTTTCAGTTTATTAAGGAAGAAATTTGTATTATCTCAATCTAATTCAAGATGTTTACTAAAGGAAGGAAAAAATTTGAGGCAAGCTTTTAAAAAATATTTCAGATGCTTCCACTATGGCTAAACAACAGAAAGTAAAAAAAACAAACAAACAAACAAACAAAAAAAACCCGCAACAAAACAAAAAAACCGAAACAAAAAAGCAACCCCAACTCAAAATTTAGAATTGTATAGATATGACTTTGTGCAAGTAAGATTTACTTCAGTGTAACTTACAAAATTTGCTCTTCGAAAAATCTGTAGAAAGAAAACAAAGATTTGTGCTTCTCACATTGAAGTATAAATGCTATAGAATTTACTTTTCAAAAATTGCTTCAAAGTTGCTTTAGTTGTTCACTTTTTATATTCATTGGCAGAAAAAAGCAAGCAGGTTTTTATATCTTTTTAACATAGGAATACCTTAGAAATATATAATCTTCAACTTATAATGTCACATACTTTGAAAAACAGAACAAACGTTTGCTACAAAAAGTCAACAATACATCTTTTTGAAAATCATGTATGTAAAAAATATCTCCTGAACATTTAATTTGAAATAGTGATTACAGCACCTACAGCTCACTGTGTTTTTGTTAATGCCATGCGACAATCTAAGAAAATAAACCACAGTTTCTGTATATCAATGTAATAGCTGTTAAAAATTACTGATCTCAACTTATCTATTGTTAGTTTACAAATAAAAATGTAGATAATTGTAAATTAGGGTAAGCAAAGCATGCAAATCTATAGATTCTATATCTGAATTCCTAGATTAGCATTAAAACCAATCACCGCAACAAATACCTCAACAGTATGCCTTGTGTGCAGAAAGGAAGCGATACTGAACATTCAATGCCACAACTGTAAGGTTTTCGGAGAAGCACCTGTGGCAGTTTCAGCAGTTTCTATATGGAATGCTCCCCCTTTCTAGGATTACTTGAAAAAATCAAGTCAATTCGAATTACGTAGCTGTAAAACATTGACATGTGTAGTTTTTACAGTTTCAGAATCTTCTGTTTGATTTAAACGGGCAATGGTGCATAAACAGGAAACTTATATCATAAGGGATCACATATTTGCAGGCAACATTAAAAGTACATTAACATACATAAAGTGCTGTAGCACATTATTCAATATGTAAGCCATTATCATGTGACCACCTTAACAACAAGATACTAAGCCTTTTATGCCTTTAAAAGCATTATAACTTTCATCCTGAAACCAATTTTTCAGTTCTTCACTGAAATTTATACAGAATGGATTAAAGTTACCGGTCAACTCATGGCTTCAATTACTTTAAATTTAGTAGGCTGTATCTCAAAAGAATTAGTAGCTATTCCTATACAAAAATTAGCAGATACAAGGATTAAAACAAAACAAAAGAAGAAAGAGAAAAAAAAGATCAGAACACTAATAGGCCCACAGTGAGAAAAATAGTTTCCTATATAAACAGTAGTATACTAGTCTAAAATTTCTAAAGCAAAATTATTTAAAAATACTAAACTTTAAGTGTTTTAACCCTTTGGTGTCCAAATACAGAAGTTATATAATTGTTTCAAACATTTTTTCTTCCAGATACCAAGAGAAAAAGAATCTTAACTAAACAGATGTGTGTCACTGCTGGGGACATCTATACAAATTCATGCTAGAATTACATACTGGGCATCTACAAAAGCACAAGTTGGTGCCAAGTTTTTATTTTACAACAAAGCATTTGGCAGCTGAAATTATTTTACACTTTTAAAACCAGTGGTAGAATTCCTGTGAACATCATTCAAAATCACAACAAGAATATACTGGACAGAAAGACTCTGCTTTGTGAAGCCACTTTTTCCACATAAAAATCAAGGCTCATTATGAATTACACAGCTATAATAAGCTCCTAGGTGCTTCAACTCCTGACTGAGCAAACATTGGCAGAAGAAAGAATTCATTAACCATGGCAGGCAATGTTGCAATTACCACAAACATCACCATCAGGATTTTTTGTTCTATCTGTATTCCCACTTATATGCTCTACTAAATACTTCAAACGGTGTACTTAATTTTCAGTATCTTTTGTACAAAATACTCTCATTTCCAAGTACACTTTCCCCTGAACAATATAGGCCTGACTGCACCTGGTACCAGCAACAATATTTTTAAATTCATATGTCATTATTTAAGAAGTGATTCCTACAAACAATTCACAAAGGGAAGGTATGAAAGACTCTGGTAACTCCTGAAACAACAGTCTAACTGCAATACAGCATAACAGAAAAGACCTTTTCTACTGAAATCAAAGTATTTCCTAGATCACTGGCAAAAATAAATTCCAAACAAGCATCTTTATAGTACTGCAGCCACTTTAAATACAGAGAATAGAAGAGCTACTTAGCCAACCTCATGACAATGAGAATTATCATTGCTGTTGCCTTCATATTTCTAGAAACAGAGCAAGAACTGCAAATGAAGTTGCTAACGATGAAGAAAGTGTAATGGAAAACTACTCAAGACAGGTTTAGTGCAAACTCTGACTTGAAAAGATAAAACAACCTTGCAACACATTTCTACCGAGATGACTCCAGTAGCAAATAAAATTACATTAATTCTCCTCAACATAGCAACCGAAACCCAAAGATAGCTTACAATTAGAGAAATGAAGGAAGTAAGCTTGTCTCAAGTGTGCCAAACTTGGAAGAAAGTTCAAGCTGTTCAGTATAAAAAGCATAGATAGTGGAAGTTTGGAAATAGAGCTGAAGAGGTAGATTAATTTTAAGGTATTTTTGTGCCAAAAGCAGGGAAAAAAAATCAAGGATGAAAGGACTATAGGCATGTAATAGGCAGGGACACTATCAAACTACACTTTTTTTTTGGGTCAAAAAACACTTGATGTGTTTACTCTTATGGATTAAGGAACTACTGAAGTGCACAAAACCAGCTGGAATGAGCTTCACGAAAAAGTTCCTCCAACTCAGGTTTTTCTTCCTTTATAAGAAAATTTATCTGCCACATACTAGCCGAATCAAGCAAAACAGAATGAAGCTGAAGAGTAATATTTCCCCCAAGTTCTTCCAAAGCTCTACCAAAGGTCTTCTATGGCTTGTTAAGCCTCCATGCCATGGGATACATCTTGTAACCAGTAGTACACGACACACCTTAGAGAACTTTTCTGACCAACACAAACATAGGCCATGCCACAACTACCTCCTGGGTACTAGCTGATCTATGAACTTTACTGAAAAGACAGAATCCAGATCAGCAAACAAAACCCAAATCAACACAGCAGGCTAGAGCAAAAGTTGCAAAAAACCAATCCTCTCATCATGCATCTAGTCAAAAACGACTGCCAGATCAAGCACAGCACCCATAGAGATCACAACCATTGACATCTGGACTTACCATCAGAACTAATAAGACTATTACATTTGGGATATAATTGTTTCTTTCTCTGTATTTAACTCCGGCCAAGCTCTACTTCGTAATACTTTGGTTTCTCCACTTGAGTTAACTGTACCCAGGTTTCTGTTGCCAGAATAGCTTATCTTGCAGAAAAAAACCCAACCCTATCTTCAAGGAAACTGCATACATTAATGTGAACAGTAGCACAGTATCTTATATGAAGGCAGATCAATCCCAACAAAAGATTGATCCCAACTCCAAACATTCCTGTCAGAAATCCAAGCTATCCGCACATAAAAGTCTTGGTAACACTTCCATAGTCTTTACCCAGATCTCTTGAACTGAAGAAAAGCTAAGAAACCAGTGCTATAAGGCTTCTCACTATTAAATAAGCTAACTTATAGAACTCACAATGTTATCTAGTGAACTTCTTATGTTCCAGAAAGGTTATAAGTATCATTGTTTCAAGGATGGATTTCACTTTATTAACAAAAAGCACAACCTCTAACATTCTGCACTGTTTTCCTACTGATGTCAGTAATCACTGTTGTTATTCCACCCCCACTAGGAATAACCTGCACTCAAACTGAACAGGAATTCAATGCTCTGGGTTTGCCTCAGCTTCCTGCAATTATTAGGAATGGCAGTAACTCTGAAAACTTCCCTTTTCCACACTAGTTTACTCTTAAGACCGAGTCTCTCTCTCTTTTTTTTTTTAATCAGTTACCCATGCATATACATTCTGCTTTGGTATTTCCACATCTTTTCTTCAGACTACATCCAAATTACTGCCTTACTTCATAATCACAAGCTCCTACAAACCACCTCAAGTACTTCTACAACCATAGCAACCAAACAGGAAACCAAACATGGAAGAAATTGCTAAGCTTTACTTGCAGTTTTCTTGAAGGAGAATTAGTGTTTCACCAGTGAAATGTACACGCCACTTTGAATTCACCCTTCCAGAAGAATTTATATAAAATGGGAAAGGCAGAATAAATTCCAGCATGTGTATCCTCTAAAGCGAAAAACCGTCGCACAAGAATACTACAGTATTGGCCCTTAAAATGCTTGTTACATACAATTAAACAAGAACTGGCATATTTTTTCCTTTATTATACAGCAATGTCTAATAAAGCAACAACAGTAACTAATTCAGCAGTTTAACTAGTATCTGGAGACAACTTTAAAAAAAGGAACTGTATGAATTGGTCTGAGTTTGGAAAGTACCAAACAGATTACATGAGCCTTAATATACTAATTAACAGATAAGAACCTCTCTGCTGAAAAAGCACCTAAATCCAAATGATCAGAAAGATCCTGAAGCATTACTCTCAAGATGGGGTTAATTAATAACTGTAAGAAAGCAGGATTTGTTGGTTCTTCTACACTGAATCTATGCCGCAATATATCTTCTGAAGCAAAAAGATGTCATGGCACTTCACAAGTATGGTAATACCAGAAATGGACTGCAGTTCAATATTGAAAGTCAGGTAGTTAAGTTAGCTAGGCAAGAAAAACAAGCTCAAGAAAAAGTAGCTCCTAAGATTTTAAGAAATCAAGAAGATATTAAGGCAGGAGATTTCTGAATCCTGAGACCGTTCAAGAGAACAGGCCATGTAAGCTTCCCCTCCTGACTGAAAAGGAACTAAGGGCTTGCATTACAAAGGAATGGCAGACTTCTGTGCTGACATGAAAAGACACATCACTACTCTGTCTCATCAGCAGAGGTGACCAATTTTCAGAAAGTCAAGAAATCTCAGAAGTACAAATGAGAAGAAAAAAGGCTGAGGTATCACAAGAGTGGTCATGTGAAACAGAAATATATTACTAGAATTTCACAAAGGGCTAATCCAGCAGCACTACAAAAAAATCACAACAGACAGATTTCTGTTATGGAGGATGGAGAGCAGTTGTGAAGAAGAAAAAAGATATTGATATTGCCTTTTTAAACAACACAAAGCAGTTTGTGACACATGAGTCTGAAAAGAAGAAATAAAATTAAGTCCCTGTCAAAGAATGAGAATAAAGATCTTGCTGAAAAACTTAGTAGCAACTATAGGACATTTCTGGCACTGGATTTACACACTCAGATGAATGCCAGACAGCTTTAACAAGAAAGTGGCTGAAGTGTCTGCCTAAACAAGATCAACATCATGAATCTGTCATCTGGTAGAAACAGATGTACTGGTATATTTATCCCAGCATGTCACTTCTTCTTCTACTCAAACCTTGAGACCAGAGAATATTAAACTATTATAAAGGAAATTAGCTCTTTGGGGGTCTCATAATGTTCCATCATGGTATACAACCCAATTTTCACCCAAAACCTTAAGATTTCTGGCAGGCAAATAGAAAGTTTTTCTACAGTGCTATTCAAATATCGTGATCGGTAAGACTCTTAAGCAAGCAAGAACTTGTGTTCAATTGGATGGGTGCGTACCAAGCCACACTCCATTCCACAAGTTATACTTCTCTCTATCCCAGAATAATAGTGTTTGAAACTTCCCTCTTAGCTCTAAATCAAGACACTAAGGAATACACAACTGCCTAAATGACAGCTGCAGAAGAATTTTTATTCAGAAATAAGTGGACACAATGCAAAAGCGCACCACATGCAAATGGACATGAAACAAAGTCAGTATAAACACTTCCATCTGCTTATTTTTGATTCAATGGTGTCCTGTGTTTACAGCTGAATTTCGTATTCTTATACATGCTGTGATACAATCTATATAACTACATTAATACACAGCATTTACATAACAGTGCAAAACAGCAAAACAAAACATGGCACCAAGAAGGCTTTTCCTCCAAAAAGAGCTGTGGACACTTGTCTGTCACCATGATAAATAATACACAATTAACTATACATAAATTGCATCAATATGCCTTTTAGTGAAAATCCAGCAGTAATAATGGATACTTTAAAAGGTACTATCCATATTAAAAAGTCAGTTACACAGCAAACCTTTTCACTCATATGAGGACATTGTGACCACCTGCTTCCCCTCTTCAAGGGTCCATGAATACCATAGTTAGTGGAGCAACCATTTTTATGGCTGTAGGACATACTGTGCACAGAATATGCTTCAGCTAAAATGAGAAGGTAAATACCACAAAAAAAATCAAAATATTTTCACTAGGGTACAATTATTATTTTTTAATATTATTAAAAATTTACACAGGAATAGAGACCCAAATTCTCTCTCATCAATTAGGAAAACAATGCAACAGCTTAATGTGATTTACAGACTGCAACATACTGTCTTTCCCTGTAAAAGCAATACACTAACAAGCCTGAAATATAGTAAGCTAGAAAAATTCAAGTGAGGCTATTTTATTAAAACTAAAATTATTACTTTTATCCTTAACTTGGCTATTATCAGTATTTTTTGTCTTCCAATATAACCAAAGGAGGGAATAACGCAGAAATGTGGTAAACACTGATAACAAGATTACACTAGTCCAAGTTACTTTATTTTAACAGCAGTATCTCAATAATCATTCATTAACAAAAAATACATTTCTCACCATACTACACTACTTGTTACTAGTGTTTGTGCAATAATGAAATCTTAGCATCCCTGTTCTACTTCCTGTAAAAAACTAGGGATGATGCTGTTCTGGATGTGTATTGTAATGTAAAAGTAGTAGGACTATTTGCAGTCACATGGGGCATTCCACTCATCCTTATGAAGCTAGACTTTAATACTGTTAACTACATGAAGAAAAAAAAAGAAAAAACTGAATTAGAAGATCTAATCCCAGTCAAAATAAAAAGCACTTATTCATCATCAGTACAGATCAGCAGTTTAGTTCTAGTTAGCGCTTAGTTCTGTATTTCATAAAATTCTTGCCTTGGTCTTATACAGTTGTATCATTGGTCTTATACAATTTCAGTTAATATACAAATTAGAACTTGTATATGGCTAAAATCCCTTTACTTTTCCTCTAACTGAACGCATAAAATAAAATTTTCAGAGCATCTACATTTCCTCTAACTGAACGCATAAAATAAAATTTTCAGAGCATCTACATTTTCAAGGCTTTACAAAAACCAGGAAATTGACACAGCCATTAACAGGGACCAGCTTTTAAACCAGACCCAAAATTAAACAGTGTCAAAAGCATATACATGAATTTGGCCTAATTTAACATACTGGACCTGGAAACTGGATTCTAAGGAAAAAAATCTTCACACGTATCAGTGAATAGCTAACTCCCTCAGGTGACAGGACCAAGTCCTTACCCTCTAAATGATTAAACACGGGTTGCTCCACAAGCCTTTTGCATTTACATACCTGATTTTACAATTTCCATGATAGGATCTGATGTTTAATTACCTATAAAACTTGTGACAAGTCTACTGAAACACAGATGGAATTCAAAGTTAGGAAACTGAGAATTCAAATTATTTCCTGTTCACTATAACTGTTATAAACCTACACTGCTTCTGCCACAAATAGCTTTGGTCAGAGACAGATTTCATCATCCATTTCACACTGCTATGCAGTTCCACAACTTTTCTTTTCGTTGGCTACTTTGTAAAAACCACAAGATTACATACTAATTGATGATGATAATTAAGGTTTGCTCGATTCCACAGTAAATTTAAGTCCAAGTTTATCTTAAAAAATATCCGAAAGTGAGTGAAAAATGGGAAATTATACATTTAAGACCGATTTAATGTGCTTAACTGAGATAGCTTGTTTCGTTTTTCTATAAAGCAATCTCTTCATACAACGCAATTAGTTCACTACTATTAACTTAAAAGGTAATATATTTCCTGAATACTCTATGATACCACTAAAAGAGTTAAATTTTATGGTAAATTTATCAAGGTAACATTACAAAAACAGTAAGATGGAAACCAAAGGGTAAAACAAGAAATTAACTACATGATTCTTATTTCACTTACAACTTCAAAGTTTCATAGCGCATGTTAAAATACAGTAACTAGTTACCATTTAAGATAATAAAGCTGGCTCTAATTAAAACAAATTGCTAAAGTATTGGTATTATTTATAAGCCATAGAGCTTATACTCAACATTTCTAGGTGAAAACTGCATCCATTTTGTCCATGCTGTAAGTTGCAAAAGTTTGTGAGCTTTTCTGAATGTTTGTGTAGTACATAACCTTTAAAGAAAAAAGTTAACAGGGCAAATACATAATACACTAACAAACAGTAATAAACTAATGGTGAAGAGTGTGTGAATTGCTGTTTTGCATATAATATGTTGCTTTTGCATTGTTTTCTATATTTATTGACCAGTGCAAGGTGTAAACTTCTTGTAAAAAATAACTACATGCTGAATTAAGTGTACAGTCTGGGGTCATCTGACAGAAGCACAATAAATATTTTAATATATCAGATGTACGTGCAATACTAATGTAGAACAACGGTATCATTTAAGCAAAATAAACTTTGTTACTAGACATGTAAAATATCGTAGGCTTCATTACAGATGAACATGCCTAGCTGTCATTATTATTTTGATGATGTGTCTGCTGTTTTGACTTTTCTGAAATTAGTATCTATGTTTACCAATCTAAGTTAGTCAGCTAAACACACAACAATCAACAACAACAAAAAAATACCTCACTTACTCTATTTGCGCACCATGAGCCACAAGGGCACTTATGGAATCCATACTACCAGACCGTGCTGCTTTATGAATAGGAGTTTCACCAACATAATCCTGTAAAGACAAACTACATTTTGTCAAGCATAATCTTTCTAAAAATTAAAATACTATTACTACATTACTCACTTTAAGACAGCAGATATATATAAAGCATTATTTATTATTAGCTAGCAAATACATCAGGTACTTTATCATAACTTTAAACTCTGCAGTTGGCTGTCACATACATTAGACTTTCAGCAAGAAATAACGCTAAAGGCATTTAACTCATAAGATAAGCCTTATCCATTAACTCAGCAATCAGCAGACTCATACTCAGCAGAACTGGTTAACCTTCCCAACATGTACCACCATAACACGTTATTCTAACACCTTCATTTCCTGGCACTTTTGTTTCCCAATACACTGGACTGCACAAGCCCTCCTGAACTTGGGAGCAGCAAGGCTGATTCTGTGGGATTGTGCTGCTTTCAGATCTTGGTGACACCGAGTCCTTGAGTGCTGCACAGTCAGTGCTCAGCAGGAGAGGAGCACACATGCAGATCTCTACTGCAATAGAGGTATGCCCAGTGTTCACAGGACAGGCTAGATCTCTCCCAACATGAACACATCAATTCACATCCTATATACTTGTCTTTTCTGATTTTCTTTGTCCATTTGTATTTCATATTAACCAGCACATCCAATCGTTTAATTTTTTTTGCATAACATGCTGGCATACTGAGGGTAGAGTACAGCTTTTCAGACAATTCTTCCACATTAACTGTCTTATAGGTAACAGGGAGGATTTACAACAATTTTACAAATCCAAGAAAGCAGCAGGTATATTCATGCATCATCATCTAAAGGCTGTAGAGGAAACTAAATTCAGTACTTGCAATTAACTATCAGTATTAAGAACTGCAGAGAATAATCTGTAATGAAACATTTGCTTGGAGCAGCAAGTAAATGTTGTTACTGGTTTGTTAATGTGATTCAGTCCTCAACACTTGAACAGTGTAGCAAGGGTTCTTTTTTTTTTGTTTGTTTTCTTCCCCCTTTTCTTTGTCTCCAAACTTCTTTCTTTGTCTCCAAACTCCAAACTTGATGGACTTCCCTGGCATGTTCCAGATATTAAACATATTCTAACTGTGTACGCCTTTAACCTCTCTGTTCCTTTTATTAAAATATCAACACTAGCTACTAAATTAACACAGCACCTTTACTGATTCACCAGTGTTTACACACAACAGAGTTCATGGCTAACTTCACACTTCTGGTTACACTTTAGCTCTTCTTGAAATGGGAATATATTCAAAATATGATCATACTATCTAGAAGCTACTAAGTGTCTTAATTTGTCTGCTTTTGAGAAATTTAATTCTACCTTTTAGACCAGGTTAGCATAACCTGAAAATGAATTTAGGATTATGAGGTATTCTCAATTTTCTACTTGACAATTTTATCTCATGGTACAATACCTTTATAACAAGTTACAAGTTCACTGAGGGTAAGTCAGCTTACCAGTGCTTAAGATCTATATTTAGCCAAACAGTGAACTACCTAGCACAGCCAGCAGGGAACAATAATGGCACTAGACTTTTTTACTTTCTTATAAACTAAGACAAAGTTTACTTTCTTATAAACTAAGGAAAATTGCTGAGGCTCACAAAGTTTGGAGACAAAAAAAAAAAACCAGTAAATGCCTTAGAGATTAGAAAAGGGCTATACAACCCTTCTTCCGAAGTGGATGTCTGCAGCTGATGGATAGAAGACTGCTTTCCAATGAAGTTTATGCTATTTTTCCTATTTATAACTTTCCTTGAAGTAATACAGTAAGGCAGAGAAGTTTAAGAGAGGATACGATTTTGTTAACCATCCTACATGGAAATTTATTTGATAATTTATCAAGAAAAAAAATTCCCTTGGACAATAAATTTTCCAATCATAGAAGCCGTCTTCGATTCATCATTCTGTTACAGTTTCCTCCCCTCCCCCTTTTGTTAAAGTGATGAAAGTATAGAAGGTAAGTGATTTGCTTCGTTTAGTCAGCATTAGTATCTACAAGCCAAACAATATGAAGTTCAGTTTAGGGTTAGTTGGCCATGCATCTGACAAAGATAACAACATCTTCCCAAGCCCCATAAACCTGGCACACTGCCCACAGTAAGATCTAGAGAATTGAATTATGACATTGCTGTGGAGAAACACAAAAAGGATGAGACAAGACCTTTGCAAAAGGACTCCTCAGCACTGCGGTAGAAGAATGAGCTACGCTTACAGCAGCTACCACTTCCATCAGCAAACAGAAAAGATTAGTATTTCAGAAGAAAATACGTGTCTTGAGAAGGGCTGCTTTCAATCACTGGCTCATAAAACCATGTGTCTAAAGCTAAGGAATTTAAAAAATGCTTAAAAAATATCAGAATACACAGATTTAAAATTTTTATAGCATTCATTTTAATTACAGCACCTAAATTTCAGTCATCACTGCTATTATGTTGTTTTGAAGTTCTCCTAAGGGCCAAATATATTTGCACTGAAACTTTCCCAGCTCTCCCATAAAATTCTCTCTGGATTATAGGCTATACTAAAAGGAAAAAAAAAAAATCCCACTGAAAGATGGCTTTTGAATTTGCTTATTTTTCAATGTATCCAAAACCATGCATACAGAAGAAATCAAAAGTATTCTGTATGAGTCTCAGAACAATTCAGTTTTGATTCAACAATTGGAATGGATGTGACCAAATAGAAAACAAAGTAACGGTTTTTTCCAAGAAGCTTCTGAGAGCAATTCAGGGTCTAGCCTGCCAGCACATTTTTATGTGTAAGATACCTCTTCTCTATCTCTTTTTGGCTATGTGGAGCAAAAGAAGTTATTTTGAGAGGCTCTATAAATTCCTGATTTTCCTTGATAACATGTCATAATCCTTTAAATTGTTCACACTTAAGTCTCATACAACCCCTTTTGTATTAATATTCCAGGAAGGGCAGCATCAACAACTTGTACTGGCCTTTCATAACTAGAGCAGAACTTGTCCCTCTGTTGCAACACTGCACCAACAGCTCAAACTTGTCTCACAATATAGAGGACGCATTATAAATAAATGAGTCAAATCTCATGTTTCATTAATTTGGAATTCAAGACAATACATTTGATTGCTTCTGAGGCTACTAAATATTTTGTGCAGTGCTGTTGAAGAAATCAAAAAGAATTCATGTAGCATCACAGACACATTTAGTTTTTGCAACTCACTGCTGAACGCCTTCCTCCTTCCCCTTGGAAAGAAAGGCTACCCTTTCACACAGACAAGGGCAGCCTTCTCTAGCCTGGGGTCATGACTTGATTACCTTTGACCACTATTTCATTTTACTGAATAAACATTTAGCTTCCTTCCTTATTCTCTTTTTATTTATGCTGCTGAAAAGTCTTCTGCTTTTTTGGCTTTAATCAGTAAATCTAGCTCAACTTGACTAATCAGTTTGCAGTTCCTCACTATGCTGCTTCACCTCAAAACACATTTCCTGAACTGATTAAATACTTTTCTCAAACTCTCTTCTTAAGCCTCTGTCACGTATGGCTATTTTTTCAATTCAGTTTAAAGCCATCTTTTACTCCATTTATGTTTTTGGGACTCAAAGTCCTGGTGGCTTGAGGATGATCCAGTTGAATTAACTCCTATTTTGTTCTCCAACTCCCAAGTCCCTAGACATGATTCAATTGATTTCATACACTGGCATCTTTACATTTCTTCCATTTATTAAAGAAAAAAAAAAACCAAAAAAAAACCCGACACCCCAAAACAAAACAAAAAAAACCCACCCAAAAGCAACCAAAAAAACCCCCCCCACTCAACCAAAACCAACTTAGCCGCAGTTTTTAAAATAAAAAGGTCCTACACATATCTACACTGAAAGCTTTCAACCATGTGTAGTATTTTGACAGGGATAGAGTTAATTTTCTTCGCAGTACCTGGTAAGATGTTTTGGATTTGTGACCAGCAAAGTGCTTTTAGTACACCAGTGTTCTAGCTAGGAGTGGGCTGGGATGTGGCACAGCTGGAACCACCAAGCCAGACCAGAGCTTTATCCCATGCCACAGGACATCATGCCACAAGTGAAACTGGGGCTGGGGGGCAAAGTTTGCTCCCGCACTGGCTGTGCATCAGTCAGGTAGCAGCAAGCAACAAAACTTTTTGGACTGTGGTGTGAGGTTTTTAAAAACATTGTACCACTTGATTTTCTTGGATTTCTTTTTCTTTGTTTCCTTTTTACCTGTTAACCTGTCTTTATTTCAACTCCTGACTTCTCAAGCTTCCCTTCTGATTCTCCCCTTCACCTCACTGGCTGGAGGAACAAGGAAGCAGCTGTGCGGTACTTAGGTGTCTACTGGGGTTAAACCACAACTCTATGCAAGCACTTCTAAAATATTCTAGTCGTAATACCTGACTAAGACACAGAAGCCCTCACTTGATAATAAATACACACTAACTCCATTCCTTAACTCAACTGACTGAATTTCAAGCTCTATCAGATGATCACATTTCCAAACACTATTCAATTCTTCCATTTCTTAGAACCAGTAGCCTACCCTTTCTGAAGCAAGGAAGTAGAAATTAAAGAACACTGAGTGCTTTTCCACCTTTGCTAAAAAGGTTTTGAGTGCAAATAAGAACTGATGGAGTCTTTTTATCTGAATTTAGTCTTAGCTGTTGTTTCAAATAAAAACACTCATATACCAAAATAATGTTTTCTTCCTCCCCACCAAGGATATCAGCCTGCTTGTAGTTGTACTCCTATGTGTATTCTAACCCTCCTAAAACTATCTGCCAACTCTGCCATGTGATGATAACTGACTGCATGAATAGTAAGTTGCAACCCCTGTAAGGGCAATATTTCTTTTTCCCTTCTCTTTATGACAGGCCACGCAACACTTATTTTGGCCAGTCAACAAAGGCAACATACAATAGAAATGTTTAATAGGCTGAGGCTAGAGGGAAAATATATTTAAATTAATGGTTTTATCAGAAAATACTCATTATTATCTGATGTTAATATGTACAACAGCCCAGAATCAATCTGTGATGTGACAAGGAAAAAAATCCTCAGGAAAAGTAGCAGGATAATTTCTTTGCACTGTTACAGTGAACTAGAGCAGGCAGGCACACATTTGATCTGCAGCCAAATGCAGGTCCTGAGTCACATTACTACAAATTATTAGTAGGCACAGCCCACTGAGGAAAAAAAAAAAAAAAAGAAAAATCAGAAACAGTAGGACATTCTCTTGAATCCACTGCTGGGTAGAAACAGATAGACCATTGCTTGGCACTTCAGCTTTCCTCCTGTGCATTTTTATACGGTGATGCTGAGGGGAAAGAACTGCCCACTGATGAGAGACAGATGTGACTCTAGCCAGCACATACAGTTATATAAGAGGGCTGGGCATCACAGGATATACTCACAGAATTTATCTGGGGAGCAACGTACAGTTGGGACAAGCAGTTTTCAGCATTTGTCCTTCACTGCTGCTGCCTGAGAAGTGTCCTGGGCAACTGTCACCAGCAACAAGATAAGACATTTTTAAGTTTTCCTAAATTTCAGGGCAGGCAGCATGAGCTACAATACAATACCTCAGGTCAGATATGAGAAAGCATGCACGCAAATTCTACTGAGTACCGGAGGTTTACGGTAAAACTGAGAGACTCGGGTGGATTCCTTTTCAGAAGCTATCCTTTTCTTTTTCCAGAAGTGAAGTGTTTGTCTGTAGCCAATGACCAGAAGTCAGTTTGGAAGGAAAAGTTTACTAGTTTAAATATTAAGCATTCCCAGATCTTTCTCAGCATGTGTTTTGTATCCAGTGTCCATGGAACACTTGTCCTCACACAAGCATTAGCCAGTGACTATGTCTGTTTGGAGTACAGCATCAGTCAGCGAGCTGGAAGGAATAAACAAAATACACATCAGGAAATAGTGCCCCAAAAGCTCAAAAGTGTGGGTGGAAGCCCTAGATGATCACCTAAGGGTGCTTGCAAGTTAAATAAGGAATCAAGATCATTTAAGGAGCTCAAATCAAACAAGAATAGTAGAATTTGACTGCAATTCAATAAACAGCTGAGGGAACTGGGGAGAGCAAAGCATGCACTGTGCTTTACATAGCCATGTATGAAACATTCCAACTATCTGTGGGATGAGTTTTCTGCTTTAGTTATCACCAAGGTACACTGCCTAGCTTTTAGTGCTCGTGCATGTGACAACTGTGTGACTGACCAGTTGCATCCTAAGAACTTAAGAGACTTTTTTGTTTCTACTACCATTGAAATCAATCAGAGGTATCTTACTTTATCACTGATCTGAGTTAAAAATACCTCGTCATATGTTCAATTAGTATTTTGTGGGGGCAAAAAAAAGTTACTACATTCGAGTGTAACTTGAGCCTACCATTAAGACCTACAAGGCACCCAGAGTGTCAGCTCTCAGCACCCATCTCTAGTGTCTCCATGGTCTGTCATTACCTAAGTCTGCCCCAGGAGTATACAGGGAAGTATCAGCACTATCTGAAAACTTGACAATGTGGAGGATCATTTGCTCTGGTGACAAGCCATCAACATACAGACTCCAGAGTCACTGGCTTGCCTTAGTGACTTCTTTAAGCTGGAATGAGTCTCCTGCTCATTTTTAATTGCATATTAGACTGCCTTCTGCTTTCTCTTATAGTCAACTGCATGTTGCCCTCAGCCCATGGAGAGATCTCTCCACACTCTTCTCCTCTTCTTCTGGGAGCTAGCTGCTACTTTCTTCTTTGCTACAACCTCACTCACTACATGTGATTTTTTTCCCCCTCATCATGTTCCAGGACATCAAGCTTGTTCTTCAACTCCATTTCAACCTCACTGGTCAGTTCTTCTCTTTATCCTCATAGCTGGAAACTTTCATTCTTCTCATTCATTCACTTTCATTCATTCTTCTCTTCTCATTTAGCAGTTATTTGTATACCTTTATTCTGTGCATGCCATGTTTCCTCTCTCATCACCGTTTCTTTACATTCTTACCTGGTCTCCAGATGCATTTATAGTTCTTGTATTTTCTCTTCTGAAGATTCTACCACTATGCAGCAATAACTTATTGCATAAGTTACTTTTGTCAGGTATCAAGGAGAAGATGCGATCTATAGCCTCTGCATCCAGTCACCTTCATTGTTTCTACAATTCTCCTGGTGTCTCACAGCTGTTCTCAATGCACCAGACTTCTTTTCTGAAAACTCAACACAAACTTCCCCATTTCTTATTTTTGCATAGCTTAAAAAAAAGAAGAACCAAACTCTAGAAATGCAAATGTTTAACTTCTTCAGCAGACTTAGCTTAACTCTACTGCATATAAAACAAAGTCTGGCCCTTAAATATTTTAAGAAAAGTATGATGCAACATTTAACAGGGCAGACATTTTATGGATGCTGTGCTATACCACAGCTTTTAACAACAGCATATGCTGTAGTATTAATTACTCTCATAGAATATTATTTAAAATACTTTTGATTACCATTAAAAAAGATGTTATGTATGCCCTGCATACATAACAGATTCATTCAGTACTTCAAACATT
Source organism: Petroica traversi (assembly GCA_025920805.1). Lineage (NCBI taxonomy): Eukaryota > Metazoa > Chordata > Aves > Passeriformes > Petroicidae > Petroica > Petroica traversi. The sequence continues at coordinate 2,529,281 of JAHLSL010000057.1, read as the reverse complement.
TTCTTAAGAAACATGATAGTTTTTAAGCATTGATTCTGTCACAGTACCAGAGTACAACAGTCCTTTGCAGGACTTTTGCTATATTAATGCACTCTCTGCTATTAAATAAATCAAATACTCACATAAAATTAATGAAAATTATAGTAAAAAAAGGGAAAAATTTAATAATTCATTCTTTGTTAGTAAAGTAAGTATTTCTGATCTATTTTCAGAAAGTTACTAGAAAGGCTTTAGAAATAATCTAAAAGGAAAACAACATAAAACCTTAAATGCACCTTAAAATAAAGCAAGGCTGCCCTTACTAGTTGGATGTATGAGTAAGTCATGAAGCACCACAAAGGTTTCATGGCACTGTAGGTAATGGTAAATTTTTCAATTCGTAGAGTATTTAGTAAGTATTATGTTCCTCACTAGTCTTTTTCTTGCCCCTACAGCAGCACTACAACATCAGAATATTCACTAATGCTGCCAATACCAAGGCAACATGACCATTTTGTTCAAGAAGCAGCAAGATGTCAATTCCTAAAACAAATATCCTCCAAACCCCTAGAGGCTTAAAGGACATTTATTAGTCCTATCTCTACTGCAATGTAAAATGTCTGTAATTGATCATGAAGTAATTTGACTTCAGCTGATGTCAAAAATAAAGTATCTGTATGTTAATGTAAGGATCATACATGTATAAAAAGGGATCAGGACACTGCTCGCAAAACTATGTGCATACATTAAATACACATGAATCCATACCTGTTTGTTTATGTTGGCCCCCACTTGAATCAACCAATTCAGGCACTGTGGATGTCCTCCAAAAGCAGCAATGTGGGCTGGTGTTTGAGCAAAACGTGTTGTACTGGCATTTACAGAAGCTCCAGCTCTTACTAACTGCATTAGGCACTCCAGCTTTAAAGACATGAGGGAAATAAAAACCAAAAATGTTACACAGATGTGCTACGACAATTAGCTTGTGCTAAATAAATACATAAAACCTAGAAAAGGTCTTACTACTAAGACCACATGAATGAAAAACAAGACAGAATACGAAATTTAGGATTTCTTCCCTCCTCCTTTACTCCCCCCCTCATTTGGTCAGACAGTGCCTGAAAAGTACTTCTCACCTACAAAACTGAATTTCGCCTTTAATTTCAGGAAAGGAAAAGAGGACATAAACACTTCAATCCTAACTACAAGAGATATCCAAATCACTTTTTCTAAGAGAGTGGAAGGGGAGAAAAGAAAAAGAGGGAAAAAAAGGAAAAAGATAAGAGTCCTGATCCAACAAACATGATACTAAGCAGATATTATTAGATAACATTTGCCAAAACAAAACTGTTGTTAGGAGATACATAGTTGGACTCATACTCTCAGCAGTTTATAGAAAGTTAAATCAGAAAGCCATAAGAGTTTTCATTTTTTTAATGTATTCCTGGAGTGACAGAAGATTAGTAAAGAAAACTAACGCTTGATATATATATAATGCTAAATCTACATATCTAATCCACCATTTTCTTGTTATTTCAGATAAGGAACTGCTAAAAACAAAACAGGCTGTGTGTTGGTGACACTACAAAGATAAAAAAAGCCTTTTTGTTTTAAAAAATTGCAGTATGTTGTCAAACTATATTCTGCCCTAATTTTCCTAACATACTAACCACAAGTGTCAGATAACGAGATACTATTTTTAAATGTTCATAACTTCTCATTTGTAGAAACTAGGCAAACCACAGCTACGATGACCTCAACCTTCAAAAATAGTCAAAACAACACTCCTTTCCTGTCACACAGTAACATTGTCTTGTTGATAGGAAAAGGAACTCACTACACTGAAGTAAACAGTTTAGTCTAGGCAACTATTTACTGTGGGTAGAAAACAAATACCAGTGCACACAAATGCAACAGCAAAACAAAGACCCTTACACCGGCTCAGGCAGTGGTTCATATAAAACAAATCTGTGGGTGTCTCAGTGTCTCACAATGAAAGAAAACATCAGCCACACCACAGCTGTATAATAGTCTGTCCATTAAGGAACAATTAAAAATCATCTGAATGTGGGCTGGCAACTTGACTCTGATAGAAGCTCCAACATCAGGATTATAACATTCTCTCTGCTGTTGTATGTCAGCCTTTCTTTCTCCCTCTCTTAACCCGTAAATTCCTGATCTTGCTGAATTACTCACATGAGATAAAAGTACCAACCATAGTAATGCAGTATATTAGTTTTGCAAGTATGTTGTGAACTTCGTTAGTTTCCTTCCCTCATTTAATTCAAACAGACACATATGAACCCTGACCTTCAGGAAATACAGAAGTAATTTTTTTGGATTGTAATGGAGTTAAGGCTGGACACAGTTGCACAATGAACTCACTGCATGAAGTAAGGCTGAGGGTAACTGGAATATTGCATATTAATGAATCTCACGCCATAAACATCAACACTGCCAAAGACAAAGTACCTTTTCAAAAGAAAACAAGCACTTTTGTTGGAAAAAAAAATTACATTAAAAAACTAGTATGAGAAAATTTTTAACTCCAACTATAGACTACTGAACTACATTTTGTATTTGCCAATATTAGACTTTCCTTGACATTCACATTAGCACCCATAATATTGCTGTCAATTCTTAATAATTATTAATTAAATTGTAATACTGTGATTATTAATAAGTCATGCAATGGAAAACGTCCCTCCAGCTACACCAAGAGGTTCCTCTGTGGTAACCGAAAGCAAAAATAAATTTCAGCCAGTTTTTAGAACAATAGACTTTTAATAGAGTTCATTTCAAAACACTTTCAGACAAGCATTACAACTTCAGGAAAGAATAATATTTCCTGCACAGGCACCGGGCTGAAAGAATTCCATAATTAGACAGGCATTACAGCCCATCAATGGAAAAGGGAAAAACACAGAAACTGATTCACCAGCACTATCTTGCTCTGTTTAAAACAGTTTTATAAGATGGCTACACATCTTGATTATCCATGCAACTACATTTTTAAACATTCTTTTTTATTTTTTTTGCATACTCTGACTTTAGAGTCATAGGGTTTTAACAATAAACACAGCATTTCAGCATTTCTACCCATTAAAAGCTTGAGTATGGATCTTCTGTATCACAGCTGTCAGAAAAACCTGCTTCTTCCAACATTATGGAAGAATGAGATGAATTACAGCCATGAACAGGAAAAGTCAACATGACAAAAAACAATACCTCACTTCATCATTTATGCTTGAGATCAGGACACACAAGTCCACTTTTATTAAATAACCTAAATTTAATACAGTGGATATTTTCCAACCTAAAGCAGATTTTAAATTGATTTAGTGAAGAAAGACAAGCCTCCACATAGGCCACAACACTGGCAAAATACCAAGGAAGAGACATTTTTATCTCTGCCACATTTGTTCCAAAAGAAACAGAACATTATTTATTACTATTTTGCATCCTCTAATGTAAACAGTCAAATGACAAAAAACAAAAGCAGGGGAAGAGCACGAGCAAATAGATGTGGTCAGAGAAAATAAAAATTCACAAGCAAGTGATTAAAAAGAAAATTAAGGTTAGTCCAAAACAAAGTGATTAAAATGAAGACCAAAATTTTATTTTTCTGCAAGCCCTGTATTCTCTACCTCTCTGATAGCTTTTTTAAACTGTTAACACTTTTATATTCTGACCCATCTTCTCAAAAACCTATGGAATACCAAGGTAATCCAGGGCACTATATAATTAACTGCAATTAAAATACAGAATCTCTAACGGGAATTAATTCTCATCGCAGGAGACAAGAACTTCTCTGTAGGCAGGGAATGTCCTGAAAATGCAAACACCACCACAGGTACACAAAACACCAAATAAATTTGTACTTGCTACTATCTCTGAATGCTACTATCTGGGCATTTAATGACGATGCTGTCATTAAATGCCCAGATATTACAACCAGAACCATAAGCTGCAGTATCTATCACCTCCAACTGACTTTGCTGGTGTTTTAAGTCAATAATTTTAAGTCAGTATTTTAAGAAAACAGTGTTTTCACTTCTAGTTCTAAGAGACCCCATTTTTACTGGTACTGGGGTTACACCAGGATTTCCACCCCTTCAGTCACCTTTCCTCTTTCTCATATTCATTTATAATCAACTTGACCGTTGTTACTACTTCCTTACTGAGGCATTTCTACAATGGCATGCAAGAATGTAGTTCTACACAGCCTTACTGTAAAATTCTTCTGCATTGCCCTCTGATACAGGAAGGGCCATCTTCCATGTTCAACCTGTGCTGCAGGCAGAGGGAAAGAAAACTCTCTGAAGTTCACCGAAGCTGGATTCCTGCTCTGTGTGCAGGCACACATGTGTGTACATGTATGAACTGGCTTAGATTTCACTGCCTGCACGTAATTCCATAAAGGAACTAAATGAGTTTTGTCTTTTCAGCCTCCTACAGAGCTGCAGTGAGAACCAATACATGTCTGGTGGACCATGATGCTAACTGGCCCTATATCAGGCAGGCAGGCATGAAGTTCTGTCACCACATAATTTTTCAGGAAAAGAAAAAACCAAACAAATCTAAATCCCACAAAATCCAGAAAAACAAAGAAGCGAAGAGGAAGAGTCCTGTTCAGTAACTGCTAATGAACGCTTCAAAAATTAACTATTGAAAACCGTGGTACTTTTTGAGAAACAGAGGAATTTTCCATTTCATCTTGATGAATGTGAATTTGGAAACCAAAAAAAGCCATAAATATGAATATAAGACGTGCATCTGAGCAGCTCTTGTGTCACTGCTGACAAGTCTGTTAACTGGTGAAATGTAAAAGTGTAACTATGCCACTCAAAGCCAATCAGGTTCGGGATCCAATTACACTACTATAACTTTTACAAAGCCTTGTGCAATCTTTGGCTCTGAGAAAGGAACACAACTTAACTAGACTATAAAGTATGCAGATAACGTCCATAAATTGTTGCCTAGATCTGACAGCTTTTAGGAAAATATATATAGACAAAATTCTATAAAACCCATTTATAGCATATGTCACCTTTGCAAGTCCCAGTTCATTTGTCAGATTCCCCCCCCCCCCATATATAACAACACAAGCCATCAAATTTTGCCCAGACCTAAGAATTAATACAGCAAATACAACCACAACATGTTGCAGGCTGACTCCTGCAACTCCCTTTGTTTGCTGTTTCTGCAAGAGTCTCTTCAAGAGAAACTGGAATGCACACAAAAGCTCACCCACCCTAGAATGGTTAGCAGAAAGCTGAAGATGTTTAAAGAAAAAGACAAAACAACAAACACTATCCAAAATCTATATCAAATAATCCAATAACCGCTACCTTGCAAAAGCAAGGCTGCCAGAAGCTCATACTGAAAAGACAGATGATGAAACATAAGACTGTAAGGCCAAATAATATCTTCTTATTTTCTACGGGCATACGTCACAAGGAAAATAAAGGCACTTCACTTTTTTTTGAGTGCAGATTATTAGTTTCTTTCTGAATTGATAAAAGGCTGTTCGACATTTTGGATTTTGTGGGTTTAGGGTTTTTTCTTTTGCTTTGTTTTAGGAATGGAAGACCACTTAGCTATGCTTCTAAAAGCTTCTCAAAGAAGCAACTGCAGATAAGATCACATAACGTATAGAAACCATCTCCTAATGACCTTTTATAAACCATGACAACTGCCTAAGTACATCAATCTTCCTCCTCTGGCACACAACCAATAAACAAACAGAAGTATATGGGAAATGGGAGGGAGAACAAGAACAAAAGCCCCTCGAATTCTGAACTCGGACAAATCAGTGAGGAAAAAAAAACCAGATCCCAACCCTCTAGGCTGAAATCCTGCATAATCGGAGACACTCACTGCATCAGAAACAGGAAACGCATACATAAATATCACGAAATTAGAATAACACTCAGCTACTTCTTATGTTACTGTCTTTTCTGCAACGCAACGACGCCAATGCAGAAAATTCCATACGTATGAACCGCAATTTATTTTTCCTACAGAAGGCAAAAGAGGAGCGCCTTACAGGCACAACAAGCACCTTGTGCCCAACTTCCTAACGAGCCGGTTGTCATAACACGGGCAGCACAACACAGCGGTCTCCAGGTGCGGAGCCTGAGGCCGGCAGGGATCCGCAGACAAAGCGCGGAGCGGCCCGGGAGGAAGGCAGGAAAGGAGGGAGGGAGGGCCGGCAGG
>JAHLSL010000057.1:2487916-2522683 GCA_025920805.1 Petroica traversi | reverse complement strand
CTGTTTGCAATTTAAAATCTGGCATTGTCATTTTTGTTGGCCGGGGTGGGGGGCGGCGGCAGGGCCGCGCCTCGGAGCAGCGGCCGGCCCGCTGTTGTTCCCCCTCACCGCGGACCAGGTTCCGCGCTCGGAGGCCACTGTGGGTTTGAGCTGCTCAGTGGATTGCAAACCGAGGGTGACCCCGTCCGTGTCCACTTAAAATGACAATGCCAGATTTTAAATTGCAAACAGAAACCAGTCCTTGAGTAACGGCTCCCCAGAATTTTTAAGAAACTTCTGTTGGCTGCTCCTATTTGTTTTCTGTCCGAAGAATTTGTGAACGACTTTTTCTGACAACACTAAAATTTAATTTATGGTAATGAAGAGTTAAATTGTTTAAGTACACTCATCTGTCCCTGAAAATCATGGAATCACAGAAGCATAGAATGGTTTTGGTTGGAAGGCACTGTCCAAACCCCTGCCATGGCAGGGACACCTTCGACTACACCAGGTTGCTCAGCTCTCCATCCATCCCAGCCTTGAACACTTCCAGGGACATCCTCAACTTCTCTGGGCCTCAAGAAGTATTCCTTTTTCAGCACACAGTATTAAATAATGCAAGCCAGGAATTGTATTCTTAGGCGAAGAAAGTACAAATAAATTTCTGTTAAAAGGGTCAAGAGACCCAGGCATTTAAAAGGCTTTTATTTAACCTCAGGCTAAATTGATCATTAAGGTACTGTGAAATATCTTTTCCTTAATATAGGACTTCTGACCTTTCAGAAATTTTGATTCCATAGGCATTCCTCACATTTATTTGTCTTCTTTGCATTTTGGCATATATAAAGCTGTGTGTGTACAGTACCCAGTGCTCAGAGATAAGGTTCCAGAACAAAGAAAAACACCTGCACACAGAAAGAACTGCACCTTGGCTTATAGCCCAGCACGAACTGCCCCTCTGACATATGCTTCCCATAGCAAGTACTCCTTTTGTACATATGGTAAATCTTAGAAAAGGAATTGGACAGTCAGCATATGGGACCATTTTTTAGCCTTCAAGAAGGTAATTAAGGAATTCATTCACTGAGTGGGTGGGATTGTACTGCTCTCATGTAAAGAAAGTCCCTTTCAGAAAGCTGTTGCAACAGCCAGCTGGAGATTTGTCTTAAGATTTCCCTTCAAATATCACAAGGATGGCCTGAGCTAGAAACAGCAGGTTTAGACTGTAAAAATCATAGCAAAATGAAACACGTTTTTTGTGTTCTCGAAGTTTTCTTTTGATCTGCCCAGTCAGTTAATGACATGCAGCTCTCTGTACTTAGGACTAGCAGCTATCAAGATATTTAACTCTAAATTCATAAAAATAACTTGATATGTGGCTGGCTATGTTTTTATAGCTGTGTCAAGTCAGAATATGAAGATGGAAATCTTGCTTTGAGAAACTTTTGTTTTAACCTTTGCTATCTTTTTATTTAGACTGTAGAAGCTTATTTCATGTTTTTAAATCTGCAAAATGGGAATAATAAAAGCCTGTTCTGAGTGGTAGTAAGAAGCTCAATTAATCAAAGTGCTTTGAGGTGAAAAATGAAACACTGTGATATGAATATACAGACGAGGCATTTCAGCATGAGGCATTACTGCAGCTAATATTTGTATCCTCTATATGTTATTATATATTCACCAAAATAAAATATTGCTTCAGCTTCTAGAATGCTGCCAATTTATAAATCTCAGAATAATGTGCAAAGGAGGATGGATTACAAATCAGCCCTTTTTTAGTTGGTGAGGCTGAAGCACGGGGAAACTAAATGCTTTGGCCAGGGGAGGGAGTACTTTCAGCTACAGCAAACTTCAGTTCAGTCTCTTATCCTTTTCCTTATGAAAATGTTAATTTTATGTTGGACTTGGCCTTTGTTTTCACAAGCTCTGAGAGTTCATCCTATATGCACTTCTGATCCTGGGTTATGGCGATTTTTTTCCCCGTACAGCTAGGCAGATGCTAACTAACACTTTATATCTGCATGCCTTGTTTGGGGATTAAATGGGACAGATCCTATGTGATGGAACAGTTGAAAGAAAAAGAGAGAGAAAAAAAACCCCCAACCCAAACAAAACCAAGCCAAAACAAAAACCCACAAAAACCAAAAACAAACAAGGAAAAAACCAAAACAAAACAAACACCCCCTACCTAAACCACAGTCATAAAAATGGCCCTTAGCAGAATGTTTGGTATTAAAGAACACGATTTCCCAGGCTGAAAAAAAACAATGTTTTTTACAGTGTTGAGTATAGGCACTGACATAGTTGTTTACATATTGCTTATGACTATCATAAAAGGCAATGAATTTGTAGAACATGGGCTTTAGTGAAGATGAACAAAAATTAAAGATTCCTGATCTTGAGAAGATTAATATTCAAGATTTGCATATGTTTTTTATGTCATACAGGGATATAGGAACTGCCACACCAGACAAAGGCAGGGGTCTGGTTTCCTTATGGACACTGACTTCATTTGCCTCCTAGTAATTCCTACAAGGTAGAAAACTACCACTGCATTCCTTTTGGAAAGACAGAAGGAAATGCAGAGAGGGGAAGAGGCTTTAAAAGTGCTGTGCAGGAATTCTTCATGTGGAACTGAACTCTGTTATATTTTGTTTTGTGACTAAATTCTTTTTTATGAGGTCAACCTTTTTTATTTCCTAGTGATCTGCATCAAAGTTCCAAAATAGACAAGCACAGTGCTCTCTAGATGAGTCTGATTCCTTAATCAGCCTGTAGCTGGCATATGACTTGTAAAATCACATTTATCTCTATTTTTTGAAATGTAGATCATTATCCAGATAAATGTAAAAACATGTATGTTTTGATATTCTGCATTTCCATCTATTTCCTTAAAATATTTTGGCAATGGACTTTATAAGTTAATTAAATTTAATAAAAATAAAATCTTTAACTACTCCCATATCTTGTGAAACTGAGGACATGGATAGTCTGGAGTTTTTAACATTTAATTTCAATTACATTAATTTATTCTTTTGTACTTCTCTATCATTATTGTGGCTGGATTCTGAACAGAGCAGGATGCATTTCAAGTTCTTTCCATTTTCTCTTTCATAGAAAGACATTTTAACATTTAATATGTTTTATAAAATGAAGTTTTTATTGGAATGCAGTAAATAGTAATGTAAATGCTCACAGTATTATTTATTTTAAAAATTCATGATTTTTAAAAATTACTCAGGGAGTTCACGTACTAAACTTAGTAGAACTCATTTTTGTATATTTGAAGAAAAGTAATTATATGCAGTCCTATTTGCATTAATTTCACCCTCAATTCTATTCTTGGTGTTTTAGGGGAAGTGAGAAGCTTTGTTTCTGTTTCTGTCAGATCAAGGAGGTAGATTTAATGTTTAGTTGGGGCGTTTAACAGAATTAAATTTCAAACAGCAAAGTACACAGAAGAGCTTGCAGGGAAAGTAGAGTGGAAGAAGAGATTGGCTTTATTTTAGCTAAGTTTGCTTTAATGTTCTCTTTTGGCTAATGGCACAGAAATAAAATGGTCTATAAATGAAGACTTCTTGAATATTCACTAGTCTGAGAAGTATGTATTTAAAAAGTAAACACGTTATTTTAAACACATGGTTTGCAAAAAGGGACTACTGTAATGTATTTGTCTTCTCTGTGCCGCTCTGATACAAATAAATTATATTTGCCTGTTTTTCTTTTCAGACGGTTGAATGTGGAGCATTTTATAACTTGTACTGGACAAAGTCAGAGTTCTATTGTTTTTTGGTTTTTTTGTCAAAAGTACTCAAGAATTTAATCAAATACAGAATTCATTCAAATTCCTCCATTGCTGCTGTAGCAGGCTTGCACTGATTAACACTTAGGGCTTTATTTAGTTGCCCATACATAAATTTCATTTGAGATGCCTAAGAGTATTTGTCCCTGTTGCCAGCTGCTGCTGCTGAACAGGATCAGTTTGCACAAGTTCTCTGCTGTGCCTGCACAGAGCTGGCAGATATCTTGAGAGTCTGAAGGCTTCTTAGGCTAACACTTCTCCATAAATGTCATTTGAATTGATGTGCCCAGTCACATAAGGAGTTCCTCAAATTTTGTCTGGTCCCGAGTCCCGTAAAACCTCTTGTCTTTGGAGGAGATTGTCACAGAATCGCTGTTTACACCCTACATTATGCCTGAATCTAGTTCTAGGTCTGTGGGTCATTGTGATAGCTATCTGTGTTGCATTTTGTTTTCCCATCTTTGAGAGTGATTTTCCAAAAGGACAGACTTACTGGGATGTTATTCATCTTCCTTTTTTCTTTTTTTTTTTTCTCAAAACTCTCAGTGAACTCTGATGAAAATGTAACATTTCTTTAGATGCTGTGATTTTTTTTAGCAGTGGTGGGAACTTTCCATCATTTTTCTAGTGTAAATAGAGGCTGACTCATAATTTTCAGGGAGTAGTTCAAAGATTAGATTTACTTCCTATTTTTGGTTATATTAAACCACAGCTGAGTGGTGCACCACTTGAAGTAAGTTGTTCTTATCTAGATTTTTTCGCTGTCTTCACCTTTCTTCAGCAAAGACCAAGTGTTCTATTTAATCACTCCTAAAACAATCCGAAATAAACACTTTTTTCCCCCCCCAAATGGAAGTTATTGGGTAAAACAGCTGAAACATTTTGTAAAAGCTAATTTCATGCAACTTAGAAACATTGTTACTTAAGTGCTAAAACAGAGTGTGTACCATATGTGAGGCCTCTGGAGGTATAAAGATCAGAAAATTAATAGCAGCAGTAGCTGCTAACATGGAAAAAAAAGGTCATGAATGGAAAAACAGTAAACTGAAAGTCCTTTATCCTCCTTTCCACTCCTCAGTTCTCAGAGTTTTGTCTGGCAAGAAAAGCAGGGAATCTGTCTGACTTACAAATAATTACTGATGTATTACTGTGTTGGAGGCTAGTAGCAAAGAGCAGCTGAGCCCTGTAGACAGAGCCAACTTCTCCCTTTCCCATCCCCCACTTCTGACTGCCTTCCCTGGAGAAAGCAATCTCACTGTTAAATAAACTAGGGTTGGGTTGCAAGACAAACCAAGAGTTCATTGGGAAAATATTTACTCATGAGTAAAGAAGCCCTTTTTAAAAACTTTGCTTCTTAGGAAACGATGCAATTTCTCGGGGAATAAATAAAACCAGATTTGGTGCACTACAGTTGTAAAGCTGCCATCTTTTATGAGCCTGGGAAGAGTGACCTTTTCATCATAAGGCTTTGTCAATTCTGCCTCTGTGCAACTCTTCCCTTCTTCATACATGTGTATCCTCTGGGCCGTGCTCAGCTAAGAGGTCTAGTCCCTAAAAGATAACGGAGTTGATTAAAACTGTTGGCTTTTTGACAAATTACCTTTCTTTTCCCTACATTACTTACCAGTTTTAACTGAAAATTAGCATTGCTTGAGAGGAAAATACCAGTATTGTGGTTAAAAACAGTACTGTAAGAAATCAATACCAAACCATTTCCATTTTCCATTTATATTGAGTCTGAACCACAAAAACAAGAAGGTTCTTCAATGTCCTCATCTTCAAATTGTGTCCTGACTGTAAAAATAAATGTCAAGAAAAAAAAAAAAAGAAGTTGACATTCAGGGTGAATATAAATCTCACTTGCTGATTACTTGTATTCAGTTAGTAATACCTATCTGGAAAACTGGATGGATTAGTTGTGTAATAATCCAGAAACCTTCACATGGGAAAGTATTTCATAAAGGTGGAAATGCCATTTCCACTTACAAAGAGAGGAAACAAAAATCCAGAGGAAGGTGAAGAGTGTGAAACATCTGTGTCTGAGCCTAACAAGTGTTCTTGAAACCTGCACCCTGTGCAGTGAGATTAGATGCTTGTATTTGAGGGGTTTAGTTCTTACTTCTCAAAAAGAGCATGATCCTCCCCAAACCATGATTTAATAAAGTTGTTGTGGCAGCACATTTTCATCAGAGACTGGTGCCTGGTATTTCAATTGTTCAGGAAAGGGATTGAAAAAGACTAAACAGCCTGTATTATCAGAAATGGTTTCTGTTTCAGCTTGCATCATATGAAAGGAGCCATCTTGTGGTTGTCTCCTTTGCAAATAGAATGTTGCTATAAGATTGCCTTGAAAAGCTGAAGTAAAACATGTGTCTTCACCTCTACGTCTCTGTGATGATTTTTCTTCTATTGTTTAGAAATTTTACCTTCCTAGTAACATTTGGCATTATGAATGTTTTTACTCAGCCAATTTTTTTTCAGGTTCCTGCTCTACCAAATCTTCAGAATTAAAATAGCACATCTGTCTGTTCAAACAGGATTAAATTAGATGTGTTCGGTCTGCATTTCACTGCTAGTCAGTCCATCCCAGTATTTGCTAGTCCTCTGAGCTCTGTTCAGACTGTAATCTGCACTCTAAATTTTGTTTTAAATTACAATCAACAGCATATTCTCTGAAATACTACTTAGGAGAACTGTATGTGATGCTAACTGTGATACATATGTACATATATATACATTTATATATATATATATATAATCTTCATTGAAAGGTGCTTGCTAGGAACTGTGCACTCCAGGCACAATGCATCCCTCCCCTTTGCTCCTGGACTTCTAACCTGTCTTGGGGAGCCAACATTTAGATGATATATCAGTCAGATTTCTTCTCCTCTTTGCTGATACACAATGGCACTTATCAGTCTCAGAGTTTGATAAATCCACACAATTCTGAGTAGATGAGCATATTTATTTTATGTAGATTAGCTCACTGAGGCTTGTATCCATTTATTTAAATATATTTTTTAAAATCCCCACCAAATAGCCTTAGTTAAACCATATAAACACAAGCTTCAGTCATAATGTTTCAATTTCCCTAATAACTTTGAATATGATTCAACTTGGGTAGCCATCTGCCTACTGCAGATGTTAGTAACTAAATGTAATATCCACGTCAAGGATACCATAACTTGCTGAAAATATAGAAGAATGTTGCAGATTTTATTTGATTGCATTTTGAAATTGATTGAAAGGCAAAAATATATGGAATCTATAGTTTCTGGTAAATTCGTGCACCTACTACAACTAACAGATAAGCCAAGTCTTACTTTAGAATGTGTCATTTGGGGTGTATTGTATTCCTCAGAGTTGAAGAAAAGACTGTTTCAGGAAAATGCAAATCTGGAATTGGCGTTTGAAGTGAGACTAATATTTATTCCTGCTGAAATGGATGATAGACTTTGAGAAAAGGAGAGACAGGATTAGTAATAGTTTTTACTACATCTAGATTGGAAAGGCATTGTAAAAAATATATTTTGGGAAAGTATTTGAGGCACTGGATTAAAATTAGATCTGATAAAATTTTCAATCAGAGAATACCAGTTACTTTTTTACTGAAAATATGCGTGGGCTCCTTCAGAATGTCTTTTCTTTGTTAAGTATAATATTTTTTGATGAAAATCTGATTTTTAAAAAATTACTGAAATATTTCAAAGCTTCATGCTAAAATTGAAATATTTTAAAATTCTTAAATAAGATGCTTAAGTTTCTTTTATCTCTTACTGATATCCTTACTTTTTCTCCTCAGTTAAAGAGAAGACTTAAAAAAATTATATCTTTTCCCCAAAAATGTTGCTGGTGTGATTATTTTCTGAGTGCTGAAGTAAGAGAAGCAACATATATATGGGATTATTTTTCACACAAATAATCTGTGGCCATATAGGAAAATATTTCAATGTACAGGATTCTGGAAGATAATGGATTAGAATGACAATTAAAATAATAATGGTTAACCTGCCTCATTTCTGTAGCTGTTAGGATGCAGAAAGTCTCCTTTCAAAAACTGAGTCTGTGCATCTCTGAAGACAACCACAAGTTACCCAGAACCACAACTTGACCTCTGTCTCTACAGACAGAGTGGTACAGGAAGCAAAAACTTATTTTTTTATATGTTTCCACAAAAACATGTATTTACTTTGATGAAACTGAAATCACAGATTCATAGATCTTAGACGTAGTTGTGGAACTTTTTTATGAAAAGACATATAAAAATCCAGAAATTTGGCAATTGTAGCATATTCAGAGGACAATAAACACACATTATAAGAAATGTGGAATGTAAAGAAGTTAAAAGAGGCTCAAATGTGAGAATGGATTGCTTGAAGAGAGTACCTTTTTAAAGTATTGCATTCCCTCTATTGCTAAACTCTGTGAAAGCTGTTGGAAAGTACCAGTATATACTCATTTAATAGAACTGATCAGAGTTGATTAGAATTACCTGGATTCAGCTTCTAGAAATTTCTTGTTGTTAAGTGAATTTGTAGTCATAGATAGATTTCTTACCTAGGTCAGCACTTCCATATTAATAAACAAGAAGTCGAGTAAGATTTTCCCTAGGAATAAATCACTGCCATCCACTGTTTATGGAAGCTTTTAGCAGATCAGCCTTAGTGTTACCTTTGTCCACATTTTTTTACTAGGATTACACTGAGTTGGCAATCAGAAATTGTGTTATTCAAAACAGTAAGGAAAGCATTTTAAAACTGTTTTGTGAAATAATTAAATGGCAGAATCTGGAAGAGAATGTTGTAATGCCACAATCTGGAAATTCATCCAAAAATGCGACTATTTGTCTCCTTGCTTCTCTTTCCAACTGGACATATTGAATGAATGTCTAATTTACTTGATTGAAATCTTTTCTTTAATAGTAAACTGCTGATTTGCTAAAAATAAAATACTTTTGGCACAGAGAAACATTTCAAACATCTTTGGAGGAAAATGAGCTTTGTCCATGCTCTGAAATTTAGCAGAGATCATATACATGATACTGAATATCCAATGTGAGAGTCTGGTGGAAGTTAATCAGTGACATTTCCTGTGAATTTGAGTGAGTGCTGTCTCTTTTTATCATTTACTTTGCTACTATACTATAACAAGTGAATATTTGTTTTATGTGTGTTTTTACCACATCCAGTAGGTGCTAGACATCACTTAAAACAGCTAAATGCTGCTAAAACTCTATTGCACATCCTTGGTTCTTGCAGACCCCTGCCAGTCTTTCACCAGTGCCATCTTATCTGCAATATCTAAGTCCAGGTTCTGATTTGATTGGAATCAAGTTAATTTTCACTGAACTCACCAAAACAACAGAACAGCTTTGAACTGTTAGCTTTGTTAATGAGATTGTTGATTTTTCTGTGTCAATCTGTGCCAATGATAACTATTTGGCTGGACTGAAGAAATGGTAATAGAGCAAGTGCAGCTGTGTAGGAACTGACAGTGAAGGCCTTGCCTTATGAGCAACTTCAGTACATTTGCCTTGGTCTCTGGGTGAATCAGAATACTTTCTGAAACAGCACAGTTTTCAGCAGAAAGTACCAAGAGGAAATGCTGGCCTGAAGGCAAAAGCTTTAGGCAGAGCAAACCAGCATGGCAGCCTGGCAGCCTCTGCATGGAGTAGTTTTTATTCTATCAGTTGCTGTCTAGCTGGCTGTAGTGGCAACATTCTTTTATCATAATATCCTAACATGCTGATTTTCCTTTTATTGACCGATCTTTCTGACAGGGACAAAAGATGTGTCTTGTTTAGTCATGGTGTTGCCATTCTGAAGAAGAAGTTTCTGAAATTAGACCTAGCAAGTTTTATGGAGCATCTTAAAAGGAAGCTTAAACCACAGTCATTATTTATATCAACATAAAGTAGTGGTGTAACCCCAAAGGAATGTCAGTGTGTTATTTTAAGCAAACAGATAGGATGTAAGAGACTGTCTGATATCATACGTTGGCATAAAAGTTAATGCTGAAGATCTTTAGCCATGCCTGGTTTTGAAATGACAGATAGCACCATGTCTAAAATGGGTTATCTTTTTTGAAACAACCATCATTTTCTCCCTGCTTGGGGAATAATTGTCTGCTAATCACAGTAATGTAATGGATGACCAAACTTGCCAATCTGCCTTGCCTTTCAACCATTTGAGAAGCTGAGGGATATCCAAGCAGTTTGGATGCCAGCCTGCATTATGGTAGCATAGGTTTGGTTCATCTACTACTTGAGGTTTCTTATGTTGTCCCAGATAAGACATCCTGGTTCAGACCTACAAAGACTTCTTACTCCCATTGGTAGCAGCTGAGACCCACTTTAAATAGCAGTTACTTTGTTAAAACCTTCGGTGGATCTGCACTTGGGTCCATATTCATTGGGAAAATAGTCTGGGAGAACTGCTGGAAGTCCATCATTCCACAAGGTTTGTGAGGCTAACTATAATTTATGTAAAGTCCTGAGTACTACCAAGGGCAGGGAAATAGAAATATATAAACAAAAGCTTACAAGTTTCTATAATACATAACCCATGAAAAAATCTTTGACATTAAAGCTGTAATATATTCATATCAAAAGGCAGATTATCACTGGGGGAAAAAAACAACAAAAAATCCCCCCAACCAAACAAAAGAACCAAACAAAACCCCAAAAGTACAAGCTATAAAACTTTTGGGAAATGCTTTGGGTTTTTTCCCCTCAATGAAACTGTAGGATAAGAGCCATTTGGCTCAAATAACCCAGAATTTGCTGCTATAAGCAAATTAGTATTGAAAGAATTCCAGGCTGTTGTGATTCATGGTTATACAGAACAATAGTTCTTTGCTTTCTGTAGTGTATCATTACATTATTTTTTCACATATTTCACAAATTTATTAATGTATTTTCTTAGCTTAATACAATGTATGATTTGTATTCAAGTTAAATAAATCATAACCTAAACAGTTATTTGTTCACCTTTACATCAGAATCAAGCAGGAGTATTTTATACTTTTAAAAATCATGTTTCTGATTTTGTTTTTTGAATGTGGGAACGTAACTTGTGGATTCCTGCGCACCCACAAGGTGATATTTATCAGCTTTTTCAGCCTGACTTTATGTTTCTCACCTCTAGCCACCCTTTTGGACTATTCTGATCAAATGCTAAAGTGTTCTGCCATGGTAGAACTTATGTAATAAGTTCCATTATTTTAGTTTAATCCAGCAGTTTAGATTTGGGATGTACTTAGCTATTTCTTAGAAGCATTAGTTCAATTTTATTCAGGTTTTCCATGGTTTTACTGCCAGGCAGTTTAACTGAAAGTAACTCAGTTTTCCCCTGTGTCTTATATTATGGGAAAGAACTCCTAACTGCCAAGAGGTCCTATGATGTATTATGATTTTTTTTCTAATACTGATGTAATTCTTGTGCGATATAGGTGTTCTAGTGTTACCTAGACTCTACACTTACTATCAAACAGATGACATAGTGCTGGGAATGCAAATGGGAAAGCCTATTGTTCAGAATGACATATTTGTAAGAGCAGTGTGATAAGAATAGGAGCAGTGCGGGTGCTGAATCACAGGTGGTGATGTTCTCCTAGTGATGGCTGTGACACTTCCTGCTCCCAGCTGTCCTTTCCATCCCATGACACGCGGTTTTCCACCCTCAGTGCAAGGATGGTTCAGCTGTTCAATGTAGCAGCTGCTGAATTTCTTTAATTTACAGCCAAGCGTATTAAGGTAAGCCCAAATAATTTTTGGCTTACCTTAAAACTGGACTAAATTAAAATTTAAACCATTCTGCCAACAGTAGTACTTCGGCAGCAGTTTTCCAATTGCAGCACAGTTACAACAGAACAAAAATCTTGAGGGAATGGGAGAGATTACTTTTATCAATGTTCTCAATGGACTCAAATCGTGGGATGGGCAAAGGGTTATATTGTTATTCTGTGCTGAGAAGCTCAGGAATAAGCTCTTCGGTGTGGGTACATGTTTTAACCTTAACCCAGCCGCACATTTGGATGAAGCACACATCCAGGACATGTTATCACTGATCTTGAATGAGAACTCCTAGAGCAGGAGTCAGCTCCAGACTCAGAGCTCAGTTTAGATAACAACAGTGTAGATTTCTACCTGTGATGTATGTGCTTAATGCATAAAAGGTTCAGTGAATGCAGTCAATAGGTCTCTGAGTTTTGTATCTACTTAGATTATATCCTCTCCTTTCATTGACCAATCCAGAAACAGTCACTGTATCATACTCATCTCTCTGTTTCTATAAGTACTGATGACTCCTTGATGATCTCTCAATCTTCATCAGTTTTCCTCTGCTCCATTTGTGGGTAATACTTCTCAAGTCTGTTTGGGATGTTACTGCCAGAGAATTAGTGTTCTCTTACAGAAGTCTCATTAATGTGAGTAGATTGAATAGTGTTTGCTCTGCATTATGAATTCAACCTCTAGATTTGCCAATAATTCTACAAGCAGAAGACAAACGACCTGCATCATTTGGTGTCCCTCCTCTCACACACAAACTGCCATGTGTCTCACTGAATCAATAAGATTGGGTTAAGGGTACATAATGGCTTGTTCTTTTTTATATCTCTCATACATTATTAAACATTTAGTTGTGCCTCTTCCTCCAGTATTCTCTTTAAGAGCACATCTGTTGTCTTTGGGTAAATTACAGTGAGTCCTTTGTGGTTACTCTTATCCCTTGGTGACTTCATCTGCCTTCAGATTGTTCATATAGCCAGAGCACCTACAATTTTCTTCCAATATTCCCATCATCTTAATACTAAAAGAATTCTCCATAGGTGTGTGAAGTGTACCTTTATGCTGACCATTGTTATGTTTTCCCTTTCCTTTCAATACTTTCCAGGGGTTTGGATTAGTTTGTCTTTTTCATGCTATTTTTAACAAATGTGCCTGAGATTAAAGTGAAACATTGTTCAGGGAGAAAAGGGCTTCTGGTGAAACAGATGTCACTTGAAGGACTACATATCCCTTTCTTTTGGCAACTGGCACAGATTCTGGCTAACATCAGTGGGCATCCTGCCCTCCAACAGATGGTCACAAGTGTGGAGAGCCAAAGGCCCATCTATGAATGTAGAATATGTTGAAGAGTTTATGTCTAGACACAAATGTTGAACGAGCTTTTTTAGTCTGAACTTTTGTGCCTGCAGCCAGTCTGGAGAAATGGACAGCCTTTTAACAAAAGAATATTCTGCATCAACATATGGCTGCTCTGGTGTTTAGAGCAGCTGATTGTTACAGGAGGGTTTGGGAGAGGGACATCACGCAGTAATCAGCATATTAGAAGAGTCACTCCATTTATGGCTTCTTTCTAATGGGAATACCTAGTTAGGGACCAAAATGCAGTGTTTCTGCTTCAGCTGATATTCACAGAATTTGTTCAGAAGTTGGAAAATCTATAGTACAGTTACTCAAATAAACTTAGGCAGCCTTAGAACAGAACTTCATATGTGTTTTAATAGAAAGTCTAAGTTGTTTTCTTATGCCTTTGTCATGTTTGCCAACAATTTTGAGAATCAGGGATGTTTTTGATGTCACAAAACCATCTTGCAAAATACAGAAGGTGTCACATGGATCAGTGAGAAGTTTGTGTGGCTTCTTGTAGTCATACTTAGGAACCTGATTGGTTCTTCCTCTCTTAGGGGAAAGGCAGTGACCTATGCTACTGTAGCTGGGCCATGAAATGTGTATTGCAAAAAATATAGATGTACATGATTAGGTCAAGGCTTTTGCCTTACATTTTCCTGCAGATAGAAATGCTAACGTACAGACTGTACTTTACACATGATTTGCCTTTACTTGTATGTATTGAAACCTTCCCACTTGAACTTAAATATTGAGCAGGTTTAAATCAGTTGCCTGGTATGCTAGATGAAGCATAGCAAACTGTGATAAGCACAATAAATTTACTGGATAATACTGAGAAATTGATGGAGATTTACCTGAGCCAAAGCAACTCAGCTGCAGAATTTGTATGTGTCTTGCATGATTGTAGGGGAAGAATTGACTTTATCTTTGACAGAAAACAGAGGCAGGTATTAAAAACTGTAAGAGACACAGATGGGACACAGCTTTTTGTTTGCTGTGCCCTGATAAGAATTTACAGGTTCTTGCCTGTCTTGGAGCATGAACCAGAACAAAAGAGAGACAACAGGCAGTCTGCACTCCTCACCACCAGTGCATCCAGGCTGCTGAAGATTGCCTTTGCTGTGGCAAAGAGGTAAGTTCATTTTTAGGGAGTTCATGCAGAAATGAGACCAAATCCAACAAATATTTGGTAGTGTGTGCTCCTTCTCATGGAGGCTTGTCTAGGGACTGTTGGGATGGTTCACTTAAAAGTCATAATGCCCAGTTATCAGGTAATAATTATTTTGACTCACTTTCAAGGCTGTTTTGGTGACTGAGGGATAACAAGTAACCTCATTGTCATTCACCCATAGTTTTTGGGTTCAATTGCATCCTGCTTTCACATTGATTCCCCGTTTTACTTTTTTTCTTATAATTCATGATGTTTAAAATTCTTTCATTTTTAGAGTGGCCAAAACCATATGCTTTGGGGTTTTTAAAAAACTTGATTCTCTATAGATGTGTTATTTCACTGCATACGCATTTCTATAGCTGATGATTATAAGGTCAATCCCTGAGTGAGCTCACTAGCAGTATGCATTCAGTAGCACTCCTCATTAGTTGGTTCATAAAAGCATAGGAGTTTTTTCAGTTCTTTGTACATTGTACTGGAGTGAAGTGCCCCATGAAAATACCAGCTTTCTTGTATCTATCAGCCTGTTTTCTATTCTTTTAGCTCAGCTAAAAATCACTGTGATTAAATACTAGCTGATGCACAATCTCACGAACAACATGAGATTTGCTTAGTAACAGCATTTTATTTAAATAGTGAAATTCACAATGGTGTTGAATTACAGTGCTTGCTTCAGAAGTGTTTTCAAGCTCCTTGTCTTTTAATATTTAAAGCACACATGGCAGGTGTAGGAAAGGGGAAGACAGAGCCTAACTCACTGGGTAGAAAAGTATGTCTTTGTGTTAGCACTGTGAAAAAGGCCCAATCAGGGACCTCATCAAGAGGCTGCAGAATCTAAAGGCTCTCTGCAATCCACAGGCCTGGCATGGGGCTATTGTGTACTGGTTTATAGCTGAGGCATTGTGTTTGCTATTCCGATGGAGCTCTGCACAGGGTATGAATAGGAAAATGGAAGCCAATGCCAGTTCCTGTTAATTTTTTTTTTTACAAGAGTCTGTTAGTGATTTGCCATGCACCCTGAAGTCCTGCTGTCACATGGGTTTGTTTCCTGACTGTCTCTGCCTAGATATTTTCACCATTCTTTGTTCATTATCCTCTCCCAGCCCACGTGCTGCACCTGTATGCTTTGGAACTGCTTTATGCATCTGGAACTGTTTGTCAGACTCTGGACAGTAGTTTTTCTCCCTCAGGAAATCTGTCTCTCCTTACTCTATGAGGAAATCTGGCTGTGTTCCAGCCTGCTTGGAAGCATGGCTGTGCAGAGTGAAGTGTGTACACATGAATACCGAAGTAAGCGCTTAAGTAAATCTCCAGAATAAATCTATGTGTGTGTTACCTGGGTGAGGACTGAGTGACAAAGCAGATGATTACAGAGTCATATTTCAACAATTCAAGAATTACCTGCTACCAGATCTGAATCTATACAGTTTTTAAGGTGTGTTAAATTTTTATTCTTTCTTGTTATTCCAGAAAGGAAGAGCTTTTCATCCTCATTTACCAATCTAACATAAATACTACCATCATTAATAGAGAAATTTATAGATTTAAGTTTCAGAAAAATTAATCTGATAGCTATTGATACTATTGGCAGCTTAATAAAAGGCTTCTACTGATTTTTAGTAGTTATAGCACACACATCACAAGCTGCAGAGAAGTCCCATGTCCATCTACTGCCTGTAGTAGTGCTTTAGCCACTGAGCTATAGGACAAGTTGAGGGCAAAATAATTCATTGATCTTGTTGAAGTTTGGCCAATGTGTGACACAGGAAGCTTGAGGAGAATCTCAAGTGCTTTATCTTCAATTGGGGACAGCAGGAAAAATGGCCATATTAGATTCAAATTTACATGACTTGTGCATAGAAAATAAACTGATCATCTGAGTCTGACAATATAGAAGGGCCCTGCCTTTTCTCCCTCCCCACTTAGAAGCTTCCAGCTTATCAAATTATCATGCAGGCATTCAGTGAGCAAATTTATCATGTCAGTGAACAAATATTAATTGAATGTACTTATGCCTGTTACCATGGTTAATTCTACATCCTTATTGCAGAACTGCTGGGAAAATTAGAAGATTATTGGCATGGTTGATTTGTATTCCACATCTAATGCATAGTACAGAATTTTTCTTTCTTATTTGTGAGCAGAACAGTTGGGACTTAGAGTGGGCTCGATAGAGCCAACTGGCACTGCCGTCTCATGTCAGTGTTGTGTCTAGTAAATGCTTGATCCAGAGGATGCAGGCCTTCATGGAGCAACATTTGGCATTTTCCTTAAGATTTCAGCATTTTGTTGGACTCCAGCAAAGCATTCAACATGGTTTCCTTCAGCCTTCTCCTGCACCCACTGTGTGGGTATCTGTGAGATGGATATGAAATCAGCTAAGAGGGGGTACTCTGAGGGTAGTGATCAATGGCTGAAAGCCTGCCACAAATAGAATTCCCCAGGCATGAATACAGGGAATGCTATTCAGCATCTTCATAAATGATCTGGATGATGGGGTTGAAAGCTGCTTCACCAAGTCTGCTGATGACCCCAAGCTGGTGGGTGAGATGGACATGTCAGAAGGGAGAACCATCTCACAGAGGGACCTGGCCAGGCTGGAAGAGTAGGCAAGCAAGGACAGTATGAAGATTAATGAAGTGTGGCTGGAGAGCAGCCTTGCTGAGAGACCTCTGGGGCTGCTGCTGGACACAAGCTGAACAGGAGTCAGCAGTGTGCTGCTGCAGCAGCCATGACACGTCAGATCCTGGCAGAGACAGAGATGTGATAACCCCACTCCACTTAGCCCTTGTCTGGTAGTGCTGTGTTCCGTTCTCATCCCCACAATTCCAGAAGGAGGTAGATGGACTGGAGAGGGTCCAAAGGAAGACCACAAAGATGATCAAACGGCTGGGGAACCTGCACAGCAAGGAAAGACTGAAGGAGTCAGGAGAAAAGAAGGCTTGGGGAGGCACATTATCACAGTATTCCAGTAAAAGTTGCCCCAGGAGAGCTTTCATCCTCATATAAGAGACAAATTTTTTATAGTGATAACCACTATATAATTAACCCAGTGTTAGAATCCCCACAACTGGGGATTTTCAAGATGCCATTGGACAGTGTGCTAGATAATCTCATCGAGGCTGCCTTTCATCATGAAATGTTGGGCCAGGCAATCTTTTGAGGTCACTTCTAAGGTAGGATGTTTTGTGATTCTACTATTATTTAAAAACTTGTTTTCTTTTAAATAAAACAAACATTTTAACCTTAGATATTGTAGTGTCTTGGAATGTTAAAAACAATGTGATAAGAGACTTGGAGGGCAAATAAAAGCAGGTGAGAATGAATTGGTGTAAAGCAAATCTGAATTTTTTTGCCAGCCAACCCTCTTTATGTTTGAGGAATCAGTTCAGAACTTGCAAATGCATAGAGTGTTCAGTATTGTGAAAAGTCTCTCTTTAGTGCAGTTGATATTAATGCTTATTAAGAGGATAACTGCCCAAGTGGCTAGCAAAGTTACACCCTAGATTCTAAGATTTATATTTCTTGGCACCAGAAGAAATTTTTCTTCCTTTCTTCAGAAATGCTTATGCGTTTCCAAGCCTTCTGCCATCAGTTAATTATCTCCTCCTGTATTATATTTCTAATATTCTACTGTAGTACTAACTATGTAATATTATTAATTTTAAAAAATATTTTTCAAATGTTTAGATTTTTACAAAAATCAGATTCCTCTGTTCTGAATTACTACCTTTATAGATGCATCTCAGCTTTCATTGGAAATAAAGTATCTACACATTTCAGTTTCTGAGGAAATGCTTGAAAATATGGCTGGAGCACACTCTAGAGGCTCAAAATTTCAACGGCAGATAAATTACCCCGAATTTATTCGTATATCAGATCTCATTATTTTGAAGCCAGCCTCATGTTTTTTTAAGCTTTTTTTCATTTCTAAGGAAGATTTGAAGCAAGATTTGTGAATACTGTGTATTTCTTCATCTCCTATTCCTAAAGAGAAATATCTTTTATTACTCTTAATCTGCTGACAGGGAGCTGGGTTTTCTGTGTTCTGCTAAGTCGTATATCTAGGTCAAAGATGGATGACATTCTGCCAGTTCATAGAGGCGCTGATGTTATTTCTGTAGTGTTTTGTGAACTAGGAAAATTTATCTTGGTAGGTTTCATAAAAGAATTGTGACCTGAAAAGGACAAACCCTTTATAGATTTGTTTGGAGGACTGAGACATAAGTATACATAAATCAAAAAATTATAAACAGGTCTGTGGATGTAATAAGGCTATATAGGACTTATTATGCCCCTTGGAAAGGGTCACTACCCTACACAGGGACTTTGTGTTCTCTGCTATTTTACATCATATTACATTACTAGAAAGCTTGCATGAAGATTAGGAAGTGCAAACTTGCTAAAATTCCTGATTTGTATGTTGCTTCAAATGATTCAAGTTTGACTATGTATCTGTGCATCTTCACTTTGCAGATATTTTTTTTTAATCTGTGTAATATTTCCAATCAAATGTGAAGCTCTTGAAGTGAAGCAAAAGGATTAGTGCATTTTTTGGACTGCTGACACTTTAGGATCATATTTAGTAACAGGTTCATGTTACTCTCTTGAAGGATAGTGCTGAATGTCCAGCTGAGTGACCTGGACAGCTGAATGCTGTCACTATATCTGAGCAGCAATTTGTGAAGTCATTCATGATGCTTCTAAGCTGTTAAATAGGCAGCTATCAACACTGTCAAATTTTTGTTATTATTTTCAGCTATTTGTTTAACATACATGTTGCATACTTGGATTGTGTTGATCATACCCTATTTTATGCTGTCACCTTAGAGCCTCAATGATGAATCAAACTCAGGCATCCCTGTCTGGGTGTGGAGCCCACATGCAGTAATCACAAGACCTTTCTTTTTTTTAAACTGCAGTTGCTATCTCTGTTCCCACTTCTCTGGCTGGTCATTGCTTCATTACACAGAAAATGTGCCCTCCAGTCCTCTGTCCTACATTGGCTTTGCCGCTTATTTGAAGAATTTGGGGCAGGTTCAGGCACAACCAGGAGGAGCCCTCCTGGGTAGAGGTTCCAGGGATTGCAGCCTGTCTGCAGAGGAGCTGGCCTGGCATGGGGCCACTTGGAACACTCTTGCTATGAAGGCTGTGCAAGAGCTCAAGACCTGGGGCTGTGGTCAGGGCAGCTGAGGGATGTGCTGATGCAGCATGGATTCCCAGTCTGTAACCCATGAGCTAACATTTACCTTTGGAACAGGTGGCTGGGGGTTA
Source organism: Petroica traversi (assembly GCA_025920805.1). Lineage (NCBI taxonomy): Eukaryota > Metazoa > Chordata > Aves > Passeriformes > Petroicidae > Petroica > Petroica traversi. The sequence continues at coordinate 2,503,321 of JAHLSL010000057.1, read as the reverse complement.
TTTTCTCGAGTTGGTAGAGAGCCTTTACACTTTGGAAATTGTCTGAATGACTGTTCAGGCCTATGAGCTGCTGTGATTGTAGTAACCAATCCCTGGCAGAAACCATGCAGCTGGAAGTCAGGGATAAAAGGGCAGGGGTAAACCTACAGTGCATCTGAGCAAATCTTGTCCCTTGTTGTGAGGACCACTACACAAAAGTAATTTTTTTTTCAAAAATTTCCCTGGATTCTTGCTTATAAGTTGAGAAAGCCGAAGTATTTTAATTTGAAAACTCAAGGAAAATTTTAAAAACTTCTAGTATTTTTGTTAAAAAGGAGATTTCAAGGCAAATTTGTCCATGGTCAATGTCACACTTTTCCATCAGTACATAGTTCTACCAGTCTTACTGGACAGTTTTCAAAACTAGACCAAATAACAAGTTTTTTCTGCCAACTAAAGCACCCAGTTCCTTTTAAAAAAGAAATTTTAAATATTTTCTAAAACTGGCCAAGGCATTCATTGGCATTTGGTCATTTTTAGCATTCTGTATCCCTTAAAATCCTGAGTTTGAACTCTGGTTACAGAAATGGTTGGCAGTACAAACTACTGATCTCTATGTGCATGTGCAGTGAAATTCCTCTGGGCAGAAAAGCTTATGTTTCAACAGTAACTATCAGTAATGACAAAAGAAAAACAGGATAAGTAAAGTATATGCAAAGGAGGGAGAGAACATTAAGAAAGAGAGTAGGAAATAATGTACTGTATGACTGGATTCAGAGTGCTAATGATCATTCTTGGGGTTTGATCCTGAGTCTTGAGCCTCTTCTTAATTCATAGCTATACATAAGGCAGGATATTCTTAATGAAGATGTCATCCATACATTTTCTTTCAGTGAGTTTGCTATGACCCTATGACTTCTATATTTTCAAAAATTGTTCCTGATTGCACAAATGTAAATAAAGGCACAGTTTATTTTCTGCTTGCACTACTTTATGTGTGCAAACAGTACTGCTGTATAGATGGCTAAAGGCTAGGGAAAAGCCAATATGGAATAACCTTTTTTCTTATCTGGAAGTTTAAAATAATATTTATTCATATACCACTCACAGTAAGTCTTGACAAAGATTATTATTTTTATCAATCTTATTTTAACAATTACAAAATTAGGAGAAGTTGGTTATGCTTGGATATTTTTTAAATTTTCATATAAATAGATTTTGATTAATTACTATTTATTTACTACAGGTTAGCCTTCAAATACACTTATTTTTAACTGCTTGCAAAAATGCCTCTGCTAAAACAGAGGAGGAGAATTACACTACAACAGAATTAAGATAATCATGCAGTGTATTGTTTTGAGCTACTGTTGCACACATGTATGTGTAAAATCAGTGTGGACAAAATCATGCTGCCTGAACAAAATTTGTATGTATGGAGCAGTCTGAACTCCACAGTTGGGGAGAGCCTTTCACTGCCAGAACGTGACAGGAAGGAGAAGCTGCTTCTGGCAGAGACACATGATGAAATTAATTCCCATTCATTGAGCTCATCTTACTGGTAAGGGGAGGCACTGTAAGAGTAACTATTAAAGGGGCACTGCTAAGTACATCAGGGAGCTCAGCATACCATGCTTTTTGGCTTTTGTGATTTTATTAGATATCTGGATGAGGTAACCTCTTGAAATAGCTGAAAGGAAGAAAAAGGAAAAAAGATCCTGGTTGCCTAAAATCATCCTGCTAAAGAAATCCCATAGTCTCTTGTTAACACCAAGAGGTTAATTTTGAGTTGCTGTTTTCCTTATCATGAAGGATACATTAAAAATTTGGGATTTTTGTTTTGTTTTGTTTTCTTTCCTTTCATATTCTTGAAGAGTAGATCAGAGACATTCTTGTGCATTCAACTTCTCATCTTGGAAAATCATAGGCAACCACCATCAATGTCTCAGTCTTTCTGGTCTTTGGTGACCAAAGAGAAATCCTTTTTTATGCCTGCATTTTAAGACCAGAAGTGAGAATGATGATTATTTAGCCTGACATTCTCCTCAACACAGGTCACATCTCAAGTCAGAGTCATGGAGGTTCTGTTTGATAAGGGGATGCTGTCTCATCTGCTTATTCACTACTGAGTAATAAAATGCCTTGAGCTTATACCTATATGTTTTTTTTTTTTAATGTCAAGGTGATTACTATGAATTCCCACAAACAAATTCTATCACAAGGAAAGACTGGCTATTTTTCTCTAAAATTCATTGATTGCAGATCTTCAATTTATAGCTGTAATCCTAGTTCAGATTGTATTCTAGATTGTACTTTAGATTTAGGGTATTTTTCGTGGGTTTTTTAGTAGTTTGATATATAGAAGCTTCTGTGTGAAATCAGTTGGCTTGAAAGGACATCAAAGTTCATCTAGTGCATCTTTCTGTTGCCAGGCAGGAACATGTGTAGATATATCTCTTCTGACAGATACTGGTCTAGTGTTTTCTGAAAGGTTGCTAATGATGCTAGGGTTACGGCACCTCTCCAGAAAATCTGTAAGAACATTTCCCCATGTCCAATCTGAACTTGCCTTGCTGCAGTTCCTTTTTATTGTATGCACCACAGACATGAAAAAACACATTATTTCCATATGGTTTGCAATACCCCTTCTATATATCTGAAGATATTGTTGGGGAGGAAGAAATAGGAAAGTATGTTCCATCTTTTTCCATAGGTTATATATTTTGTGTACTGTGTGCTGTTCCTGCCTTGCATTCTCACTTTCACCTTGATATTATCAATAGCTTCACTAGCACATGTATCTATTGTTATTCTTACTGTGCTTTCATTTTTGCCTCAAGCACTTGGAGTTAGAATCTTCACAGTGAGTAACTTTTGATAGTGAAACATCAAAACTTGCTTTTATATTTAATCTAAATTATTTTATTCCCTTGTAAAGACACAAGATTTCTAAGGTCAGTACAACAAAAAAAATGTTTGCTAAGTCACTGGAATTTAAATGTTGTAGTCTGGTATTTTTTAAATACTGATTTCCATTTTCAGCTCTCCAGAATGAAAAGCTATTAGGTACAGGTATCACTTGCATTTGCATGTGTTTTCAGGATGTCAAATCAGATGATGTCCTGCAGCTGCCATTCCTTTCATGGAAACAACTTTGTCCAGCAGGGCTGTGTATCTTGTCCCTCAGAAAGCTCTAACTTTGCATTAGCTAGATGGCCTGTGCTACCAGCTGGTGGAGAGTCTGAGCAGCATAATCCTAGAGCAGCATCGTGGAATAACTTAGGTCAGAAGGAACCCCTGGAGGTCTCTAGTCCAGCATCTAGTCCAGCAAAGGACTTTTTCTAGTTGGGTTTTGAGTACATACAAGCATCTGGTCTGGTCTGCTCTACGTGACATAACACAGAGCCAGCTGTTTCCCAGGAGGAGCAAGCCCAGTTTTTCCCAGCCTCTGCTTTTCCATGGTGTGCTTCAGCCCCTGGACAATCTTTGTGGCCCTGTGATGGACTAGCTCCAGATTGTCAGCAAGTCTCCAGGACTGGGGTGTCCAGAACGGGAGGTTCTCCTCCAGAGGTAACACCTCAAGTGGGAATAATGACCTTTCAAGCAAGAGAGGGAAAAAACACTTCTCTTGGCCAGCTGGCTACTCTGAGTGCTCAAAGCAACAATGTGTTGATGTAGACGAGATACAATTTTTGTATGGATTTAAAAATTTTAATTTTTTTCCCTTTTGCTTCAGGCTGCTTATATGAGTTTTCTTCAAAACAATATTTTTGCTTAGTCCCCACGTGTGTAGCTTGTATTTATAGAGTTCAGCATCACTTTGAATGCCTCTTTCAAAAAGTCTTTTCTGCTTCTTGCTATCAGTGCCCCATGCTTCCTGTGTCTTTAAACAGAGCATGGCACCTAAGGACCAAGTGGGACATGGATCCATTTGTAGGCTTGCATTGTCCAAAGCCTTTTAAGAAGGGGCCCTCCGCACATCTCATTTACTTCTAGAATAAATTTCAGTATTATTAACTGAATATTCAGATTATTTGCAGCACTCCTGCTGTCAGTGTATTAATACCTCCCTGCCTGAGAAGAAAAATGAGGCTTAATTGCACTGTGGTCAGCAAACTCACCCTTCTATTGAGAGCTCCACTGGCAGTTATGATGGGACATTTTCCATTTCATCTGAGCACACCCTGTTCAAGTGAGATAACTCAATTATGTACATATGTTACAGGAAGTACAGTTGTAGCACATTGGGGTTTTAAAATTTATTTTTAGACTTATGACTAAAGGGCAGTGTCAAAGTTCATGGTCTAAAAGTGAATATTTTGTGACAGTCATCTTATTTTTAGGTCTCTTGACTTGAAACAGGATTTCTCTTGGCTTGAATAGTGATCAAAAAATATACAGCTGTAATTTGCAGTAAACAATTAAATGCCTTTGTGGAAGCTAAATTTGCTTATGGGACATTCTAGTGTTTACAAATGTAAAAGAACAATATTTGACTACAATAAGTGGAAATCTTTCGAAGTTTGTTTGCTTAATTTTTATTTTCGTTTTGGAAGAGGAAGCTAAATTATAGTCAGCTTTGTAGTCCTGCAGGCATGATATGCCATTTTTTTTTCTTTCTCATTTCATTAGGTTATTTGGCTCTAAATTATATATATGTATATTTCAGATAAACTATACTGTTTCATAAATACAGCCCTAAAATATTCTTTAAAATAAAGCAAATCTGTCTCGTGCTTTGCAAATTAAAAGGTATAAATCAAGTCTTAAATAAAAGTGTCTTTGGCTCAAATTTTGATCTCTTTATTTTATGGAACAGTATCTGCTCCTCAAGCAGTCCTGATGTGTCTCTTTGAGGAGTAAAGCCCATCTCCATGTGCATAAGGCTATCCTAGCCTTGTCACACAATATTTAATTATGTTGCATTACTACTTCAGAAGATCTGCTCCTACAGTTGTTTAGGAAAAGATCTCAGTGTGTTTATCAAGGACTGAATAAAAACCATGGGATCACTTTGTGGCTGCTGTTGTTTAAGTCAAATGCATTACAGTCTGTTTTTGTGTAATGTTTAAATAAGTATATATGGTGTTGAACTACTTAATTCATAATTCTGTCCAGTTGGAGCCTTCAAAGGCTTACACCTTTCCTTTGAATCAACTTGGATACTAGTTGAAAGAGCATAGATAAAGACCTAAAGTAATTGCAGAATTCATCACTTTATTACTTTCATTTGTTGTTTTTTTTTTCCATATGCAAAATCTTGAACTATGGTTCAAACATAATGTTGCATTTATTGATTAAAAATCTGTTGCAACTTCTGCATAAAGACCAACCTTTGTTAACATCAATATTCAAAATCCAGACAAATTCAGAACAATTTCCCCTGGACATGAATTATTTCTTCACGCATTAAAGACAAGAGGAGAGGGCAAGGAAGGAAAATCCCAGTAAAGGTCCTGTCCTGTCTTTTAATTTGGCAAAAAGGAAACTTGGTATTCAACATAATGAGCTATGAAGCTTGGGAAATATGCAGCCTTCCTGTATCAGTGTTTCTCTCATTCTTGTGCAGTTCTTCTACAGTGCAGAACAGTGCAGTGGTGTTTGGTGATGTATGAGCAGTCTTCTGTAGCATCTGTGCAGCATCCTGTCTGGAGGGATGTAAAATGCAGGTTCAGAGGGGTGTGTCCTCACTGGCACCATTAAACAGTGCAGTTCCTCTTTTCAGGCAATAGCAGCAGTGAATGGTGTCTCTACCTTCTCATTTGCCTTTTCAGAACATTATGAATGGCAGGAAACTGCAATGCTTTCCTTTTCCTTTGCAATATTTCATATATGTATGGAAGTTTTGTTCAAAATACTATTTTTATGTTTGTTTGAGCAAAAATAGTGCAGTTGTACAGGCATGACAGTGGACAATGGCATTTTTCTCCCTGCTGGTTTAGAAAACAACCAAAGCTTGGAATTAACTTCTGAACAGCTTTCTTGTCAAGAATAAGTTGTTGAAACTGGCACAGGGGAGCCCATTTTTGAAAGATCTGCTTTCTGGTGCCTCAGCCTCATCTGTGCCGTATCGGTTGAGTTGTCTGAGCTTGAAATCAAAGGTGGAGTAGAGCTGGTCAAAGTTTGTCTCTCATGTGTCTGCTCATTCCATACAAGTTTGTATGATTGATTCCCCAGCCTGGGAAACTGCACCCAAGAAAATTATTTTTTAAATATTTTTCAGCTACAAGTTTTATAGAATGATTTATTCTCATCTACAGAAGTTGCCACTGATGAAATTTGTCTGCTGCAGTGATGTCTTTTGAATAAACAATAATATGAGAATTTATACTTCATGTTTAGAACAGTAGTTTCCCCTTGTTTTGTACTGAAATTTAGGGTAGAAAAAAATCCAGAAATGGGCTTTGCATTTTTTGTTACTTCTTCCTCATGTAAAACTCCTATTTACTTTGTGCAAATTTTCTTGAGCATGAACTTTGGTGTTTTGACTTCTGTGTTAGTTAATTAAATAATTTTGTTTTTAAGAAGGACTTGATCAGTAGACATAAATCTTTATAATGTAATGTAGTGGTGTAAAACTGATCATCAGTGGTCCAGACAATCTTGTGAATTTTGGCAGAACAAAATCATGAGAAAACTATTCTGGCTTGAATTGTGCGAACTACATTCTATTTCAGGCACCTTTTTTTACCCCCACACCAACTTTTTTTTTTTTTTTTAGGCTTTATCTAATTTCCTAGCATATATTTGGAAGGTTAAATAGGTGGATCAAGTTATTTTGGTAGTGCTATTTCTTCCCAGTGTCATTAAGCCACAGCAGCATAGCAAAGCAACATTTGAGCACCTCTGTGTTTATTTCTTATGTCAGACATCAAAGCGGAAGGCTCACATTTAGGTCTGATCCCACCCATATTATTAAATGTTAAGATTATGCCAATACTGTTGTGAGTTAAACATAAATATAAATTGGTGACAAAACATTTCTTAATGTTAAACTACCTCAGATTGCCTCAATTGGCATAATTAGACAGTGAATGTAATTTACATGTTGAGCAGCAGAAAAATTCTTCCTTGTACTAACAAGGATACACTAAACAATGTCTCCAGCAAATTTCCCTCCCTTAACATCCTTCGCTTCTTACGTTATTGTTTAATACACTTCCTAATCCTAAATTAGTGCAGGTAGTGCCAATTTAGTACTATTTGGAATGCATGCAATGATTGCACATTTTCTTCTTACTGACAGACATGATAAGGAGATTTTAATTTCTGAAATGAACAATTACAGACTTGTTTTGCTGTTGAACTGAATATACAAATAATTATGAGGAAAATACGCAATGCTCCCAGGAAAGCCTCTGGTTTCCAAGTCCAGTCCAATTAGTAAAGAAGGAAGCTTTTTTACACAGCTTTTATCATGGTCTGTTTCACTGATCAGATAGAGATTTTTAACAGAGATGGGACTGAACACTCTTCAGGTTGATAGATAACTAAGTATAGAGTCAATCTGTTATATTGATTACTAATTAATCTAGTACAGGTTTATAAATATCATCACATGTAACACGCTGAAAATACAGAGATCTGCAGTGCTTTGAAGCTGCCCTAGAAAACTCAAGATAAACATTGAAAAGCTTATTTTTTTAATTAAAAAATATTTTGTCTTGCCTATGCAATGTTGTTCCTTTCTGTAGGTATATCGAACAAGCAGCTGGAATATGCCTTCTGGAAATTGGCTGAAACATGTGGCAGCAATGGCTGCAAAGCCCTCTTCAAAATAGCCTTTACATGAATACAGAAACTCTCCATTGGGAGCATAGAAAACATGGACAAAGAAAAAGTAGACAATTTCAGGCAATCTTCACCCCAGATTTCTTTCAATATTTCATAGTCCAGTTTCTGTGTTTAAAAGCAAGAATATCCCATTACTTGGTTGGAAATATAAGATTTAACACAAGACCATCAAGTAATGAAAGCCTGATGCTCTCCTTATAAGGGGCATTTTAATATGGGGTAGTAACTTCAATGGGATTACACCTAGAATCCTAGAATCATGAAATCATTATGGTTGAAAAAGACCTCCAAGATCAAGTCCAACCTTGGATTGATTATCACCATGCCCACTAAACCACATTGTGAAGTGCCATGGCTACTTGTTTTTTGAACATTTCCAGGAATGGTGACTCCACCACTTCCCCAGGTAGCCTGTTCCAATTCAAACAGGAAAGATTGCAAGGCGAATATGGCATGGGAGAATATGGCCTATGAGGGCAGACCTTGCAGAGAGTTTGTTTGCGAAATGGTGGTGGTCACCTGAACTTGAGAACACTAGAAACTTCAGTGATGTTACTTCTCCTTTCTAATCTGCTCTGGTGTGACTGTATGTGCACCTTGGCTTTTATAACATTGTAGATCTTCAGGATTCAAGTCCTCTGGAAGACTTTGTTTGGTAAGATGCTTGTCAAGGGACTACTAATTTATCCCAGCATACTTATTAGTTTTATTTGGCCAAAATTAAGAGCACTGAAGATTATAATCACTGCCAACAGTACTATGAAGGCCAAGGAAAAATCCACAAGATTAATGTCCTTAAACACTATGAGCTTAAAGAGAAAATGGTAGATAGCCGAGCCAAATAATCATAATCCATATTTGTTGGGCAGCTATAGTTTTAATCAGCACAAAAGAAAGTAGCCAGAGATGCCCAGAGATTGCAGGGCAAAGCACAAGATTTCAGCTGTTGCCATCTCAGTGTATCTGTCAGAGCAGCTTCCACAACTGGGCCTTCCCCCTCTTCTTGGTGGACAGCATGGCTGAAAACCCTGTGGTGTAGGGAGGTGAGGGTCCCATAAGGTAGGTAAGCCTTCAGCAGGACTTAGTATTTGGTTTCTTTCAAAAGGAGCACTGGAAGACCATCTTACTATTGATTGAGAGTGTCACAAATAAATCTGAAGTGAACTGGTGATGATACAAAGGTCTATAACCTAAATAAACATAACATAATGTAATGTAACATCACCTCACACAAGATAACATAACATAAATATAGGCTGGAAGAGCGCAGATGCTAATTGTAAGGCAGATGGTGACATTTATTGACTGTAACATTTATTGATGGATCATTAGAAGGCTTCTAGTGCCTTGGCCCTTCAGTACCTACTGCATAGGAAACAGCCATAGTCAACAAATAGTACTGTAGGACTAAAAATAGCAGCTCCATCAGCTCACGTGGTCTCTTGCAAAAGCAGTCCAGAGAGCTCTTGAAAGGCTGATTGAGCCATAGATGTTCTGCCGAGCCCTGCTCCTTGCCAGGCTGGGGCTCTGGCCGGGTGCCAAGGGAGCAGGTTCCCAAAACCCTCCCCTGAGCATGCCCTGCTGTCAGTGACAGTGTGTGCAACCCCCAAACCCAAAAAAGCACGGGGGCGACCCAGCAGATGGTGGCACTTGCTGTGCTACAGGGAGGCAGCATTTTCCCCTTTGAATGGGACTAATCCAGTTTTACAGTTTTATCAAATGTATCCAGCATGCTGACAGCTCATACAACTGTGAATAAAAATCCTCTTGCAAAGCTCCTCAGCTAACCAATCCCATCAAAATCAGTTCCCCTTCTCTTTACCTCAGCAAAGTGTGGAAATCTTTTCATAAATACACTGATATTGTATAGTATATTCTGAGTTGTATATTTTGGTGCTCCTGCTCAATTCATTGTCCAAAAGCTTCTATCACCTGTGTTCTCTTCCTCTCTTTCATCCCTGTAGTGCCCTTCCATCCTCCCACACTGCAAAAATGTCTTCAGAACTCTCTGTCTACTGCCAAGGATTTTGGAGTAAAGTGGAGGACAGGCAGTGGAGTAGCAGGATACTACTTCACTCTGATAATCGCTTGTTTAAAAACAAAAGAGGCATAGATGTCTAGCAAACTTTTGTAGGGTTGAAAAATTTGAATACAAAAGGGCTCTACAAAATACGTCCAACGGTCACTACGTGTGGCTTTCAACTCTGTGAGCCTATATCTCAGAGAAGAGGGTTTTCTTCCATTAACCTAGTTTACTAAGTGTGTTTTCCAAGTGGCAATGAGCAAGTGTCATTAGCATTCACTCAGAGTGAGAGAATGGCTTTGACTGTGGTTCTGCTTATTTGACTTCTCTCACTAAACCTTATCCATCATGATGAATGCTTGGCCCATTTTGATTCTGGTAGGCATAACACAAAGTCTGCTGAGGAACAGAGCCTGGGTGGTGTCCAGTCCCTGCTACTGAGTCAAACCATAGAATCACTTCAACCTGCACATTATACACCCCTCTAAAAACAGCTGGATTATTTTCCCCACTCTTTCTTATCAGCATTGAAAATTTTTATGGCTAGAAGAACTAAATATATTTTTCTGATCTCCAGCATAAATTTATTCAGGACCTGTTTATATCCGTTTGCTCTTGTGCTAGCATTGTCCTGAAGCTGAAATAGCTGCATGCCTATCTGTGATATTTACCCACTGGTGTATTTATAGACAGCCCTCCTGTACCTGTTCTCAGGCTTTGTTTCACCAGGGCAAACAAGCTGAGTTCCCATAAGATCTCTGTCAGTCTTCTAATGACTCTATTGCCGTGTGATTTAGTTTTTCCAGAGAACAAGTGTCCAAGTTTCTGTGCTATAATCCAAACGAGTTTCTACTGATGACTCAGTAACACTCTTTCTTACATTTACTCTGCCCAAAATTCTTCATCAGATACAATTTAGAATCCAATTTGCCTTTTTTATGGATGGTCATGTCAGTCCCCTGTGATCAGAGCTCTTTGCAAATTGTTGAGCTCGCTGTTTAAAAATGTCATAGATTCATCAACTTTAAGGGAGCTGTGACAACTTCCACCAGCTGGGGATCTGCATCTGATATTTCAGCTTGCAAGACACAGCTTTCTCTGCGTCTGGCCTGAAATGGTGGAGCTCACTGCCAACTCCCCTCCCCCAAGCCCCTCTGCAAGGGAACCACTGATTTTCTTCTGTCCAGCCTGCAATTTTAAAAAAAACAGCTTACTCCAACTCATGCTAAAAAATATGGGGCAAAATCTGGAAAATACTGTTCATTCATTATATATTTGTTTAAAAATATCCGAGAATCTCAACTCCTTTTTTTTGTTTGTTTAAAATCAAAACATTTTCATTCATTTTAGTAATTTTGATTTCTCACCGTCGAATTCTTGTCTTTAATTTCTTTCTCAGTCCTCATTAAATGTGAATAAAACTTTTGAAATGGCAATTAAAATAGGTTTCTTCCTGTGGAGAGAGCCTAAGTGTGACTGTGCTGCTGCCTATTGTCCTGCTTCATTTCTTCCTTTCTCAGGTCTATCCTTCATCTTCTGTGATTTAGACTAAGCCCTTCATGGCAAGTACCTCTGTTTCATATTCATCTCTGCCTAAAGCAGAGACACTTGCTGGTTTCTGAAAGTATAAAGAATGTAGCGGATCAATGCCATTATCCTGAACTGCACTTAGAAGACAAAGGCAGCTCTTGAATTGATGCTCTCGGGAGCACAGAAGCAGAGCTACATTTTTGGCTACTGCAGACTTGCCAGAGGACTCTCTGTATACTTCCACCTAAAGATCATAGCCAGGGTAAAAGCTACAAAAGCACAAGTGATTGTGATAAAGCTTGTAACACAGGATTGTCTTAGTCGCCTCATCAAATCAAGCAAATGCTAACAGAAATTTTGACTGCTAGGGTTCAGATAGCCGAAGACTTGGCAGTAACCTGGGCTCTGAGCTCAATCAGAGCATGGTGTCAATAGGCTGCATTGATTTAAAGTAAAGATATGGTGACAGTATTTCTGCTTTTGGGTAGACCCTGAAGGCACTTGCACAGGAGGCAGTAGCGCAAGTGCACTAGAACCTTGAGAGATTTGAGATCTGTGATCAGGGGAAATAAATGAGGGACTTGATCATCTCTCTCCCTGCTGAAAGCTCTCCTGATGTTCAGCATTCCTGTTTTCCCCCAAACTCCACAACAGGTGCCAGCAGCCTCCATGAAAGAAAGAGGTTTAAAAGCACCTTTTTTCTTTGGAGTTTTTTTTTTTACCTTTTTGGGGATGGCTTGGACATTGGTGTGTTCAACACACTGAATTCTGTAATCCCTGTTTGAGAGGCCCAAGCCTGCCTGGGCACCATCGTGCTGCCCTGGAGCTGAGCACTTCAGTCCTGAGCATCCTGCTGCTGTTACCCTTGGTCCAACACCCTCTCTCAGAGTCCTGGATTTGTGTTTCTGCATCAGCACTTTAGCTGCTCTCTGTATGGTACTCATTTATTTATGCTTGATCGACAGGTGTCTCAGGACCAAAAACTTTGCATCTGCCTATTAAAGTACTTTGCAACTTGAAAGATAATTAAATAATTTGCTCTCTGTTGTGTTTTTGTTTTTTTTGGTTTTTTTAATTCATTGACACTTGTGCCAGCACCGTGCAGCTCATTGATCTGCCTTCCTGAGTTCACCAACACAATCTTTGGTGTGTGGGTTTTAACTGACACCTTCAGCTGACAGGTAGTCAATCAGCAGAAGAGAGAGCTGGTGATATTGAACTTGTGATAGCTGGTTTCAGGAACTGGGAAAGACTAGCTCCTCTACAAGCCTCAAGATACTTTTGAAAGGTACGTTTAAAAGACATGGAAATACATCTCTGAGTTTAACACAGAAGAGTGCTTTGTTGGGGTGAGGCTTTTACTACAGAGAGATGTAAACCTCCCTAGGCTAAAACTACAAAGATAATTGCATATAGCATGGGAATCCCAGCACAGAAATTGATCCAATATGACCCCTATATAGCTAATTACAGACTGTCAAGGCAATTTCTGTTCGTGCTGGACTGATAATTAATTAGTCACCTCCACACTGAAATCCTGACCTTCATCTGGCACAGGGAAAGCAGGGTTGTGTATCTGACCAAAGCATCTCATTGCTGCTCAGGGGCAGGTAGACAAGGTATTAACAGCTGAAAATGGAAAACAGCAAATGAAAGTCCAAAATGAAAGAATAGCTTTCTTTACCTGCTCCTTCCTTCCTCTCCTGCTCTCTTCCTCCTCCAAAACCTATTGCTCAGGCTAAAAGCCTAAGTAAAACTCAAGGAAGTATAATTGCCTTTTGAAGACTTCCAGTTAATTCACAGTGAAGAATAGAGGAAGTATCTCTCCTGGTAACTTCTTGGTCAAATTAAAAACTGGCAATTTATTCCTGCTGTTCTGTTTTTCAACTACTCACTAATCCATGGCAGAAATTTACCTTCTATCTCATGCCTACCTGGTTTCCTTAGTAACTTCTCATGAGAATATGACAAAAGCTTGGAAAAGACCAAATAACTTGTCAACTGCTTAATCTTTATTGATAGAAAATGATGTGTTGTTAAATCTACTAGGTTTCTGCTAAAGCTGCCTGATCTATTTCATAGAATTTTGCTTTCTTTCTTGTTCAAAAGATGTCCAGATATTATTAAACTGAAGGCCTCCTCCCTCCCCCACCCCCCCCCCCCCAAATTTTTTTCTTTGTCAGATTTAAGGCTGGAAGTTACCTACATACATACTTCATATCTATCCTTTGTTTATGACAGTCAATACCAAAATTACTTTTGCAGCTTTGCATAAATTTAAAATATTTTGCAAGAAAAGTGGTTGAAATCATCCCTCTCTGATGCCTTCAGAAAGAATTTAGATTATTTAAATAGTACCAAAATGGATGCTTGAATAAAGACGTTATGAATATATGATTTAGAAGCAACAGTAGGACAAGAGTCAGGTCATAAGAGAATCAGAAAGTCTTTAATTGTGAAACAAAGAAGAAGAAGGAGTGCAGATTTGCAATAATTGTATGTTTCCTTTTTTGTGTTACTTCAAAACTCTTGCAATGGCATGGGCTACACTTGCTGGATGGTGCAGATGCAAAATATCTGTCCTACAAGGCTGCAGTATAAATGGACAGTATTGGGATGTGCAGGAGGAAAGAATAAAACAAGGGACCTTTGCAGAGAGTTCAGGTGCTTTGTAGTAAATACCTTGAAGGGGAAAGTCTGACTAGAAAGGAAGCCAGGAAGGGTGTGGCATGCTCCTAAATATTTTGGGCGCTTCCATTTTTTCCTGTGAATGTCTGGAAATGGTTTCCCAACCTGTGTCAAGTTTCTTTCAAAAGTCTCCATCCACATGGTTCTCCAATGGCAAAGAATTGCCACGTGTGTGTTCTTCATAGGTAGCAAATTATTGGGAAGGAAGCTGTTGCTCAAGATAAATATGGAAAGGTGTCCAATAAAGTGCAGAAGAAGGTGAGGAGATAGGTGATGGATACCAGTCACTGATAACCTAGATATTGCTTATAATGGACCCTTTATGCTTTGTTAAGATCACTATTCTGCATTGTAATGTGTTGTTACTTCCATTGCCTTTGGATGGTTTTTCCCACAACATATATTATGCTCCCTACTGTAATCAGCCATGTGCTTTTCACCTTGTTCATGTTCTCATCACATCTCTCACATAAAAAGCTTCATAAACTCATGCCCATTGTTTTCTACCATGGGCCAGTGCCAGGGATGTCCCCCCTTGCTACTTACCTTGCTTGAGAAACTACTGGGGAGCCCCTCTGGGGTTGCTGAGGTAATAAATGCCTTCTGACCATTGCTGTGTGCGTTGTGCTTGTTTATCCCATCCTGCTTGAGTCTGGGTGGGCATTAATACTGGCAGAGGCCAGTCTGCTGCTCTCACCTCGACCAAACAAGGAGCAAGAGGTAAGACAAATTTTGGAAGAAGTATCTACATAAAGTGTCAGAATTTAAGAAAATCTAAACCCACAATGGGTTAGGAGGAGATTGAATGTTGAAATTAGATTGTCTTGTCTCAAATCGAAACGCACCCCTATCTTTCTGGGCTGGCCTGTGGTTTGGGAGGATATTCTGGGTCAGAAGAAGCTACCAGAGCTGCTGCTCAGGGACTGCGATGGTGGCGGATGCAGTATGCCAGGCTGGAAGCAGAGCAGCAGAGATGAGTTTGGGTTGGCATTATTCCCTCTACCTCTGCCTTGAAGGCGTTTGCCCCTCGAGGGGGTCAGGTGGGGCGAGAGGGGAAGAGGGGAGAGCAGGGGCTGCGGTGGTGTCGGCTCTCCAGGCGTGTGCGCTGCATCAGGGAGGCTGATGGCAACAGAGAGACCCTGGGAGCCCTCCCCAGCCGGCTCCTAACAAAAAAAATACCGATTGCTCACAGCGTCCTGTCCAAGCAAAGCCTTGAGGAATGGCTTTTGTCAGAATAAAAGGCGCAGGAAGGCTCTGTTTCAGGTTAGCCTTCACGGTCCTTGTGAGTATTTACGCTGGCTTCCCAGGCGGTGCCGCAGAGCATCGGGGTGGCAGCTGGCGGGAGGCGCTCGGGGATGGAGCATCCCGGCCGGCGCACGGCGGGGATGGCGCGC
>JAHLSL010000057.1:2473383-2487516 GCA_025920805.1 Petroica traversi | reverse complement strand
CCCCGCCGGGGACCGGGGGAGCGGCAGCCGGGCTGGAGGGGCTTCCCCCCTAAGGGGCCACTGTTCTGCAAGTGTTTTACAAACGCTCCGCACAGCGGAGTCCTGCCTGTGCACGGGAGATGTATTCATTTTGGGGGTGGACTGTGGACCCTTTCTTGCGTGCCACGAGCCGGCTGCAAACTTATCTACGCAACTGCTGAACAGCCGGTGCTCACCTCGCTTGGGAGGTGATTCAGCTCATCCCTTCCAGCCTCTGAAGGACATTTTAGCGTTTGATGCTTAGTTTTCTTGAAGGCTGTTTTAGCGTTATTTGGGTCCTTTACTGTTCGGTAGCCTGTGGAGAAAAAATTCATCTTTTTTGGGGGGGCGGGGGGGAGGCTGAAAAAACGCGTTACAGCTCTAGTCTGCGTTGTGTTTGAAGAAAATGTACTCTGTCAGGTAACTTTTAGTTGTTCTGTGTGCGTACATAATTCCCATCGTAGCTCAGCTAGAGGGAGAGGGGTTTGGCTGTGCCTTAAAACTTGGGACAGTACCGTTGTCACACCTGACGTTCAGTAACGTACTGCACATAGAGATCCACATATTGACAAAAAACTTTCCTTGTGAGCCAGTCCAAGGTGGTGAAGAGAAGATTGATGAAGGTCATCTGCTATGCTGATGGGATGGCTCCTTGCTTGAAAATAACACTGTGTTTTCCACCTTTTGCAGTTGGCAGAGCATTCCACTCATTGGAGCCTGCTGACAGTGGGCTTTTGTTACCTTTTGTGGCTCTATTTCAAATAGTCTGCTGACCCACGAAGTTGAAACCCGTGCCTTGAGCTCAGCAGGACTCTAGGCTGGGCTATCCCCCTTTGGTTCTTCAGCTTGCCACCCACTGGGGTTGTTATTGTTTTGGGTTGTTCTGTGTCTTGACTTTGGACTGGAGTCCCATTCTGCACGTGTAGTAGATCCTTCCTGCCTCCCAAATTCACAAGTACATTAGGAGGTGGCATGGGGATGAGGAAACCCCATGAGAGCCTGCAGTGCTGATGGTGGGCGATGGAAGTGATGAGAGAGGGCACAGTGTGGCAACTCAGGGACCACCGTGGTGGCCAGTGGGGCAAGCTGGGACAGCGGAGCCACTGCTGCTGCCAGCTTTCCCTGCTACCATTTTCCCCAAAGTGACTGTTCAGGCAAGAGAGCTGAAGAGGACGTCCCTGCTCCCAATGGGCTGCAGCTTTGTGGAGATGGTTCATGAGGTGCAAATTGTTGTCCAGTGCACTGGGCTATGACGTGGGGCTCCAGAGCAAGCAAATGTCCTGTTCTGCCATCTGGGTGACACATGTGACGTGGGGCTGGGAGCAAGTGGGGTTTCTCTACCTGACTATCCACAGGCTCTGCCCGTGCCTCCTTGTCCCCAGGCTCTTTTGCCTGGTGGCACCAAGCCCAAGGAGGGTTTTGGCAGCCTGTTCCACAGAGCTGCTCCAGGCACGCTCCCTGAGCACCTCTTGGACTTTGGGTTCTGAGCTTTAGGGCAGAAAAGGTCTTTCCCCTTTTGTGTAGATGTCAAGCCTAGTAAAATGGGGTCCTGCACTCAGTCTGGGGAAGGAGCTCTACTGAACTACAAAATAAACAGAAAAGCATGACAGAAATAAGTGCTAAAGGAGTATTTCCCAACTTAATGTGCTTTTCTGTTACAGTGGAGTTGGGGACAGCTCGGGTAGTGAATGGAAAGCTCTCTTTCAATCTCAGAGGAGCAAGCACCTCTCATGTTGGGGTGGGGGTCCCTTCACAGCACCCACTCGCAGAGGAGGGTTTGCAGAGGGGCACAGCTCCCCTCAGCCAAGCTGACACGCAGGGAGCTGTCACTGGGACTCATCTGGAGCTCGTGGTGCGACAGCACGGGGTTTGCACGGGTGGTGTGCGGGCTGGGATGGCAGCCAGGGCGGGAGGGAGGCTGGCGCCTCGCAGCCTCCCACCTCCCCGAGCCCGCCCCGCATCGAGCCGGGTGCTGGGACAGGCAGCTGCCCTCGGTGTCCCTGCTGACCCCGTGTGTCTCCTTTGGCTTTGACTTAGTTGAAAGCCTGGGGAGAAATAGCCCTTTAAAATATTTTTCAAGGGGATCTTTGGGTTTGTGAGGGTAACTGTACTTATTTCCATATATTCACAAAGCATTTTTGTAATTCACAGATCTGTCTGAGAGATTCACAAACTCATTTTTCCACCTAACTTTGTAAATATTTTCAGAATTTATATCCCATACCTCTTTCCTCTTCTCATCTATGTTATGTCTGAGGTGTTTCCATGTTACTTTATTCTTTTTCTTTGTTTGTTAGTAAAAGATATAAAATTTACATCCTTTCCTGTGCCGTGATGTTTTTCCAAGTCTTTTTTGCTACTACTGTTTGTTATGTTACTTTTTAAATACTGAGTGCATTTAAAATATAAGCCTTTTTATTCCTCATTTGCCATGAAAGTCTGCAGTTAAAACTGGACATTTTTGAAGTCAAAAGATACAAAGTTTGTCCCACAGATGTAGACTGATTCAGTTCTTAAAATCATTTGAGATCATAACTTTCTATAAATATCTGACATTAGCAGACACTTTGAAGACTCACAGAGCTCATTTTTCTGTAAGTACAAAATAGTAACTAAAACCAAAGAGAACAACAACAAAAAAACCCCAGCCAAATTATCAATATGAAGGAAAGTTTATCAGCTTGGGGTGCTTTTAAAGATGTTTTCTAGAAAATGCTATAAATGTACTTCTTTATTTAAAAAACAGATTAGAAAGAGGATTCAATATATGCAGGAATGTAGTAATACATTTTTTTTGGCATTTTGTGCTTTTTAAAGCCTCTGGCTACCCTGAGAGTAATTAGTAGAAGATTTTTAATAAAATAAAGATTGTGTGACCATAAAAGGAATCAAGAACTTGAAGGTCAAAGAACAGAATTTTCGTAAGTCAATAAAACAAATTAGTGTGCTTCAAGGCTGGTTAGTATATTCTTTCTTTAGATTGCTGTGTATTTGTACACCAGCATTGCAGAGAACAACCTAGAGAGCTTCTTGCCAGGAAGTTTTGGCTGAATTTGTTTACATTGTAATCTCTATCTTGAACAGGAAAGGACAGATATTAAATTCACTAGATTTCCAGAAGGCAGAATGAAAATACCTTGGAAGGTAATGTTATTACAGGCTGTTTCTTATTTTTGGGTTCCCATTTAATGTCATAATCATTCCTTTGCATTTTGAAAGAGACCATGACAGGGTAAAACAAAATAGTTGGGTTAGGCAGTGCAATGGTACTGCTCAATAACCTTGTCCTGAGCACAGGAAATGAACTAAAGTGAGGGCAATTATTAAAAATACCCCATGTAACATCAACAAAACTGACAACAGCTTCCCTGTCCAAACCCAGCCATGTCTTAATTTTTTAAAGCATGGAGATCTTTACTGAAATACAGTTAGCTGATTTGCTCCAAAACATAGGGAATTGCTGAATTTAAGTAATTTGAATGAAAAGACATAATTTCAAGTTACAGGATTTCAACTTTGTGTGGTAAAACAGAATTACTTTGATGGCAGGGAAAGGGTCCCCATGGAAGCATTGCAGCGCAGTTGCCTGCTGCTTAGATGATTTTCCTCTCAGAGATCATTTTCCAAACAGATTCCTCCATCGCAGACCAGTTTGACCCACTTTCAACGCTGTAAACAGAGATCAGAATTGGAGCGGGAATTTTCCTTGTCATATGAGGCTTCACGCTCCATTAAGTTTTGTTTGTACTTTTATTTTTGGTCAGCTGTTCGACAGAAAGCGTCGTTTTGAGGGCAGCTTTGTTCCGTTTGGGGAAAACAGGGAAGGCGCATCGGGGAATGCGATGCAGCAGCCATTTGACACCCGTGGTGCCTCCCTCCCGTCTGGGGCTCCTGGAGGGCACGGGAGCAGCTGGCTCAGTGCTCTGCAGCCAGGGATGGGCAGCGTGCTGGGCTGGGTGTCGCACGCCATGGCCCCTCTCTGTCGAAGGGACCGTCCCCAGCCGCTGCACCGAGCGTGGGATTGGAGAAGCCAGGAGCTGCTCTGCCGCGCGTGGGAGGCTGATCCAAAACACAGGCGCTTCCTCTGCTGCTCCCGCGCCGCTGAGGTGGGAGACGGGCGGCACGGCACGGGGCTGGCCTCGGGAAAGCACACACGGGGCTGGATGAGACTCTGTGCATGGCTGAAAGGAAACGTCATTGCTTTTCCCTCTGGAGGATTGGGTACTAGCGTTGACATTAATTTGGTTATTAATTGGGGTAGTACCAGGGCTGATGGCAGCCAAGATTAAGATCTTTGTACAAATACCTCATGTATCCGTTTGATTCTCTTTTTAAGGATAGAGGTCTTTGGCTAAATAAGGTGTCCTGAATTGTAATTCGAGAATAAATTAACTCTTTGTGATTCACAAGGCAAATGAATTGTCGTGTATGAGCACAAGCACTGAGAGTCACAGTATCCA
Source organism: Petroica traversi (assembly GCA_025920805.1). Taxonomy (NCBI): domain Eukaryota; kingdom Metazoa; phylum Chordata; class Aves; order Passeriformes; family Petroicidae; genus Petroica; species Petroica traversi. The sequence continues at coordinate 2,483,038 of JAHLSL010000057.1, read as the reverse complement.
AAAGGAGGGTTTGGGCTGCCACGTGTGGCAGCCATGTCACCAGCCTTGTCCCTGTGATGAACATGTACTCCTATGGCTCGGGCAAAGGGAGTTAATGTTCACTTATCTCTGATTTCACACATAAATATCAGTATACTTCTCTCCTGGTGTGAGAAAGTGTGACGTGAACCTGGTATTTCACGTGTTGTAAAGAAAGAAGAAAGGGAAGGTGTTTTGGAGCCAGAGTTAAGAACAAGTGACGATTTTTGTAGCCCAGTATCTTTGCAGAGGGTGCAACACTGGCTGTGAGTGAATGTGGAACCCAGACTGAGCTGGAGAACATCCCACCAGCAGTGCAGACTTTGCTCCTAAGGTGGAAATTTACAGCTGTTAGTTGACCCCGAGCAACCTATGCTTCAGAGTTTCTTCTGGCAGGATATTATCACCCTGAAGCCTTGGTGAGGCTGTTGGGATCTGCCTGGCTGACTCCAAAGGCTGCCTTCACTCACTGAAATCTGTTGGGAAGGTATTGTGGTTGGTGGCATTGCAGCAGCAGCAGGAGGTCATCACAGGGCTAGCTAGACCTGGGAGGCAGAAAGCAAAATCTGCATTTTAATGTGCATATGCTCTCTTCCCTCAGCAACAGTCCTCCCAGGGAGATTATTGTGCTTCTGGCGACAATAATACATGCTGGACAGGTGTGCTTGCCATGGCTGTGTGCTTGGGGAATGCTGGTGTGCCCATCAGGGCTGTTGCTCCAGGGTGGATGCACAGCAAGGACAAGCCGGGAGCCTGGGGGAAAAGTTATCCCAAACAAAGTCTTTAGAGTGCCTTTTTCCTGAATACATGATGTTCTCCTCAGTGTTACTGTGAGCTTCGTAGGATTGTTTGGTCCTGTTACAGACTTGTCATTGACCGTGTTACTCCTACTGCCTTGTGAGAGCAGGGATGCATGAATGCTTTGAAGGAGAATGCTCTTGCTTTTCCTGTCTATGTACTGACTCTGTAATTCTGGTGACTTGAATATTACCCAAAGAAACATGGGCTGCCTGTGCTCATTGAGAAGGCAGAGGACTTATATCTGTGTGCACTGCCTTTTTCCTTGAAAACCTGATTCTGTCAATGCATAAACATAGACAGAGTTAAATAAGGGTGTGCCAGATCCTGAGAAGAAGGGGCAATTAAGGAAACTGTTGATGATTATATTGGTTTTTGTGAGAAAACACAGAAAAATAATGTATTTCAGCTGGTCTTACTCTCATTAATGTATTTTCCACAATTTTTATATACATTTTTTCTATGCCTGTACATAATATGGACAACAGAAGAAGTGATTCTTTAGCCCTCAGGTTACTGCTACCCAGACTATCCTCCAAATGCTGTGTCTGTGTGGAGAAAAGGAAAAGCTGTGGGGATGCTACCAGCATGCTCCCCTCTGGTTACACTGCATGCTAGTGGCTGATGGCACCACATTTTTCAGCTGAAAAAGTTTAAGACTGAAAAAGTTTAAGACTGTAATTCCAGTTTTAGTAAACTGGATGTCTGGCTTTGAAACTGAAGTTTGCAAACTAGGTATGTATGTATTTATGCATACACACAAACGCATGTATATTTATATATATTATATATAATATGCACATATATTATTAAAATCTGGCTATGAATCACTGAAGGGAATTCAATATTCACCTTTCTTAAATAACAATTTGTTTAATTGTTACCCAGTGGCTGTGATTTGATGAGCTGGAACTTTAAAACATTTCAAGCATGACAGGGCTTGCGAAAATACTGTGAGCTGGCAGCACTGAAGCAGTGTCTTGCACCTTGGCTGGCTGAGCTTTAGTCCCTGATCCTCAGCCAGTGTGACACTCCTGCTCTCTCCCTCACTTTGCTGCCAAGAGCAAAGCCATTTTCTCTCCACATATCTGAGTGGGATGTGGTTGCTGCCATTACCCACCACCAGAATCACAGAATCATAGAAAGGTTTGGGTTGGAAGAGACCTTAAAGGTGATCTAGTTCCAACACCCCTGCCATGGGACACCTTCCACTAGACCAGGTTGCTCAAAATCCCATCCCTTGAACACCTCCAGGAATGAGGCATCCAAGACTTATCTGGCAACCTCTTCCAGTGCCTCAGCACAGTAGTTGTGGTGGGGAGTCGAGCAGGGGTGGCCAGCTTCATCTGCAAGAAGTTTCCATCATGCCACTCCTCATCACGGATCACTGAGACCCTGTGGGCAGGGACCTCTGTCCCTTCTTGGCCGCTGAAACACTCCTTGGGACTGGGTGCATTTAATACAAGTCTCCATTTTCCTGCTTTGCAGTGAGTGCTATTGGATGATGTTGGCAGCTTGCCCAGAAGAGAATCCATCCCTTCTGCAGGGCTTTGGTAGTCCTATGGAATATTTTCATGGGGTAGGGGGAGGGGGAAAGCAGTAAAAATCATATACCCCCCACTGGTGCAGCTGTGCTGTCAGAAAAGTGCTTTTGTTGGCTTCGTTAATGTCACTGGGGGAAGTGGTACCGTTAGACTGGCAGAGGAATTCCCTCTCTGGCATATGTTACATCCACACTGAGGAGCGATGCCAGCATATCTAGCAGCAGAGCTCTCCCAGTGTAAACAAACCCTGAGTGATTGGACTCCTGAAGCCTGAGCTTGCACTGCATCAAAACAGCGATGTTCCACAGGAAATGCTGCAGCGTTTACGTGACAAGGGGTGCAAAATCCCTCCCCATCAGCCTTCCTTCACAGGGAATCTCTTTGGCTCAGTTCCTGCCAAGTCCACACCTGGAGCTGCACTTCATCAGGCTTTTTTCATGCACTGACTTCAGGGAAATACACATCTTCCTGTGGACGCCTAATGCTGCCACCCCTGGAGCTCTGCAGCCTGAGGCTGATGATGCTGTTTGGGGTCAGTTGCATGCTAGCTGATTTCCTCTTTTTCTTGAAAATAGCAAGAAAATAAGCAAAACTACAGGAATTAGTTCTTAGCTTTTAGGTAGGAAGGGAAAGCAGATTACCTCTGCAGCTGCAACGAGACTCACTTATGTGTACATATCACATCCTTCAGGCACACTCTTGTGCATGTGTTCTGGTAGGACTCCTGCCTAGTTCAGGTCACAAGGGGGGGGCCTGCAAGGATCCTAACAGCAGTTGCAAAGGCAGCTGTCAGTCTTGTAAGTTTTAAGTGCATGGCATTCTCAGTTTCTCATGCTGTGTTGACCTTTGTTTTCTGTATGAAATATAAAAATCCGATGGAAACTTGAGAAAACAAAAGTAGTACATGGACTGCTGTGGTGCCCTTAGCCTTACTGCATTTGTATCTTAGGGCTGGGTTAAAACCTGCCTCATGAGAGTCAGTTTATAGACTTCCACAAAATCACAGAATCACTTAGGCTGAAAGAGACCTCAGAGATCATTGAGCCTTTGACTGAACACCACCTTGTCAACTAGACCTTGGCACTAAGTGCCACATCCAGTCTTTCCTTAAACACCTCCAGGGAGCATGATTCCACCACCTCCCTGGGCAGCCCATTCCAATGCATCATCAACCTTTCTGTGAAGGAAAGCCTCCTAATGTCCAGCCTGAACCTTCCCTTATGCTACCCTATGTACTGTGATGGAAATTTAATCAGGGTGCAAGGCAAAGTACTTCTACTGCAAAAAACATACTGTTTTCCTGAATATTGTTTAATTCAGGTACATATCTGAAAAGATGAACTCAAAACAGCTGAATCAGTTCTACAGTGTCATTTTTGGAGGACAGATTAATGGAAAAAAGTGGCTCTAATTTTTGCATAAGGTCCTGTTTATAAAGGCCACAAGACTCATCTGGCATTTTAACCAAACCTAAATTTCCTTTGCAAACTTAGCTGAAGTTAGGTTTAGAGGGCTATTCCACTAAAGAACTGAAGCAGCTAAAGCAGAACATTTGTGTGTTTGAATGTAGGTCACTGTTAATGATGGCTAGTCAGGCAAAGGAGCATTTCTGAACTTGTGCAGGGGAAGAAATAAGAAGAGCTGGTTAAGTCTTCAGCTCACTAAAAGGGCTCCTGGTTTCAGATAGCACAGCAAAGTGGAAGTTGAGAGAGCACAGAGTGGTGGCTGATGAGTTGGTGTGGCCTATTGGACAGTAAAGAAAAGGTGATGGGTTACGTTTGTGCGACTAAATGTGGGATTGGAGTTGCTAGTTTGGAAGGTGGTGGTCTGTGGTCTGAGGTGGGAGAGATGGAAAGATGGAGTACAGGGACTGGTGTAGGATGTAAAGCAGAGGAATGTCAGATGTGGGGTTAGCCATGCTGGTGGCTTGGGAGTGAGGCAGTGGGATGTAAGAGCTGCTACTGCGGCTGTCACCAATAATGGTGTCCAAGGGCAAGAGGTTTGGAAATATTTATGCTCTGTCATTTATAAAAAATAGGCACTTACCACTTTTCAGAGAGTTGTTCCAAATGACACTCAAAGGACTCTTGTAAGTCCAGGAGATAACTGGAATTTGGGACACTAAGTGGATACCTGCTTTCACCTTCTGCTGTGTGTTGATTAACTTCATGGCTGGGTATCCTTCTCTGCATATAAGAATTTTAGGGCATATTGTAAGGTACCTTTCTTCCTCTTTGTATTGTATGCAGAGCCTAGGTGAGTCCTGGAAATGTAAAATTTTGGCGCCTTAGTGCATGACCTGGAGGAGCTTCAGTCTTTTACTGGATCTGGCTCTTACAATGTATGTGACTGTCTGTCTGACTGCCTGCTGCTATGCTTTCAGAGCATGGGTTCTCTCAAGCCAAAATACAGGTGTCTAGCACATGCTGACTGCTGTGCAGATTATTATTGAAAAGTTTGTGGGTTGCAGGTTTTATAGGGTAGGAAAAGTCAGTGCTAAAGACCTACAGTACTGCAGAAACTGAATCATGTTAAGGCCTGATGCTCTGTCAAGACACCTGATTTTAAAACGAATCTGCACTTGGTTGAGAATCCTGATCTGTGTTTTAATTTAGTTACAGCATCCTGCTAATGTGCCGTCAGTACGATGTGTGGTCGTTCAAGTGATTGGGCTCTACTGCAGAGATCTTTACTTATGGATGTGGAAGATGTGATCTTTGAAGTGCAGCTGTGCCTCCTGCTGCCTGGGAGGAGCACAGGGCTCCATCTGCAGTCCTCTCAGCCCAACTGCTCACTGGCTGTGGAGGAAGTGCTGCACCTGCTGTTGGTCTCTGGCTGTGGATGCTTCCTGGAGAAGCAGAGGATGTCCTCCTGTGTCGCTATGTAGCCGCTCTTTCTTTTCCATGCCTGCTGGGTGCAATTTATGAGGGCCAATGGTCTGGGGCAGAGCAGGAAACCCCAGTGCCGAAAGGGATGAGCCCTCTGGGCATGGGTGCAGGTGCAGGCAGGAGGCAGCAGCTGGGAGTGGTAGGGAGGGTAGGAACCTGCAGGAGTTGATGGACCTGCAGATTCACTACCCAAGCTAGTGTGGGATGGCCAGGCTTCCTCCTCGTGATGTTTTAAATCTCATTTTTATCCCTGAACACAAACCCTGGCAACAAATCCCAGCCTGTAGTGCTTGAGCAGGAGATGTTTGCTCCATTGGAAAATCAGTTGCCCTTGACCAGTCAGAGGGGTTGGAAGGAAGGGAAACACAGCTACTATGGGACTGAATGTCAATAGGACCCTTTCGTTAGCTTTGCTGCATTATGCAAGTATGGTATTTTTGCTGATTAGGTTGCAGTAATTCTCTGTGTGTACAAGGTGTTCTAAAATATGGAGAGAAAACTGTTTTATGCTGCGAGGGGAATCTGATGTAAAAGGCTCCAGGCAGGATGAATAGGATTTCCCCCTACTAAAGGCTGAGTCTTTGAACTTCAGACTCGAGCAGCCATACTCCTGAACAGGACATTTTAAAGTGTCTGCTGGACTTGGCTACTAGTTTGCAGCTAGTGTTACATTCCCTATTAGTGTCTGCTTTCTAGTAACTGAGATAGTCTTCTTACTGAGTAAACCATGTTGTACTTATTGTATGTTGTGCTAGATAAATAATTGATGTAACTTACATGTAGGAGCTGTGTTGTTACTCACTATTGTCCATCTAGTAGATTCCAGTGTCTATATAAAGACCTTGCACACTTCTCGCTCTGTGACCCATTTTGTCAACTTGTTCAGCAGATGAATGCAAGTAAACAGCTAATTTCCCATGCATATAGCTGAAGATGTCTCCTTCTTTATATTAATGTCTCTTGTTTACCTGAGATTGCAACCAAAGAACTGTGGATTTGTTTTTTACTCACTATTGTACATATTTCTTGCTTATTTTCTTCATATAATTTGCCTGTCAAAATGAACTAGTGGTAGCCTTTTTTATTTTTATAAGAACACTCCCGTCATACATTTTCTTGATGCAGTCTCTCTGCATTGCCATTTTTTATTCACTTGTTATGTTGTTTAAAACCATAGATTTAAACTCATCAAAAGGGGTGTAACATTTAGCTAGGTACCATCTATTTGCATTGCTCATCGGTCCCCACCTTTTCTGGATGGTGGGAAATGTACTCTGCTCCTTGATAGCTGCAGTGCATCACGTAAGTGTCCTCATTGAACTAGCTGTGGTTTCCAGCACTGCTCCCCGAGAGATTAAATCTTAATCAGAACCTGTCCCTGAACCACAAAGAAGTGGTTTAAACAGTGTCTGCTCTGAGTATTACCTTCCACTCGTCTCTTTGGATTCCACTGTGGCACCCTGGTCCCTAATTAAGAATCTGTCATGCCCCTCTGGAATCCTTGTCTTTTCTAATTACTATTAACCTTTTTTATTTGTTTTAGTAGAGCACACAGAGGTTCCAGTTGGACACTGAGGCCTCTTTGTACCAAGAGCTGTGTATACATGTAAGAAGTAGACAAACCCCAATAATGAACTAACGGTGTTGGTCAATGATAGGAAAAGAATGTAGCAAATACTGGAGAAGAAAATACGTAACCTCTTTATTTCACTGGCTTTATGTACGCACAACCTACTTTTTATTAGGTTAAGTAATTTTGGAATATCACCCTACTGTTATTTTGTTTATCCTTTGTCTCTGAATGTATTTGCTGTCTTTTAGGTAGACTAGGACTTACCTGCCTGTGGTGTGCTAGCATGATGTTCTGTTTCATCATGAATAGTCTGTGAGGCTGTAAATGTGATCTGTGTGAAAGGTCATGCTCCTGAGCTTCCTGTGACTGTAAAGGATATCATGTACCATATGTGTGACTTTATCATAGGCCTGGCCCACATAACTGCACTTCAACATTCTGTCGCAGGGCTGATTTTGTTCTTCAGGTCCCTACTGTGTTTCTCAGCTGTCTGTTGGAGAAGGTTGCCAGAATCACATTAAAATTTTCCAGGTAAATAACTGGGTTTGCTTCATTTTATGGGATCATTAACGCTTTACATTTCCAGCAGGATGCAAATGCTAAGTTATTTTTAAATTCTTTACCCATATGCTTCTCTCTTCTGTTGTATAAAAATGCTGCTGCAGCCACAGAGTCGAGAAAATGTTCCCTGCCTTTTTTATTGCTCTGAGGTATTTTCCCTGGTTTTGAGGGAAGAAAAGACATATCTAAAGATTTACTGTAACTTATTTTATTGTTTTAGGAAGATGATTTTAAACTGGAAACCTGCATTAGAGTGATGGTGAGACTAAGGCCTCAGTGGTGTATTTGGCATGTATTTTGAGCTTCCAGACCTGACAGGGAACAATTTGCAGGCATTGGGCTTTCTTTGCTTGTTGTTTCTTTAATCTTCAATTGAAAGTTTTTGCCTTTCTCTAATCATGTCTCTCCTTACCCTTCCCCCACAGCCCTTTTTTTTTGGCCTCTTTTCAGTTATTGTTCAGGCTTTTATGAATTAGATGCAGCCTCTTATAAGGTAGTAATACACGTCTGGGTTTCTTAGAATTACTGAGTTTAATGCATTGGCGACTTCGGGACATTTTGTGTTAATGTGGGTACATTATGAGACAAGACATTTGTGTCTTTTAAGAGAAACCTGGATTTACTGTGATTTCTTGGAAGATGTTATTTGTGTTTGGAGAGCAGAGGAAATGTTAAGGTTTCTCGGAATGAAAAGAAGCCTTGATTAACAAAGTAGAAGAAAAAGAAACTGGTGGGTGCAAAAAAGAGACAAGGAAGTAACACATGTCAAAGGCAATAAACCCCAGTTATTATGCAAATAGTTTAAGATAAAACAGTTATAAATTGCAACTGTTTCATTATTTTGTGAATATTAAGAACATATAGGAGAGAGCATACTAGGAGCATCAACACTGAAAACATTCACAGCATCCTATTCTAAGAAGGGAGGTGGGCATGATAGCTTTAGATTTCTTACTAGAATTTAGAAATAAATTAATAGAGCAATCAAAAAATGTACCAAGCAAGAGACATGAAGGTCGTGGTGTTTACAGGAAGGCTCTATCACCTCTTGTGTCCTTCAAACTTACTGAATTTATCTTTTGGGCTGTAGTACTTCCATAAGGCTTCTTTAGGATTCCCTTTACGTTTTAGTGTAGTAAAGGCTTATTCTTAACCCACAGTGGTTTATCACAGTACCAAACAATTTGAGGACTTTGAAGGGGGTGTGTGTATGTGTGCTTTCCTTGAGGAAAGGAAAATTCAACTCATTACCAAATTCCTTGTATTACAGACTAGTGGCTTTCATTTAAAACTCATCTGAATTTTGTGTTTAGAAAATGATAGTGACTTGTGTTTTACATTTCTTTGTGCCAGGTTCACCCTGTGATGCTGTCACATTTGTTAATTTTTGTGGCATCGTGGGGTCAGAGATATCTTATAATCATATGGGAGTGTACTACCTTGGTGGAATGTTTGGAGTCAACCTTATGTGAAGTTCCCAGTGCTCTGCAGGTGGATTATGCAGTGAGTTTATGTAACCTTGACATACATGTGCGTTTACATGTATGTAATGTAATCCTCTGAGTGTAATGCATGATCAAAGGCCACGACGCTTTGTTGCAACATCTCGGTTTCCAGCGACTTGCCAGTGCGCTTCTGTGCTGGGCTTTCCTCTCCTGACAGAATGAGGTGTCCAGTTTGGGCAATGACTTGTTTGCTAAACTACTTCATAGAAATAAGTGAATTTATTGTGAAACGATGCTTATGTGCACACAGAATTTAGTTAAGCTGTGGTAAATTAAGCCGTGTCCCTGAAGCCCTGGGGACTGGCTGCTTTTCCGTGGAAGGGCTACACTTTGCTTTCGGGATAGGCACAGGTTGAGCTGAAGGCACCGTCAGTGCGGCTGCAGAGAGCAGATGGCTGCGTTGCAAAAAGTGCCTTAGATTCAGTCAAGGTTTTCCTCTTTGTGAAGCTGTTTTTCTTCTGGGGTAGGAAGGGGCTGTTTAATAAACTACAGATAAAGGTCGTTCACATCAGACCCTGGAATTGGTAGATTATTAACTGCGGGTGCTGCTATTTTCCTTGGAGGTCTTCGGGGCGTTTCTGATACATTTCCTTGTTAGAAAAGCGATACCCAGGGGTGGACCGGAGTCAGAAGGATCGCACGGGCAGCCCCGCTGGCGACACCGGCCACCCGCGGCGGGCGCGACGTGCCCTATGCGCGGTCACTGCTCCTTCCGAAGAGGAGCTGTCCCCGGGCAGTCCCCGGGCAGTCCCGGGGCCGCCTCGCCCT
>JAHLSL010000057.1:2365623-2472983 GCA_025920805.1 Petroica traversi | reverse complement strand
AGCCGTGCTGTGCGAGCCGAGCTGAGCTGTGCCGGGCGGGCAGGGCGCGCCCCGAGCCTCTGTCACCGCAGCACCGAGTGCCTGGGGCTTTGCCTGGCACCGCTGCTCGGTCCCGGTGAATTCTTGGTATGTATAAATCGTGTCCGGTTTGTTGGTGGAATTGGCTTGGAAGCGCAGCGGTCGGCTTAGAGAAATTAAGTTGCCTACAGCCGAGTGAAATGCTAATTGGAGAAAATGGCAGGTGCTGGTTTTTCTATTTAAATTTGCGTTACATAAAAGCCCAGCAAACTGCCATCTTTTCCGAACGTGTGTTCGCAGGGTTGCAAATTAGGTTCTCGAATATTGCTGGTATATTTAGCTATAGCAAGTACATACTGCTGTCGAGTTTACTTGATGTTGGTGTGTGGGAAGGAACTGATGAGATTAAAAACAGGTTTTAGCTTCTCTGCATTGGAAAGTGAGAGGTATTGTAATTTCAGTTCTTGGAGACATTTTTTTGGGTGGAAAATTTGGTTTCTAGTGCTTCTGAACTTAAATTAATGTAGTGTTGCCTTAATTAATTCACAGGGTCTTATGTTATCTCTGGTCTTGCCTGTGATTTTGCCAGGCAGTAACAGAATGTCATTAAAAAAGACTCTGATTGCCTTCCTGAGGCCTCTTAACAGTGAAATATCATTAGTGAAATGAATGATACTTGCAGGACTTGCCCTTAATCTTAGGTTTCCCTCATGGATAAAGGTGGAAATTAAGACTACTTTTAGCACTCCTCTTGTGAATAAGTCCTTACATTTTTACCTACCTTCCCTTCTCCATTCCAAGTGCATAGAAAATCCCCTAGGATTTCTTGGGAGAAAAACCAAATTAAATAAAATATTCAGAAACCAGTTCTGGGTTGAACAGTGCATTATGTCAAGCATTTTTTTTTTTTTTGCTTTGGAGCAGCTGTCACTCCCATTTTTCTTTTCTAGGGCCACATTGAGTTTTTCATGCTTTCAACATTCATGTGTGTGAGCAGATCCAAACTTGAAGTGGTAGACATTTGTGAACTGGAGAGGACTGGGGAAGGAGGTACTTCAAATCTCAGTGCAGAAATAAATTGAGTGTTGTAAATATTAAAGAGGGGTGGAAATAGCATTAATATTGTCCCCTCCCCTTTACTAATATCCTTTATCAGGTCTCTCACAAAGCTTGAGGCCATTGCAATTGTGACAGGCTGGGACTAGTTACAGTTTGGTTGTAGTTTCAACAGCGTTGCAGTTTGGTCTCTTTTCTAGTTGCAGAAAGCTTTTGTCAGCTCTTTTCCTTGGGGTGACAAGAAAATGAGGAAAAACGATTAAAAAAAAAGATAATTTTGGGCTTGTTCTGAGAGCCTGAATATTTTTGGGAATAGTCAAATTGTTAACCTGGCCTCAGGGGCTTCTCATCAAGACTGCCGGAAACACCTTTCCTACGTGGAGGTAACTGGCAGTGGTAGCTTCCAGCTCAGCATGCTGGAACAGGAATTACTCCCAAGCTACCAGAGTTCAGAAGCTGGCAGGAAGGGGCACAAATGCTTGAGCTTATGGAGCTCTTGTGCATGTATTTATGGCTTGTACATTGTCTGTTCCCCGTTGTTTTCTCATTAATTTTTCCAACCCCCTCACTGCGGCCAAAGATGACAGCAATGGCAACCCGGATTCAACCAGGGGGTAGCTGGCGGGGGCCTCTTGGCCATCCGCTGCTGCTGGGCTCTTTCCCTTCCCTCTGTTAACACGGTGAGTCAGCCCTGGAGAATGTGTGCCTTCCTCCCTGTGGGAACTGGGGCGATGCCACAGCTCCCCTGTGCAGGGTCTGCGTAATGCTTCCTGAGTGGCAGCCAGGCTTAGACTGCATTGGTGACGAGTGTGAGGAGCATCTCTGGAGCTGCTTTGGGGATATTTTCAGAGAGGGCAGATGAGCTGACAAGGAGTTAGTGGTGAGTACAAATATTTGACAAAGGGGTGGATGCATATGTGGTACCTTAAATAATAGAAACATTTGGACAATATGGGTATCAGAGTAAGCTCTAGGGTGATGTGGGGAGATGTGACATTAATCTGTGCACTGATGTGGTGCTTTTCCTAATAAGTATTCCACCATGTGGAGTTTTCCGTGACCTCTTGAGCCTTACATTGAATGTGAGTTATATGTAGTTGGATAAGATGATGTCTCTATGTGTAATTCTGTGAGCCTGGTAAAAGCATGGTAGTAGTGAGATTAGCCTAAGATCAGCATTGCACAAGCACTTTTTGCTCCCAAGTCTGAACTCATCTTGGAAGTAGCGGTGTTGTATTTTTATGAAGCCATGTCAGAGCTTCTTGCCATGCTGGAGCTCTGTGTGTCTCCAGTTTTGAAGATTTTGTTACAACATGTTTGAGAATTTGATAAACTGCTGTGGTTAATGGAAAGTTGCACAGCAGTAGAGGGCTGCTTAGAGATGCTTTCATCTGCGGATCCTTTTATTAGGGGACATGATAACTCCGATTGTTTTCCTACATGTAAAATAAGGGCCAGGGATGAGAAAATCTGTTGGTTTGGAAAAGTGCTAGTGTCTGAAGGTTGTTAGTTTCTTCCTCTTGCTTCCCAGTAAGTCTGGGCTATTAGAAAGATAATAAAACAGAAAGGGTACTTCAAATTCTAATGAGAAGTATTCCTCTTCCTCAGAGGAAACCAATGGCTTCCTTCCCACACCCCCCCAGTATTTTTTTGGTATTTAAATGTTCCAGAGAAAAGAGAATGCTGGAAGCTCCAAATTAAGTAGTCTTTTTAAACCAAAGCATGATTCCAGAAATGACCAGAAGAATCTTCTGCAAGAACTGGGTTTTTAAAATTATTTTTAATACAGTTTTTTTGTACGCAGATAAAAGGAACTGAGACCTGTTAGTGAAAAAATGTTCCTAAGACCTCCACCAGGGACTGAATTTCCATACTTTTTCCTGCTCTGAAAACCATTGGTGTTTCCTTAGAATAATTGAAGTGTTGAGTAGTTCATTCTACTTTGAGCCTTCAGTGCTGAATGTCTGTATAGATGGAACGGACAGTAGAGGATTGTGTTGTCAGTTCACAACTTACTGTGCACCTTTTCCTTAGGCAAATAGAATATTTGCTATATACTTCTCTTGTAATTTTTGCTCTGAAGGCTGTTTTCCCACCCAATTTTCTCTTTGGGTGGGAAGACATTTAACTATACTGCCTTCTGAGGAACGTGACCTGCTTTTCAAAACAGGGTCCTAGATACTTCTTGTACCTGATGGACTCTGTTCTAGAAGAGTATGGTGGATATGAATAGTTAAGAAGGAATTCATTGCAGGTGTATCTTCCACAGAAGTCTGGGCAAAGGAAAGAAAAATGATGGCTTATTTCTACCTGAGCCCTAGCAAGTTTTGCCATTATGATTATCTTGTACCTGTGTCATGTTACTCTAGTTTTGTTCTCTTTCAATAGAGCTTGAGCTGTCTGAATACAATGCTGTCTTTTCTTATTCTTCAACCAGAGCTATTTAACAGGCCCTGGAGAAATCACTGTATAGTTCAAAAGTAATGAAGTTTAGGGAGCAGTTGAATGTAGAATAATAAACAAAAATAGGTTAATGGAAAACCATGTCAGGGTCTGCTGTTGAAAGGGCAGAATGCTTGATATATCCCTGTGAACAATGCCACAGTCTGTGAGATCAAGTTCCGTAAGAAGCATCTTGCAGGATTTTTTTGCTGGCTTTCATCAAATAAAAGATTAGTGCTTGCTTATCTACAAATATCTAATGTTAACAGGTTTCTTGAGCTCAAAAATATTTTGTATTTCTGACTTTTATACTGATGGGTAAGATAGCAACTATTTAACGGATAAAGGCAAGCCATGGATTTGAGAACCTTTTCTCTACCTGCCAAGAGACCTGCTTGCCTCATTTATTACAGAGGCAGCAATGCCAAACGCAGGACTTGATTTTTATAATATACTAACCAAAGAAGAAATGCAAGCCTGGTAGTCTCACTCGTTCTGAGGAGATCCTGTATTTATATGTTATAAAATCTCTTGTAGGAGAGGGATTTGCCCTTAAGGTTCAGAACACTACATGCAAATTTGTGAAATATAATTCATAGCTCTCAAGATTTTATCAAGATATACAGATGCTTGTGAATGTCTATAATGGAGCTCTGGCCTTGGGGAAAAGTTTGTAAGGGGTGCCAGTGTCACTCTGTTAGAGTAGGTAATCTTTTGGGAGCAAGGGTGCTTGTCTCTCTTCTTCCTTCACACCCACCCCTACCACAGCAGTTCATCTGTTGGGTGCTGCTTCTTTCCTCGGAGCCTTGCCCACTTTTTTAGGTTATTATGGCTATGATCCTACTACCAGTGTGGAATTGGAAAGCTATTCTGCCAGTTGGCTTTCAAAGACTTGTTTGTGTAAGGAAGGTGTAGAGCTATGCTGCTGTGTGGATGGACTTGGCTGATATTCACTTGTCAGTGAATTAGGAATAAACAGGTCTCTAGTATTGAAGAGCTTTATGCAGTCTTATGACTATGATGCAGCAATTAAATAATCTATTTATTTTTTCAGCCCTTGTTAAGACTATCATCTTTGTTTTGTCAAGAACAATATTCTTTAGATTTGCTCCTGGTTTTATTCCAACACAATGTTTTTCTAAACCAGAAGGTGTGCTGCCAAATGCCTTCATGATTCTTAAATGTCATAAACATTTTCTAGAGTTTCAATGTTTTAAACTTACCATTCTTTGCTTACAGACTGTACATTAAGTTTTATTTGGAGGCTGAGTTCTTACTGGTGTATCTTCAAAAAAGAAAAGTTATATCTTTTAAGTAAGATATGTCTACTGTATTCCTTCCCCAACTCCCACCCCAATTTCTACTTGTTCACAGAATTATTCTGAATATATTTCAGATATTGCTTACAGTGAAGTGCAGTGTGTCACTGCAACTTCTCCTGTACATGTAGACATCCAACATATGACTGATTTTTTTCTCCCTCACACCCTCAATTTCTCTCCTTTTTCTCATGTGTAGATGGGATTTTTTAAGAATGGGGAGTCTATTGCTTGACTATTTCATTATTTTCATAAGAATGGCTTCGTGTGATACAAAAAATTTTTATGATGCACAGAGTAGCAGGCCTAGGATTGAGACTGTATTTCATGTGTTTACCAATCCTTTGTATTCCTATTGAAGAGAGGCTTGAATGCTACTTTAAAAAGTAAAAAGTTTGAATACTACTTTAAGGGTGTCTTACAGATAGAATGGTACAGTTTTCTTTAGTAAAACCCGGTAAAACAAATCTGCATGGTAGCTTTTCAGATCCCTTTTCACTTAAACCTTCCTTCTCTTTCTGTAAGAATTTATTCTTGTGATTCAGCTGAGTTTGTTGCATCAGCATGGTATTGTGCTGTGTCCTGACTAAAGTGACTCCAGGGGCTTTCATTAAAGAGGAAGAATGAACCTCCTCATTGGGGTACATGTTCAAAAGCACCCGATACACCGTAATTTAAAAAAGACTAGAAAAAAGCTATCAAGTAACAAAGGTGGATTACAAGTGTCTCTTTGTAACGAGTAGTGTAACAAATAGCTGGGGATTGTGATAGTTGTTTTGTTTGGGTTTTTTTTGCTACTTGAAGTCTCTGTTCAGTACTTTCCAAGTAAAAGATAATTTTTAAATTTTGAATTTGAGCATGAATATTTTCATTCCTACCAGTTCTTTTGTATTGCATGATTGCATGTACTTTGAGCACAAACATGTAAGACGGTGTGCATGTAGAGTCTGGCACAATGGATCTATCATGGGTGCAAATTCCTTTCTTTGCTGCATGAAGCTTTTGTGAGGGTGGGTTTAGCATGTCAGAATACATCCAAAATGTCCCAGTCATGTCTTGGTGGTCAGCATGAACACGGCAAGTTGCAGTGACACAGTGAATATTAACCAGTCCTCCTATTTTGGCTAGGATTGAGTTAATTTTATTCCTAGAAGCTGGTATAGTGCTGAATTTTGGATTTAGAATGAGAATAATGCTAATAACTCACTGTTTTAGTTGTTTCTGAGTAGTGCTTAAACTAAGGCAAGGACTTTTTAGGTTTTTGTGCTGTCCTGCCAGGGAGGAGATTGGGGGACAGGAGGCTGGGAGGGCACCCAGCCAGGACAGCTGACCAAAGGGATATCCCACACCATGTGGTGTCATGCTCAGCACTAAAACTGGGGCAAGGTGGCCGAGGGATGTCCACCTGCTGTTCAGGGACTGGCTGGGCCCTGGTCAACAGGTGCTTTGCATCACTTGTTTTCTATATTCTCTTATTGTTGTTGTTATTTTCTCTTACTTTTCTGTTGTATTAAACTGCCTTTATCTCAACCCATGAGTTTTACCTTTCTTTCCAATTCTCTCCCTAGTCCCACTTGTGGGAGGGGGCTGGGGGATGAGTGAGTGAATGGCTGTGTGGTGTTTCACTGCCTGCCAGGTTAAACCACAGCACTGGTATAGATCTGTTCAGAGCAGTTTTGCAAATGAGCAGCTCTGTGGTTTCGGAGAGGCTTCTGTGTAGCTGCTTCATTTGTGGTGTTTGTTTGGATCTTGAGAATAAAATGATCCTTCATCTAGCAATTAAAATGTATTGCACTATTAATTGAGAATGCACAGAAGACTTCAGTGTTATGCTCAAATATAGCAAGAAGATTTCAGTGCTTCATTGATAGGAGAGGAGTTAATGATGTGAGGGAAAGTGTTGAAACTAGGAAAGTTGGGATAAAAGGATGAGTAGAGAGAATTGCAGAGTTTTGAGCAGAACTTCAGTCCCTAAGGTGTAAAAAGGGATTTACTGGTTTACACTGTTCTCCTGACTTGTCGGAGGAGATCAAGAGAGTCTTGCTCTTTGATTTCTTTAGCCTTCTCCTGGCCTCCCTCTTTGTGAAGCACAGTGAGGAAGGGCTTCTCTGCTGGTTTTCTGAAGGGTGGGAGCTGTGGGAAGGGGGGCCCTTCTCATTACCCCTGAGCAGGGAGCAAGCTGTGCTGAGGTGGGGTGGATGCCAGGTGGGAAGGCAGTCAGAGGAGAGCAAGTGAGCTGCTCTGCCCCTCTCAGCAAGAGAACAGCAGGGACAGTAGAGGAATGGAGATGGCATCAGGACAGTGTGGCACCTGCTGCGAGGCCAGTGCTCAGCAGGGAAGTGCATTTCAGAAGCCCGGTCTCGTTCCTGTCAGGACCTGCCTGCCTTTTCACTTCCCAGAGGATGGCTATGGTCTTGTTAGTTGCTGTTGTGGTTTTTATGAATGCCTTGTGAAGTTGGACTTAGGAAGTCTCAGACTCCCTCCCTACACACATACTTCTTCTCTTGAATGGTTTTGAAGAGATTTTTTTTTTTTGGTTGGCAAACATACTAAAAATAGAAATGTGGATAAATCTTGCACTGTACAACTACAATTGTGAATACTGAACACAGTTACATTGTTATTAGGTGTCAAATTATTTCCCAAGCATGCGTGTGACAGAGGAAAAAAATATACAAAATAGGTTATAGGTGGTGGTATATTGTGTGAAGTAAACTTGAGTACCTGCAGACCTTAATGACATAAAGTTGTTTTCTTAACATATGCTTTTAGACTAAGAAGGTCCTCAGAGCTGAAGTGCATCCTGCAGTATGTGAGATGGCAGTGCTAAGTCTCTGCAGGAACCTGGAAAATTTTCTCTTCTTGTGACAATGACTGTGTTGCATCATTTTGGCAAGGGAGGAATTCTGGCAGAGCAGTTGCTTTGAAGCTTACCTCAAATGAGGACTATACAGAAGAGAGTCCACCCTGGCAAAGCAGGCTGCTGCTTTTGTTTACTGTCATCCCACCAGAATATTTTGATTTTACTTTGAACTTAAGAGTCAACATAAATCACTTCAGTTATCTGTAAATGATGGAGTACCAAATCTAGGTCTTTTATGAGTTGCTCTGGTTTCTTAAGTGCTTCCAGCTTTGCAACTGTTCCTGACTTCTGCTTGCATGTAAATATCTTGGTGTGTGTGGGAAAGGTGATATGTATTCTGCTGTGGAGAGTAGTTTTCACAGGCATGGTGGTGAGAGAGGAAAAGCACCTTGCTCTAATTAAAAGGAAAAGAAATATTAGAATATGGTGATTTCTCCATTTCCTTAAGGGGAGTTATCTTACTGTGCTCAGCTGAATACACAAATGGCTCTTGCACTTGCATGTTTCAGCTTGAGCCCTCTATTTCACTGTAGTTAACTGTGTTTAGATGTTTCATCAGATGCTGGGCTGATCCTGTCAGTATTACTGAGAGCTGGAGTTTGCCTGTGTGAGGAGCAGCATGCTTTTTTGACACTTCTAGCTTTTCCCAGGTATTTCTATTTTTCAGGAAATACCGAAAAATCCAGGTAATGGGGAAAATTGAAGTACTGAAAGCCTTGGAGTCTTGTTTCTGAAGAGAAGCTGCCTTCAGCTGTGTGCCTCACACTTTGCCTCTTGGAGTCAACAGGATCCAGCTGGTTTTGGGTAACTTGGGGGCAGGTGTGGAGGGAAATTCAGCTATGTTGGAAAATGATGTGGTGTTTTCAGTAGGTGGCAGTCCTTCTCTGAATCAGTCCAGGGCCAGTGGTGAGCCTGGTGGCAGAGAGAGGCAGGGAGAGAGGAGAAAATGAGAGGGAGTAAAGTTTTTCTGTCAGTGCCATCTTGTGGGCCAAGTGCAAACACACTGAGCTCTGGTGCCTTGGAAAGAAGAGGGGCTGTTCCTCCTGGTGCAGGGCTCTCTGCCTGGCTCTTGTCCTCAGGTGGCTCTGCCCTGCTGGCAGCTCTCCTAGGAGCCTGTGTGTGGGCAGCCCAGCAGCTGCCCTCTTTACTTTTGGGGCCAGCAGGGAGAGGGTGAAGCTTTCTTGGGATACCCTTTGCTTTCTGAAGGGCTGGGGCTGGAGGCTCATTATTAGCAGATGAAATCCTGATTGATTCTTTTCTCCCCAAACTTCAGCTGAAGTAATAGACTTCTTCCTGTTTTTTTGACTGTTGTTGGTCATGCTTCTTGGAATGGAGGGTTTAGAAACTTCTTTAGAATGGAGGGTTAAGTAGCAGTTGCTTTGAGTCCAATTTACAAATATTAACATTAAATACCGAGCCAAGCTCCTTTGACACAAATCCTTGATGCTGCTTGTTTCACCAGCCCTAGGAAAGAAGTGTGATGGTACAGCTGCCTTGGTTTATATAATAGTAAAGGAAAAACTAGAGATGGGGGAATCCAGAAACAAATGCATGCTATAACTAGCTAATGTAAGGGCATCTTCACAGATCCTCTCCTGCCACTGCTGAGTGATTTTTTTTTTTAAAAAATGTATATATTTTTTTTTTTAGTTATTCCCATGCTCTTCACTCTTATCTTCTACCCCATACCTCTGATATTTTCCTTGAGGAGAGCAGAAGACTTGTTATAAGAGAGAGGACTAGTGATGGTTAGTGAGAATGTGGTGATGATATACTTGACGGTTTTTGCTGGATATTTACTTGTTAAATAACCTTCAAAATTCCTGCCTCATCAACTCTTCTCAATGTGATGTCCACTTTTGCTTCACAGGAATCCCTAGGCTGTTTTGCATGATGTTTTTTGGAGAGTATTGGCTGGCAGTGCCAGCAAAAGCAGTTGCCTTAGGCAAGTACTGCTGTAAACCAAGCTGCTGCCCGAGCTATAATTAAATAATTTCTTCTGTCCCCCCCCCTCCACCACCTTGTTTAAGTTCTTCTCTGAAAAATTTCAAGAGAGGGTGCTCTGGGTATGTGTTTTCCTGTTGCCCACCTTCCTGGCAGAGAAGGGCACACTGGTTTAGATTAATGTGAGTTGCAGTGGAAGCACCCACAGCAAGGCACCTGTCAGCTCCATGTTTTATATTCCTAATGGAGTTGTAAACTCTGTCAGCAAGTGTGTATTGCTTGTGTATTATTGTTACATCATCTTGATGAGTTTACTTTGTGTTTCACGATTATTTCTAAAGAAATACAAGCAGGAACACATCTTGCTTTATTTTTAGATGATCTCACAGACTCTCAGTGAACTGTTCATTGCTTCCCTGACAATCTGTGGGTTAGATTTTTCATTCAGGATAACTGACCCTCAGAACTGGATTGGTTGAGTGGTTGGCACAGAGGACACAACAGAGAAGGGAGGGGTCTAGGATGTACTCTTTTGACAGCAGTAATCCAATCTAAAATCAATAGACCTTTACATACTTTTTTGGAGCAGCTTGTTCTTCAAATGTTTCGAGTTCATTCAGTCAGTGCAAAGCAAAGAGACTGGGAGAGGGGGTGGAATTTATCACACCCCCCCCCCACTTGTTCACTTAATTAATGAATAAAAATGAGGTAGGAAAAAAGGCAGTTCCTATTTCTTAAGTCTCATAGCAGAAAGTGCCTGGAAGCCCTTGGTTTTAAATCATCAGGCACAAAGTTTCCTACATGTTGAATTAACTGTTTTTTTGTTCAAAACATACTGAAGTGCCTTTTTTGGGGTTCTATGCATGTTTTGTGTGTTTATAAGCTTCATAGAATGCCTTCAAAATGTGCACTTTAAGGAAATGTTTTGTCTAAAAGCAAGCCTCTGCAGAAATCATGACATAGTTCTTCATATTTTGTTGTTCAATCAAAGACTTTGTTGTTAATGCATTTAATTCATGTATGTTAAAGTATTTAAGTATGTGGAGATGGGGTAATCACTCACTTTTTTTCCCTTAAAGATTGATGCCAAATGTTTAGGAAAGTGTTTGAATTAATAACATGAACAGGATGTTAATCTATACTAATCTAATCATTATTTGAATAGGCCATTTAAATCCATCCACCCTGTGGGCTTGTGAGCAGCATAAAGTAAATTACAAGAAAATGCATTTTCACACCCTTTGCCTTAGGCTAGTTCTTCAGCCTGGTGTCACATGAACATTTTGCAAAAGATAAATTTCATGGATAAATGCAGCTAAAGTTATTTTCTGTACTTGGCAATAAAACTGAAAGAGCAATTCTTCATTGTTAAAATACAAAGTTGTAGTAATTACTTGACTTTGATATTGTAAACTGCTGATAGTTAAATTGACCGCATCTACGTATTATTTATGGCCTAAGTTAATTAGTTGGCTTGAAGGGCTCAGCAGTTTTGAGGATGCCAGTCAGCTAGTTGATGTCTATCCTGCCTGTACTTGCTTATTAAGATGGCTTATCTTTTAATGTTTTTTTTGTTAATATTTCCTAATAGAGGCATTTAATTTTCAAATGTCACTATAGCATTCAAAACGAAGTGAATGAATGAAATTTTATTTATAGCTGCTGTCAGCAAATGCAGAAGAATTTACATGTACTTTTAGAGCACTCCAAAAAATCTCAGGTCTTGGGAAAAGGACACTTTGAGATGGAAATGAGAGACTTGTAACTTAAAATGCTGCAGTCTGTTGTCCTCAATTGACACACTCAAATGGATATGATTTAGGGTTGTTTTGCACAGGTGTAAATAAATCAGCTTTTGTATTAGTTTAGTTTAAAATAGATTCAGTGGAATATTTATCTTTGTATTGTAAAAAGATTACAAGACTAGAACAACTGTAGACTTAACTTTTGCACACCACACTTTCCTCAGTTCCATTTTTAATGTGGCTGTTACTAGGGCTTTGACCAAGAAATTGCTATGCCAAACCCAAAAAGCATTATTGGGCCCCCTTTCTATGTGCAGTGTGGTAAATAAGTAATTGCTCAGTTTTTTTTCTATGAACCTGCCTGGTTCCAGCTGGAAAGCTGTTCATTGCTCTTCCTTTGTTGATTGGATGGTCTCAGACTTGGATTGAATATGAGTTTGGAGGCGGAATTAGTAGCTGCTGTATGGATGTAGTGCTTTCCACAATACTTTTTTTGGTTTGGTTTCTGAAGGAGTGGTATTGCTCTTATTTCATGGTGCCTGAGCTGCAGCATTGAGTGTCTGTGGTGTGACACAGCTCCTCAGCTGGAGCTGTGAGTGCAGAGCATGGCACAGAGCAGGCTGAAGCCAGGCTGTGCTCCTGGAGCAGATGAAACATCAGTGACACCTGCTATCACTTGTGTATTTCTTGCCCATCCATCTTCGAGTATTGATACTTTACAGGCTCCACGGTGAGATGGTGCAGGAAGGTCTGCTGGTAGAAGTAACCCCCCTAACCTGCTTCCTTTCCTACCAAATTGACCTTGTGGAGGTCAAAGAGCAGTTGGGGCTGGCACGAAGGGATGATGGATTATTGTACAGTGAATATGTAGACTGTCTTCAGGTGATCCTAGGCTTAAAAAAAAAAAATTGTGGGAAAGGAAGTTCTCTGTGGCAGCTTGGTGATGTGTGGGAGATTTGCTGTGTCTCCAGCTCAGCCTCTGCACCTGAGCTGTCAGTTTATCTGCCAGTGGTGGTAAGCTCAGGTTTCTTCTTTGTGCTGAGCTGGGAAGAGATGGGCATGTTCTCAACTGCTGTGTTTTCCAAGTGTTGATAGCAGAGGGATGATACGACTTGGCTTCTGCACCAAATTCTTAGTAACTGTTTGTTTCTCCTCTCCCATTCTCTTTCTTGTTGGCTCTGTTTTTCCACTTGTGTTTTGAGTTCTGATCTCCCTTTCTGCAGTGTTTTCCTAGGTGACTTGCCTCTGTTTCCGCACTTCTGTCATTCCAAGTTTAGCATCAGCTGTCTAATCCTGATTTCTGATGTTTCCAAGGTCAGTGCTGTCTCTGGTTGAAGAGACAAGTATTTTTCTCTCTGTTCCAATGCTTACTGCAGACCCTCTCTGGTGCTAACCAGGTGCTGAGAAATACTCCAGGAAAACAACTGGATTGACTTCGTCTTTAACCATTTAATTTTCAGTTTGTTACAGCAAAGGAGGTGACGGGCTGAAAAACTAGTGGGGAAGGGAGAGTGCAACTTTGTAGCTGAGAGTGTAGTTAAATCAAGTGGGTTTTGCAAAGGCTGTGGGTGTTTGTAACACTGCCCTTCCCTTCCCCTGGCTTCAGCACTGTCTCATGGATCCCAGCTAAAGTTAATTATGGAGAGGCTTCCTTTTATAAAAGCCTCTCCAGAGGATAGCCTATGTTGGGTGGGATCAAGTCTTTAGAGATACAAAAGAAGACAGCATTGACTGAGACATCTCAAAAACAGTTTTCTAAATGGAAGTGAAATTTATTACTGGCAGTGTCATTCTTTGTCTGCCATGCTCCCTGTCCTCATTTCTGGATGTAGGTTTTGTTTTGCATTGTTTGAATTGGGCAGTTGCTCTTTCTTAGAGGTAAAGCTTGTCAGACCTCTACTTGTGCCTCTTAGGACTTGAACTGTTGGGAGGATGTACTGTGATGCTCAGTCTCAAATAGAGTCTTAATTGTTTTACTTCACTCTTGAAGTAGTGAAGTGCTGAAACTGGATTGAATTCTACCTAATTGCTGCCTCTAATTGCTCTCAAGTTCAGTTTGGTCTTGGTAGTAGTTAAGGCAGGTCTCATCAAGGAGTGTCCTCACTACCTACTGAATGCTAATAGTTTCACTAGATAAACTCCCCAAGGGAAATCACTATACTTTAATGGCAGTGTCTACCCTTAGGTAACTGTGGTGATGCTTGAAGTGAGATACGCTGAGGTTTGTTTGAAATAATCCCGATTTTAATATTAAGACAACTTTTTCATCTTTGTGCATTTCTTTTTCTCCTGTAGAATAGGGAGGCTTTGTAGTCCAGAAAGGAAGCCTTGCCTGTCCTGCAAGTTAATGAAGGATGTGAAATCACAGCATCAAACTATCTCCTCCTTTGTTTTCCTGCCTTTAAAAAAAGCCTCTCTGAGGGAATTTATGCAAGCAGATCCAGCCTTCTCATGGGCAGTGAGCTGCGGTTTGTTTGACATTCGGGCAACATGCTCTCAAGCAACTTGGGGAGACCACAGCTGCTCACCTGCTCTCATGGCTGGAAGAGTTTTTGGCACACTACCTTGGCTGTTAGTTGGGCTGGCAGGGTGGCACTGGGAAGGAGATGATCTGATGTTGGAAGACCCAGTGGCTTCTGGTACTGTGGAAGTTCAATTGTTCAGAAAGCACTACAATCATGGAGTTTAGGGTGGTGAATTGCTGTGAAGCAGGACTTGAATTGCTCTTGCATGATGCAGATATTGCATTAAGGCTTAACTCCATTTTAAAAGGTATCATGGAGTTTGGGATTACGGTTTGAATGTCTGTCTGAAAGGAATTGCTTGTAAAAGTTAGTGTGGAAACCACAGCTGCAAGCTTTGAGCACAGTCCTCATGGGTGAATTCATTGTTGGGGTATGCTAAAACTAATTATGTTGAAGGGCACAAATGTGAGGAGTGTGTACTGTATACGTGTATTGTTTTTATCAGTTGTGTTGTACTGAGCAACAGTCCAATCAGTGCAAAATAAGGCAGGCTCTTCTAGAAGTCTGGCAAAGGCTTGGGCAAAACAAATTCTGCTCGGCAGATTGGTAGTATAGAACAAGCATATTCAGTCAGTTTTTAACAAATGAGAAGTGCTTTTTAATAGTTACTTTGTGTCAGATTTTTTAAAACGGTATGCTTACTTCCAGAGCTACTGTTACTAATTAGAGGTTAAAAAGAGTGTTCTGTTGATATTGTTCACTAAGAGCTGTGATCTGTTGGAAAACTGCAGTATTTTCGTAACTTATGTTTTGTTAGCTTTGCATTGTTTCTTGCAGTGTATTTGAAAGGGTTTCTCACCCACAGAGGTGAAATTTTTTAGTTTTGTTTTTTGGAACACAATTTACTTTCTCGATGATGTTATCCATAAAGATAAGATGCTGGCAGTACCATTTAAAGTAGCAGTAATATTTGGAGATGACTTTGCTGAAGATTTTTAAGGAATTCCACTTTGTTGGAACCATGTCTTTGCATTTCTAAATGCTTCTGGAGCATCCAATTGGAAAGATTTGCTTAACTTTTTAACCTGTTTCTAGAATGGCACATTCAACTTAATTATCCATACAGGGTGTGATGCTTCCTTTTGCCATATACAGAGCACCTCCAAGTGTCCTCCTCTGGGGCTGGATCTTTGTGGTCACTGCCCTAGTTACTGCTTTTAATAAATGACCTTTTACTTTTCTATTTCATTGCATTGGCATATTCTGTGTTAATTAATCAGTATGTTTTGCAGTCTGCTTGTCTTGTAAAAGTTGATTTCCAGTGCTGCATGACTCTGGGAATAACTGGATCTCTGCTTTGGTGTCACAGCTAAAAGGTTGAAGTGTTGAGACTAACATAAGTCACATTAGTTATCTCAGCAGGAATTTGACGTGAGATTTTTTGGGGAGTGTAATGGAAATAATCTGAAAAGGATTTATATATCCTCTTACTTTGGCTTGTTCTGAGACTTGTGCTAAGTGCCCATGTTGCAGTCATTTATGGCTTTATAGTGATGAATTGTATTTCTGAGGATGCTGTAGATCTGTGTGGTTTGGTTGGAATTCTTTTATCTGAAAGCATTATATAAATGATAGTTTCAGTTTTAGATGCTACCCTGTAGGGGTTTCAGTGGTACTTGAGACCTCATCCTTAACTCAGCAAACTTGACTTGGCGTATTAGAAAATTGTGAGCCTCCCACAGAAGTCCCATTAGTATCAACTTCAGCTCCACAGTATCAGCTGTGAAGATGGGTCAGTATAATAATCCATAACTTGTTCTTCTAGGCTAAGGCTGACTTTTTTGTGGTATTTAAATAGCAGAGATTAAGTGGGGAGAAAACTCCCACGTGTTAATGCATCACATGAAATTTTTATAACAAAATGTTACTTCTATGCCATAACTTTAACATATTGGTATAATGATATTTGGAGCTGTTTCTTCTTGCTAATCTCCTTGCTATCATTTAAGCCTAGGCATAATTGCTAGCTAATTTTGAAGTGGTGCAAAGTTATGTCAGTGTTTAGGTGGTGCATTTAGTGGTATTAGCATTACAGTGTTTGCTGCTCTTAGTGATGAACAAGGTTTGTTGTACATCTTTTGCTGTGACTATGGGCTACTCATGTGAAATCTGGTAATCCCAATAGTCCACAGTCTTAGACACAGCCCTGCCACTTTCTGTAACTCACCCTGTGATTCTTTGACCAGATCCCACACTGGAAAGGTGTGGGGGTACACCTGTGAGTGGAACTGAGTCTGCACTGCCTATTGGGGTAACAAGGTGCAGTTAGACTGAATCAGGTAAAATGTTCTGTCTTCTCTCAGAGGTAACTTCTGTCTTGATATTTCTATATCTTCCAATATGACAGCTTAATTGCTTAGCTCAGATTTATAATCCTGTAATAATTGTGAAACAAAATTTGATGCATGGTTTTGAGAATTTGGGGAATAACTGCTAATTACTGTTACTCAAGCAGTGTGTTTTACAGAGGTGTTTTTTTTGTTTTGTTTTTTTTTGTGGTAACTATGCTGACATAAAAAAACCTTCTTTTGCCTAATTTGGTTTTAGACATTAAAAATTTTGAAATAGTTTCTCTGTTTTCAATGACCTAAGGATAACTATGCAAATTCAGATCAAAGATTATTTTACCTTATCTTGTCAGATGCAGGTCTGTGGTAGTTGCCTTTAAAAAATGGTAAAAAACTCAGACAAGTTGGTAAAAATAGAGCTTGATACCCTCTGTTAAATCTTTCCAGCTCTGACAGTTCATAGCTGAAGAATTTCTTGGATGTTAGAGATGTATCCCAATCTATTTGACAGCTTAGTGGACCTCCTTCTATGGCTTATTTAAATAGCTTTCTAAAGCTATTTTGAGCTCTCTTTACGTTCACAGCATCCTATGGCAGTAAGTTCCATGTCTAAATTATGCATTTTATAATAATTTCCTTTTGTTTGTTCAGCTGCTGCAGCTGGTGGCAATGGGTGCCTTTGTTTTTGTGTCAGATGTTCTCCATGCTATATGTGAGTTCATTTGGCATTAGGGTACTGCACTACATCCCATCTCTTTCCAAGATGAACACATTCAGTTTACTTTTTCCTCATGTGAATACCATTGCATTAATTTGGTTGGTTTAAACAATTTACATCTGTGTACCGTTTCTTGTTTTGTAGCATCACAGTGGACCACAGCTGTATTTAGGCTACAGAAATACTATGGAAATAGTAAAAAAGTATATTTGTTGCTTCTGTCTTTTCTAATTTTCCATTATTGTTTTTCTTGGACTTTATGATTTGGCTGATTGTTGATCTGAAGTTGTTACCTCCTTGTCATATTCTACCTGTCAGTGTGAATAGCTAATTGAGAACTCATTTCTGCACAAGTATAATGATGGAATTTTGTTTTCTACCTGTTATTTTGCCTTGGGATTTTTTGTTGGCACTGAATTTCACCCCCCACTTTAATGTTTGGCCATTGACGACATTGTATGGTGGCTGTTTGCTGTGAGTTCAAGTTTTTGGCTAGTTTAAATGATTTCATGTCCTCATCAAAGTTCTCTCTTCATGCCTTTTGTGAAATTGTGGGTGCATTGTGTTGAGTAGTGTGTCTCCTGAGTTGGATCTCTGTGGGTCACTTTTGGTACTCTCTTCAGTGAAACCTGGTTGTTTATATACAGCTGCTGTTACTTTCTTCAGTAGCACTTCTAAATCTTCAAGAGCCCCTTTATTTAAAATAAAACGCTTATTGCGTTGTCTTTTCAAAGAATAGTCAAATGTGATCTATTAACTGAACCCTATTTGGCTAATTGCTTCAAGATACATAGAAGCATTTTGGAAACACTACTTTCTTCTACCAAAGCAATGTTAATTCTTTTCCATTCCCCTATTTATGCAGACTTCACCAATTCATTTTTTTGTTGTTGTTGTTATTTTCCCCCCGTTACAGCTTTTATTAATTTAACAGGCTTAGGCATTTGTTTTCCTGGTGTATAGATCTCTGGATCTCTTCCTTTCCTTCCTTCATTGTTCTTCAAAGGCTTGGTTCATGTTTGCAGCCTTCCATTCCTCTGCTGCTGAGGCTATGTCAAGTATTAAGTTGCTCACTGTAGTCAAAATTTCAGTTTAGTGTCTGAGTTCTTTTACTGTCAGGTGTCATGGAGTCCTGGCAAATCACAAAGATGCTGTGCTTGGTCACTTACTATTCTGTGAATTTTAGCATCAAGATGAATTATATTTACAGCAGTGCCTGGGAGAAATGCTATGTTTAAAGGGAATGGAATAGTCTGCCATTTCAAAACTTAACAGAACTTATTGCAAGAAAATGAAGGAATTGAGTCTGTGTGAGGTGCAGATAAATTGACTCTTCTGTCAACAGAAGAGATGAGTATATGAGGTCAATAGGATCTTGGTAATAGGCAGCATGGAGAAAGTGGAAAGATTATTTTCTGTTTCTCCTTGCACAGGAGCTAAGGGTTACTCAGAAGAAAACAAGCAATTGGCAAGGTCATAACAAATGAAAGGAATTGATTCTTCACCAGGTAATTGAGCTGTGCAAATGATTTCTGTGGGTTTTTGTAGAAGTTGAAATTGGATCATTTACAAAGTGACTAAAGAAATCTAATAAATCCATTTAAGACCTCTAGATGCAGATAGTCCCTGAGACAAACTGTTGGAAAAAACCCTGGAGAAGTATTACTGTATAATATTTGCCTTCCTCTGTTCTTCCTTCTTGGCAAATCTGAGATGCAGGTTTTGGTCCTGAATAGGCTGTCACTGATTTTTTCTTAAGTGCTTGTCCTGGTTCCACAGATGGCATCCCTAGATGCTGTTGGAGAAGATTATGACCCTCTGCTAGAAATTCTTGCTGTTGAGGAGCAGCAGTTCCATTAGCAAAAAGAGCTCACACCAAAGCAATCTTTGCCAGTCACTGAACTGTTGTAACTTGTTAAAGGACAAGGTAGCAAACCTGAATCTTCCACCAGATTCCAAGCTTGTGCCTGTGGACAGACATTTCTGACCATACAGGGCATCAACTACCCTGGACTCCTCAGCACTGGGTGCCTGAATTTAGGTGATAGGATGAGGGGGTCTCTGTATTGTTACTGAGCTTGCTGTGTTCAGCAGGTGGCTGTAGGAAGCCCAGGATATGTTTTCTGGATCAGGATATTGCATCAGGCAGCACTGGTGAGGCCGTGTGAGCTGCCAGGCAGAGGCTGGACTGAGGACTCTGCTCTGTGAAGGTTGGAGTGGGAGGTGTTGTGTTTTGGAGAGGGCATTGAAGTTCAGGTTTCTGCAGTGGGGGAAGTGATGAGGCTGGAAGAACCTTGGACTGTGGAAATGAGACTGTTAAGAAGGAATTAAAATAAATTGTTGGGCCTGACTGTTTACAGTACCACCTCTAGCTGCCCTTGTCAGCTTGGCTACCCAAGCCCATCCTGTGGTGTATCACTTGATTAATCAGAGCTATGAAATTTGTGCAATAGCTAGTTTGTTTAAGGAAGTTATCTTTATTTTTTTATTTCCTTCAGATTGAATTCCTAGGCTATGAATAAGCAGAATTGGTGTGAATTGAATGTTTGTGGTTGCTTATAACCTGCTAGAGGGCATCTTTTATTAATTTGAAATGAGGAACTTTTAATAGATATTCCCATAAACATTATGTTTAAATTTCTTACAGAAACTTACTACTGAATGATGCTGGATGTTTGGCTGTGGCTGGACTGTAGCTAAGTGTTTGGGGATTTTTTTGTTTGCTTTCTTTATTTTTTTTTCCCTCTGACAGATGAGATATTTCTCTCCCATGCATTGGCTCAGGTGCTGGTCTTGTCTGATACTGGACAGGTTTAGCTCATGAAATTTGCAGCAAGCTTTCCACTTGCTGGATTAGATTTCCGTGAGTTCACTTTAATGGCCCCCTGAGTGATAAGAGTATAAGACAGTGTGAAAGAAGGTTTGAGATATTTTACTCCTGAAGTCTCTCACTGATCTGTGAGCTTGCAAATCCTGAGCAGGAATGGTTTGTCTAGACTCCTATGCATGTCTCTCCCTGAGTGTCTGCCTGGTCCTTCAGAGAGGACTTGTCTGGTGGCAAGGCAGCTGCTGGATGCCCTCAATTTACAGGCTGTTGGCGTTAAATTGGCTGAAGTTTTCTGTCTTCCTTGGCCGAAGACATTGGGCCCCTGTGGTTGCCCAGGCAGCTCCACCAGCCCTGCCATGGTAGGAGTGGTTGGTTACCACAGCAGGTGCTGGTGAGACTTGTCCTGCTTGGATGAAGCCCTGTACCTGCTCTTTCAAAATCAATATTAATAAATGGTGGAGGGTGCTGGATCATGCTGTTGTGGGTACCTGTGAGAGAGGTACTCTTTTAAAAGAGTATTTGTAGTGGCTGGAATCAAAATGGTAAACTATGGATCCAAAAGGGTGTGCTTGGGAGGAGCTGCAGCTCAGGGATTTGCATATGGCTTTGTGTTCTTCAGTCAGTTTTTAAAAGGGAAGTATTGAATTGAATTTACTCTAGTTGAAACCTGAAGTGTTGGTTTTGGGGCTTGTTCATTTCTGCTAACTGCTTGAGAATTACTTTTTTTCCATTTTGTGATTCTAAATTAAATATAAGTTTCAACAAGCTATATGAAAATTGAGTAAGCCTTTATTCTTAATTTTTGGCACTTTCCACAGAGTATTAAGGAAACAATTGAGATTTTTGATTAAATCCCTCTTACCAGAGCAGTGCAACATTTCTTTTTTATTTTTTTTTTCTTTAATTCTTGCATTTCTGTGTTGTCTTTATTTCCCTCTCATACTTTTTTTTTCCACATGTTTAATCACACTTAGTCAAATTCTGACTGTTGTCAGAATATCAATTCCCCCTCAGTCTTTCTTCTTTGGCTACTAGTACATATTTAACGCTAAAAGGATTTTCCTGTTTCTTTTGTTAATATTTTTATTTTAAAAGGTGTGTGCACACAGCAAAGTGTGTGCACTCCCAGGCTGATAAGCCATGCGGGAAATAAGTGCACTTGAGGTCAGTGGGTCTGTGCTTCTGGCTCGTGCTCTGTCCATAGTTCATTCTCCATTGATGCTGAATCTCTGCATCATCTGATCACTTGGCTACACACATTTGTTCCAGATGAAATGTGAGCATGTGATGGCATTAAGTTGTGGTTGGAGCACGTGGTAGTGTAGTAAAACAGCCAGCAGGCTATTTTAGGAGGGAGATGATAACCTCATGTAGTACAAAATCTTTTGCAATGAGATGCCTCCTTTCACCCACCTCCAGCTCTTGCTCTCTGACATGCTCTGGGCATGCCTGTGTCTCTGAGCACTGCTGTTCTGAAACAAGTCTGTCTCAGCAGTCCTACTGTCTGTCTGTGGTACTTGCACTTCATGGAAATCTGCATTTGTTTTGCAAAGAAATAATAAATTAAGCTTTTTGCTGCATTGTGTAGGCCTCCCTTCATCTCTCCCTACAGCATGGCTTTTGAAACTAAGCTGATACTTCAGAAATTAGCTGAGAAATGTTGGCAGAGCATGCAGCTAGACAGAAGGCATCTGAAATCAGTTGTGGCAAGCCATCTTTCCTGTGTTTTTAGGTAAGAGTATGGAGATGTTCACAGTTTAGCTGATGTGTACATTTTTTATTTTAGAAAATAAATGTACAATTCAAGTATGCCAGAAGCAGAATTCTCCCTTCATAGTGTTTGAAGCCTAGTTGAAAATTCCCTGAATGTATCAACTTCCTCTTTCTGAGGAATTGGTTTAATCTGAGCTTTAAAATATTTATTGTGTCACTCAGTTCAACCATTGGGAAAGAGATTATTTCATTCTGAATGCTTATGTTCAGTAACTACTTCCCGACCCTGGCCAGGCCTTTGGGCATCCTGTTTTGTTTGTCTTAACCACTGTCATTGTTGCTTTCCTGTAATTTTGATTTCTGCTGTGACTGACTGATCTATTTCAGGTCAGTTTTCATTTTCCGTACTTCTGGTACTTTTAGTTAGCATGAAGTGTTGGTCAGGAGTTTGTGCCAGAGCCATTTTTTAGATTGTCCTTTCATTAAGGCTTTTTCATCACTTGTTTATTTTTAACTTATTACTGGGGGGGGGGGGGAGTCAGAAAGAAATCATAGATGTATGAAAATGATGATGCCATAATGTATGTTTCTCCTCTAAAATGGGAGCAGCTTGTTGCAGCAACCTTACTTGAAAGTTTGACATTCATCTATGGATTATGGAGGAGAAGCTGGAATACCTACCTGTGAGCTAGCACCAGTGCTTCAGGGCATGATAGATATGCTCTAAATTCAAACTCAGGAAGGCTGATGCTCTCCATGCTGCTCCATCATGTCAGTGTTAAGTGGATGAAACCTTGGTGAAAGGATAGGTGCCCAACAGAGTCTGAAGCAGGAGAAGCTGTGGAATGAAGGAGTAACTTCTCAAAATCATGATCTAATAGTGTGCTTTAAATAAAAAAGCATGGCCATGCAAGGGACCAGCAACTCACATTACCTGCAGTTGTTCAGGTCTAAGAGGGATTGTATTCTTTGGAGGGTGCCCAGTTGATAGTGTTACAGACATCACATGAATTTCGAAGGCCAAAATCTGCCAGATTTTTTTTTTTTGTAATTGCAAGTTATTGACAAACTTAAACTGTTTATCATCATCTGTCTCATGCGCAGACCTAAGAACTGGCTTCATAGGCTTTCTCCTGCCACACTGATCTTGAAGTTTTCAGAGAAGAAGGCACTAGTTTCATGAAATGGAAGTGTCTACTCTCAGAAACAGCATCATAGTCCTGGAGTAGGTGTCTTGTGGTGTTCTTGTGCTGGGTAGGGTTGGGGGGAGAGGAGTGAGACTTAGAAGCTGCTTTCCTTCTCTAGAGTCTATTTCCTTTGGGGAAAATCCTTTACCTTGCTCATGTGGTTTTCCCAAGAAAATGACTATTTAACCATGTTCTTGTTTACAGTGTTCTCGCCACTGTACTGGCAGTATCTGCCTTGTGCAGTTACTAGTTAAAATTAAATTTTATCATTTTTATCACTGTCTGCTTACTCTGCTTGATAGCAGAGCTGCTGTATTTATTTGTAAATGTATACTTGTTTTTTTTTTTCTCAATGCTGTGTGTCTTCTTACTTGTACACAGTATTCCCTTTGCATTTTGGTCTGGATTTCCACAGCTGTGTTTCCTAGTTTTGTTTTAGGAGAGTAGCTTACATGGTTGTCCGTGTATATCAGGAAGAGAGGTGGGTTTTCCTGGACTGAATCTTTCTCAGGGTCTGTTTCTGGCCAATTTTCCTGTTCAGGTGCCACTCTTCATTGGCACTAGAAGGTGCTTATGCAATTGCTGTGTTTCAGCCAAGCATGTAGGTGTAACATTGGCAACAACTGAGACATTTCAACTTCAGTGTCCCGATCAAATTTTCTTTTAATTCCAGCAACTTTTATTTGTGCTTGTCATTCCAGGAGTGTGAGCTTCCTTAAGCCATAGTACTCAATTGTGTATTAATACTGTGTGCTACTGAATGTCTGTCTCCATCTGTGGCAGCTGACATTATCACTGTGTGGTATCTTCTATAATCCAAAACCTACAAAGCAATTTGACAGTGTTTTAGGATGAAGGTGTGATAAACGTAGTTTTTGTTTTGCTGTGCAGGTAGAAATTTGGAACAGGCTTATGCTCTTTTGTTTTCTTACTTACACAAGTGTAGGAAGTGCTGACCTTTCTATTTCTGCTTTTTAAATTGCATCTTGCTTCGCAATTACTAGATGTTTATGCTCAAAACCACTAAATTCTATGACTTTTTAGAAAAGAATTCATTTGAGCATACTACCTTGCAGTGTCACATTCTAAAAAAAATTTGGAAAGCTGAAGAAATTGTACAGTTAATCTCCAAAAGGAAGTATAGCATTTATTTGTGTTTCTTTTTTTTAATGCCATTTTTGCTTGTGTTGATGAAAAATAAGTTGCGTTTGTTTAGTTTCAGCAGTGTTTAGAAGTTTGCTTTGAAGCAGTTTCTTAAGAAAAATGTTGCATAGTATTTGAAATTAATGTTCTGTGGAATCCTTAACATTTTGATGTGTCTGGTTTGGGCAAAAATTCTTAGAGATGGAAAGCTTTATGACTCTAAAACAGGTTTTTTAACCTTTGTCCTCTTTGGATTTGTTTTAAATGTGTATCTGGATGCATGCATACACAGATGTGCACACAGAAACTGCAAACTTCCATATACGCTTTTACAACTGTTCTGGTTGTTTTTGTAGATAGCATGTTATGTCTTAAAAGTTTTACTAGTTGCAGGAATTAAAGCTTTCTAGGTGATGTGGTGTTTTTAGTACAGTTAGGTTTTTACTTTTGAGGACCAGATTTATATGAGCACCAAAATTTATTCCAGACCACCTCTTAAGCTTTATTTCTTTACCACTGAAGTTTCTCTTGTGAAATGTTACCAGATGGCACAGAAATCTTGTACTGAAGGTCTGTTCTTCTAGTTATTTTCAAACCTTTCCTTTTATCTTACTCTTAATTTTTGAAAGAGAACTTATATTTTTTTTTTCTCTTAGCTCTCCTTTGTGCTGTGTGGTGCTACATTTGGGCAACACTGAAGAGATTTCCAGAACATTTGTAATCATCTTTTCCCCTCACCCCTTCCTTTCCTCGCAGTTGTCATAGTTCCCTGCTTTTCTTATCTCTCCTTTTACTGCTTCAGCTTTCAGATGATAATGCACAGCCCGAGCAGCAGCTGCTGCATAATAGCTGCAGCACCACTTAGAGCTGACCTAATGTGAGAATGAATGAACAAATCTGTGATTTGCATGTGGGCTTACCTACAGGATCCTTTTTTCAGCTTGGGTGTATTTGGTGTCATCACTGGAAGGAGAACTGTGGATGGCCTCCATGGCTTCGTCTTGCCAGCTTCTCCAAGGATTGTGCCACACTGGGGCTGGTTGCACAACAAAGCAAGGTGTTGGCAATCTTAGTGCTTTTTTTTTAAGATCACCTGTTTCTAAACATGAGTTGCTTTTTTCCCCTGCCACGTGTTTATTTGTGCTCCCGTGGCCAGAAGCTCTGCAGTGTGTGCGGTAGAACAGGTGGAGCCACACACTGTCGTGTCACGCTGTGCTTTGTGGGGCCACTCTGCTCATTTCCTTCCATTTCCTCCGGGTGAGTGAGCCAGTGTTCCCCTCATCTTGTGCACGAGGAGCTGCAAAACTGAGCTGGAGAGTGTCCTGGTTTAGTACACACAGCCCAGGGGTTCCAGCTTATTTTGGGGCTGGCTGGTGAGGGTAGCAGCAGCCCCCTGTCTGTGCTGCACAGATGCCTGGGCTGCTGGCAAGCAGCTCCTCAGCTGCTGCAGCTGGTGATGCAGTACTCTAAAGAGAGCTGTCACCTATTTTTGTCAGATGCTTTAAGCGTTAATACCCACTGGTAATACTGTACCTGTGCATATTCAAGGCAGCACTCTAGCAAGGAAAAACCTTTCTATTTTACTGTATTATACTCTTAACCACTATATGAACTTTTCTTGCTGTGACTGTTAGCTACAACCTTGCTGATGCTCTGGTAGTTTAAGGATATAAGCAAGTTAAGGTTCATAGAATACATATTTGAAGGAATTGTGTGGTGTCTGAAGAAAGCTTGACTGATCTACCCTCAATTTTTTCTTGTCTCCAGTTGTAGACCTTGCTTTATCAGGTGAAATAACTTGATTTTAAAAATACTCCCTCCATAACTGGTTTCTGACTTTAAGGTCTAGAAGGGGAAAATAAAATAGAATAATGGTTACCTGAGGCTTTAAAATGGACTGATTTGAAGAAAAGAATCTTGCTGCAGGCTTGCTGCATGCTGTAGTCTGCTCTTACCAGGTGTATTTTCAGCTTTGTTTTCTCATTTCCTTTTTCTTTCATCAAGTTCTCGGGTCATGGTTTTTCCTTTCAGTAGGTACTGGTTGTTACAGGGATATGAGGGATAAGCATTGTCATGTTAGTTCTATTTTCTTATTGCTATTACATGAGAAAGTGTTCTGTTTGAACAGAAGTCTCCATCCACCAAGGGTTAGTGGTTTAGATGACTTAAAATGGCCCTAATAATAAATTGAGGTAATTTTGAATGGTATGGAGTTTAAGCAGATCCATGCAGAGTTTAGTCTTGTTTAAAATCAGAGGGTGGGTGTGATAGTTAAACAGCCAGTATGTGAAATGAATCTCTAAGGCATTTTGTTTGGAGTTGAAGAAATGTCAGTGATGTAAAAATGAAAATGGCTCTCATGAAGTGAGTTTAAAAACTGACTTTTTATTAATAAAACTGTATTATAATTTCAAATGCAGAATGACCATTCAATGTATTTCTTGGAATAGGGGTTTTGCTGCCATTGCTACTTGACCACATTATGAAACATTTCATTAATGACCTGGAAGAAGTCATACAATTGATACTAACAAAGTGCGTAGCCAGCTGAAGTCTGGGGACAGAAAATACACATATAGTTGTGGGAAGCCAGGCTTGTGTGTTTGGAATTAGTGTGGTGTGTGGAAAGGGAAGGCAGGATCTGTGGGTGGGGGTAGGCAATTGGCACCTTTGGCAGTCAGGGACCAAAAGTGCCAGAGTGCTCTGAGTGTTACCCGTGGTGTTGTTTACAGGTCACTGTTTGCCTGCTCTGCTCTTTGAACACAGTATCCATGTGGGATGTCATGAATCAGCCCCATCCAGAGGCTCGGCCCAGGCAGCCACACTCTCTCTCTTCCCTGGTGGGGTGGGGGAGAGATTTGAAATGGTGACAGTGAGAGAACTCCCCAGCTGAGATAAAGGTGGTGTAATGGGTACAGCTGAAGCTGTGCACAGCAGCAAAGCTGAAAAAGGAATGAGTTCATTACTTCTCATGAGCAGGCAAATGGATGTTCAGCTATCTCCAGGAAAGCCAGGCTGCATCACTTCTGATGGTGACTTGGGGAGACAAACACCATCACTTTGAACAGCATCACCCATTCTCCTCCTCTCATCTTAATGCTTATATAAGGCATATCTATCTCTGTGTGGGCAATTCTGTGGTATTTAAAACAGAGGTATGTTAGCTAAATAGTTTGTTCAAAAGATTTGTCTTAGCCGGGTCCTCATCTGATCTGATTTATGACAGTTTCATTCTTGTATTCGAACTAATGTGTTTAATCTGACTGTCTTGGTGACAGGTAAGGATTGGATGTACAAGAGGGTGAATTTTGTCACGGCTGGAGTCTCTACAGAGTTATAAATGTTGTTTGCCTGGAAGTCAAGGGCATATTGGAAATACTTTTTTTCCATAAAGCCTTGTTTAATGTCTATATATACCTGTTGCATACTGTTCAAAAGACAAATCTTAATATTTGCAAAGTAAGACCTTACTAAGTGTTGGTAGTTTTAGGTTTTTAAGAGCTGTAAGGATGTGCAAGTTTGAATTCATCTTACGCTTCTACGTGATTAGAAAAGTGGGTTATGCCAGTATTATAGAAGGTAATTTAGCATGCAGACCTTATCATTTGGTAATATGTTGTGTTATAAAAATGGTTTTGCTTGATACTTGGATTTCAAAATTCAGCTTTGATTTTTGCAATTGCAGAACTGGGAGTGCTGTATGGTGGGGGGTTGTTTGTCATCCAGTGTCACTGAGTGAGAAGTTACTCTCTTTAAGTGCCAGTTCTACAGCTGATTTGTCCACAATTACCAGAATGAAGATTACAGGTCACATAAAAGTCAGACTTCTTTTGAAAAGCTGGAGTAGATTGTTTTCTCTGGCTACTTTCTCTGGTGATCTTCCTCTATCAGAATTGTCAGATATATTGTGAAATGTGCAAACCTCCACGAAGATTGAAGAAGGGTGTAAGTGGTTGTCAGGGTTTCGGTTTTTTTTTTCTTTGTTCGTTTGGTTTTTTTTTTTTTTTGTTGTTGATTTTGGTTGTTTGGGTTTTTTGGTGGGTTGTGTATTTCTTTGGGTTTTTTTTTTTAAGGGTTTTAGAATCAAGAAATAGCCTCAAAACTTTAGAACACTTATGTTATTTCCCCTACCTTCTAACTTTCTAGGTTAGGTATTTCTCAAACATTAGTTATGCTAGGAGAAGATCCCCTGGAAGGTGTCATGTCCCCCTCCCCCTTTATTGTAGGCTGCTGCTGAGCATAGTGGCCATGAGCTGCTGAGGGTGGCTTCCTGTCAGAATTGCTTCATGTAAAATCACAAGGAAGCAAATGTTTCTTGCATCCTCCCATTGTGTTGCTTCCTGTGGAGTAGCAGACTGGATGCATGTCCTGGATACAGGTTTTTTATGGCACTGTATGTGTTGGGATGATCCAATCAAATTGCTCTTGGTATCCCCTATAGTCTCAGTGTAGCAGGAAACGAGGCTTCCTCTCAGCCTTTGTTCTCAAGTTAGCCTGGCTTTGGAGAGCTCTTGGCTCTTTTAGAATCCAGAATGAAGGTGAGCTTAAAATGGATTTAGGGTTGGGTTGTTTTTCAAGTTTTTGTAAGTTTAAGCTATAATTTTTAACCTTAAAAAAAAAATGTTCCTTTTCTTAGTCATTCTCTTTCTCCCTTTTTGTCCCTTTCTGATCCACTTCTGGCTTCTGCATGAGCACCGGTCTTGTGTATTTAATTTTTTTATATCTGGGCCAGGCAGATCCTATTCCTACAGAATTACATTTCTGTTCACACTTCAAGTTTACTTGTTTAAAAACTACCACAATAAGTGTGTAGTAACAATGGAAATTTCACACCTGTAATACATTCTTGTTCCATAGCAGCTTAATTTTTTTTGGCCAATTTGAGCAGGGGTTAAGCTGATCTCCAGCCTGGTTTTGACTTTATAAATTATGCTATTAATAAAATCTATCATGTGTTTTTGTTAAATCAGATTATTTCTTATTTCCTTAATGCTTTTTTTTGTGTATGTAGTCTTTTAATATTCCTTGAGTTTGAGGAAGAGTCTTACAGAATTCTCATCTAGGCAATTCCTTGCTGCCTCTCCTTGCTTCTTACAGCTTCAAATAACTAAGAGGAGTCTTTCTAAATTATCTGTAGTCCAATGAAACTTATTGAAATAGCTGTTTGACTTGTGAGCAACAGCTGCTTGCAGTATACTGGTGTTTGGTTCTTACTGCTTGGTGCTGGGTGTGTGGTGTGGCATTGCTTTTCTGAGCTGTGTAAATGCTGCTGGAGCTCCTGGAGAGATGTTGGCAGCTGTACAGCCCAGGTAGAGCTGCTGCTTTCTGGACCAGAGATCCTCACTCTGAGGGGGTGGAAATGAGCATGTTAATGTGTGCAGGTACCTCAAATAATGTGGATGCACCGGGAGAGAGTTTTCTTAATGATTGATACTGTCATTGAATGTTTCCTAAATCTTTTCTACCTTTCCTGAGATATTACATAACCAGCCAGAACTGGTCTGGCAACCCATTCTGTGGTTACTTTCGTAGCTTTTGTTAACATTTTCACTTCTCTTGGGTTAAACTAGCCTTTCTTTGTTCCTTTCTCGCTTCTCCCCTGGGATTATGGGTTTTTCCTCTCCTGTCTATGAAGGCTGTTTTCTGGGGTAAGAACTTTCTGATAGTGCCTGTGGGATGTGTCTGTTATCAGGAAAGTGAACAGGTTTTTGTTGACTTTTTAGATAAAAACTGCTACATAGCAGAAAAGTAAATCCCTTTCTGTTTCTTAAATCAGTTGGAAGAACTGTAGCAGCTGTCTTTTATTGTCAGCTTTCTAGTCCTGCACAAAGGAGTGCTGTGACTCCCTTCAACCTATGCAGAATCTAGTGCGAGAGCTGTTTTCATGAGACTTTGGATGAGTGTTTCCATTACCTCAGGCAAACATGGGTTTGTGGGGGTTTTCCTCTTTTTAAAAAAATGTCCTCTTTTCCCCAAAAAAACCCAGATGTTTAATGTCATCACCCAGTGCTTGAAAGTTGCTGGAGTGTTTTCTGCAAGATAGTTTAAAGTTTGGATCTCCTTACCACACGTGAAAATAAAAATAAAATAAGCCTTGCCTTTCATCTGTCCCCTTCCCAAACCTCATCCTCGATCTAACCTATCCACCAATTTCATTCTTTTTAAAATTCATTAATATTCAGGAATGCTGCTCTCTCTGTGTCTTGTAAAGACATAGGATGTACATTGCAGTACTTCTTGAAGTATTAGTAGTAATTTTAAAAGTACATTATGAAAATCTCAGGTGCAGTGCTGCAGAAAGAGAAGAGTATGGCAAGAGTAATGGTACCCAGTAACTTTTTTGGCCAAATGTCTTAGGAAACCTTCTGGTACTTGTTTTATTTAACTTTCTTGTAACTTAAATGATCCTTGATATTTTTACTTTCTCTTTTTTTCAGTTTTTTCAAATGCATTGTTGCTTTGTCTTTCCATTTAAAAATGTCATAGTTTGTTGGGTTTTTTTACTTTTTTTACTGTTTTTTAAGAAGCAGTCCTGTCTCTCCCCCTCCCCCCCCAGTTTTACTGTTTTGTAACAGCCACGAAAAGACTGATGTCTTGATCATGCAGTAGCTTCTGAAGTTGTGGTTTGCATGTACAAACTTAAAGGCTTGTCTCTGTGACTTAACTACATTTTTTTTGTTTTTTTTCAGACTTTTGATGCAAATGACCTGTATCAGGGACAGAATTTCAGCAAAGTTCTCAGCTCTCTTGTGGCTTTAAATAAGGTGACTGCAGGTAAGTAGACTGCTCTCTTGTGCTGGCTTTCTGCTGCTTTCACCTTGCATCAGTGTATATTTATATCTGTTGCTGTACCCATGATGAAGTGAGCATGTACAGCATTTTAAAAGAGCTTTTCCTGGAGTTCATGTTTTTAAAACTTTGCAGTGGCTCTGGGTTCTCCAGTCATGTCTTCTGCAGAAGGAAGCTTTGTGGTAGAGCTAAGGTGAAGCCTTTAAGCTGGCAAGCAGTTTAGATAAAAGATCTGATTTTTAGGTTGTGTTCTTTTATTTTTTCCTCCAAGTCTGAAATTCTGAAGTTGACTTTTGCTCCATTCTGTCGTTCTCGTATTTGAACAGCTTGGCAAAATTTCCCAGCACTATCCTTTCTTGCCAATAACAAAAAGATATCCAACATCTGATCCCTTAAGCCACATATTTCAGCCATTTAGCAGCTAGAAGTCATGAACCACTTGCCTCAATTTCTTTGGTGGGAGAGGAGAGCTGTAGAAACAGCACAGGTGAGAGGTGTCCATCCATCATTGGGGAGGGTGAGGCTGTGCTAAATTATGCCAACTGGACCTTGGGGCAGTCGAGAAATCTTAACATTGGCCCTTTTGGTTTCATGCTGTTCCACCATCAGCAGCGAGTTTCAGTACTGGTCATCAGGTCAGAGTCTGAGAGAGAGTCTGAAATTGAGCCATATGTGGCAGTTATTTTGTGAGAAAGAAAAGAAAGATCATAGATAAGTCAATGATGGACAAGTGTTACTTCATTTAATACTAATGAGATAAGTGTCTTGTCACATTTATAATACTTCTCCGGTCTGTTTCAAGAGAGGTTTTGTGGTTTTGGTGACTTATTTTTTCCCTTGCCTTAGAAAGTACCCCTGTAGATTAAGTTTTGCAACTAGATTCTTAGTTTTAATGAATGGGAATGGAGTAATACCGCTGACTTCTTTTAACTGTTTAGACCAGTTGGAGACACTGCCTCTCATCTCAAGTGTAAGTGCAAATGCAGACCAGTGCAGTACATCTTTAAAACTGCTGTACACTGTCCATCACTGCATTTGCTGTTGTTAAAGTGGAGAAAAAGTGTGGCTGTTTTGTCCAGATGTCTAAGGATTAATGCCCACATCAAAAAGTCACAACTGCAGCTGGTTAGAGAGGACTTGGGGCTGATTCTTCTCATGGTGGGGACGTGTGGTGGTGGTATGGAAACCAAAAATCAAAACCACATGCAAACTTTGGTATTGCCTCATTCCTAGGAGCAAGCATAAACCTTCTTGTTGTTCCAAACAACTTTCATTAGCTGGGTAATTGTGTAGCAGGCATTTTAAACTCTCTCTCTGTGCTATCGTATTGGAAGATGGCTTTCAGATCCCCATGTGGGTCTGCAAGAATTTTGGGCATACATAGGTTCTTCTGAGATAGGCCTTCCTATAATATGAGGAATGTAATGGGCATGATTACTGGTGAAAGACTTCTGTGGGTTGTCACTCCATCAAAGTGTTAATCTCCAGAGTGGTGAGATCAAGGAAGCAATTGCTGTTTGTAGTCAGAGGAGAGGAGAGGAAAGTTGAGGGAGAGGTATGAGGGAGAAAGGGTTTTACAAACACCGAAAACGTTTATTTGGAGGGAATACTGAAGCTGGTGAGGAAATTGCCAAATTAATATTTATTAAACATGCACAATCTGTTGCCATTCAAGATTCTTGAGCTTTTAGTAGCGGAGTTAATTCTTTTTTTACAATAATTCCATTGAGAAATTCATTGAACTTGTTTATTAGGTATTTTAAGAGACATTTTAATGGTTACGTGGGGTCTGCAAGCCTTTTAAATTTATCAACATTTCAGATGGATTTGAAAGTATTCAGATATTCATGGTAAAAATGCTTTCAATTTGCATGTAGCTTGTTTGTAATAATTTGGTTTGCGTCTCAGACACATGCAGTTTCTAATTCAAGCCTAAAAAGGAGCTCTTGTGTTGGTATGTTATGGCTGCTTCTTTGAAATAAGGAAAATTCAGGAATCAGTTCACACGTAAATTCTAGATAGTGTTTTAGAGTTGCCCAGAAACTGCAACACACTATCATAAGTCAACTTGGTCCTGTTTTCCTAGGCAAGCTGTATCAAGGTATAATTCTGGATTAGGTGGCTGTCTATCCTTGATCTTGACTGCACTTAGGAAACATAGCAGGCTGGACATGGAGATGTTTCAGGTTACTTTTAATCCTTAAGTTCTATTAGGTAATGACGGCTATGGCAACTTAAAGGTTTCTGGGAGCACTAGACTTAGCCATATAGTTCTGGTTTACCAATGAAGCCCATAATCCAGTTCTATCTCTTTCCTGGTAGTCTGTGAAAAATGTCATGTGTGACCTTTTTGTAATGGACTAAAACCACCAGTGTTTCTCTTAATACCACAGCCTTTAAATGCTTTTAGGAAAGGAGTTTCCCAAAGTGTGGTATCTTTTAATACTTCAGTGTGTGAGGATACTATCCGTACAAAATACTCAAATTAATATGTACAGTTCTAGTATTGCACTCTTTGATGAGGGAGTGTAGATTTATAGAGGTTTTGAAAGACATCAATGAGTTATTTGAAAAGATGCAGCAGGGAAGGTGTTTTCCTCTCAGTCACTGCAGACTTGGATCATCCTTTTTCAGCACTGCTGTTTGTTCTCAATCCCTTACCCTCCTCTTGCATTTCTTCTGCTGTTGGATGCTGTGCTGAAGTTTAAAGACTTTCCAATTCAGATAAATTACCTCTTCAGGTTTGTTGTGGAACAGGAGATACACCTTATTCATTGGTGTTCACGGATCTGAACCTATATATATTATTTCCTTTGGACAAAAAATAATTTGGAATTGCATAATCATGGTCTTTTCAGTCTGAAAGTAACTATTAGGAGAATATAGTTGTGTGCCTGCCTCAATATGGAAGAAAAGCAAACTACTAGGAAAGAGAGTAACAGGCATAAAAACCAGGAGAGCAGTTGAGAGGCCTGTGTGTTCTGGTGAAGGCATCTAAGTTTGGGACAGAAAATACTGTATTGCTTTCAGGGCTTTAAGCTCTGATGCTCACTGAGTGGCTTCCTTGTATGTGGAAATCACGAAAAGAAGAAATGACTTGAAATGCTTGTGCAAAGGAGCAAGGTTTATTTGCTGCCCTGTGCAAGGGCCCTGGGAGCATCCCACTCCTGGGGCTTTGGCTGTGGGAGTGGGGGACGCTGAGCAGCCAGGAGGAGCCTCAGTCTCAGTGCTATGTGGGAGAGGCTCCCAGCTGGCTGTGGAGGCTGCAGCCAGCACTGACCCTGGACCTGGGAGTTGCTCTTGCTGCAGCCCCTGGCTGCCTGGGCTCGCTAATCCATAGGTCACACCCCCGTGTTGGCTGGCAGCTCTCCATCCCAGGAGGTGCCAGCCCAGTGTCCAGGGCTGGGGCTGTCCTGGTGCCCCTCTCCTGGCTGGGATGAGCTCTGACCTGCTGCTCTCTCCGTGCCTTCCAGCCTCCAAGGGATTTCAGCAGCCCCTGATGGCCCACAGCCTCGAGATGAACATATCACATGGGTGTGCTTCTCAGAGGAGAGACAAATAGAAGAGGGGAGATGTTTTGGGAGGGTGTTGTTTACTTGAGAAGCAGCATTTTCCTTTCTTCTACTACTAGTCCTCCCTTCAAGGAAGAAAAAATAGCCTCGTTGGCAAAAAGAAGGGATGAGACAAAGGAATGTAGAAAAAAGACAGTGGAAGGAATGTTTTAATTGAGAAGAAGATGGGGGGCTGTGGGAAGAGCTAAGAAACAGATGTGGCTGGCTTCACTTCAAGCAAGTTTTATGCATTCAAAATTGTTGGCTGCTTGCTAAAATGATGCTGGTTAATTACCTTTAAATAGACTGGTAGTGAGTAGGAA
This sequence comes from Petroica traversi, assembly GCA_025920805.1. Lineage (NCBI taxonomy): Eukaryota > Metazoa > Chordata > Aves > Passeriformes > Petroicidae > Petroica > Petroica traversi. The sequence continues at coordinate 2,438,532 of JAHLSL010000057.1, read as the reverse complement.
TAGAGAAATACAACCCTAACCCTCCTCTCTCTAAACAGGCCAAGTTGTTTTCTTGTCTGTGTGGGGAAGAAATCATCAGTGCCTCAGGATTTTAGATTATTTATTGCTATAATTTTTTAAATCTCAAATTACTCAGTAACTGCAGATATATCAACTCTGCTTTAAGCATGTGAGTTTTACAGAGGTAAGCAGAAGTTATAGATGTAGATTTTCAAATTCTAATATTTACTTTTTTTTCCCACCCTCCCACAGACATAGGGCTGGGCAGTGACTCTGTATGTGCACGTCCTTCATCTCATCGGATAAAATCCTTTGATTCTCTGGGATCCCAGTCTTCACACAGTAGAACTTCAAAACTCTTTCAGGGACAGTATCGGAGTTTGGTAAGTTCTGGAAGAATGAAACATGCTGTGGTGTGATTTTTTTTTGTTTTCCTCTTTCTTTCCCCCCTTTTTTTAAAATTACTTTTGTAAGTAAATTATAGTGTAGCAAAGTAACTGTTGCTTCTCTTTCAGTTCTGTATTTTTAACCCATGAGTTTGTTTTTGTAGCTTTTCATGTGTTGTGTCAGAATACATGCGGCTTTTTGTGAACTTCTAACTATTTTTTTCTCCTTTAGTGCTCCATGTTGTCTGCATATCCAGTATCTTCCTGGATTTATGTTTTTCTTTTCTGTATAAGGACTTGCTTTTCCAAAGGCAAAAATCTCGTTTTCTCTCTGAGTTTAGGGGTGACGATTGAAGGTTATTCAAACCTTTGTGAAGGTGATACTTCTTATGTTGGCAGTAGTGATAGTTGTTGCTGTTTTCTGTTATATTTCAAGGTCTATCCCTCAACTTGCCGTTGGGTAACTGAGTGATATGGGCTGTTGTTTTATAGTACAGCTGAAATCAGGGTTGCATACCTCATGGAAATTGTGATAAAAATGCTTTAAGTCACTGAAGGTTTGCAAGGAGGGTTCAGATCCCTAATGAAAGCTCCTTTTTCTGTGGCTTTCTTAGGTGTGGTGTAATGTTTTCTCTGGTAGCAGAGCCTGGGCAAGTTCTTGCCCTAGGCCACTAATTCAAGCTTCCATTCTGCTGTTGTCAGCCCACTGAGTTTTGCAGCAGTTGGTGGGATCCAGCTGTTAGCTGGATCACTGAAGTTATCAGAGTTTTCAGTTTTTCTATCACTTTGGTGATCTGAGTTGCTCTGTGCAAAGTTAGAGCAGAGAAGTGCAAGAAAGAGGAAAAGAGCTAGTGCCCAAACCCAGGAAATCCCTAGTTTGGTTTTGTTGCTGTAGATGATCAGTTTGCAACTGTTCTCACCAAGTTCACACACGTTTCCTCTGCTGGAAAGCCATACTGGCAGACCATAGGGACTGTAGTTGATGTCACTGTGCAATGTTTCTGCTTATTTTGTGGCTTTTACTGTTTACTAAAGCAAAACATTTTCTCCTGTTGAGCAGAGTGGATGAAAGCAAATAATGTACAAACAGAGGACTAAAGCAGAGTCACTTGTTTGAAAATGGGCTAATCTAATTCTAAACACTGGGACACTATCTTGGGATTTTCTGCATGTTTTTAAAGTTGTGCTTGCCCTCATTTCCCTGTAGTTCCTCAGCCACTAACTCTGATGAAAGTTATATTGAACTGTGATACAATAATAGTGTTATGAATTAAGCTGACATGGTATAAGATCCTAGTGACAACATGCAGTTTTTTGATCATCTCTACTATATAGGCAACAGGTAGGTGAAATGCTTCTACCAGGACTGCTTACCCAGTCATTTTCTCACTGAGTTACTTTTTTAGCTGTACAGGTACTGATCCTTAGTTATGTTAGAGACAAACACAATTTGTAGTGCTATTATCTCAGTCCCAGTGCAGTGTATTTAAAGTTGTCCAAGAATCGCACTTTTTTAACATAAATGTTTGCCCAAACTCTCATGAAATGCTTGAATGGTGCAGATACCCAGAACTGACATCCAAGGACAAAATGCTGAATTTGAACATCATTTTTTTAAAAGCCTTATTAGTTACTTGTAAGAACAGAGCCAGAATCTGTCTTCACATCTGTGGTAGAGCATGCATACATAGTGTTACATGGACAGCTGCAAGTGTGACTGCTGCAGGTTTTCAGCTTTGCTAACCTTGAGAGAAATTATTTGAGAGTATTAATTCAAGAGAAGCTGCATAACTCTTTCACAGGTTTTTGTGAAGGAATACTGTCCTTCTTCATTGCCAGGCCATGGAGACTTGCACCTTCAGCGGTTGAAGCTTCCAATCTGATCTATTACAGAAAAAAAAAAGGAAAAATGTTTTGAGCTGCCAACTTCATATATATATCCAAAATTAATTGAAACCTAACTCAGTTTCTTCCTCCTTGCAGCACTGAAGATTTTAGGAGAAAACTCTAATGAAAAGCCTTTGTGTCTTTGTAGTTGTCAAAGGCAGTTTCAATTTATGCCAGTTATAGAAAAGATATGTTTTCTTTTTTTTTTGTGAGAGCAATAATTATTCTTTTAGCTCTGTTAACCCTTTCTGATGTGAAAGGGACTGTATTAAGTAAATTATATACTCCAATGGCTGATAAAAATGTATAGATTAAAAGTGACAGAAATACCGGAAATGCCAAATAAGTCCTTATAAAGGCTTTTCAGTAAAAATGTGTGGAGACTGTTGTGTGTGGGGGGAAAGGCTATTTCCATTTTATGGCTATTTCTTTTTTGTTTGTGGAAATATTGTTTATATCTCTAACCTTCATTTTATTCTTTGTTTTCTCTTACTAGGACATGACAGATAACGGCAACCATCAGTTGGTGGTGAGAGCCAAATTTAATTTTCAGCAGACAAATGAAGATGAACTTTCTTTTTCAAAAGGTGATATTATTCACGTTACAAGAGTGGAAGAAGGAGGCTGGTGGGAAGGAACTTTAAATGGAAAAACAGGGTGGTTTCCAAGTAACTACGTACGAGAAATAAAATCAAATGGTGAGTTTTGAAGGGGAGAGCATATTTGCACAAATTCTTGGTTTGGATAGAGGTTGATGGTTGGTTGAGTCATTAAAACTTCTAATGCTTTTTGTTTAAGCTTGATTTTATGTACTGAATATAATTCACAGCAATCATTAATGCTCAGGAACTCGCACTTTCCCACCCCAGTTCACTGTATAGAGTGGCTTCTGAATTAGCAGTAAATGTGCAGAAAACTCCCCATTCTGTTTGCTTGTCTGTCACATTTGGGCTGCTCGCACTTCCTTGGTCTGAATTCCTATAATATGGGATTTTGATTCAGATGCTGACAGATTTTTGAATTGGTGCTTTGGGTTTAGATAGTGAGATATTTCCTACAAAAAACCAAAAAAATGAACCAGAAAAAAAACCCCAAACCAAAGAAAAAATTAGTCAACACGTCTCATTACTTAGAGGTAAACAACTGCAGGAAAGAAACCCAATTCTACCAGAGTCTACTTTTGAAAGATAACGTATTTGTGGTTTTCTTTCTTGTTCATGTGCCTTCAGCTTTTCTTCACACAGTCTTCATCCTTCCACTGAAGTTTTATTTTGCACATGATACAGTGAAAGTGTCTTCTGTAAATATCATCTGAATATTGGAAGTAACATTCCTTTTTAATCCGCTAGGACATTGCTGTGGGTGACATAATTTCTGTCTCCTTTATTTCCTTTTTTTTACCCCATGTCTTTTCTTTTCTTGGCTTATTTTCAGAGATTAGGGTTAAGCCTGGTAGTATAAAGTTACCCAGGGTCTCTGGAAGGTTTTACCACTGTTTCCTTTGTAACAGCTCCAGTGAAAACACACATCTTTTGGGGCCATGCTAAAGTCATTGGCATGGCTTTTTAAATTTTTTTTTCCTCATTATGAGACAGCTATTTAGATGCCTGATTGCAGTGAGGTTGTGGCAGCAGGACTAAATTTTTAAACTTACATTTTCTCCTTTGGTTGCATCCTTTTATTTTATTCCTTGATTTAATATCTCCAGTCTGTTGCTGCAAGATACTAGTTTTAGATCTGCAGCTTCATTGTCCTTTTCAACAGGTACTCTCAGACATAGTCACAATTTAAGACTTGGCATTAATGTTCTTTAGAGATCTGAGATTCAGCCTTTCTAGAGAAACAATTCTTAAAGCCTGTTTTTGGTTTGTAGTATTGTAGCATCAGCCTTGATGACCCTTTTGTCCCATTGTTATTAATTTAGATAATTGCTGCAGAGATCTTGTTTGGATTTCATGAGTTTTGATCTCTTCCAACTCCTGGACCATGAACCTGGGTAGGCAATTAATTTCCAAAACAGAAATGCTTTAACAGTGAACATGCAAGAACCAGAAGTTGCCAGTAACCAAATTAAGGGGTTCTTGTTTTATTAAGAATACTGCACTTGGCTGAAGTAACTCTAAGTAGGAAGAGACAACAAGCTGTTGCCAAGGTTTGTACCAAATGCAGTCTTCTTGCGACCTTGTCTGATTCCTGGGGCTGACTTGATTTTTACTTTCACTTCTTGCCCTCAGAAAAATTTTCTCCCAAGTCCTTTTCTCTCCACTGTGCAGGTGTATTCTCTCTGCCACAACAGTTTAACCCTTCTGGCTGCTGCAAGACTTCTTGAGTTCTTGGAGGGCTGTTTCATGTGTTCAGTTTCTTCTATGGAAGTTTCTTCTGTTTGTACCCATGCTTTTGTCAGGAAGCTCAGTTCATCGAGTATTACGAAGTTGAAATGACTGAGCTGTAGCTCACGAGCTTTCTCTGTTTTCTTCCTCCATTTTAAAATTACTGTGTTTGGCTTTTTCCAGTACTGTACGGAACTTCACTTGTCCTCTCTGGTTTCAGATATGGATATAGCTAGGTCTCTTACTGTGAAATCAGCACAATAGGTACTGTGTAATTTAGCAAAACAGTAATTTTAACCTGCTTTTATGCATTTGTAGGTATATATTTGAGTTATCTGAAGTTGACTTTTTTATGAGCAGGATGGAGGGTGGTAGAAGGAAGCATGACATACCAAGAATATTTGGATAGACAGGTGTGTTAATGAGAAGATTAATTTAGGTTAAATGTAGTCTCTGTTGCCTTCCTGTGTCCCTGCTTTTCTTAGTTTGTCTTCATTAGGGGAGTTGGCATTTCTTGAGTTGATAATCTTATACTGTCCATTTTTCTTGACTTCCTAGGAACTATATACACGTCACTTCAGGATTTTCCTAATTCAGAAGTATTTTAAGGGCCTTCATGCCTTAAGCATGAGGTTGAAACATAAAAGTGCTCTTTTTTGCCTTACATGTTTTAAAAGTAGTTAGAAGAACTTGCATCCTCGCTAGCTCAAATTCAAATTCGTTTTCTGTCAGTGTTACAATAGATTGATTTTAAAAAAAGATCCAGATAGGATTGTTGAAATACTTGCTCTTGATTAAGGTCTCTATGAAAAAAGAAGTTAATCTCATCTGTTTTCAAAATACTCCCTAAAATGTTCTGGCATTGGCAGTATGACTCTTCAGTCTTCTCTGAAATGTAGCTGAAGATACTGTAAATAGTTAAAAATTCTGTATAGGATGATGCATTATATTGAGACCTTCCAGGACATGACTAAATAAGCTCCTGGGTTTTGACTAAATTAAATCCCTCAGTCTGCTGTAACCTGACTTCTGCAAACTGAGTTAAAGAAGAAATGAGTGAAGTTATTTATGCATGTGTGGTTTTGTTTTTATTCTCACAAACTTCCTAGGTATTAGATGTTTTGATAAATGGATTTTTGTTCTAAATTAAAATCTTCTAGTGTAAAAAACCTGTAGATATGTCATCCTAGCTTTTATTGTGGCTCTGAAGTTAACTATTCAAGGAAGGGAAGAAAGACATGTGTGACAATGGAACTGCCTTTACCCACACTGATTTCTTAAAGATTTTAGAAGAAAAGTAAGCTGCATTATATAAATTACACAAGCAGAGCATATCACATGATAAGGTGTCTCACAGTAGTTGTGCCCTGGTTGTAATTTGTTTGTTTAGCTGTGCCAGAGTGCTTAGACTTAGCATACAATGCTAATACTTGTATGAGGTGAGCTGCCAATGGCTGTAGGACACATACTGAGATTATTAGGCAAAGTATAGCATTTAGTTTTCTTAGGTTGGACAATGACTATTTTTTTTTGGGGGGAAAAAAAACTTGGTTGAGATGAAAAACTATTTTTGTGCTCCTTTTGTGTGTTTATTCTGTCTCCCCTTCCCCGAGGGGTAAAAGAGGATTTGTTTCAAGTTGTGATAGTTATGACCAAACGTGTAAATATAAAAAAAAAGTGCTATTTTCTCTTCAGGTATGTGTGAGCTTCAAAAAAAATGGTCCATTTCTCTCTCCCTGTGTTTTCATTTCCATTTTTAAACCCTGTAATATCTTACCTTTTTTCATGTTCTCTGATAGCTAGTCAGCAAGTACTTTGAAGTGAAATGATTTTGGTTTTATCCTGCTCTACTGTTACATGTGACAGAGGGTAAAAATAATTTGTAAATGTGTTAAGATATTTGACAGTGTGGCCTTATTGAGGTTGTTTTTGCTTGCATAAAATGATGGAGGAAAGGGTGAAGGTGTAGGTGGAGTCTTGTCTCTTACAGTGCTGCTTCTGTTTCACGGTAGTTACAGAGATTTGGAGACTTAGTTCTGAGTTTCCCTTGCAATGGAAAGGAGAGTTGTTAGCCAGAATGGGATGCACATGCTCTAATTGCTGTCAGATGTTATTCAGATTTCTTTAAAAAATCACCTTGTCAGTTACTGAGTTTTATCCAAGCATAATCCCTTAAAATGGCATGAGATGACTCAGGAGGGAATATAGCTTTGTAAAAACTCCGTTTGATGTGTCACAAACTTTATTTTAATTCTTTGCAAGAATTAACTGCCCTAGCCTATCATACTTTCTTGACAGTTGTTAGTGTCAGGCTCAGTGCAAATTACAGTGATAGTGTTTCTTTTGGTTGAATGTTAAAAAACCAAAATCAGTGTGGGGAAAAGGTCAGAATACAGTGGAGGAGTAGAGTGTCAGCTGTTTCCATTCTGTAGTGTGTGAGGGAAAGAGAGATTACTTTTAGCCTTGGGGAGAAAAAAAAAAAGGAAGAGAAAAAAATAACTAAAGCCCCACGAAGAATGTTAGTTTTTCTCTCCCCAGCAATGTACACTCAGAGGAGTATTTTGTTCTCTTGTCCAGTGTCAAGTAGAGGTTGGGACCAGTGAATACACTGGGGCAGAAGTGTTGGTAGTGTCTGAATTGCAGAGTGGAGCACTTCAGCAGTGCCTGAGCTGTCCTGAGGACTGGCAATGGGTTCAGGTCTGCCCTCCTTATGCTGGAATTGAACAGTCTGGGGAGATGGAGCTGGCTTGTAGCACTTCACTGACAGGGACCACATAGCTTCTGGTGTTCCTGTTGGCACATCTTGCCTCCCCTAATGCAGGATGAAATAGCCCAAATTTGGTCTGTTTATCTGGATTATGCACCACAGTGCAGCAATTGCAGAAACAGGCAGGGGTGTTCTTGTAGCAGTAGGGTCAAAGTGCTTTAGTAAAGTGTGTTCTGATGGAATAAATACTCTGTGGAGTGGCACGAAGTAGAGTGTTGCATAAAAATGAATATGACATAAACTGAAGACATGACAGAAGAGATAGAATGAGGGAATGTCAAGTAATTTGAAGGCAAGTAAGTTAAAATGGAAAGAAAATGTTGGGAAGGATTGGGTAAATAAATAGACATTTGTAAAGAATAAGATAAAGTCATTTTAGGGAGTTTGTACCATCCTATGTACTACGTAGGGAAAGGTTATAAAAGCAGTTTCTTCCACTGAGCATTATTATTTGCTGGAAGAGTAATGTTAGAAAGCCTTTGCTACCCTCATTCTCCACCCAAAGATGATCTGTAAAGTGAAGCCCATCTGGTTTATCACTGGCCCCTAGACAATGCATTATCAAGTGTGGCTGAGGGCAGTTGAATACAATGCTCTGATCACAAGATAAATGGGCAGTGGTAACTTAGTCACCAGCAGAATACCATCTCTTCCTGTGCTTCAGCAGATGCTCATTTGTTTCGGATTTGATCATAGACTGAGCCAGTTTCCTTGTGCTTTCAGTGTTAATATAAGGGATACACATTGTGTGCAAAAACCTTCTGTGTGGGAAAAGCTGGTGTCTGGCTCAGGTCACTCTCTTCCAGTGCTTTGAGAAACAGCCTCTGTGGAGTGGGCAAGGTGCCAGGGTTTTGCTGATGTTTCAAAAACCTATGGACCTGATAAAGGTATAGTGTGCAGAATGGGGGTGGTACCTCCTTGAAATGTTTAATGAAATATATTATGTTTGCAAAAGTACTCTAATGTTCTATTACCAAGGATAATAAATGACACTTAACTTAGCATAAACAAAGAAAGCGATTTCTTATGTGCAAGATCAGGATTTTTTTCTGTGTAATGCATTGTGCAATAAGCTAATTGCAACAAGACTGTTTCTTATTCCTCCTTATGAAGCAAGGCACTGCTTGGAGGCAGAATACCAGACATGATAGACAGCTGGACTAATTTGCTGTGTCTGATTCTGTGTTTCTACAATAGAAATGGCCTTTACATTTTAAAAGCTAAATGTTGATTATGATTGTTCAGGCAAAATTATATGAATGTGTGATTCTTTTTTTCTGTCCTGTCTTTAAATCTGAATTTGGACATGTATGTGTCTGATGGATAAGTGAATCAGCTGAACAGCTGGCAATATAAATGACTATATGTTTCAGCAAAAAATCTCCCACTTTCTTTAGCAGCTTAAAGGAAGAGAGGTATTTTTGCACCCTTTAAGATAACAAAGAGCCGGAATTCTATGATCAACCAGCTTAACAATGGTCAGACATCTGTATTATGATAAATTCAGTGACAAGTATTTACCTTTATCCTTAAATAACTCTTGTTCCTGCTTTCAAGACATCTGTATTATGATAAATTCTGTGACAGGTATTTACTTTTATCCTTAAATAACTCCGGTTTCTCCTTTCATGCTTTTTGGCACATGATTAATAAACCTTTAGGTATTTAATGAACCTGAAAGTCACTATAAATTGTAGGATAAATGTGAGAGCTTCCACAGAGAATGAAAGCAAATTACCAAGTTTGTGGGAATGACATAATTTTCATCATTCAGTACAAAGAAAAAAAATTTAATTGTCCATAAAGAGAAGCATTAAGGGTGAATATATAAATGAGTAGCCATACATACAACATGATTTTAGGTTCTTTCACACTGAGTGTTTGATGGCAAATCTGCTTGAATTTACAGCTTCATTCCAAGGGGGTGGGAGGAGTCCTGTCATTTGGAATTACTTGGATGTATAGCAGAGCATATATGTTCTGCAGGGCTGGTGGCTGAGAGCATCAGTGTTCCCAGCTGGATAACTGCTGGCTCTAATAGTTTTTGTGCTGTGTGTCAGCTTAGATCTGACGTGGGGTGGGTAGGCAGGGGATATTAACCAAAAGGATTTTACTGTCAACCCCAAATGCGGTAAGGAGAAGTTTGTTTTTTTTTCTTTGCTCATGTTTGGCAGTTTTAAGAGTGTATTTTATTTTTAGATTAGCTTCTTTGAGATCCAGTGCAATACAGAGCAAATCCCCTTAAAGATACTTGCATTTGTGTGCTCATGGGGCCTGAGCTGCTCTGCATGGGCTGTTAGCTAAAGCTTCTGGCCTGCCAGGCTGTCCTGGTACTGGAGATGAAAGAGTGACCTGCACTTAGGGTCAGCTTGCTTGAGATGGCATCATCCATGGGCTGCAGCTGAGTAGCCTGAGGAAGCACTAAATTGCTCAGGAGGGGCTGGTGTCACAGGGACTGTTCTGCCTGTGATGGTGCTTCCCTGGTCAGCTCTGCTGTCCATGGGAATTTTCCATAGCTTGGCTGACTAGGCTTCTCCTGGAAAGGTCTTTGAAACTTGCATAATTTATTCTTAGCCTGAGGTATCAGGTAAACTAGCATTAAATTATTCATATATCTTTATTAAAATGTGTTTGAAACTGGAGCCTGCTTGTAAAATAAAGGTAGAGCCTTCAGCAGGTGTGTTTTGATGGTGCTTTTTTGGTTTTGTTCAGGGCAGTTCAGCTGGCAATTTGCTGTTTTATAGTTGGGATGCAAATTACTCAAATGCTTATTTGAAATTTGCATATTAGACAAGCCTGATTATTTAAAAACCAAACAAAATAAACAAACCAAAAAACTGTAATGTCCTCTTAAACGCAGTCCCACAGGCATTCCCAGTTGTTTGAGTGCATAGTCAAGTGTGAGAGATCAAAAAGATGCTGTAAATCTTACTTACTGTTTCTCCAGCATGCAGCTGGAGAATCTTCTCTCACCTTGTATTTGCTCCTCTGTGGTAGTGGTGGGAGGGAAGGCTTTAGAGCGTGTTTTCTCTCCCTCTCTCCTCTGGGCCAGCACGTGGGTAACTCTCAGGATGGTTGTTTTTATCCTCAGATTAATGTTGTACTTCTAGAAAGAGCATGCATTACTGAGGGGTAGATTTCCTATGGGACTATAGGAAGGATTTATTGATGTGAAAGATCTCGGTTCTCAAGTGTACAAGCATTTTTATTCTATACTTCACTAATAGCAAAAGATAATTTTTATTAAAAGATGATTTTCTGGGCATAGGGTAAGTCACTTCACCAGTATAGTGTTTTGAATCTGTTTTGAGACTGAGTGTAATGTCTCACCTCTGGAATGTTCAGCTTTTGATTGGTCATTTGCTTTCATAGAGTTCATTAAATCATTATTAAAACTTAATAGTACTTTTGTTTGAAAGTGTGTATATAGTTTGGAAATGCCTGTTACTGAAGTTTTCTTGCTTGTTCATTTTTTAAATTGCAGTATTTGATAACATTTTGTTTTTAAAAAATAATTTAGGAAAAGCAAATTATATTAACTGACTTTTTGGTTTCAGGAAAAAAGAATGGGAGTTTTTCTACTTGCCTTCATTGAGGCTAGAGCTTAATTCATTGTGAACATACATTGACTCTTTACCAGTAATTTCAAGTACAATTACTTATGTTTCTCAGTGAAGCACCATTTTCACTGTATCTTGATGAATATTTTAAAGCAGTTTGTTTGACCTCTAGTGTTGAGCTGTGAAATTGCACCCCATTGACCCCAAAATATCTTCTCTTTCAGAAAAACCAGTCTCCCCCAAATCAGGTACATTGAAGAGTCCACCTAAAGGCTTTGATACATCTGCAATTAACAAAAGTTATTACAATGTGGTGAGTGATCATTTTTTCCTCCATGTGAGCTGTTTTATACAGCAGATTGTCATTTAACTAGATGCTCTCATCTGCACAAAAAAAGGCAGTCTTGCCAGGAAGGTACCAAAACTAGATGGGATATTGATGGATTCTCAGATAAACACGATCACGATTAGTTAAATAGAAAATCACAAGTGTGGATTCTTATACATGGTGCAAAATTATAGTCTAAAGTAAGTGAATGTTTGGCATTTATGTAATATTATGCTCATCTTTCTTCTTTTGCTAGTTGTTAATTTCCCTTTTCTCTCCTATCCCCCCTATGTGCCATCAATGTTCCCCAATCTCTATGAGTTACCGAAAATTCTGCTGTGTTAAATTGGTTATGTATATTTCTGTCCTTTTTGTTGAATAAGAGATTGTTTCAAATGTTCAATTTGCTTCCTTTGTATTCATGCTTGTAAATCAACTCTGTTGTTACTTTAAGAACTTCCCCCTTACTCTGGTGGATAGATTTCATAGCAAGGCAGTGCAGCCAGAGTGAGCCTTTAATGCACCCCATGAATTCTTAACCTGGTACTCAGACCTCTTTAGTAGATACATGTATGAAAGATAACCAACTTCTTCTTTAAGCATGTTGTAATTGTGTTGAGAATCATTTATTTGAGTAGACACATTGGGAAGCGAAATAGGATCTTACTGTTTTTGTTAAGCACTGCTCCCTGCTGGTATAAAACCATACCACAACCTTTCTTTCCCTTTTCTTTCAAGCATCTCTCATGGGTTTTCATTTTATATGGCAGTTTTAAATAAGAATCATAAAGCATAATTTTCTGCTTTTGTCTTGTGTGGTTGTGGCATGAATAGCACCTGGAAGAATAGAGGTGTTTGGTCTATAGTCCCTAATTGAAAGCTGTGAAGCAAACTTCTGCTCCTCCATCTGGCTCAGTTCCTGCCTCTGTCAGAGGCTGCAGTTCTGTGGTGAAGAAAGTGCTGCAGTTCTTTGGCTGCTGCATCCCACAACTGCTGCTCACAATGGAAAGTAACTGTGCAGGCACACCCTTCCTTCAAACTGCAAAGTAATGATCTTACTGTGGTATACTCAGTGACAAAATAGTGGATTGATTTGATTTGTTTTTGTTTTCACGGTATCTCTTTACAGTCTTTTTTTTTTCGAAGTTATTGTAGTGTCTGGAAGCAAATTTGAAACATGATAGTATACTTGACTGAAAATAAGAGAAAGTATGTGTTGAATTTTTCAGTCACCTAAGTTATAATATACCATACAATTTTGAAATATCATCTTTGCTTTGTGTGACTTTTATAATTGTTTCCTGGGTAACCTGTTATAATTGTGAAGGCTCAAGCTACTATACTTTGGGAAATAGAGCTATTGCTGGCTTTTAAAGTAATTTAATTTAAAAAAATACAAAAACCCCAAACCCTAGTGACCATATACCTACTCTTAGGATTAGTTTATTTCATCTTGATCAGGTGCAATCAGGTTATGATGTAATGTGATGCCAACTGTTTCGGCTGCTTGTTGCTTATAAACTGTTGATGGTATTGTAGGGGGTGAAAATAAACAGTTCATAATAATATACAGATATGTTGTAAATTACAGCACTGACTCTAGAGTGCTGTTCTTAAGTCTGTCTGCAATGAATTTAATGATTGCCTTGTTTTCACATTTTTCCACAGTGTGAAGAATACCCCTACTTTTTTTTTTAACTCACCATTTCTTTCTTCTGGTTTAGAAAATGAGAGGCTAAGCTGTAGCATGCTATTGGTTTCAGAGAAGTAAGACTACTGCTGTGTCTGAAACCTAAATTAGACATGTTTGCATTTAAATTTTCTTGAAATGAGTTTTGTGCTTCTGATGGCAATGTATCTATAAAATATTTTCAGTTATTATTAAATATGTATGATTTTTACGTGTTTTACATATAAATAAGACAAACAGCAAACTCATTCACTGAAGTGAAACTTCAGTTTAACATCTGAGTTGAGTTTTTGTTCTGTCTTAATACCTAAGCTGCAGACATGGTACTTGCCTGTGCTATATGTCATCAGTCTGTACTGATAATAAAGTTGAGGAAAAAGCAGGAGAGCTCCAAAAAAACTTCTGGTAGCTGAAAGGATGTAGCTTGAGTGAAGGAGTAAATGTTAAAGGCTCTCTTGACAACCAAGCTTGAGTTGAAATTGTTCCTTTGGGACTATGTCCTGTTTTTGAGTTGTGGCTGTCCCCACATGGGGATGTGCTGGGACCCCCTAACCCTCATGGTTGTTTAGCCTGGGGAAGGTTTTGTGCAGGCAGCACCTGAGGCTACATTTGTTGGACTGAGGACAAAATCAAAGGGCAGTTCAGGAAGGAGAGGCTCTCTTTCTGGGAGGAGGAGTGGGATGAGCTGAGGAAAGGTACTTAATGTAAAGAGGAGACTGCTTTCACCACCTTCCTCTGCTCTTCGCCCCCTTGTGAATGTGTTCTTTATTTCTGTGGATTCACAGCTCCGTCTGGAGTTTGTGAGACAAATCACATGCCTTCTAGTCTCAGTGTGCTTAATTAATTGCTCCTTGCACAAAGTGTTGCTGAGAAGACAGAAGTTTGTTATGTATGTACATTTGGCCTGGCTCAGAAATTCAGGTTAGTAGAGAATGCTGAGGTTTTGTCCTCCATAAAATGGTACAAGTCTACAATAGTGTGTAATATGAATCAGACTTGTGATGAAGCATTTTTAGTTTAGAAGTAATTTAGTAGCCTATTACTGAAGAAGTGGGTGTATTGTTGCATGTTATTCCCCCAAAGACAGAGCAGGGGTTACTCTGGGTTTTATTTTTACTTGAGATCCCTTGAGAATTTATAACTTTGTATCCAGAATAAAATCAGGTTCTCTCCATTTACAGTTACTTTGAGAGTAGGTAGCTGTTCTAAAAGCAGGTGAAGAAATGAGCAAATTTCTCCACTTTTATGAGTATTTGCATGACCTTGTTTCCTTTGAAGTGCTTGACAAGCAGTAGAAAATAAACACTCCTTTTGAAGCGACCCTTTTAAAGTTGGATCAAGTTGTTGACTGCAGTTCATATAAGTTTTTGAGGACCCTCAAGATATGGTGTACTTGTGCAGTGCTTTACATTGCCCCTCTCAAGGGCCTGTTTTAAGGAGCTCATCATGCAAATTCTTGTGGTCAATGAGATTTACTTACTGATCACTGTTTTGCTGAACTATGAGATATTTTGGTTAATTGGTCATTATTACTATGATAAAACGTGAATGTGCTACAGGACCATGCCCAAGTGTATCTCTTAACTCTGCCTTTTTTCCCACTGATTTGCAAGGTGATCATCTCCATGTAGGTCATTTAAAATCCATTTTTGGGTGGTAGTTGTGGCCTGAGGGAGATGGCTGAGGTTTTGTGTGACAGAATTGTTAACCATGCTTGGGTTTTGCACGCTGTGTGACTGAGAGAGCTGGTGCTGTGTGAGCTCAGTTGTCTGTGCCTGCCATTCATCAGTGTTAGACTGCAAAAGCTCCCTCTTCAATGCTGCTCTTTTGGTGCTCGGGGGTATCTGTGCAAATGTTGTGGTGGAGTTGTGGAAACAAGGTCTTCGAGGTCTCATGGGGTCCTGCAGCAGCCAGAATGCACAGAAAACAGGAAAGGGAAGAAAGGTGATTATTGGATCATGCGGATGAGATGTGGATATGAGGAATGTAAGGGATTTCTGGTGCCAAAATACTGAGTTGCAGTCATGACTACTTGTCACTTCAAAGCACAGTCCAAGAGTTTAATCCTCATAGCTTCTCAGTGAGGTAGGTGAGACAAGTTGGAAGAATAGAAGGTATCACAGAAATTATGTTTTTGAGCTATGTAAGCATGGTTATTCTTTAAAAACTATATTCAAAGTAAACCAAGAAAATGTTGTATGCAATGGAAGCTGTACTTGTTAAAAAGAAACAGTAATAGATTTAATGTGTTCTGGAGACTGTGTAAACTGTATATCTGAAGTATTGTGAAACACTGAATTGTTAGATTAACAAAGGTGTTTAAGTGCATCTTGTACTCTGCACAAATTTTGTAGCTTAGTTTTATTTACAGTGGCATTAATTCTCCTTTTTCCACTAATGACCAGGTTGCTAATTCTAATTTTTAAGCTTTCTTGTTGTCACATGCCCCTATCCTTAAGTCTTTTTCCTCCAATTATGTTCTCCATATGGCAAAGAAAATAGTCAAAGAAAAATCCAAACCAGCCCAAGGAAAATAAAGAAGTGTCCAACAGGAAACTAGTTTTATTTCAAGCTTATCCGACAGCTGTTTATAGCAGAGAATGTCTTTAAGAAAATGAGTTAGTGGTGCAATCTTTCAAGTACTCTAGCAAATTTGTTGATTTTTATCTTTCAGTGTCTTTTAATACTGTTTAGTTCTTCATCAGGACACTGTGGTTTTGTCCCTGGCTTTCAGTTTCCTTTTCCCTCCTAACTTTTCCTGCCAGTGTTATGATTTTGGGCTGGGAGATTTTTGTGGGAAAAACCATATTGAAAAAGATTGGTCTTGCACTTAGTTGTGAACCTCATGGCTGCTAAGTACTTTTATGTTTTATATTTGAATGATTTTCTTTCTTTGTTTTATATATGTAAAAGAGAATATGTGGGTTAGTGCAATGATTGGCAGAGGAATTTTATTTTCCTGGTCTAAATGGTCAAAAAAAATCCTTAGCTTTTTTAAAGTTTCTGTGCCCATATTGTACTTTATGCTGTAATTTCCTATTTAGTAGCCATAACTTTCCCTGTGACATTCTTCTGTCACAGTTTTTTAGCAGAGAATGGAGACATTTTAATCTTCAGTTCAGGATTCAGACTTGCAACAAAAGAATAAACTCAAAAATGGTTTCTCTCTCTCTCCCCAAATGAATAGAAGCATTCAAGGAATAAGCAGAATCAATGACACCAATGAAAGGAGCAGTGAATTCTTCATTGACATACTGAACTATTTAAAGTTATTTCATCAGGTTTGCATTTAGGAATGAATAGCTTTTTTTTATTTCCTAAGAAAGAGTATTGACTACAACAGTGAATAATGCACTCAATTACAGTCATTCCTATAAATGCTGAAATGAGATATTACTGTAGGCTTGACAAATATGGCATGTAACAAAATGAGGTTTGTGGTGTGGCTTATGACCAGTGAATAGCAATAAGTTTTCCAAGTTCAGCTTTGTTCACTGAACTGCATTTAATTCTGATGATTCTCTAAATAACTTTTTGGAGGCAAAAAATAATTTGCCTTCTAAAAGCACAGTAGAACCTGATGTGATTATATTGGAGGTTATCCTGAAGCAGGCTCCCAAGTAATGGCCCAGTGAAATGTTATCCTCTACATAAGTGGGATTATTCTAGTTGTTTGATTATATTCAGCCAAAACCCAAGTCTGTGCTGTATTTTATAAATAGCTGGCTTTGCATCTATCTATTGTGATTTTCTTATGGTAGTGTACTCCCAGTGTAAGGTAGGGCACCACTATTTAAAAATAATGTCATAGTGCTAATAGTGTTGGTAAGTGAAGTTGGAAATTACTTGCTCTTTGTTAATCTGTTACTATTCAGGTGCTCTAGCAGGTTATTTAGTGCATCTGAACGCTCCACTAGGAACATTAGTTGTAATGGGTTGTGACTGAGACTGAGAAAATGACACTGTTTGTTTCTCTTGCAACTTTTATTGCACTTTACCATCCTGTCATGATTTGTGACTGTTCTGAAGTACATAGGAGGAATAATTACCCCTGGCTTTGGAAGAAAGCTCTGCATAACCAAACTTTGCAATAAAATGTGTAGTGATAATCCTGTTAGCTTATCTTTTTTTTTAATATATGGCTAAAAAATGGCTCATCTTCTTTGTAGTGGGTTTTTTTTCCCTGTGAATTTCATAGATGGATAGTATGCAGTGTTTTCTTGTTTGATATTTGCATTTTTAATGTAGGAAGCTTCATTTAAGTTTTTCTCATGCTAAATAAATTTTAGTATGCTTTAAAACTGGTATTGATATATCTTAAAAAGTAACAATTAGGAACTGTCATTTATTGTAGGTGCTACAAAATATATTAGAAACAGAAAATGAATATGCTAAGGAGCTACAAACAATGCTTTCAAACTACCTGCGACCATTACAAGCCAGTGAAAAGTATGTGAGTTTGTCCTGTGTTTTAAATTAAGCTTGAGATAACTCATGTTTTGGGGAGGGTTAACGTGGTCAAAAAGTCAATGTCAGTGTGAATTTACCTCTGTGGACTGTGTGTTCTTGAGGCAGGGCTTGCTTTTCTTCAGTTTCCTTGCTGACTGAAACAGTCTGGTCCTTAATCTAAGAACCAGTAAGCATTTCCTTTTAATGCAATAAATAGTATTAATGCACAGTTAGTCAATAGCTGCAAACCTAACCATGTTTGATTTGCTTTGGCTCCAGGTTAACCTTGACAAATACTTCATACTTAATGGGAAACCTGGAAGAAATAAGTTCTTTCCAGCAAATGCTTGTACAGTCCTTAGAAGAATGCACCAAGTAAGTATCATGCATACCAGATAGTGTAGAATTCTAACATGCAAATGTCTTATTACTTTACTTGTTGCATGTTTCATTGGGCATTTTTTTCCTCTCATTTCAAGGGTTGTTGTCAGAGCAGTACAGTAACAGAGATTTGGAGAATATATTGATTGTTGTACATATACATATTGGCCCTAGGATGCACTTGCAAAGGTAGAAATTCTGATATAGTTTAAAAGAAATTTATGGGTTTTCATGATGAAACTGCATACCAGCAGGGAGGTGGTGGTTTTGGGGGTATGAATTTTGAATATTTTCTTCAAAGTAAGACAAAGAAATAATGGAAGAACCTTATGTGATGGTTGGAACAGTGGAAGAGGTAAGTGACTTGGATGAAGGATGGTGTGTCAGAATGTTTGTGCTTCTGGCCTGAACAAAGGTGGTCTTCAGAGTGTGCTGGGAGAGGATGGGCAGAAAGAGAAAACTGGATTCAGTAAAACCCCTCAATGCTTGTCCTGTACCATGTAGGAAGCATGGAGCACAGAAGGAAGGCCATGAAAACAATTGTCTTCCTGCCATAATTTTTTAAGCTGAAGTGGTATCGGTATTTTTCAGCTTGTTACCTCAGCACTTGGTTGTGTAAGAAAGAAGGTGACAATATTGCATTTGGGTTGTCCTAGGAATTTTCCGAAACTCCACTGAAAGTGTAATTTATGTTCCTAACCTCAGTTGAGTCATTTTTCTCACCTGATTTCTAGTTTTGTCTGACCACATGGTGAGCTAAGGCAACTTCCTAATCCAAATTTTCTTGGTTTCTGCCGAGTTAGTAATTAGAATTGCTACTGAGGGCTTAGACAAGTTTCAGTTTGCTGTGAGAACGAATTGATATCTAGGATGGAGGAGAAAATACCTCTTTTGGCAGCAGTGAGCTTTAGATCACCTCAGTATGTCTTGTTTTGACCTCTCCCTCCTCTCCCCTGAGTTGCTCTGTGTGAAGACGCAGCCTTGCCATGACAAAGTATGAGCTGCATCTCCACTAGGCAGTAACACATGCCTGGTGCTGCTGCTGGCTTCAGATCCCTCACCCTCCTACCACCTGCCTGCTGTCCCTCTCTCCTGCCTCTAGACAACTGAGACCAGAGAGAGGGGAAGGGAAGATGGTGTGTGGTTCAGATCGCAATTCAGCAAACATTCTTGAAATGGTCTGTCTCTTATGCTGTGAGAAAGAAGGATTGTCATTCTGGCAAGTTTGTCTTGATCAGTTAAATGTCTAAATCTCCGAAAGTGTCCATTTGTTCACATACTCAAATGTTCCTTCTTGTCACTGCTCTTTGTTGTCTCATTTGCTTGTTACCATGATCTTTGTATCAGAAGTTAGAGAAATTAAATACTTTGCATGGAACAGACTATGATCTTTTAAAACTTTTTTTTTAAGGTGATCTTAAAAATGAGAGGAGAAGAGTACATGCATTTAAAAAAAATATGAATGCAAACTTCATTTTAACCTGGAATGTTGGTTAATGTCATATCATAATGGAGCTTCAAGCTCGGAAAGCTTCATTAATAACCCTGCTTGGCTTAAATGCTTTTAAGCCACCTTTTCATAATGTCCTCTCTTTGTTCTTTCTGCTAAGTGAAATGTTGCTTTATAATAAACCAGGAACATACTGGTTACTAGTAGGTTGGCAGAGAAAGCGATGCCCTGGAGTTACCGAAGTATTATTGCATACATTTTGTCTTACTTTCATTTCATAAATATGCTCATCATGCCTAGTTGTATTTTCAGTTTAATTTTCATCATAACAAATTAGCTTGAGCATACAGCATCCTCCTATTTGGAATCTAATCCATTAATCCATCATGATTCCTGTCATGTAGAAGAATGCTTGCTCTGCTGCCTCTTTTTTTTTGTCAGTTTGCCATGTTTTTTTGGCAGGTGAACCTGTTCTGTAAACTCAGACTAGATCCCAGGCTGAAAATAGGTTTATCATTTGATTTTATTTTTGGCAGAGAGCTTATAGCTCCATCATTGAGGCACTTCGTACTGGAACATCCAGTGTGTTGTTTTATTCTAACTTGACATGTCAGAATGACCAAATGCTGTCATCCTGCCAGTTGCAATGCTGCCAGCCTACCTTGCTTGACAAATTCCTTTTCTTGGGCATGAGTTGAATGTTTTTTGAATTCCACACCCACCCTGTGACAATTTTTCAATTGAGTTTTCTCTTTAACGAATCCTGGCATCTACTTCAGTGACAGAAACTTTCCTATGCTTTCCTCCTTTTTACCTGTACCATGTTGGCTTATTTAATCCTCGTGGTGTTCAACTTTGGGTTGTGGGTTTTTTTCAGAACATATGATGTCGTAGTGGGCTCTTTTTGTGTTTCAGGGGAAATGGTTGTTTGGATATGATTTGGGTTTAGTTCTGTCCCACCCTCTCACCCTGCCCACAGCCTTGAAGGTCTTCTGGTTCATTGCTAAAGGTTTGTCCTCTTTGAACTTGTCCAGGTTGGGGCTGTTTCCACCTTTGTAACTTCTCTTCCTTATTTACCAAACAAAAGTGATGCATTGAATAAATCTAACTAGCATTGAGGGAGAATCTTCTGGCTGATAGGCTTCAAAGGTGCTTTTTTTTTGGCTGATCCAGTGCATTTGGTTCATGGGTGAAAAAGAGCTGGAACAGACAAGGGAGAGAGATGCTGTTGGAGTCTTCAGCTGCAAAAGAGCAGATTTCTGGCAGTGAAACAGAGCAAGAGAACTCCATACTCTGGTCTCTTGCAGACAAAAAGTAGTCCAGTGCTCTAGGGCTCATTCCAGATCTGTGCTCCTGTGCCAAAGATGAGTTCTGCAATAGTTCATACAGCAGAAGACACTCTGTGAGCAAAGTCAGTGTCCATCAGGTGATCTCTGGCCTGATCTAAATGATCTATTGGAAGTGTTGCTCTATGGGTGTTTTTGTAACAGGAGATTGAACCTGATTTAATCTCCTGCTTTAGAAAAGATTCCTCAATTCACCTGGAAGTAGAAGCTGTCAGTCCATGGCTGTACTTCTCAGTAAGGAAGGGCACATGACATACAGGCTGGCAGGTGCCACCAGCCCACATTGACTGCTAGGTGTGATCTCCTCTGTAGCAGATTGAAGTCTTTCATGTAGTATCACAGACTGTATCTCCTTGCCCTATAACAGCCATAGCTGGAGTTTGTCCTCTCTTTCCCTCATGTCCCTGCTCTTGCAGTGACACTAACTGTGTTATCTTGTTCTGTGTTTAAACAAAAGCAGATATTTCATGTTCAGGGATGATCCTGAAGTGGAATGGAATTAAAAAAAACCAAACCCAAGCAACAAAACCGGAGAGGCCAGAATGTGAGGGGGATGCTATTTGAGTATAATCAAAAACTCATTAGTATTTCAGGTTTGATTTTTGGAGTGCAGATACAAATTAAGTCTGAGTCTCAGTATCATCCTTCACTTTGGTTATCATGATTATCAACAGAAATAAGGCTATCAGTATTAAGGGATTTGTCTTTAGATATCCTGAAACAAGCATGCATTGTAACTGATGTCTGAGAGCTAAGACAACTAGTGAAAGGTGTGGTAGTGAAGAGGGTGAAAATTAGACTGAAGGATTGTGAAAAAGTTGAGTAGTGCCTCAATTTGTGCAAACAGTTGAAAGTGGCTAAGTGGCCCCTTGTTTCAGTAACCTTGTTAACTATGAAGCCTCAGGAGATAATCTCTAACCTTATGTTTCTTCACAAATCTCACCCTTTTGAGTCATTAATCACAATTGTCCCATCATAATTTTTACAGACCATTACATCTCATGAGTCTTCTCTGCTATCAGCTTTTGAGTTCAAGGCATTCTTTTTATTGACCTGCAAACATGGCAAACTTAGCATTGATGCTTCACCTGCTCCAAGGGCTAAAATTCTGCTGTTTATTTTTATGTGGGATGAGATCGAGAAGAGGAGAAAATGCCACCTTGAAAATTTAGTTTCCAGGTTGTGGCAGGTTCTGCAGGTGGCTGTCTATATAAGTATACATATATTTATGCACAGGCACATATACGTGTATAGCAACATAGATTCCTTCATGGATAACACTTACGGTATTTACACAGTCAATTGAAATTTAGGGAGAGCTGTTCTTTTCCTTGCAAAAAGAAAGCATAAATGCTGATTGTATTTTGTTATCTACTCTTCTTTTAAAATTTCTTCTATTAGTTTCTATTTGTTTATTTGAATTAATCACGATTTCCACAGCCTTTCCCAGAACATTGTCATGTCCTCTGATCCCAAAACCAAGGCAGGTTTCTTCAAAACACACAGGACATGATTAAATATTCATTGTCACCCTTGTTCTGTCAGCTGCCAATATAGCTTTAGTCCAGTTCTGATTGCTGGTTTTGATCAGTCTCAAAACGTACCTTGTTGTTCAGTAACACTTTTAATTCCTTTCTTCAAATTACCGTGCTCTGGGTGCTCATTGTAAGTCTGGAGAAACAGCAACTCCAACAAGCAGACAATGTTAGTAATTTAGTTGTAGCCATATGGTGATTCCTCTAGCATGTGTGCAACAGCAGAGGCCTTGTTATGATTCTTTTACATTTGCAAATAGAATTAAAAGGTGTATCTGGCCTTTTTTAAACTGAAGTTCTTAAAACTTATATGTGTAAATATTTCTGTGTGATTCCTTTTTAGTTAAAGTGAAAAATATGAGAAGAATGTTGGGATGACAGCTTGATAAGAAATTGTAAAATAACTATGGTCTTTATGGAACACATTAATTACTGAAAGGTTTATGTGATGTGGTGATAGGCATTAAATTGTTTTTTTTCAGCAGGTAAATGTGGTATAGATAGTTTATCTCTTGAAAATAATAGAACACTTGCAACTAAGATGTATGGATTAGAAAAGTCAAAGGGGATGAGTTACTACTCCTGTATAAAATCTGTTAATTATCTTAATTCAACAAAGAATGTGCTGTATAAAGTGGCAGTGCATGTGCAACATGTGAAAAAGGATAATGTCAGTCTTTGATTCTGCTAAAAGAACAGCAGACTGAGAAGACACAGATGTTTGCTTGGTGCAAACAGCCATAATTCACCCTCCACCCCCATCACTACAGTTTGAAACAGGAATTTAACCATTTTTAGCAACTGTTTATTGGAGCCTCTTGCTATTTAATACAGGGTTATATGACTTGAGTATGTCTTCAGAATTTGGGACTTTAGCATGAGCTAATAATACATTCTGGGAGTAATAGATGCAGCCAGATTTATTAAAGGAGGCCAGCTGCTAGGCAGGAAATGCTGCTTGGCAGGGCTGTAAGAATAGCATTCCCTCAGTATGCTGAGGAAAGCCCTTGGTTTTCCCCTAAACACCTGCAAAAGCAGCCACTCTACTGATTTCAGAATTTAAACTTTTTAAAAATAAAAGATGCAAACTTAAAAGATGAGCCCTAGCCTTTAATATAAGGAGTGTTGATTATGTGACCAGAGTGTATCTGGCATGATGTGTTAGCTGTCATTTCCTGGGTGTGTGTAACAAACATTGCTTTCAAATTGGAGTGTGTTTCCCCTGACTTGTATTTGGAACACCTCTACAGTCCTTTTTACTTCATTTTGGGTGGTCTTCCCATACTCTGAAGAGGGACTGAACAGCTTAATAGGAGATAGGCTTACTGTACTGGAAATTGGGGGAAAATTTCTTGGAATGAACTCTGAATTTTGACCACTATGAGCAAAACTGAGGACTGGGACAAAGATGGCTGTGTTTGAGCAGAATGGAACATCCTCTGCCTGGAGGAGTGGTTGTCCTGGAAAGCTGAACAGTTTCTTCCCTACTGAATTTCACTGGAGCATCTCTTGCTTGTTTCTAAAGGGGATATGCTAAATATTGATGTTCAGGAACTTTATGTACCAGTCTGGGACAACTATAGAAAATACTGGCTTAAAGAAAAAATCAGGAAAAAAATATTCTTCCAGAAAGAATTCTTGGAACTAATCTTAGAATGAAGCTCTTTGTGCTAACAGTGCCTTGAGTAATCAGTGAGGACTCATTTAGCTTTACAGCTGATGTGAAGTACTGGCTTTAAGAGTAGTTAAAAAGATAACAACAGGAAAATCCACTGTCATATCTTGCAAAGAAACAAAAATTCAGCATATTTGTGTTGGGAGATGCAGCCTTTATGCAAGGAGAGCACGTGGAGAAATTGGAACATGTCATCTTGCCCATTTTTACAGTGGTTTAGACAAGGTGTCAGGAACAAGTTTGTTGTCTAGGACTGATGGAAGTGACCCATCTTCTGGTTAACTTCAGTGTGGATTATGCAGTTGGCCACAGAGCCTTCTGCTGAAGAGGCTTAGTCCTTCAGGTGGGAGAAGCTCTGAAGAAAAGAAGTGTTTCATCCCTTCTGTTGCCCTTATATTATTGCAAAAAACCAAAGCATGGTCCCCTACCAGCTACTGTAAAGAAAATTAACTCTACCCCAGTCAATCCTAGGACACAATATACACTGCTTTTCTGGGCTTTAATTTATTTCTCTGTCTGGTTGGTATTACAGTATTTTCATCTTTATTACTCTGTTTTTAGGTTGCCTGAAGCTCAGCAGAGGGTTGGAGGATGTTTTCTAAATTTGATGCCACAAATGAAAAGCTTATACCTTACATACTGTGCCAACCACCCGTCAGCAGTAAATGTCCTCACAGAACACAGGTATGTTAACTTCGTGGTCTTTTGAGTCTGATACAAAAAGATGTAAAACATACACTTGAGTTGTAAAGCTGTGATGTCTCTTTTGACATGTTTGGTAGGTGTGGTAGAACTTGTTTCAGAAAAAAAATCGCACTTAAAAAAAAAGACAAAATGCCTCATAAAACAAAACTGTTTAATTTGATCAGGACAGCTTGTCACTTTTGGCAGTGTATTATTAACTATTTTAGAGAATATTTTCATTGGAAGAACACAGGCTGGACTCTAATTATGTAAAACAAACTTTACTGATTGTCATCTTTGTATTAAATATGTTGAAATCAAAACAAGTTTTTGAAGTTATGGCATAACTGACATGACTTAGGCTTCTTAGACAGTTGGTGCATTGTAACTTAGCCCTGTAAATGCCTGTTATACTTCACTTCATAATGTATTATACCCTTAGCTTTACTTTTGAGTGATATGAGAGAAGCGTGAATTTTACAGAATTACTCTTTTCTCTAAGAAGGATACTTAGTTAATATGATGCAGGTTGCTTAGCTTTTGGACAGACCTGGAATTTGCATAGAAGATGCCCTGTATCACCTTGAGGGAAAAGTATTGAGGCCAGAATTTGATGAAATAAGTCAGCTTTCATAAGCTTTTGCTATGTACTTGTATTCTGATGACCCTTGTGCTGAAGCAGTTGTTAGTTTGGGGCTATTTCTTCTTACTTGTGGTGTAGGACAGAACCATGACTTCCCGGAGCTTAGGACAAGTTCTAGCAGGATTGATGTTCTTTTTACTTCACGCATCCCTCTCCTTTTTGTCTGGTTGTGTTGGACTAAAGTAAAGATATTTTGAGTACTCTTAACACTTAGAAAACAAAGAGGATCACAGTAGATTTTTTCCCTATAGTGTTAGCTTCTTTCAGGAATTCAAATTTTGTTTTAACAGCAATGCTGTAGCATGTTTGTGAGCTTTACTTGTAATATGAAGATGAAAAACCACCTACTTACCAAATGCTTTGAACTTTCACTTATGTTAGCAATATGTGTAACTATATTCCAGCCCCAATTGGAAAAATCAAGCTGCAAGTTCACATTACAGTATAGACAGAAGGAAGGTAAGGTTTTGTCATAAAAGTTCAGCAAGACAAAAATTTTTAAACCCCCTCCAAATTAAATCCCTGCACGTTTGCTTTCTTTCAAGTGACCCTTTTCTAGTACCATTTTCTGTAAATGGTTTTTAGTACTTTTGGGCTTAGATTTTTTTGTTTGTTTGAGTCTTTATGGGCTTTCCATACAGAAGTCTGGGATTTAACCAGTAAATGGAAGATGGATGTGACAGCAAAGTGATCATGAACATTTCTTTAGTTTTGGGAATATTTGTAAAGTATTATCCTAACTTTCAGAACCTGGAGAAAAGTTGATAGAAATGTGAGGAAGGAAAGCTGTTTGTTCTGCAAATGGAGAAGAGAAGCATTTCTTCTCTTTCATGTTTCTTTTTGTGTACATTGTCTTAAGAACAATTCAGCTTCAGGTCTATAACATCAGCTTGACATCAAATCCTGGTGGAGACAACAAAAGTATCGTAGTGGAGATAAGTAATTTGGATGTGGAAGTTTGTTTGTATGAGATAGGTCAAGGGAAGAGAAGTTGAGATAGACAGCTTTCTGTTTAATGCTGTTGTGTTACCAGGCATGGGTCAACAGAATCGCATCCTGTTCTTTCTAATTAGCCCAATCTTATTATTCTAATACCTTAATTTTTGCTGTTCAACATTCCTGTAGGTAGCAAGTGGCCTGACTATGTATTCTGCTTGAGACAGCTGCCATGAATAAATGAGAAGGTGTCTTTAAGCAGTTCTGAATCTCTTCCTCTCAGAATCACAGAAAAATTTGTATTAGATTGTTTCTAAGTAGGGGGAAAGAGAGAAATAACAAACTGTTGGAGGCATGAAGAAATGGAAAAAAACTCAGAACTGTCTTTTTGTCTGTTTAGCTGAGATGACTTAGGTGTGTAAGAACTCCCCTAAAAACCTTAATTTAAAAATTGCCATGTGATTTGAGGATGGCCATGATCGTAGTAATGGTGAAACAATTATACTGTAGTTCATACTACAGAAAATAACATGGTTTAAGGTCTTTAAGAAAAGCAATGTTATGTTGGCTGTTTTGTCAACATAATTTTAGAAGAGAATCCAAATCCCTGTGTTTTACTGTGAACAAAAATAGGGCAAAGAAGTAGGTGTATGTGAAATACTTGGATTTTAATATCATGTTTATAGCATCTGTGCTATTCAGTAGCATTTTAGAGAGGAAAAGGGAGCTGTCTGGAGCAGTTTGATTTGGAACATAAATTCTTACTGTCTACAAAAGATAATTTCTTGCCATGAGCTCTTTGCAATTCATAAACTGAACACATAACTGTACCTCTGAAAGCCTTTTTATGAAAAAACCCAAGCAAATAATTTCAAGTCAAATTCTTGTATCAGTAAGTTAGTATTTTCTGCTTAGTTTATTAGGCTGCTTGTTTTTCTGGGAACCCATACCAAGAAAAAAAACCTCCTGGATAATTGGTATAGCTTAAGATTTTAAAAAAGATTTATAAAATACTACTTTTATTATTGTTTTTCTGGTGTCACTGGCTAAAAAAAAAGCTTTAAGGAAATTGGCTGAAGCATTAACTGTATTGTTTCTCTAGAGTGATTGGATCACTTACATTAAAATTGTAAGCAGTTGTCTGGTTTGGTGGAGCATTACACATGGTGTTTTTATGTAATTTTCTGAGCTATCAAGGGTGCTCTTCAAGCAGTGTTGTAAGACCTGTTAAAATGTTGTTGACACCTTGTAAAGGCTCTGGTTGTATGTGTAGATAAAACACTATATTAACGTACTCAGAATTACTGTGCATTTTTAGACAAAAACTTTCTTTGAATATCATTCTTGTGAAGCAGATTCTAAATAGGAGTACTTGGGATGGGGCTAGAGATTTAAAAGGAGCATTCAATTGGAATGTGACTGTCTTTTTTTCCTTTTTTTTAATGCCATCTAGTATGAATGGAAGTCTGTTTCCTCTTTATCTTTTGTAATTTGCTTCTTTCTTGATTATATGCAGCAGCAACATGGAGGCTTTTATTCAATTAATACAGAATAAGGGGTTGAGAGTGCATATAAGTTCATGCATGTGCATGTTTCTGTGAATACAGAGTCTGGGCTGAAGGGGATCAATTACCTTATTTAAAGAATAAGACTCTTACGTTCTAATCTTCAAAGCCAAAAGCATCTTTCATTTCATTAAGTTAAATGATTAATAGTCAGACTATTAAAAGACTTAAAATGATTGAAGACCTGAGTGTATGTGAACATGAAGAAATGAGAGTAAAATCTATTGCAGTGCATACATGAGTTCAGGTTCCAGAGCTCTGTGTGTCTGACGTTGTATTTGCCTCTGATAATCACTGCAACAGCAAAATCTTTCCATTAAGTTTGGGAACAGATTCTCTTCTTGGTTCCAGTTGTGGATTTTTAAGTTTTAAAGATGTTCAACTTGGTACTCAACATAATTTCTCCAAATTTATACTACCTTGAAATTTGGTAGGTACCTTTTGTCTCAGGAATTGTTTTGGGACCATGGCATGCTTTTTTTCCCAGAGTTTAAATTCCTTCTGCTTAATGATTCAAGAATTTTGAAGGATTAAGTAGTTTTTCCTGACGTCTGTCATTGTATCTTGTAATTGTGTCTTGAGCCACTGGTAGAGCTGAAGAGGTGGAATTTGCCAGGTACAGTTGGGTGGTGGTCTGGCAGAGCTTAGAGTCATGCATGTTCCCTTCTCACTATGGCTGCAGTGCCTCTGTACACCATCCCTATTCTGTTTACTTTATTCCACAACAGTCCCAGCTTTTTGGCTCCAATGTGTGAGGTTTTGTTTTACTATTTGCAGTTTTGCTTGAAGGTCCCAGTTCAAGTCTAAGGGTAGGAGTTCCAATGTATGGTATTATTTTAGGCGATAATTTTGTTTGCTGGTGAGACCAGTAATGCCTTGAGGGTGTAGAGTTTTGTCAAACTAGTGCTGTTCCTGTGTTCTGATCACAGACATGTGCTTGCCTTCCAGTAAGAGAAGGAGCAGAATGAGCAGCCGAAGGCACGAAAGAGTGAATTTCCTGCAGATTAAAAAACCCAGTTGGATACAAAGTACAGAAATGAGTAATTGCAGCAGGAAAAGGAGTGCCAGGAAAATGAAATGTTACCTAGATGGGAAAGATCACAAGCAGCAAAGTTCAGTGCAACAAGAAAGTCTAGCAAAAAAAGAAAGAGCAGGCAGAAGCTAGGACTGGGACTTCCTGTGGACTATATCTAAAAATGACAAGAGGAAAGATATTTGAGTATGGGACTTACTGAAAGTTGGATAACATCATTTAAAAAAACAAATGTAACAGGCGCCACTGATCAGTGGACAAAAAGATTCTTTTGAGGAAATACGGACAGTACAGACCCAATGTAATCAGCATCAGGTATGTAATTTTGGAGGGGTAGAGTGGGGTGTTAAATTTTTTATGTTATTTAAACAGCAGTATGTTTATTTAAAAACAAACAGAAGAAAAATCTTCCCAGAAGAAATTTAACTTGATGAAAAGGCAGTTGAAAATTACTAACACACACCTGTTTTTTTTTTTTTTTATTTTGCAAGTGGCAAATATCAAGCCAGTTCTCAGCAGCAACAAGTAAGCTATTCGCAAATCTTTACTTGTTGAAACAATTGTTTTGCTAGATTCTTCTGTTCTCTTAGATAACATGTCCCAAACATATTCCACACTTGCATCACAGACCTAACAGTCTGGATAAAATTTGTGGAGCTGGAACATCACAATTACTCTGAGTAACTGGAGCATGGAATACAGATCAGCTTGAGTCAGAAAACTCTTTGTGCCTCCCCCACTTTGGTGGATCCCTGAGCCTGCAAGTGTGCAGGCTGATGTCATACGCCGAGCAACAGTCCCCGGGAGAGGAGCTTGCCTGGGAAGTTTAGCCCTAGGAAATTAAAAGCTGCAGCTGAGGGGTTGCTGAGCTAAGCTGTGTCACGACGCTCTCGAAATGCGGTGCCTGTGTGCAGTCCTCAGACCCCTCAGCAGCGATAGCTCGTGCTCCATCTATTACAAACAGACACCTCCTTCAGAAGTGTAAGTTGTGATTTTTACATGTTTATGTTTTTATTTCCGGGATCTGCTTTCCTCAAGGTTCAATGGCCTTTTTTTTTTCCCCATTCTGTTACTTGTAGGCACATCTGAACTTTTTCTTCTCTCTTCTAGTGTGATTTGCAGGGTTTGAGGCAGCTGTACTGAGATTTGAGTATATTAATAGGGCTTAAAGACACTTTTCATGGTGACCTTTAAAATATCTCAAGCTGTAAACTAACTCTAGTCTGGAGTGGGAAGAACTCTTCAGCTTGAGATTTCAGAATAAATCAAGCACAGCACTTTTGTATGCTTTTCTGCAGTTTATTGTGTAAAATGATGCAAGCAGTCTCATCTGCCTCTTTCTGAAAAGCTACTTGTTTAGGCAGTTGTGACTGAGTTGATGATTTCACCGTTCAAAAGATTTTCCTGTTCAGCTAAATGATAGCTTTTTATTAAAACAAATTCTTAGCTGTGGGCTGGTGTTTCATTTAGCATATACTGCCTTGGAGACTGTGGTACTTGCAGGCATCAATTGACATTGTGACATGAAAGAGCCATTGTCTTTGGCAAAGCAGCTGACATAGACTTTTTTAATGTTGCAATTAATTAAAAAACGGTTGTGAACTGTTGTAATGTTCAAACATATTTAACCCCCTCATATGTGTTTGGAAGTAAACCCTTCCATTATGTACTGTATTTGTCTTTTGTGACACAATGAAAGACACTTACTTAAAGCTTTGAGCTAAAGTGACAATCACATTTGGATGGATATTTTATGTCCACAAAGCTGCAGAGATACCACGTTGGTATAGCATGAGTTGAATGCGAAGGGGGTCTGCATGATGGAACTGCTCAGATAAAATTTTGAGTACTATTGTATTAAAGGAGTGTGTGCCTGTGTTCATACTAGAGCTTGAACAAGCAGTCATGTCAAAACTTGACTGTGGATGAAAGAAAACATTGTCCTCTTCGGAATGTTGGGAGAAAAACTACGTCATTGTTTTAATTACACCTATTAACACTGCTGCCTGTTACAGGTTTCCTGATGATGCCATTGCTAAGCCTGTTTTTCAGGACTTTGTGTACATTTCAAGTGAGCTGAAGTTTAAACTTGCTCCATAGGTTCCTATATTGTGATTAAGTAAAAACGATGATGATCAACACCAAGTGTCACTTGAGCAGAGAATGGCATAACCACAAAGTGCCTTTAGTTAAAGAGATTGCAGTGTAGACAGTGAAAGCAAGATTATATCAGATTTTTATTTCAGATTTCTAAGAAGTGAATTTTAATTCAAGCTACAGTGAATTTCCCCTGTTGTTTCACAAATCTCTCTCATAACGCTGAAGTTGAAGAAACGGAAGAATGATAAGGAAAATAAGAAATGTGAATATGGGTGAAATGGTAACCAAAGTTTCTCCTATGGTAAAAGCATTAAAATAAAAAAAAAACGGGGAGGGGGAAGTGCAAGCATTGTCTGAGTGGATACCTCAGCAAATACTATTTATGTAATGCATTTGTATGCACCCAACAGCATGGAGATGCTGAAGTAATTAGGAATGGGAGTGTTTGCCCCTTAACAGTCTAAGGGGGCTGTTCAGAACAGTGTTAAATTGAGTGGCCTGTGGTATTTCAGATTGGCACATCCTGTGGAAAATGCAGCTACGTAGGGGTGAAAGAGAATGTGTAATACACTTGTGGATTGTGCTGTCTGAAATGGGGAAGAGTAGTAGATACTGGACTAGTATCTAGTAGTAAAAGGGCAGACTTGGTAGAATGAGGCAGCAGGGGCTGTGTCTGACTGAAGCAAACAAAATGCAAAGGATGAGTCTAAACAGCTACTTCCCCTTGGTCCTTGTGGAAAATGTCTTTAGTTAAAAAGTTGAAGTTTGATGAAGTATCAAGTACTGAGTGTAACCTGGCTTTATGCTGCTGAAATGGGTGGGGATGATTACAGGTGCAATGAATGGATAGAACAAAAAAACAATGTCTTGCATGTGATCAGTGTCACATACACAGGGAAGTGAAATTTAAAACCAATGAGTGCCTTCTGGCAGAACGGCTTTCCCAGGTGAACTTTGGTAAAACTTACTGTATAAACTCGGTGTCATTTTTACTCAGTTCCTTTATTACTTTCTGGAAACAGTTTCTTTTCTTTTAACTGAGTCAGGAGGAAGGGATTTGCCACCTCACTGTAGCCATGCAGCCTGATGATGTTTCAGTGCATTACCCTGAATACTGGACCTTGAAGTAGCTGGTAACACCATAAACCCAAGACACAGTTAGAAGTCAAAGTCTTTGGTCTTGTTTAGGGTGCCACTGCAGTCAGCTGTCAGGTTCTGGAGTAATTTTATGCTAAGCAAGGGCTGTGATTAAGGAAGCATTAGGCAAAGTAGGTCTTCAGCTTCTAGGTATTCAGATTTGGCTAGCTTTACTTAATTTTAAATTTAAATGCAAAAAGTACTCAGGTTCATCTGTGTTGCATTATTGTAATTCTTCATGCAAGACATTGTAGGAAGTTTTTCAAGGGGTTTTAATTTTGGCTAAATGTTTATGTTTATGTCACAAACTGATTTAGAAGGCTTGGGGTTGCTGATATATCCTGCTTAAGATGGATACAAGGTCTTTCCCAAGTGCACCCAACTCTTCTCTTTGCATCCTTAAAATGCACAGCAGATGTTGAGAAATCCCCTCACCCTCTTTCTCCACTCTGTATTCAAGTGCAACTGAAATGGCACAAATACATACACTGAGGAGTGCCTTGGCCTCCTTAGAACGGGGACAGAAAGCACTGTAAAGCACTGGTGTAAAATGATGATGGACTTGACCATTCAGAAACAGTGCTGTGTTAACATAAGCAGGGTAATGTAAATAAATTCCAATTAACTAATCTGAAGACAAATAAACTTGGAGGAAACTGTATGGAAAAATACTTTCTTTTCTGTGAACTGTGGGAAACTTTGGTATCTGGGAGGTGAATGATCCAAGTGGGATGGTGGGTAAAGCACTTAGAATGGGATGGGAAGGTCACATTTCATAGTACTGTGTAGGATCATTTAGGTTGAAAAGACCTTTAAGATAGAATCCAACTGTTAACCCAGCACTGCTAAGTCCACCACTAAACCACACCCCTAAGCACCATGTTTGTCTTCTTGTTCAGTTGTCTTCATCCATTTGGACAAATGATATTAATAAGCAGTGTCTGAAAGGGGAAGGAGTGTGTGTCTTGAATGCAGTAAGATGTTACATTTTTAATAAGCAACTTTCTGTGTTTCTTTTATTTAGATTTTTGCCTTTGGAATTCTGTGTTCTTTGGCAACTTGTGTTTTATGAAGCCTGGCAATCAGCCCAGATGCTGCCATATTTTCCATTCTGAATGGAGAGGGCTCATTTTGTTCTTGGTAATTCAAACTCTTGAAAAGCTGGTCCTCCTCCACCATAGTCCTCTCAAATATCTGCTTTTAAGCAGAAGATGTAGCTATTTTGTTTCCTTGATAGCAAAGGGAGCTGAAACTCTCAGATCCTGTGCCTTAACTGAGTTGCTGTAAAAAGCTGAGGGGCTGGGCCGGTTCTGAATTATTCAAATACCAAAAAATAGCTGGAGAAGGGAAGTAGCAATTCATGATATATGGAGAGAATGGATTTATTACAGTGGCTTTGCTGTCAAAAGAAGTGTGTTGTATAAGTCTACACTTAGTGAAACCCTAGCTCATTAGAGAATAGATTGCATGGTGATTATTTCTACCATTTGTATGGATGTTGGTCTTTTTTTGCAGTAACACCTTGGATGTGAGATGAGGTCATTAAACATGTAAGTGTGGGGGAGAAAAAAACTTCTGAAATGTTCTGTCTTCTCATTAGTGCCTGACACCATAAAAATACAATTTTTTTATTATATATGAAGCATTTGACTCTTGCTTGTGTATTACTTGTGTAAACCACCTCTAAGGTCATATGTAATTTTACTAGAATAAAGAGCTGAGTAATAAGATACAGCTTTTTTTTCTCTAATTGTTGCTTGAATGGTGCTGAATTTAGGAATTGTCTTTGAGCGCTTGTTGTTGAGAACAGGTCCGTGGATGAAACCCAATTCTGTAAATGGCTTTGTTCCTGTATTTTATTTAATGCACAAACTGGTCACAGCACTTACATTGTACTTGAATTGATTTTTAATTTGGCCTCCTGTTTTATTGGCATATTTCATTGCAGGTGAAAGACTGAATCATGAATCTAATGTAATTTATTTGTTTTGATAATTTAATATGAATTTGTTTAAATATTTTGTATACACAGTGAGGAACTAGGAGAATTCATGGAGATGAAAGGTGCAAACAGCCCTGGGATCCTTGTACTGACCACAGGCCTCAGCAAACCTTTTATGCGTCTGGATAAATACCCCACGTTACTCAAAGAACTTGAAAGGCACATGGAGGTATATCTTATCAGCATTTATGTTCCAGCTTAATGATGATTTGACAACAATTATTTTAAAGGTACATGTCAAACGTGATGGGACCCAAAATTACATTTGTTTGCTCTTCCATCAGCCTTCTGAACTACAGGCTGCAGTGGTTTATGTAAAAATCAGTGCAGTAAAACTCCCCGTAAAATCAAAATGTTTAGAGTAAAACTATCCAGAGAGGCTAATCATGGTTCCTAGAGTAGTCTTAGCAGGGTCTCAGGTTGACTTGGCATTGAATGTGTCTACTGCACACTTCTTGAGGCCACTTTGTCCTGTAGAGCGAGTGCTGCTTTTCACCTCAGCATGTCGAACACATTGGCAAAATAGTCCCTCTGACTTCTAGTGAACATTATCCAAAAGTGATCTTTACAGGATAAGAAGGTGTTTGAGGACCTACTGTTTTCATCTCTCCATTTTATAGGTTAGATGCTTTGAGGGTGAAAAAAAGAGAAAAATAGCCTGGGGGTCTTGTCACAGAGATTGGTTTGTCAGCCTGTGACAGCAGAACATCCTGGTTAGTCTGTAGGGAATCACCTTTGTGACAAAGCTAACCTGCCATACAAAACTCTGTAAATACTTTTAGGATTTCAAAATCTTATACACTAGGTCTTGTGAAACTTATTTGGCTCTATTTTAAATATAATTAGGATTGTGCTAAGTAACTGCAGTTTTACTAGAAGCCAGACCCACCAGTGTTTGATAAAAGAAGGCCATGAAGAGACCAGATCAGTCTACAACTTCAATTTTGCAGAATTGTGTATTTGTTTTTTAGTTCAGACTCTAACATTTTTTTAAAATTAATTTTGCCAGAACTGAACTTTTGATGTATGTTTTCTCCATTGTTTTTAGGATTATCATCCGGATCGTCCAGATATCCAAAAATCCATGACTGCCTTCAAAAATCTTTCTGTAAGAGCAATAAAAGAGTAAATTAAGTATTTTAAGTAGAATGTTTTTTAATTTCATCTCCCTCTATTGCTTAAAAAAGTGAAGCTTTTTTGTAAATGTGTAGTAAATTTTTAAAAACCTGGAAATCAATGCTCTGTGTGGGCAGAGCTAAGGGTGGTAATTTGCTGGGGAATTGTAGTAAATAGTCTGTTGGGGTAAGAGTTTTGCAAAGTATTCTGCACTTCTCTGTCTGCCCTCTCATCATACTTCATCTCCCTTTCTGCTGGCTAGTGTCCTGAAGGGCTTCTTTACAACAAATGAGTACATGTTCTGAATTTTCCTCTAAGGGCATCCCTTCTAAGGGAATAATGTTGGATTTAAGAGAGGTTGAAGCGGAAAGTGCTAGTGAAGTCCAGAAGATGCAAAACTTCTAGTAATAATTGGAACAGGAAGTCTAATTTGATCAAATAAGCTATCTGCTGCTGTCTTTGCAAAAAATGAAAAACTATGCCTCAACTGCAACAGGCATATCATTAATGCAGTCTCAGTTACATAAAGTGTTTTGCTTCCTGTTAAGAATGTGTGCTGATGATAACCTGGCATTTTTGATTTTTTTAAATCAGAATTTTAGTGTTATCAGTGTTCAGAAGAGGTTTGTGGATTACATCCTGTTGCGTGCTATACAAACAAGAGGAAATAATTCTGTTGAGAAAAATTCAAATAAATGGAAGTAGAGCAGGTTGGAGTTATTTAGTAAAAGTAGGAGCACAAGGTGGTTTGCACAGTCATAGTTTGCACAGGTGGCATATCTCTTTTTACTGAAAGAAAATGCTTTGTTGTATATACATGTGTTTCTGACAGCTGCATTTCTCTTTGCTGCCGAGCGTGTCCATTTTTGGTTAGTCATATCAGAATTAGAAATACAAAGTAAGGAGAAAATTGAGGAACAGAGCTATGACTGAATTTGGAATGGTAATTGAAGTCATAATTGTACTGAAAAGTCATAATACTTGAGTTAATAAAACTAGTTTATTGGTAGTGGAGCATTTTCATTTAGATGACTAAGTAAGGTGCTGTCTCCTGTGTATTACAAGCAGAGCAGTAAATAGAACTGTAGTGGTACTTCTACCCTTAACCCATTTCAAACTGGTAGAGTTTATAGAGCTGATGTTTTTCCCCGTCTTTGTCAGGCACAATGTCAAGAAGTACGGAAACGGAAAGAGCTTGAGCTGCAAATACTGACAGAAGCAATTCGCTGTTGGGAGGGAGAGGACATCAAAACACTGGGCAATGTGATTTACATGTCCCAAGTCATGATCCAGTGTGCTGGAAGTGAGGTAATGTCCTTCTCATCTTTGCTGTCGCTCTTCCAATTATGAATAAAATTTGTTATAATCATTATGCAACAGAAATAAAGTGCTTCAGATTTGGTCATCTAAGCTAAAGTCTTTCTCTGTTGATTTAAGGCATTTTTTTTACAAGATGCAGAATAAAGTTCCTTGAAGATGGATGGTCTCATCTGTAAAATTTACTCAAAAGTGACTAAATACAGGAGTTACAAATATTCTAAGATGATTTTTTGCAGGACTTTTTGCAAAGTGCATATTTAAACAAGATTTGCCATGTGTTATGTTACAGGATCATTGTGCATAGCAGTTATTACAGTGTGCATTCAATAGCAGAAGGTTTAAAGTTTTAAGTTGTAAGGTGTCTGAAAGAAACTTTTTTTTTTTGCTGTTTTGGGCGTATTGCTCAAGTAATAAATTTTGAAGTACAAGCTTGAGTACGAAATGATCTTTGAGAAATAGAATAAGAAGATGCATTAGAAAGTTGAAAGTGACAAAGTTAGGTGATTTTTTTTTCTAATCAAAGAAGCAAATAAAACAAAGAAAAACTACCAGAAAGAATGTTAAAATAATCTGAAAAGCAAGTGCTAACAGAAAGGCAGTGTTATGCAGGTTACTGAAATGTTTTTATTGCTTGTTGTTCCCCTGAAAAATCAACGAGGCTTTGAACCTGATGAGGGCTTTTGAATTGCAACCTCATTCAGTCCATTTCCTGCCTTAGAAAAAAAGAGATCCATAAATATGAAGAAAAAGAAAAATATTTATGTATGAATATTTATAAGTTAGTCACTTGATATTTTTCTCTCAGATATTTTGTTAGATGTTAAAGTAAATAAGATTTAGTAGAGCTGATAGTGCATCTTCTGCAGTCATGTCTCTTTTTGAAGCCTTCAAAACAAAACTAATCACCATCCCCCACTCTCATCATGAGGTAGAATGTCAAGTGTAACAGACTTCTAGAAGTTTCTGTGTAGCATTACAGCTTTTTGGCAAGATACAGAACAGCCTCGTTCTGTGTCACAGCAACTGGGTTTGGTTTTGTCTTTCTAAAAATGATATAGATATTTGCAAATGTTTACTTAAAGCCATCAAAACTTGCAAAGGACTTGCAATTTTGCAAAGATGTTTGAAATTAAGACAGTGACTTTGTCAATTGTTATACTTATTTTGTCATGAAAATATTACACTTGTTGTCTATAGCAATGCATTCAGAGTAAACTTATTCCTCCTTCCATAAAAATGCGCCAAAACAAAACCACAATGGATAAGTTCATACATGAAATGAGCAAATTAAAACCACAACAAAGTAATGAGTGCTTTTGTTGTGACTGTAGTAATTATTGCTTTGCTTTTTCTACTTCTGGGCATAATCCAGTGTTCTGATCTCAAACTTGTGAGACCACAGTCTTGATATGACTGTAACAGTATCCATCTAAATTATATGAAGAAATAGATCCAAAGTGTAATTTTGGTTTTACTGAAATTGGCCAAGCAGTTGTTATCATATTAAGCAAGGTCTGTATTTCTCCCAGACCATCAAATTCCTTTTCTAAAATACTAAGCTGTACTCTCCAGGAGGAAGTATAGGCATGTGTTAGTAGCACTTTAAAATAGAAAAGAAGTTACTCTGTCTTCTTCTTTCCTTTTGTTTCTTTTCCTTTTTTAATTTTTCTTAATTCAGTGGAGAGATAGTTTTGCAATGAGCAAATATTTGTGAAGTTATCACCCAGTTTATAATGGTGATAGCTTTTAATAATATAGAATAGAAAAATGGGAGAGGAGACTTGTGATGGGGTATTTACTTTTTCATTTTCTTCTTTTAACAAGGAAAAGAATGAAAGGTATCTTCTTCTCTTCCCTAACATTTTGCTAATGCTGTCTGCCAGCCCAAGAATGAGTGGGTTTATCTATCAGGTAAAGTAATACATTTACATGTGTGTAAAACTGTGCTGGGGGTTGTGTTCTTTCCAAATGATATTTCATAGCAAACTTTGAAGGATTATCAAACTTTGGCTTTTATAGATATAAAAGGTAATATCTGCAATAAGAAGTGGTCATCTGCCTTATAAAACTCTGGCCTAGAAGCCCAGAGTTTGATTTTCTTTGTAGCTGTGGCTATCACCAAGGAGACTTTTTTTCTTTACCTTGTTAGTGGTAGCTGATGAGAGGAGGTATTGGTGACTTTTTAGATCTGTGTGGGAAACCAGTGCTGCTACATGGGTTTGTCAGTGCTCTTTGACTGTTGCTTGAAACTTAACAAAATTTTAATGAGCACTGAGTGACAGAGTAGAAGTTGTTTTGTGGCTCACAGACTAGATTCCCTCTGGATGAAGCTGAAGTGGAAGGCATGCTCCAGAAGTACGCTTTATCTGCTCTAACTATGGGAAAAGATCAAGTACATGGACCGACATAACACGACATTAAACAGTCGAAATTTATTCTGCCTCTCCTATTGTGGATCATTTTCTTCTTATTCCATCCCACCTTATTCCCTGGGTGCACAGCATTGTTCAATAAATAAATAGCCATTTTCTTCATTGTCTTCAGCTTCTACTCAAAATGGTCACAACCCTTTCTTACTATTCACTATCCAAACATCTCTTGAAAGCAAAACTTTTAATTTCCTCATAGCCTCATGTGTGATAGTGCCATCACTGAGAACATCTCAGATTTTAATGACTACATGTTTACAGTAAGGTGAAATCATGCATCAGTGTTCTGGTTGACAGTGCTGAGATCTACCACGTGAGCTAATGGGAAGAACTTTTAGCTGTGCTAAACTGAAGTCATGAGAAGAAAGGACCATGTTGCTTAGGAGGGCTACACAATTGTTCATTAAAAGAAGGGGAATATAAGTGATTCACAAGTTCAGTTCAATTTTCTGTTTTGCTGACTTTGTACGTTTTGTTGCCCTGTGGTTCAGGTGATCTGTCACCAGTCTTGCCTAGTCCACCCCTTTTTTGCCTCCCCACCTGTGTCTGCCGTTCTTGCTCATCTCTCTTGTTGTGATTGTATGCTGTGTTATTAATGAACCAGCAAACATGGGAAAAAAGGGAAAACAGCAAATTTTAGCTGCATTGTGTCAAGCACATGGCAACCATGTTTCCTTCAGTGGGGAAGATGCCACAAGAAAACTCCTTTTTCTTAGGTATCTTGTGCCTGAGCATGCTCCGTGCCTACAGAATACCAAGTGATTTTTTGTTTTCAAGCTTCTAAGAAACCTTTGTCCATTCTGCTGTCATTAGGAAAGAGGAAAACATAAAGTTGATTTTTATTCTTTTTGCTCTGCTGGAGCCAAAATTCCACAGTACATAGTATTTGTGCTTTTGCCAGTATTTGCTGAATGCTGTTTCTGTGCAGGAGAATACAGGATCTCTCTTAAAGTACTTTTATTGAAGTTTCATTTTCGGTAAAGCCTTTCATCCCAAAAATACTCAATTTTATTTATTCTTTTGTGTTTCTAAAGGGTCAAAAAGTCATCCTAAACTGATTTTTTTTCTCCTGCTTGACTGGGATTAAAATGGCATCTTCTGCAAAATTAGAGGGTTCTTCTGAACAAAATTTATGAATTTGAAGGTGTTCATAGCTTTTTTTTCCCTCAAAGAATTTCCATGAGGAAATTTAGTGTGGCCTTGTTAGAGAAATGTATCTTCAGTAAATAATTGATGCATTTATTTGTTGAAATACTCCTTTATAAATTTACTTGTTCTACAGACCTTATTCTGGAAGCTAATCAAGCAGTTTGCAAACAAACAGTGCTTAAAGAAGCCTCCAGTCATGTAATATGAATGATCCTGAAGGTCTCAGTTTCAAGAACCTGAGACTGAGCAATGATCACTATTACATTTGTATGGCTTTTGTAGCCTGAATAGGTATCAGCTAGACTTACTGACATCACAGATGGCATTTGCAGAAGTTGGACATATGAAAAACTCTTATTGTGAGATGTCTGTATGGATTTTTAAATGTTTTTAAACCCATTGAGGAGTATATGTCAATTTATTATGCATGTCTTTTTTCAGAGCTTAAAGTTAGTATTTTCTCTAATTGATAATCTTTTTAACTGTATTGTATTTAATGTCAATGTAACTGTTTTTTTTTTTTAAGGGAAAACTGCCTATGACGGGAATGACTATAACAAAGCTAGAAGACAGTGAAAACCATAAAAATGCATTTGAAATATCAGGTACTGCCCATTAGTATTTTTATTTACCTCTTAGTCCAGGATATACTGCTTCTAACGACAAAAGCTCTGAACAGAGGAGAACTTTTTCATTGTGAGGGTGACGAAGCCCTGGCATAGGGTGCTTGGGGAGATCACTGTACTTGGAGGTACTGGCAAGCTCTCTGGCCATGATCCCAAGCATCCAGCTCTGGTTGAGCAGGGGTCTTACAGAGGTCCCTTACAGCCTCAGCCATTCTGTGCTTTTACAAACTCTGAAACACAACTACCCCGAGTCTCACTTGAAGACTGCTTTTTACTGCTTCTCTTAAGCTGTTAAGGAGCTCTTTGCATGGGATTCATCTTGGAATTTCTGTATCTCAATGCACGGAGGTGATTTCTATCTGTTTAGTCATTCATTTCATCATGTATGTCCTGAGGTAATTTAAAGGACAGTGCAAGGTCACCATGGTGGCGTTTCATATCTTCATTCATTTCCTGGGTCAGTTCTACCTCCAAGCAGGTTGCACTTAAATAAAGGAGTTTTCACTGTCTCAAGTATGATATCAATGCCATGAGCCACATGGCAAAACATTGCTAATGTTGAGAAAAAAAATGTTTTTTTGAGATAATAGCTATGAAGCTGACTTCAAGGGGAATGTGATGGGTTAAATGGTGTTAAGTGCAGAAATCAAAGTTATCTTTGGCTGAGAGTACATTCTCAAGTGACTTTTGCCTTAGTTTTAATTTTATGCCTTCTCTGAGAGAAGATTGAGCTCATATTTTATAACTTTTCCTGTGTTGTAGTGTCCAGATTCTAGAATGACATTTGAGGCTATATGCTGGCTTTACTGGGAAAAATGGGGAAGCATAAGGCTGCTAGATGAGCCTGTTTCCTACTCTTATCATTTAAGGTTGTGCTTAATTACTAGAGCTGGGGGAAAAAAGATAGAACTCCTACTTGGCTAAGAATAAATACATGGAGGCGATGTATGTTACAACCTGGAAAAGTGGGATGCTGTTGTACTGAAAATATGATTTAAATTTTTGCTTAGTACGGGTAAAATTTTTGCTTAGAGCGGGTAAAATGTTTTAGGAAATGAGCGTCTTTTTCAACCATGTCAGATCAACTAAATTGTTATTTTTTCTTCTTCTATGTCCTTCTGGTATCTTTTACCTAGGAAATATGATTGAAAGGATACTAGTGTCTTGTAACAACCAACAAGATTTGCATGAATGGGTGGATCACCTGCAGAAGCAAACCAAAGTCACAACTGTTGGGAATCCCACCATTAAACCTCACTCTGTGCCATCTCACACGGTAAGAAAGCGCTTCTGAGCAGAAGTGAATGAGCAGAATTAGGTTATCTGGCAAACACACCACAATGAAAATCCTTTATTTTTAGCTGTTAATAACAAGAACTGAATGTAGTCACTGTAGTTTAATGGGTGAAAAGCTAATTCTGTTTTTAATTGTGTGAACAAAGAATAAAATGCTTAAAGCTCAGTGTAGCAATTTAATGGGGTGAAAGAAAGTTCATTACCATTACTTTCTCTGTTTTGACCAAGTGCATATACCACCATCTTTTAAGTATACTTAGAACTGTAGGTTGTAATTGGTGATGTACTTGACAAGCTGTGGAGAAACAGTAATTTCTTTTGGGTTCTGCATTTGAATTGTTGGATATGAATGGATCTAAATTTATCTCCACCCTTAATGGTGAGAGAAGTGGGAGCAGGGCTGCTCATGGCTGTTCTTTCTTTAGTTTGTGCTCTGTCTGTGGTAGACAATAAAAAAAATTTTAAGCTCCTTTTTTCCAAAATAATTTAATGTAAAGCTT
Organism: Petroica traversi; assembly: GCA_025920805.1. NCBI lineage: Eukaryota > Metazoa > Chordata > Aves > Passeriformes > Petroicidae > Petroica > Petroica traversi. The sequence goes on along the minus strand of JAHLSL010000057.1, from coordinate 2,396,212 downwards.
TTTGAAGGCCAGCTGTAACACACAGAAAGGCTCTAGCGAGTGGGATTATTTCACCAGTCCTTGATAAAGCTATGTCTCCATTATGATAATATGCTTTCCCTTCATGTTTGACAGCTTCCTTCCCACCCAGTGACTCCCTCCAGCAAGCATTCAGACAGCAAGCCAATACCACTGACTCCTGCCTACCACACTCTGCCTCACCCCTCACATCATGGGACTCCCCACACCACCATAAACTGGGGGCCACTGGAGCCTCCAAAAACACCCAAGCCTTGGAGCCTGAGCTGCCTGCGACCTGCGCCTCCCCTGCGGCCTTCAGCAGCTCTCTGCTACAAAGAGGTGAGAGCAGCAGCCAAGGAAAAGGACCCTGGGGCAGCCTTCAATAGGAAGTGTTATGTTTTTTTTGTGGTGGCTGTGTGTATGGGACTTCAATTTTATGAATCTACTAAATAATGGGGGGGAAAAGTGAGAGTTGATCTGCAGTGCATGGTTTGCATTGAGACTTAGCTGCTATAAGATGTTCTTCTGCTTGACTGTCTAAGTTTGGCTGTACTATATGCTCATTTTGTAATTTAACTTAAAATCCTTTCATGCTTTCATGTGTAGCCTACTAAATTTTCCAATGTATTGAAACTTCAATTGTCATTATAGTGTTTAACATACGATAACATAAAAAACGTATCTAGATCATCTTTGGTAGGTCCTGCTCAGTCAGCTTTTTACTTTCTTGTTCTCAAAAATTACTTTCTTGTTCTCAGTGTTTTCAAAAATGTGTTGTATCCTTAAGGTAAAGGGTAGGCCAGCATATTCCTTTTGTTCCTGAAACTTAGTATTGTTCCTGTAAATAGTCATGACCACATTTTGAGCAGAAATGCTGCTGGGTTTGTTGTTTGGAGGGTTTGTGTGTTTTTTGGTGTTTTTTGGTGTTTTTTTGTTGGTTTTTTTCCCTGAGGAGTTCTGTTAAAACAGACCTAAACTTTTACAGAATTTGGCTTTAAAGAGTATAGCACCTGCCAAGTTTCATTGTTAGGTCCTTTTTTACTTTTTGCCCAGCAGACAAGTGAAGAGAGTTGTCTCTTCTACTGCTCAGGAAAGACCTGTGTTAATGTATTCCTTCCTCTTCCCTTTGTTCTAGCTCCCAAACAGGCTGAATGCCTTTGCAGCAGGTTTTATGTATATTTCTGTTAATAGAACAGATGAAATCCTTGACTTCGTGTATAGTTGAAGAAAGGGCAGAGAGGAGATCAGCCAATTCAGGCAAATTGAACATGGCAAAAAATAATAGTAAACTGAATTTTGGTGCTATTAAAAGGTTTAGTTAGTAATTCCTGTATGCATCTTAGAAGTTAAATTTTTGAAATAATATAGGAGTTCTACTCTTTTTATTTTTCCTATACAGGATCTCAGTAAAAGCCCTAAAACCATGAAAAAGCTGCTTCCCAAACGCAAGCCAGAACGGAAGCCCTCGGATGAAGAGTTTGCACTGAGAAAAAGTAAGAGACTTGAACAAATATTTGCATAATGCAAAGGCTGGAATTAACATCAGTTCTAGTTGTGTAAGAGTTAGATGTACAGTGTAAGCAAGTCACCTGGTTTCCTCTCTCATGTCAGGGGAGAGGGGTAGGTATCTCTGGAGGATGGTTTGTTGTGTTCTTACATCTTAGATGCTTATGCTAAAATGGCATTGTAGGGCTTTACTGATTGCTGCAGTGGATGTCTGCTTGTGAAATGCCTATTTCTGTTTGTTACAGGGGAAGGGAGGTTAACTAGAGAGCCAAGTAAACTCCAGTGAGGTAAATCTGTCCTTTAGTATTATAAACAACAATGTGAAGATACTGTCCCACTCTTGCAGCGTGCTTTGTAGCTATGAAATTGGTCTTGGTAGGAGTTGTCCTGTGTGTTGGAAAGCTGGTTACAAACACAAGTTTGCTTGATAGATATCAAGTTTTCACTTACTTGTCAGTGTTGCTATAATTCATCCTTAGAAATTTGTGTGAATGAATAATCTGATTACTTGTCCAATAAAAGTGTTTTATTGGACAGATTTTTGCTTTAACTTTGCTGTAGCTATCCTTAGCTCAGGGGCTTTGCAAGATAGAGTCTATGCCATGAGTGTTCAGTGCATGAGTATGTAATTGTGGCAGTTGTCTCTGACAGGCTTATATAGAGTTGGAGAGAAAAAGCTTTTCCTCAGGGTGTTCTTGATTTGTCTGAGGTGTTAGTCCTTCTGAATGTTCTGTGAATTTCATGTGGCAAAGGTTAAGGTAGTGAGTAGAATAATGCTCTGTTCATGGATGTGCAGGTGGATGTTGTAGTTCAGGATGTTTTATCCTTACAGGAAGGCATCTGTTTAGGAAAAATGAATGTACTGTAATACATTTCAGATATTAGATAATGGAGATTGAGTAGTTGTAATGATGGTGATAAAGCTGTCGAGTTGCAGGTTTAGCAATTGTTAAAGAACACTGTGGGAGGAGTTAAGGGCTCATACTTGGGGGAAGGAAAGAGTCTGTAGCTTGCAAATACATTGTTCTACTCCAGATTAAATAACTTTCAATAAAAGATATTTTTTTGTAGCTTTAAGTCAAAGAGTGTTACTTGCAGAAATTCTTACAGATTGTTGGTATTCATCTTCCCTAATGAGAAATTAGAAGCTTCAGTTAGTGTTCCTCAACATTTTTTTGGAGCTATAAAGATTTCCCACTGAGAAACTTCTCTTGAACTTAAAGCATATTGATAGATAAGTCTGGGTTTTGTTACTTCCCTTCTCAGGAATCCAGAAGATATGTAACAGACAAAACAACTGAGGTGTTCCAACTGAGTGCCCACAAAATGCTATTTCAGAGGTTTAGTATTTGTCCTGCTACTGTAAGAATATGGTGCTGCATTTTAACTATGAAATCTGATTATTTTTCTTGCCTTTAAAGAGGGATAACCCATACTTTGGAGTTCCTGCACCTCTTAAACTGTAGGAAAATTATATTTGGTCAAGGTAATTTCTGCAGTAGCTAGCTTGTTCTGACAAATATTTGGAAAGTTGGCTTTGTTCTGGTGATAATAAATCACAAAATGCAACAGGATGCATTGGCTGGCAGAGAATTCACAACTACATTTTGATGTTTAAGGCCGCTTAAACATCATATACATATAGCAGGAAATGTGCAAACCTAGTTATTTCACAGGGGAAAAGAGGAAAAACACTTTTAAAACCCCAAATCGTCTTGCCTTGCACATAGACTTCTGGTTTCGCCTAAACTAATGGTAGAGGCACCTCTAGATTTCTGATTGGAATTTCACTCTATTGCGAGTGAACAATTTGATAGTATTTTTACTGAGTCACCCAAGGACATTTGCTGTGGAGCTATTACCTTTTGGAAAATGTTGCTATGTTAAGCTTGAATGGTTAAATTTGTTCAGTAGTGCTTTTTGTATGTTCAAGTCTGAGTAGTTTAATGTAGTCACTTTTCACAGATATATGTGCATGTAGTGGTGGCATACACACACATATATATGCACAAATGCCAAAAGTTTTCAAGATGTTTTCTGGGAATTAGTATTCTCTCTTGATTTCTTTGATTAAAAAATTAAATGGTATGCACATTGAATTGTGTGTTTATATAATAACTTGAGTATATAGGGGTTTTTCAGTAGAATGACTGCTTTAGAATGAGAGTCCTCACACTTCAAAACACATTCTGTTCAACATCAGATGCTCAGATAATTTCTTGAATGTGTGGGTGGTTACTCTGAATTGAATTTTTTCTAAGCATTTCAATATAGTATTTGTCTTTTTAAACTGTTACTTTTGTTGATTGAAGTTTGATTTTTTGAAATGGTATGATTAAAAGAATTTTAAAGGGTTGATTAAGCTGAACTTTGGACTCAACTGAACTGTACTGATTTACCAAGACTTTTCTGTATTAAAAAAACATGACTGTGTTTAAAATTATTTTTCCCTTTGATTCTAGGTACAGCTGCTTTAGAAGAAGATGCTCAAATTCTTAAAGTCATTGAAGCATATTGCACAAGTGCCAAAACACGTCAAACACTAAATTCAAGTAAGTTAGGAGGTACTGAAATGGGTAGAAATGGCTAACTAAAACACAAATAAGATAGTTTGCTGAAGAGAGTGCTGCATATTCTCAGGCTTTTGCAAATAGCAAGTTGGACCTGCAAGTAATAATAACCTGTTTCTGGTTTAACATCAATGCCAGGTGTTTATCTATTGGATGCCAAGGACCATGGTTAGAGACAATTATTTTTTCAGTATTTTGAAACAATCCAAAACAACAAAAACCCAAAAGTGACTACTTGTCATGGTTTAAAAATGTACTAAAGCTTCACCAATGAATAAGAGCTGTCTGAACTGAATATAACAGCTAATCATTATGCTTTTGGATAAATTTCAAGAAGCTGGTAAGTAGGAGGAATGAAGAAGTCATCGTAATTTTGGAAGACTGTGTTTTTGTTGTGTTCTGTTCAACAAAGACTTTCTCTATTGAAAAGTAACCATGACCTATAAAAATTTCTTTACTTTTATTGCCACTAGTTGTTTTTAGTATTAATTACAAATTTTAACCCCGTCTCATAATTTCAGGAGAAATTGTTCTCAGATGTGTGTTGCTTAAAGCCATTTTTAGTTTCTCAGATCAATACCTAGCATATTGAAAACCTGTAACGTGCCTCTGGGGTCCTACTTCATTTAATCCAAATCAAGGTTGCCATGTGGAGTTCCTCTGTATTGTAAGTAAAACATTGCTCAAAGCAGGGGAGTCCACCAGCATGTGTTCCATTTACACAAGGAAGGAGAAAATGCTGTTGCGTTTGTTCCTTTTTGCACTGTTGAATACAAGTTTAATTTGGAGATCCTTGGAACACAGTATAATGATCTTGAAGTACTTGGCTGGTTTTGCTGGAACTGGAAGACTGGACATCATAACTTCTTGTCCACTAAAACTATTTAAATTTTGCAATATTAATCACTGTTACTGCTGCCTACAGTGCTCTGGGCCTATTTTGCTTCCAAGCAAAAGCACTTCATGCTGACAGTTGAAGTCTTAAAATGCAATTGCAGACTTATTTCCTGAATTTTCCTAACACATGTTCACTTGCTATTCTCACCTTGAAAAAACCACAGCTACTCTGTATTCCTATGTAATTTACAATAGGAATATGGCACTTGTATTAGGCTGTAAAAACTTTTCAAGTAACAGCAAAAGCTTTAATTTTAATTTTTCTATCTTAATGAATTGTAGATCTCCAAGATCATGAAATTAGATACTACCAGTATTTTTTTCGTTAATACTAATCTATTTTATAGCCCTACAGTCATTACAGTAGTGTGTTTAATTGGATAAAGGGAATGAATGAGTTCAAAGTTCTGAAGATATACTGTTGTTCCAAACAAATGAGATGATTGCCATTTAAACACTTCAGTTATGATCTGTTATTTCCAAGGATAACATGACAAGAAATGGTTGGGAAAACATTTGCACTTGCACAGTAGTATGTGTGTGTGCAGATATGAAATGGATATGATTTTTTTTGCTTGCCTCTTTTTCTTTTCTATGTATATTTAAGAAATATACATAGTGCTGTGGGTATCATTGCATACATCAGAAGTCAGCAGCTTTTATTTGCTCTTGATTGCAGCAAGAAGCAATTTTTTTATTGATTAGTCACACAGCTGCTTTGTTTGGAAAGCACAGTGTTGTCACCTAAGACTACATTTCAGAGGGTCTATTTGTAAACTGGAATTGGAAATTGGGAAAGAACCAATAAAGCTGGAATTGCTTCTGTTGGAGCAGTAGTCAGTGCAGAATAATAGAATGAGAGTTCTGTCATCTGTGATGTATACTGGTTTTTTGCATACTCCATTCTTACCTCCCTGTTAATATTCTGCCTGTCCCTCACAGCACTCACTGGACAGTTCCCCTACCTGCACTTTTGGCAGTGTCAGTACAGCAGAGCAATGGCACCAATGCAAACTGGTAGGGTGTGGCATTAGAGGTGGCAGAGCAGCTTTTTATCAGTTTGTGTGGGAAAGGAGTGGGGTTTTAGTTTGGCTAGATAGATAGAGAAGTAAGAGCAGAGTCTGACTTTCTCATGCTTCTTGAACACTGAGCTTATTTTACATTTCTGCTTCAAATGGAGACATAAAATTTTCTGCAATATCATGTGTATGGTGGCTCGTAATATGGCCACTTACATGGCTTCAGTCCTTGGATATTGCCAGGCCTTGAAAAATTTAAAAACTGTCTTTACTGTGTTTGACCACCTATTCTAGAAATCTAAAAGGATTTAATTGGGGGGATGGGCTCAGGTCTGTAGGGAGAGGTGTGTGAGGGGGTCAGAATGGGCCAGGCTGTGTCACTGAAAGCCTCTTGGCCCTGTTTCTCTGTGAGTTCATTTACCACATGGTTTAACAAATAACAAGAGGTATGGGCACACACAAAAAGTGTACTTTGACAGTCTCCTTCAATGGCTGCAAGATGTTGCTGCTGATTTAGTAATCAGCAGCCCTGCTGTGCATGAGAACCTTTGCTTTTTTTCCCCCCCCCTTCATTTTCCTCTTCACGGTGGTGACACAAGCACTTCTGTTGGCTGTATTGTGAGCTGGTGGGAAGATTACCTGCTTGAAAAAACTAACCCTACAAAAGATTTTTTCATCTGAAGCTGTTTCCTGACCTGGCTCATGAAGCAGCTGTACAAAAGCCTGTGTCATTGCAAGGGAGGGAAAGGATGATGTACAGATGTGTGATGGGGAAGGGGCTGTTGCTTTTCACATTGGTGCTGGATCATGCTGGCTTACTGTGTTTGTTTACTGCTCTGTGCCCAGTCAAATCCTCCCCAGACCAGAACTGACTCTGTATTTCAAAACAACCTGACTTCCTCTTAAAAAAATTCTACTTTCAAACAATATTTTATTACTCAAAATTCTTAACTGAGACTCCCTAGAAACTTAAAACCACTTCAAAATTGTATTGTACTTTCAAACATTATGATGTGCTGAGTGTAATTTATATCTAAACCCCAAACAAATTTGAAAAAAAAAAAAGAAAAGAAAAAATCCAACTTTGGTGCCTTTTTAACAATATTTTCTCTTTTCCTTCTCTTCCCATCACCTTTTTGCTTTTATTTCATGTGTTTGGTTGTGGCTATTCCTTACGTTCTCCTCCTCATCCCACCTCTGCCTATCCACATCCACCATTTCATTTCACCTATACATCCTTAGCATGGCAAGGCACTGACCTGATGCATAATCACGTCTTGGCTGATGATGACCAATCAAGTCTAGACTCCTTGGGTCGTCGCAGTAGCCTTTCTCGTTTGGAGCCTTCAGACCTCTCAGAAGACTCTGACTATGACAGTATATGGACAGCCCATAGTTACAGAATGGGGTCTACATCTCGTAAGAGCTGTTGCTCATATATCTCTCACCAGAACTAATGCACTTCTGAGCTTTTTCTTAACAAATGCTTGTTGTATCACAGCCTGCTTTTCTTAGATGTTTTCTTGCTGTTCCTTGTCTCTTTAATGTGATATTTTAACAACTTCTGAGGGAGCTCCTGAAACTTCAGTTATACCTGGTGGAAGGCTCTATTGTCAATTCAATACCCGTACAAATAAGTCATTCTAAAAAGTGTATATCCTGTTAAGGATGATACTTCTTGAGGGTTTTTTAACTGACAGATGTTCATTTGTAGCTCTGAATGGTCTTTTTTTTTTTTCTTTTGACTTGGTCAGTGTAGTAACAGGTCCTTTATTTTCTTTTTCTTTTTTTTTTTATTTTGGATAAACACATTTTTATATTTTGTACTGAAACCATACTGGTTTGAGAGCTGAGTGCCAGCTATGGAAATACCTTAGTGGTAGTGGTTGGATTTTATACATATCATTAACAAAATACAAAGCTGGTAGAGTAAGTAAAATGCAGCTTAAAAATAAGCAGTACAAGAGCTGTAAAATCATTCAGATACCCATGTATCTGGCCTATTTGTTTGGAAGAGCATTTGCTAATCCATAAAAAAAATTCTGGTTTTTACTGCTGTCTTTTGCTCATTGCTTAAAAGGTTTATATGAAGGACCTCACTGCTCTTTCCCCACCCCAGTCCAGCAATTGTCATGAAAACCTGGCAGTCCATGCTCATTACATGCAGTGTTTGGTACTCCCATGTTACCTGTGGTCATACTGTCACTTTACTGTATGCAGTAGTGTGGCAGAAAGCAGGGTTTAGATGTTTACTTGCCTGTTAACTGTCAACTCTCAATTGACCATTCTTCTTGAAAAGACGAGATGAAAATGGTTCCCCTGATGGAGGCTCCAGTGTTCAGCATCTGAAACTCTAGGTACAACTGTGATCAAATTGGCTTGTTTGAAGTTCTGAATAGTAGAATGCTTGGCTTTTGGGTTGTACTGTTTGGAGCATGTCTGTCACAGATTTATTGTGTCTTGTAACTTCTCTCATAAGCAGGTTTGTTTTCAGCAGCAGCTCTTCACTTACAGTCGTATTGGCTTTTTCAGAGAACTGTGACATGCTGTGCACAGCTGAAGGTCTCAAACCTGCACCTGGGGCACTGCTGGGGTGAAGTGTGTGTGTGTTCTGTGTTGCTGAAGTAATTGGCATCAAAACAAAAACAGCATGTTTTCCAAATCTTTGCAAGCATTAGGGAAAGGTGTGATGACAGGACAGAAACACTTCTCAGTTTTGCCAGGGTTCCCAAGTGCAACACCCTTATCCCGTTTCACATAAGCATGTTATCCAGTGTTCAGCTACTACTCTAGGAACAAGTTCAGAGTAATCATGATGAAATTTAACTGCAGCCTGGGAACTTGATCACACTGTTTAAAAGATCATCTATGCCTTTCTGCAGGTAACATGATCAGAAAGTTGTAATTGCTAGACATGCATGATTCCAGAAGGTGGTCAGTGTGAAGATGTTTTAAGGCTGTTCACATCTTCAATTTGCATTCAGTCTTGTTTGATCCCCTGCTTTATCCTCTCTCACTGTTGTTGGCATTCTATAATGTGACTAACAAAACCAGTAATGCTTATCAAGGAGGGTTTTCAGGGGCACATTTTACTGCTGGTCATGTGATGATCAGGAACTTGTGTATGTTGAACCTTTTGCAAATGGAGGAGTCTTAGAGAAATGAGATAAGTATATGTGCTCCATATCATTTCACAGCACATTTGTAACCCACTTCACTCCCTTCCTCCTTTCAGTCAGTTTTTTTTGTTTTGTTTTTTTAACATATATGGAAAGTATAGATTGTTTTTTGCTCTGTTTCTTATGCTGTGGTGTTCTAGTTGAATAATGTTTTCTGCACTGGATAAATGATAATTCTTTTATGTCTGTTTCATGTTATATAGTGTAAATATGAGTTTGTAATACAGTTGTTGCACTTGAATTTTCCTTATCAAACAGAAAGTTTTGTTATCCAGATCCGAAGATTTTTACTTTCTATGCACCAAAGCTTTGACAGTTTACCACCATTAATTCTTGTAGCATTTAAGTCATTAAGTACTATCATAATTAGGATCTCATATTGTGTATTCTCATATTAACATCACAGCACATTTAAAACCATTCTATGTCTTCAGTGTTACAGGCTGTAAGCTATTGTGAACTGATCAGGAGTATTAATGCAAAATGCTTGAAACAAACAAAAAAAAAAAGGCAAATGTGGAAATGGTGGTATTCAGTCCAAAGGTTCAGTGTTTCTATTTTTGTGGAACTTTAGTCATGGTGATAACAGTACCTTATGTTTATGCAATTCTGTAAATTGTATGTGTACAGTTACAAATACACTGGAAGGATGGAGAACCTGAATTGGAAGGTAGGTTCAAGCCATTGTCAGGCCCTCTACTCATGGCTTATGCAGTGTTTCCATAAATCAGTACTTACCATAAACTGAAGCCAACCAATATTAATTGGGTGTTTTGCGGATTCTTGCCAAAACACAGTAATGTGTATATAGTGACGTAAGCATAGAAAGAATAATATATATTGTGCACTTCATTTGTGAATGGGAGAAGCCATCTTTAGTAGGTGACTGCCTTTGGAAAATGCAAAATGGATGTATATCTGAATGTTTCATTGTACTGTACAGTATGCATATTGTTTGTGGTTGCATATATCAATTAAGTGTTTTGTTTTATATAAAAAGGACATCTGTTATGTACAGTTGAAATAAATTTTGCATTTGCTAGACTGTGACTTTAATATTTAATTATTACACAGGGGGAAAGGACAGCAGAACTTGTAACTTAACACATCCTCTTCTCCCTATGCCTCCTTTCTCTTCCTCCCTTCTTCCCAGAGGAATCAAATGCTGATGTGAAAGACCTTTTTTTGATCTAAGTGTGTAATCTTTGTTCAATGTAGTTGACATCTACAGGAAATTCAATGTAATGTGAAGTATGTATTCTTTTGTATCCTCTTTTCTTGTAAAAATAATTTCAGAGACAATGCCATCTATAGATTGTTTTTCAGTTGCCTTCCTCCAGTTAAATTGCTTTTATTTTCTTCCTTTTAGTTTTTTTGGATTTTGGGTTTGTTTTGGGTTTTTGGTTTTTGTTTTTGGGTTTTTTTTTGGGTTTTTTTTGTTTTGTTTTGTTTTGTTTTTGTTGTTTTGGGGGTTTTTTGTTTTTGATTGGTGTGCTCTCAGTAAAAGCATGGAACAAGCTAAAACTTACTTCTGCAGGTCCTATGGCCAGAGAGAAATTTTGTGAATATACTAAAGTGTCTATAAACCTTGCATTTTTTTCATGATTTAATATTACAGCATTTTTCATTTTAAAGCAAGAGTTATCTTTAGTGTTTCTACTTAAAAGATACTCACTTATGAGCGAATTAAAACAAATCAATAAGCTTTATATACATGCTAAAATGTTTACATCAGAATAAATTTAATAATCACCCTTCTCTATTAAAATGTCATAACTTTGTTTTGCTATGATTGTAGTAACTCCAGTCCTGCAGCCATTTGCTTGGAAGGTTTTGTATTGGTTAGTGAAATGCATGAAGTTTAGTGGGATAGCCCTTTCCAAATGTTGTCTGAGGAATCTCCCATGTCTTCAGATGGTGTATGTGTCTTTTCAAACAATTCATTCTGTTCTTATATGACTAACACTTACATTTGAAGTTACATTTCAGTCCATTTTGATTATTTCCGTTTTACTCATCTAAGCATATTGCTGTAAACTGCCTAAATCAGTCCTCTGAGTCATGTGGGGTTTTATTCCTGTTTGTGTATCTCTATTAGTTAAAAATAAGACCAAACAGCTTCATGCCCAAATCTTTCTTGTTATTCCCATCAATTTGCAAACAATAGTGTATCTTATACAGTGAACTAAAGTTTAGCTAATATTTGGATTCTGATTTGTGTTTCCTTTACAAAGATATTAAAGGGTACTCTTTTGATTTTTGGTAGCTCTGCAGCACAGATTTTTCCAGTTTTTAAATCTCAACACATGCAGAGCCTGGGAGCACCATTTTTAGGATTCTTTGTATTAGGACCTCATGAAAAATTTATTAAGAAAGAAGGTTACTTTAGCAGGTCTTCTCATCTACTTTAACATCTTTGGTATAAAAAATGCAGTGAAACACTGAATATTTAAAATGATAAGTAATTTTTTTGTCTAACATTTGCTTCATTAGGAAATGTACATGTCTATACGTGCCAATGGTTTATGGTAGATCTAAACGATTGTGTATACACACTTGCTTTTCAGTGGCAAGTCACACTTCTTTTGTTGAAACTCAAGTCAATTTAATTTCTGAGAGTTTCTTAGCTTTAAAATTGGTGAAGAACAGAATTGTATATTTACAAGTACTGTTTCAAATTTTTCACCTCTATCCCTGCCTTTTTCCACTTCTTACCTCTCATAATCACAGCAAAGGTATGAAGAAGTGAAGAAAACAGCAGGACTTAAAGGCTGTGCAACAGAGTCTCTGCTCCTGGCCTCAGATAATGCTGTGCACTTCTTGAAATTACCCACCACCTTCACACATCTGACTTCCATTCCTTAAATTAGGACACTAGTTGTCTTCTATGACTATGAGCCTTCTCCTATCATTCACCAGCTGGAGGAAGCTATTCTTGGTTGACTGAGGAGACCTGGTCTTTTAACTGACACCCTGAAATTAGCCACTTTAAGCAAATAATGTGAATACCCACCTCCATTTTACTCTTGGCTTAAATGGTTCCTGGACAGACAAGGTCTTTGAGCATAGGCAGAGATTTAATATCCAGTTAAAGTGGAAAGGTTTCTGAATTTCATCCCCTTTTTCTTACTTCCCTCCTGCAAAAATTCTGGACTCCCTTCATATTTGTCTGCTAAGTGGTTTAAAACAAAGGACCAGACTGTTTGCCAGTACAGCTCTTTCTGAAGCCTGGCCTCTGCTGGGAACCAGGATGGTGCCACATAAAAATGGCATGGTGCCCAGAGAAACTGTGGGTGCCCCATCCCTGGAAGTGCTCAAGGCCTGTTTGGATGGGACCTTGAGGAAGCTGGTCTAGGGGAAGGTGTCTCTGTCCATGGCAGGCGGTTTGACTCTGTGTTAACCATTTTGTAAGATGTCATGCTCCTTTTGGGGGAGAGTGAATAAAAGTCTGAGGTTGTGAGTTAGGATTGCAAACAGACATCAGCAAGAAACACTCTGTGGCATTCAGTCTCTGCTATAGTATCTGGTTTGGTGTTAAAACCATACTCCTGGGCTAGGAGTGACATTCTCCCTGTTTTAGGCAGGTATGAAGTAAACTTTTGTTATTAAATCTTTCAACCATGTAAATACCCAAATGGATTTCAGCATTCCTTATTTCTAGAAATGCTCAGATCTGCTTGCTTGTTTTTGACTGATTGATTAGGCTAGAAAGGAATCAGACTGTGAAAACAAAAAGCAGGGCACTGTTACAGGCCTATTCTTGTATTTCAGGTGTTCTACCACATTATGTAGGGGGTATTGCTAAGGCCTGTAGCCCTGGTCTGAATGTCAGGTGAGCTGTGTTGTTACTGGCTTTACTTTGGAGGCTAAATTTCCTAAACATATAATTTAGGATATGGGACTGTCAAAAAGCGTTGTAATTCTTTATTCTCCATTCTAGGGGTGAGAGGTTATTGTTATTGAATAGATACCTTTATTTTTTTGATGGAATTTAATTTACGTAGACTTAGTTGACTCTTGATTGTAATGGTCAGCTTTTTGCTTTAATTATTCAACAGACTTCTAAACAGTGGGGTCATTCTTTCAAGATCCTGGATTTAAGAGTTTCCTGTTGAGTAGTTAAGGCAGCTTACTTGATCTTAATATTTGTTTGCTAATCTTGAAGTAATTGTTTGGATTTGTCAAACATATGTTCTTGTGCCTTCTACCTTACTTCCCTCAGTACCCATCCCCCTCTTCCCCTGCCAAAAATCCCCCAAAACCAAATGAAACCCTTTTTCATGTAGCTTGGGGTTCAAGGTGTCCATCTTTAAAAAAAAAAAAATCAAACCCAAACTAAACCAAAAAACAACAGCAAATGCCCACACAAAAACCCCGAACAAACTGAACAACTACTACTTGTGGTTATGTTGTCTCAAGGTGACTTAGGCAGTTGTTTGAGGTCAATTTAAATATAGTCATTTGGCCTTTTTGACTTGGAATAGTGTCTTGTAATAAAATTCAGTGTGAAATTTGCATGCTTAGGATTGAAGAATAGCAGGTATGGCAAACTAAAGTAACTTACTTCTTCCACCCTATTTCATGAAAATGTGGAGGATGTCGCAAAGGAGTTTAGGATTATCTGAGCTGTAGGAACTTCCTAAACTGTCCTTTCAGTATTAATTCGGTGGGAATTGCCCACTGTACTGTAACACAACCCTCTCTTCATGCCCTGAAGTTGTAGCTTTTGCAGAGGGAAATGGTTACACAGACATTAAGCATAAAGAACTTGATAAAGGCACAAGGTGCAATTTAGGGCATATTGCTGTGTGCCAGTAATGAGATGACTCTGCTTGAAGTTACTTCCAGGTGTAATTGCAAAAGAAAAGCTCCCTAAAAATAAAAAAAAAGGATGGCAGCTGCTGTAAATGCTGCAGAAAAGCAGAAATAGCTTCCTTTTGCCTTTAGAACTTGACACCTCATGTCTGATGTTACTCTGCATGTACTCATTTGATGACCAGATCCTTTGTGGCAGGATAGATGTGCTGTGTGTTTGTACCTTTGACACTCAGCAAGTGCTTGTGGGGTTTAGGAAAAAAAATTACAATAAAGAAAAACCCACCAAAGCTCACAAGACCCAAACCACGATCAAGGAGAAATTGGTGGAGGGTTTCCATAAGTACAAACTGTAAGAGCAGCTGGAGTTCTGACATACAACTAAGAATTTATGTGACCAAGGGCATTGGAGCAGTGAAGGTAAGAGTGAAACTTGTAGTTTCACTTGTAGTTCCGCAGTAGTTGCTCTCCTGTGGCACAGGAAGGTCAGTGTTCATGGCAGCAGTTTTCCATTGTGTGTGTTTGTGTGTATAATGTTGGTGAACTGCTTTGTGTGTCTGTGCAGTGTTGTGTGCTCTGCTCTGCATTCATCAGGATGTGCTTTGTAGACATCTGCTTTATGTGCATGTGTGTGTATAACTGAACAGCTGGGGCATTTGCTGTCAGGCTGTCTCTCTGTGCTATTTGTGCTTTGCAAGGATTCATGTTACCCTGCCCAGGCAGAGAGTTGGATGCAGCTCTATGCAAAGAGAAAGAGAACATGTGCTCCCTTTGGGTGGAGGGAATCACGGGTGAGAAATGTGTGGTCACTCCCCTTGGTCACTGTCTCCCTTGGCCTGTGCTGGTCTGAGGTGTGCTCCACATCAGTACATAGACCCAAAACACAGTGATCTGGTAGCAGCTGCTGCCAGCTAATTCCTAATACAACATTTAATTGAGTTCTGTGTTAGCTGCAAGGCTAATAAAGCAGAGCAGTAAGCAATGAACTGAAATAAACTTAAGAGAGCTTTTTACACTTATGGATTGACAGTGCAAACAGGGAAGTGTCCTTGAGCTCCCTACAGAGTTTGGATGTGTTTGTTTTATAGGTTGTTCTTCCTGGAAAGTAAGTGGAAGTGTATTAACCCTTAAAAGATTTCTTTGCTCCATAAGGAGAACTTACAGTTTTCGAGGACAAGATTTTTTCTCAAATCTGCTCTTATCTTTATTCTGTATTATTTTGACAATCCCATACTGATACATTAGCTCTTTACTGTAAGCTTAAGGAAACTTTTTTCTTCATTAAAGACATTTGTCATTGTTTGCTAAAATAGTTTAACTAAACATGTACAGCTAAGGTCTTTACAAGCTCACTGTTCAGAACTCAAGACTGCAGCTGTTTGGGAAGTTAGTATTTTGTAATAAGTGTGATTTAGTCAACTTTTTAATTTATTTGTTTAATATATGTGTTTTACCATGAACCATGAAAGAAAACTGCTGTTAGCACAAAGCAGCTGCTCAGCGACTAATTTCTCTGGACAGGCACGTGCTCTGTAGTACCAAGTTATTAGTTTGAACTGCATGAGACTTGAGAAATTCCTGGTTAGTGAAAGTTCACTAGAATGAATTTTTAGGCAGATGTAACTTGTTTGTTAAAACTGATGTCTTAGTTTAAAAATCTAAGGACTTTAATGCTTTATCTGCAGTGTTTGAATTCTGAATAAATGCTTAGACACCACTTTATTTACAGACCTTCTTAAAAAAAAAATCCTTGTAATTTGTTGCAGCCTAATTGAATAATGTTTATAGAGTACATACTTATGGGTGGATATGAGTTGTAGCTTTTCTAGTTGGAACTACATTTTTGTAATCTATATATTTTATCTTGATGTTATAAATTACATTGTGTCCAAAAAGTTGTGAAGATGTTGGAATGTTTTGAGTTTTTATCATCAAACTACGAAGTGCTTTTAAAACATCTGTTCAATACAAAGGTTGTATGTCATTTGGTAGGAATGTATTATAGGACTAAAAGACTATCTGTAAGAGTATTTGCATGTGTACACACACAAAGTGTGGTGCTTACAGTGTTTTGGGAAAAGGGGTTTTACTTCCTTTTCTTTAATTGCTGTGTCGTTTGATACCACTGTTGTGCTCCTTACTGACAGAGTAATGGGTTTAGATAGGAATTATTTCTTGGATTTGTATCAGTGTGAAATCAGAATCTGTCCATGTCACTTAAATCACTGTTACTTAAACACAGTTATGTCTTTCTCAGTCTGCTGTGGCGAATTTGCACAGCTTTTGTTGATGGTTGAATAATGCACTGTTCTTTGAACTGTGTAACATCCCCATCAATGACTCAGGAGTTGTGTCAGCAGTGGGATAGGAGTGTCAGACAGCCTTTTGTTGTTGTAAGGCTGTCGTTTCAAAAGTAAAAAATGTGTCAGTAATTCACATGTAGAGGGAAGGGGGAAATGGGAAGTAGTATTCCTTGGTCATGGTATCATGCAGTGAATGAAAGATTAATCTTCAAAATGCCCCAGTGGTATTTGTGAGTTGCTCATTTTTTAATTTATTTTTGCAACAGGTTCCCGTAAAGAATCAGCTCCTCAAGTCCTGCTTCCAGAAGAGGAGAAAATTATTGTAGAAGAAACTAAAAGTAATGGTCAGACTGTTATAGAAGAGAAGTAAGAAAACATTTAATGAATGATGAATTAAAGTAGTAAATTTTGCACTCTTCTTCCACCTCCTGTCTCCCATTATAGTAGGCTGTATATGGTATGTTTGTAGTTGCAGTAGAACTGTTCGGAGTATTCTGCCAGTTCTCTAAGTGCAGTTGGCCTTCATTTAAATGTCTGGTTTTTTTGTATACGCTGTGCAACTTATTCCATCCATGCCAAGAAGTAATGTGCTCCACTTAAAATAATTTTTCTGAGTGCTGTTTGATTTCAGTGTTAATTTGGTGTCATCCTTCTAGTTAGTGTGAGGCGTTGTTCTACTTTTTTGGTAAAGTGTATGTTGGAAATGAAACTACAGTTCTGTTGTAGAAAGCTGTAATGCAGAAACCAGTAGAGGTCTGTTAGAGCTTGTGAGGTGTTTCCTGTCACAGAAGCTAATACTGAGTCCTTGCCTTACTGGATATAAATCAGGATAAGAGACAGGATTTTTTTAAACACAAGTTTGAAATTAGCTCTTAGCTGTGGGGTATGGGGTGTTTTTTATTTAATTGCCTTTCATTTAACAGTTTTGTCCAATAACAGATTTAGATGTGTATTTCTGAAAACTGTTGTTACAGATGATCTTCTTTTTTCATTTTAGAAGCCTTGTTGACACAGTATATGCATTAAAGGATGAAGTACAGGAGTTAAGACAGGTTGGTAACTTGCTATATTTATAGCAACATGGAGAAAGAAAAGATGGAAGCCTTATTATAAAACTGAATATGGCTTGCAAGTTCACTTGGACAGTCATGAACTTGAATTTTGAACTAGATTTACTTTTAAAAATATAACATCATTTGCTAAAAAAACACTCCCTGTTGTTGTCATCAGTCTTTAGAGAATAGCATTGAGGATTGCTTCTCTGAAGTGAATTACTAAGCTGTTTTTGGAGGCTTCAGCATCTGAAATGGTGGAAGTGTTAAGCAAATTCAGTTGTGCTGTATCACCAGCAAAGTAAGCTTACAGAGACTGAGAAATCATGGTTGCTCGAGAATGCTAATAAAGGCCTAAATAGAACAAGATATTAGTAGTTCTAAAATAATACAATCTTACAGTAACCTGAACACCTCTGATGAATAATTCCTTAAAACCACTCATTTCGAGAGACAAGAGTCTTTTTCAGTGCCTGTCATATGGCTTTTTCATAATGAGGGGTTCATGTTAGCTATGGGTGCTTTTTTTGTCACTTGTTCTGAATATCTACCATGAATAAATAAAAATATCTTCTTATGGTTAAAACAAGCTATGTTCTGATGTTAATGGTGCTGCATGTAGTCTTTGCTCAATGTATAGGTAAAAAAAATCACTGGATTTTCCTCGCTCTGCAAGGTGTGAATTTGCTTACCAATCTGATTCTGGAAATTGGATAAAATCTCCTGTGTTAATGTAAAAAGGATTTGTATACAGATTTCTTCAGGTCTGGAACTATAAATGTGAATTCTTTGCCATCTGTAAGCATGCCCAGTATTTCCAAGGATGTCATGCATATTCCTTGAAATAGGACAGTTGATGTGTTGCATACTTAAATTCTACTGTGTTCAGCATATGAAGAATGAGTATCCCAGGTTAGATGTGAATTTGACAGTATTTTTAAAAATTCAATTCCCATAATAAAAGCAGCAATAATAGCCCACTAATCCTCCTGTGGCTTCCTACCTTTGTACAGAGAATTAATGTGCAGCCTCACTGAGGCTCTACACAGCTCCATAACACTTAAACAAAAAGTCACCTTCTCCCAGGTTTCATGCAACGGCTCTCTTTTGTGGTGCCTTTCCAAATAGATGTTCTCCAGCATCTTACATCTTCCAAAGCCAAGACATATTAAAGCCTGTTTTCATTTTCTTATGTATCAGGAATTCATCTTAAAAGCATTTATTGGTCCACTGCTGTGATGCTGCCAACCAGAGAAGTGGCAGAAATAATCTCTGCACTGGCAAGGGCTTTATGCAGAAAGACTCTCTGGGAGCACATTGTGTCCCACCAAAGTGGGGTCCTTCCCATAGCAGCTTCCATAGGTTTTTCATAGCTGTTGTTCCACAGGCAATACATTTGAACTGGTCATTAATTGGCAGACTTAATAACTCAAATCTGTACCTACATAAAATAATGACCTTTCTGAGTTTCTCAGCAGATCTGAGGAGGGAATGGAGTTAATGGGGTGACAGGCTGTGGTTGTGTGTATAGACTAGAGAACAAGGAGCTGCAAAGCAGTGCCAGGGAAGGGACCTGGGGGTCCTGGTCTATGGCAAGGTGAACGTGAGCCAGCAGTGCCCTGGCAGCCAGGAGGGCCAACCCTGTCCTGGGGGCATCAGGCACAGCGTCACCAGCCAGGCAAGGGAGGGGATTGTCCTGCTCTGCTCTGCACTGGGGCAGCCTCACCTCCAGTGCTGGGGGCAGTCCTGGGTGCCACAATATAAAAAAGGTATTGAACTATTGGAGAGTGTCCAAAGAAGGAACACAAGGGTGGTGAAGGGCCAGTGTCAAGACTTGAGAAAACAGCATGAAGTTGAGTCAGGGGAGGTTTAGGTTGGATATCAGGAAAAGGTTTTTCACCCAGGAGGTGGTTGAGCACTGGAACAGGCTCCCCAGGGAACTGGTCACAGCACCAAGCCTGCCTGAATTCAGGAAGCATTGGGACCCTGTTCTCAGGCACATGGTGTGATTCTTAGGTGTCCTGTTCAAGGTCAGGAGTTGGACTTAATGGTCTTGATGAGTTCCTTCCAAGTCAACCTATGTTCCATGATTTTATGATCCCATCCTATTTCTAGTGCTTATTAAACACTATTAGACTTGTCTTGGAGCCTTATTTCAATGTTATTTTACCTTCTGGTTGCTTCCCTACTGTGCCCAGCATCACCTTGACCTGTACAGGATTAAATAGTGCATGCATTCCTGTGGATTGGTCCCTGTCATCCTTATGGTCCTGTTGTTCGTTTATTTCACTATTGCCTGATGGCACTAAGCAGTAAGAGCTCAGTTGGTAATATACATGTGGAGAGATGGTGTTCCTTGAAATTCAGACTTCTCTTAGACTGCTGGTAGTCATCAGTCTAGTTTAAAATTTAGTCACAAACACTTTTCAGAGAACATAATGGTTATCAGGATACTCCTTTCAACTATTTACATTCCTAATGAGGCAAGTTAATTTGCATTAAGTTTTAAGAAGCTTTTGGGAGATTGAAACCAGCTAAAATCACAGGAGGTTCTTACAGGGGCTATTTAGGCTGCTTGCTGCTCCATTTCCCTTCTCCATTAGCAACAAATATGTTCTACTCCTCATTGATCAGATTTGAGCAGAAGAATTCAAGACTAGTGGCCATCTGTTACTAACATTTGCTGTATAAAGGGCCCCTAAGTTCAACTAGAAAGTAGCTCAGTTTCCATTTGGTAGCTTTGGTTGCATTGTGTGAAATAACTGTATAACTTGTGAAGATTTAATAGAAGCTTTGCTTTTGAACAGCTAGTATTGGTTTTACTGAGAAGAGCCTTCAGAGTTTGTAATTGACAGTGTATGTGTAAAAGTGTATGTTAAAAGCCCCCCAAAACAAACCAGTAATATCTCTGTCTCTCTTAAACAGGATAACAAAAAGATGAAGAAATCATTAGAAGAGGAACAAAGAGCTCGCAAGGACTTGGAGAAGCTTGTTAGAAAAGTTCTAAAGAATATGAATGATCCATCTTGGGATGAAACCAACTTATAACCACTTTTTCCCCCCCCCTCGCCCCTTCTTCTTTCTATTGAAAGACCAGTTGTAAAACTGAACTGGGAAGCCTTCTGACATTAGTCAGTGTTGCATCAAGAGCACTATAAAACAGGATTTAACTGGATCTAGTGATTTCTTGCTCTGACCATAAGAAAGAGTAAAGCCATTTACTGAAACAAACTGTACTTTAAGCATGGAGACCATGGATCCTGAACTCTACTAAACTTAATTTGTTTGCATCCAAATTACCTCATTTTGCAGAAAGTGCAGCACCTGACTAAAAGTCCATGTTTTTCAGTGGCTTTTTAATTAAATATATATTTTTCATGTAAATAGCTGTAATTTAGAATGCATATGTGATTGATGTATCAGGGCTGATATGTTGGGGTTTTTTTTCTTGTGTTATTATAATGGTCACAAGTGTTAGAAATGATGGCAGTACTGTCTTACCCAAGAAAGGTCAGAGTTCTTCATGGATAATTATGAATTAGTTCCAAATTACCCACTTACCACACATCCAAATTTAAACCCCTATTTTTCCTATTTACCACTATATTTAAATCCTTTACTGTTACCTGTTACTTTAAACAGTTTACAGTTCCTTAAGAACAGTATTAAAATACAGAAAATTGTTTATTGACAGTAGAAACAATTTTTAACAAATCTCATGTCCACAATTTACGTTCACATACACTTGTTTGGCAGACTAATCTGTTGTGCTTTGGCCACCAAAAGACTGATGTACTTGCCTGCTTTTTATGACTGTGATTTTTAGGTGTTTATGTACTACATTTTTTCTTGTTGTGCTTAAACATACAGCTGGCTGATAACAGATCATACAGTTAGTTCAAGGAAAAAAATCAATCTAATCCAGAATTTTGTGAATAAATTGTTGCTATTTATATTTTATGGTCACAGCAGTTAAATTTTAGCTAACCTTTGTGCATAAGACACATGGGCTAGGCCAAACTTCATTCAGAGCTTTGTTTCTATACCACTATATAAGATTCTCCATTTGGAGTTCCCATACTGTGGAAGCAGTCATGCCTTTCCCACCCTGTTTTCTTTGCATGTTGCTGATTTCTGTCCTACTAGGATTTAAATGGAAAGAAATGTGGAAGTAAGATTTTTTTTTAATCGTACTGTAATTCTTAATTTGCACTGCTGACAGATTTTAAAATACATAAAGGAACATTAATTCTGTAGTGTGATAGGTGCAATTACTGCAGTTTCTTGTATTTAAGATAGGAGATGATACATCACTGCAAACAGTGAGCTTCAGATGGAGCACTTAAAATACTAATCTCATTCAAGCTCAGTGTTTTTATAGATTCCATCCAACTTTGGATTCGACTCCAGACAGTGTAGTTTTCTGAGGGGTTTGTGTCCAGCTGAGTCAGAAGTGCAGGTATAGCACAGACTTGAGTCATACCTTTTGTCATTCTGATTTTCTACTGCCCTTTAATGCCTGCTAAATGTAATGCTCAGGCTTGAGCAGATGTTTCTATGAACTTTAGTGAGTTGGAGCCAGGATGATTTGGGTTTTAACTGTCATGCACATTTTGAATCTAATGAAAAGTCTATTTTTAAAGCTACCCACATTTTTCAGTCAAAACCAGCTTTTTTAAATAGGAAGTTCTGTCAATGATTACATACTTGAGAAACAATTCTGTGGGAGTGGATGCTTCATAACCTGAGTAGACAAGTTGTCTGTTTTAGAAAGCTGAATATATTTGTAGGTGTCTTGTGTTCCTGCAATTTAAAAATGTTTTCCTTTAGTTTTAAAGGAGGAGAAAATGAAAAACATCTACATTACCAGATATATATATTCACAGAACTTTAAATTTTTTAATTCTTGATACCAAAATAATTTCCTTGATGTTTGCAGTTGCACAAAATTGGGGACTGACATTATATTTATCTTCACATTTAGAAAATATCCTTGGTATTAACTAAGTGATACTAACCCCTGCAAATGCATACTATCATGTCCAAATTTAGACTTGGGAAAGTCAATATAATTGGAATTTTGCTAACATTTTCATTTTCTGACATCCAGGGTACTTAGAGAGGGATTTTTAGTTTTCTATTGCACATGTGCGAAAGGACATTCCAGAGGAAGAAGTACAAAAGGAAAACATTAACCTTAGCAGTATTTAGCAAATTTTAACTCAGGAACAACTTCCATCATAACAATTTGTTTTACATTCTATTGTAAAGAATGGTGTTGCTATGTAAATCTGCTGACTCTTAGTACCTGTGATATTATAATTTCTGACAGTACCCCTACACTGACATCTAATGAACATGCCTTAAACACTGGGATGAAGCAGTTGTTAAATATGATCAGGACTTAGGGACTAATTTTATTCAGGGTGGATTGAGAGGACTAATTTTTACACAAACACACACAAAGAAAAAGGAGGCAAAATAGAAAACTGACCTAATGTTGTAGGTAGGTTTTGTCTCTAGTGCAGAGAGCAGCTTTTGGGAACCAAGGAGTATCTGAACTTTTTTCATTGACAATTTGTTACAGTGTATATAGATTGTAAATGTCACCATGGACCTTCTGAATTGTTGGAAACTTTATATAAGCATGGATAAATGGGGCACTGTTTATTTAACCTATTAAAGGGTTGTTAGTTTGCTCTCATCATTTAGGGATGAGGAGATGAAGCCATTTCTTATCCTATAGATGTGAAGCACTTTCAGTTCTGAACTGTCCAAAATGTAGCATAACATTTCTCTGTACTTACTGATGTATGTGTGTTTGTCTCACCATGTCATGACATCTTAAAGACTGAATAACTGACTGCTTTTGTATAAACCTTCTTAATGCAAATCATTTAGGGAATTTAGAGTACCTGTTTACAGTGTCTGTGGAGAACTCTAGTTTAGATGTCACAATAATATCCTGGTATCCACTACTACAGCATTTATGCTACATTGTAATTAAACCATGTTTTTTTTCCCCTACCCTATGAAGTGTTACATTTCATCTAATATGTGGGCTATGAGATAAAGAAGGGAAATTGCTTACATTTTTTTTTTTGCTTTTCATACAAATGACCACCTCTCCAATTTAGTAGCTGCTATACTATGTTGAAAGAGCTTTTTCATGGTCTTTTATAATAGTAAATTGATGCCTGGAAAACAAAACAAAGCAAGGGTTGTTGAGAGGGGTGAGAAGGAGGATCTTAACTGTCTTGCATTGTGAAATGTTCACTTTCTTTGGCAACCTGACCTGCTCAGGTAATGTAAGAAATGGAGGAGATCAAAGACAGAAAACAGTGAAAGGAAAGAAAGCAAGGAACACTTGAAACTGCATCAATTGAGTAAAATATGTCTACATGCAACATTTATCTAAATAGACAGAAATTTGTGCTGTGTGTGTCATAGAGACATAGTGATTGCTGCTACCTGAAATAAGGGAGGGAGATGATTTTTATGGTAGCAGAATTGTCAGTATGTCTTTATGCCGGATGGTGGGATGGGTTAAGGAATGTGCAGGGAGTAATTTGTTTCAGTCTTTGGACAAGGCATTTGAAGGGATTAGTAACATCTTAGGTGTGTGAAATGATATATTTATTCCAGCTTAGTTTAGCAAGGAGATGTAGTTAGAACAGAGGACTTCAATTTGTAGTGGTTTATAGTTATTCTCAGAAGTCTCACTTTCCAGCTTTTCTCTGGGTTCACCACTGTAAAGATGTGTATTTTACAGAACTTGAAATAGTCATTTCCTTGTCACCTGAAGTGTTTTGGGGATTTTTCCTATTGAATTTTTTTTTTTTTTTTTTGGTGAGTTGACCATGGCTGGCTGCCAGACCCTCATGCAGCTGCTCTCTTACTTCTCTCCCTCAGCAGGAGATGGGAGGGAATAAGATGGAAAAAACTTGTACATTGAGATAAAAAACACTGCTTTTTAAACATTAAACAGAAAAACTAAGCCACCTTTCCCTTACCCCATTTATTAGATTGAACTTGATTCTTCCATTTCTGTTGCCCATGTCTTCCCCTCTCACCCACCCCACCAAACAGTGCAGGGGTGTGGGAATGGGGGTTTTGGTCTGTCTGCAGCAGTTCCTCTTTCTGCTCCCCTTTCATGCTTTTCCCTGCTCCAGTGTTGATCTTCTCCATGGCTGGCAGTCCTTCAAGCATCGATGTGCTCCAAGGTGGGTTCATCCCGGGCTGCAGTTCCTGTCTGTGTGCCTGCCCCACTGAGGGCTCTCTATGGACTGCAGATTCCTTCAGAGCATCTGCTGCAGTGTGGAACCCTCCATGGGCTGTAGGGGAAAACCTGGGCAAGGAAGGCCCCATGCACTTAGCACTGTACCAGCTAGTAAGAAAATGAACTCTGTCTCAGTTGAAACCAGGACAAACCTTTTCCTAATGTCCATTCTGCTGTCATATGTAGGCCTAGTGAGATTCCCCAGTTTTTTTTCTTAGTGTATTGCTCAGGCTTTGCCAGCTATCTCTTGTCAGTCAAGCAGCCTATGATAGCTGTGTGTTTGCAGTAGACATAGAACAATACAGAAATAGCATGTTTTTGCAATATTTTTCCAGCAGGGGACTGTGTTAGCTTCTGCTATGTCAGAAACTACTCACTTTCCCTGAATTTGTTAATATTTGTATTTTTGTGTGCTTTTATAACCAAATGGCGTTAGCTTTTTTCTATTTTGGAGCAGCTTTTCAAGCCCTGGGAAGTACAGTCTATTAAATACCGTTGTCCTGTAGTATAAAGATAGACAGTCACAGTTTCAAGTGTTCATGTAGCATTTGACCGAGCTGTGCCCATGGGATTTGTATGGGGTTTTCAGCACTTCCCCACAGCACACATGATTTATTATAGCATCTGTACATTCAGCATCACAAGGGCTCTTTCAGCATATTGCAGTCTGGAGGTAACACAGGATCAGGTTTATTGTCAGGCAGAACTAAGCAAGGAATTTGGCTGTAATCACTAATTCATGTAAGCTCTGGCCTTGCTCTACAATAGGCAGAATTTCAGAGGAACTGAGAAAAATCTATTGCTACAAGACTGATTTTACCAGTTCTAACACATGAAATCTCCACTCTGGGTCTGAACTGGGCAAACACTGGGATGATGCAATGCATGCTCACTCCACTGCACTTTGTTTCATCACTGCTAGGAATTTATGACATAGAACTATTAACAGTGCTGGGAGGGGCAAAGAGCATTGAGGGACCATGGGAACTTCCTTGTGCTTGAAGATAAGGATTTGAAATACAGGTTCAAGAAAGTGCTGCTGCCCTGTCATGGCCACCAGATTGTCAGCACAATTTCTGCCACTGCATCCAGATCTAGCTACATATTCTGCTGTCTCTCTCATCTTTACTTGTTAGGTCCCCTCTGAGCCTTCTTTACCAGGGCAAACAGTTCCAGCTCCCTCAGCCACTCTTTTGGTTCACTCTCCAGACCCTTCACCACCTCCCCTGCCCTTCTCTGGACAGGCTCCAGCCCCTCAATGTCTGCCTTGCAGTGAGGTCCCAGAGCTGGACACAGGATTTGAGGTGTGGCCTCACCAGTGCTCAGTACAGGGGGTCAATCCCTGCCCTGGTCCTGCTGGACACACCATTGCTGATCCAGGCCAGGATGCCTTTGGCCTTCTTAGCCACCTGGGCACTGCTGGCTCATGTTCAGCTGTTGCCCAGCACCTCCTGGTCCTTTTCTCCCAGGCAACTTTCCAACCACTCTGTCCCCAGACTGTAGCACTGCATGGAGTTGTGACCCAAGCGCAGGACTTGAGACTTGGTCTTGTTGAACCCATCAATCCAGCCTGTCCAGATCTCTCTATAAAGCCTTCCTGCCCTCCAGCAGATCAATATCCTGCCTAACTTGGTGTTGTCTGCAAACTATCTGAGGGTGCACTTGATCCTCTCATCAAGGTTGTTGAAGGCATTAAACACAACTGGCCCCAGTGCTGAGCCCCAAAGCCTGGCAACAGTGGATTTGCACGCACATGGAGTAGGTGACCTTGTGCAAAGGGGAACTATGGGGGGGGGACATGACAAAGGAAACGGGGAGCTGTAGCATAGGGCTGACCTGTGAAATAAGAAAACCACAGTTTTCTGAGCCCTTTTCTCATGATCCTGATAGGGGAAATGCTGATGTGCTCCTTCAGCAAGGCAGCGTGTCCTGTCTGCTGTGCACACTGTGAAGAACAGGAGTGTGAAAACTTGAGTGGGAAGTGGCAGACAAATTGTTACTTGGCATTACAGAAAGCCCTGCCTATTAGAAGAGGTTGGAGTGACAGGCTTTCTTTGATGGGGAAGCAGGACTAAAAATACTGTGCAACCCACAGGCATTGTCCTAGATGAGGTGGTAATTTTTGAGGGTTTTGGTCCACAGAACATGAGATCCTCATTCTGCTCTTTTCTGTTAGTTTTCTATATCACGACTCACATGTCCATGTGCTGACAACTATGATGCTGTGTGGAACACTGTGTGACCTCCCTGAGAACCAGCCCATATTGTATGGAAAGAAGGATGGGATGCAAGTCCTGAGCAGCTGGGAAAGCTTCTGCCCCTAAACTTTAAGTTTCTGATCTTGGTTGCACTGAACACTTTGGTTTTTCTCAACCACGTTAGAATCCCTTGTGCCTTTTTTCTGTTTATTTTCCAACTGAACCCATGGCTTTCCAGAAACTCCTCTTCATGGCATTGCAAACAAGGTCAGTAGATTCCCATGAAGAAGCACTTTTTGTTAAGTGTGATTCCTCACAGCTTCCTTTCAGCTTCCAGACTTGGCCTTTCCCTCGAAGTCACATGTCATCACTGTCTGTGTTCAGGCAAGATCTCCAAACTGACTACAGAGAAGTTTTCCAGTACAATTAGAAAGCAGAGATGTAGTTACACTGTGCATTCATGCATTGTGCAGGCAGTGACTGTGCACATTGAAATATATTAAACTACTCAGTCAGCCTTTACTTGGTTCCTAGGCAAAAACATGCTGCTGGGAGGCTGTTCTGCCTCTTGCCTTGAGTGCGTCTTGCAGCATTGGGAAGTACTTTGTGATCAGCTTTAATAGGGTAGAATCTTCTTTTTAATCTTGATGTAAGGAGAATAATTTACAGTGGTTTTTGGGTCTAATGAGTGCTGGTTTATGGAAAATTAAAGAACTCATTCCCTTTGTCAAACATGTTTGAAGTCTGAACCTCCATCAGGAAGTTCAGAAATCTTTCTGATTTGGAGGGAATATGGAAAACAGAGGAGTTGGCCAAGTGATTTTGTGGCTTTTGCAGATACCTTAGGAAAGTGAAGTAAAAACTGTGTAAAGACTTGTAATGAATCAAGTATTTACTTGTCAGTCTTGAAACAACTGAAAATAACATGATGGAGCTGGACTGCACCAGGCACCTCTATAAGACACTGCAGCAAGTTGCCCAGAGAAGCTGTGGATATCCCATCCCTGGAAGTGTTCAAGGCCAGGCTGGATGGGGCTCTGAGCAGCCTGGTCTGATCGAAAGGTGTCGCTGTCTATAGCAAGGGCTTGGAACTAGGTGATCCCTAGGATTCCTTCTCACCTAAGCCTTTGTGATTTTATGGGGCTTTCATTTCATTTTAGTGGGATGTGGGTTCCTGGCAGTGGCTGCAGCCCAGCACAGCTGAAGTCTGCCAGCTGCTGGAGGTTGTGCCAGTGGACAGCCATAAGGTTATGTGGATGTTTGCAGTTTTGCTAAAATCCCATTTATAAAGCCAGTAATGCTTTGCTTGTTTAGTTGCCAAGCTCTGTTTTAAGAACAGCTGCCTAACAATTTTGGAAAGTTGTTGCTGGACTTCTGCGCCCCTATTCAGAATGAAGGAATGCCATGAATATTTGAAGGAAAAAATTATGTATAAAAGTTGAGGAATATTGATTGAGAGAAACCCACTAACTTAGAGAAACCATCTGCAACTTGAATAGAAGTGACTAGAGTAAAACTAAACTTATAAACCCCACTCTATGAACTTGTCACAAACTTGCACTGTCTGGTCTCTTTGGTGCTTTGTCCCTCCTGCTCATGGCTCAGGGTCTGTCACTTCCATCAAACATTTCTGCCTTTGATTGATGACTCTTGACTGCACAGAGTCCATGCATTTTGTGCTGGCTGATGTGGTCCGGGACAAATTCTTTTATCCAGCTCAATGCCTCTGCAAGGGCTGTTCTTCATGCAGCCCTGATCGCATCTCTTTCTGAACCTGCCTCTTTTAATCTCTACATGAAAGCCCCTGCTTTGAACCAAATGCTCACAACTGGCTGCTTAGATGCTGTCCTGGAGCTGTAACTGCAAGGCATTGTTTGGATGTGTTCTACAGTTGTTCACAGAAAAATATTTTAAATTAATCTGATTAAATGGATATGAAACCAACATGACTGTTCACGTTAAGCTGAGAAGTAAATGAAAAGTTGTGTAAAACAAAAAGTAAAAGCCCTCCTGGGCAACAGATCTCTTCCTTAGCCCCTGTTTTGGGAGGTACTGCTTTCTGGAAATGATACATGTACAGGTGAAAACTGCAAAAAGGGAAATTTGAAGCTCTGAACCCAGATGTTTGCTGCAGCTGATAGATACTGTTGTGCAGGTAAGTATTTCCCTCTCCTCTGCCAAGTTGAGGCTTTAAAACATACCTGGGATACAAGAACTGACAGCCCTGTGACATTCACTTCCTGCCAGGCTTTGGAAATTACTCAAAGTAAGTTATTTCAGAGCATTTGGCTTTGAAATAGTGAGAGATGGAACAAGTTTTTATTTCACAAGTTGTGGTATAGGAAGCAAACTGCTTAGGATGAAAATATTTATTTTGGGTTTACGTGCTTAAAGTGCAAAAAGCAAATCTGTACTTCCATTATATGAGGCCCCAGGGAATACATAACATGTCTCGGGGCTAGAAAAAACCACACTGGTTGAGAGATAATTCTGAAATGTAAACAGTCAATATTATAGCGCTTCACCACAAAATGGTGCATGTTGTAAATGAGTCATGCCACTACTTTAAACTGTGGTAAAGCAGTAAACAGGATCCAGAAGTGCAATGGTGCAGTTCAGTCCTGTACTCATCAGAAAAATAGAAAAGACAGAGAGTTTTGACAAAAGCTGAGTGCTTCTGAAATCTGGTGCAATTGATAAGATTTTGAAACATGATGGACAAATGAAGTTCACAGAACACTTCAGCAAAGTCTAACATATCTTTGTTCACTGTATGGGACATTGTGTGGTTTGGTGAATAATCCTATATAATACATTTTCAGTGTGGATAAAATTGTAGAAAAAGAAAACCAGATTCAGAGGAGCTTGTCATATATATTGTATTATCTTTGGAACAAACAGAATCCTACAAAAAGCCATGATGTAGGGATATGAGCTGGGGGAGCTGGAGGTCTGCTAGCCCCTCTCCTCTCATTTGTATTTATCCCAGTGCTGTGCTATTTGTGTCTGAAGCAGACAGTGAAATGTGTGTTTTATTCTGATGCTTGGGAGCACTGAGCCTGGATGAGCTCCCTAGAGCTCCTGGACAAAGCTCTTGGCTACCTGGGTACCTGCATCCTTTGAAGTGCACCACACCTATGGCTCTGTGAGTGCCACAGTGAAGAGGTCACTCCAAGGGTTGCTGTTCACCAATCAGTGTAGGAATAACTTTGTTTCCTTGCACAAAGATCAGGAGCAGCGGCTCATAGGAGCCATGGAGGGAAAAGAAGAAGCCCCCAAAGAAGATGTAAATGAAGGACAGCTCACAGAGTACAAGCAGAACAAAGAAACATCTTGGGAACTCAGTGTGAGTCCCCAAGGGACAGAACTGCTGTTAGTAAGGTTTTCTGTGCTCGACGTGAGGGCAGTAGGACTCGGAGGAATCACATCAGTCAGGAGCAGCAAAGCAGCATCATGTGCTGTACTGCACCTCTGCCTTCAAATTAGATGCAGAAGGCACTAAGAAACTCCGAGCTCCAGAGAGTTCCCTGTCCATACATCTTCCTGCAAGTCTGGCAAAATCCCACCTGCTGCGCTACATCGGAGTGTCCAACACGCTGGGCTGAGGAAACACTGCGCTCTGCTTTTTGTCACTGGCGTTTCCTAGATGTCTATTTTACCCTCCTCGAAAGGAGCGGGCAGCCTGCCCTGTGCCGAGGGAGATTTTCCCCAGGGATGGAGGTCGCATCCGCGGGGCCGCGGCTCCTCCTGCTGGCAGCGCCGGGCCCGGGC
>JAHLSL010000057.1:2225421-2360623 GCA_025920805.1 Petroica traversi | reverse complement strand
CCACTTGCAGTGAAGTTAAATGAAAAGCTAATGTTAAATTCACTGCCTTTTTTTTTTTCCTCTCTTCTTTTTTTGTTTTCTATTTCGTACTTTTTGAACTCCATGCTTATGAAATACATCACCAAAAAGTTCCAGGAGAGATGTATGTAACCACAGACTGCCCCTTCTGTGGGCGAGATAGTTATCTGAAAACTAACATTATTCAGATGTCAGACTCTGCTTCTAATTTTGGGATTAATGTCTTTTCATAGACCAGTTTTGTGGTGCTCATGTTTCAAGCAGAAAGAGATGAACCTGTGCCCATGAAGCTCAGCACAGTCTTTCTGTTCTTATTTTGAGTTCTTGATGCCCTTGTGCCCCTGCATCCTCGTCAGGTGACTGGTATCACATTGTTCTTCACCAACAATGTTCTTCACCAAGAGAACTTCACCAACCATGTGGCTAATGTGGGAGGAGAATTTTCAGGAATAATACCCAGATCCCAATAAAAAATGTACTTACATTTCAGAGGGCTGCTTTCAGCTTCCTCCCATGGAGCCCCAGGACAAGGAGACATGTTAGAGAAGAGAACAAAATCATTATGAGTAATGGGGCAGAAGTAAGTTTACTCAGAAAAATTATTGAAGAGGTTTGCCAAAAAGTAGAGCAGGCATGTGCTTTCCATGATGGAGAGAGAAACTTGCAAAAGAGCACCTTCAGAGAGAAGCAGGATAGACAATTTTCCTTTACCTTTTTCTGTATAGGTTATGCACATACAAGCTAGATCTGTATTTATGCAATTCTGTGATCCTTTAAATACTCTGTTGTTAAAAATCTTGTTCTTAAAAATGCCTGGTTTCCATATGAGAAGTCTACCTGGACTGACTGAACAGCAGAAAATTAACTAGATTGGTGGGAGCATTTTAAAGAGGACTTCCAGGGATACTAAGCAAGTTAGCAGATGTCAAAAAACTGAGAGGAGCTGTTGACTCCCTCGAAGGCAGGGAGGCCCTGCAGAGAGACCTTTACAAATCAGAGAGCTGGGCAATCACCAACTGTATGAAGTTCAACAAGAGAAAGTGCTGGACTCTGCACCTGGGATGGGGCAAGCCTGGATGTACAGACTGGGGAATGAGATGTTGAACAGCACTGCTGCAAAAGGGGATCTGAGGGTCCTGGTCAACGGCAAGTTGAACATGAGCCAGCAATGCCCTGGCAGCCAGGAGGGCCAACCCTGTCCTGTCCTGGGGGCATCAGGCACAGCATCAGCAGCCAGACAAGGGAGGGGATTGTCCTGCACTGCTCTGCTCTGGGGTGGCCTGACCTTGAGTGCTGGAGCAGTTTTGGCTGTCACAATATAAAAAAGATATTGAACTATTGGAGAGTGTCCAAAGAAGGGGCACAAGGGTGGTGAAGGGCCATGAGGGCCAGTCTGGAGGATACTGAGGGGAGATCTCATTCCAGTTACAGCTTCCTCATGAGGAGAAGCAGAGGGGCAGACACTCATCTCTTCTCTCTGGTGCCCAGTTACAGGACCCAAAGGAGTGGCCTGAAGTTGAAGTCAGGAGAGATTTAGTTTGGATATCAGGAAAAGATTCTTCACCCAGAGGGTGGTTGAGCACTGGAAGAGCTCCCCAAGGAGCTAGTAACATCACCAGCCTGACAGAGTTCAAGAAGTGTTTGGACAATGCTCTCAGGTGCAGAGTGTGACTCTTAGGCATGGTGCTTTGCAGGGCTAGAAGATGGATTTAATGATCTTGATGTGTCCCTTCCAATTCAGCATATTCTTTGAGAAGCTTGGACAAATAATAATGAAGAATAAAAATACAAAAGGTGTAAAGCCATAGATAGGAAAGGAATTTAAAAAAATATATTAAAATGAAGGCAGGACCTGTGTGAAAGTGGGTAATGGGATAAAATGAAACTCAAAAAGGGGAAAATTACTCTTCAGTCTGGAGAGCCTTTCAAGTGAGGAACTCATCTTTGCTCAACAGATTTTAATTTCTGAGTGAAGAAAAAGGTTTCTGACATACAATTTAGGATATTCAAGGAACACCAAAATGAGCTGCACAGGCAAGATTTCATTTTCAGAAAGATGTCCCTGCCCACAGCAGTGGGATTGGAACTGAATGATCTCCATGGTCCCTTCCAACCCAGGCTGTTCTATGATTACAGCATTTTGAGCTTACCAGACCCAATGTGCCCCTCATTTTATTTTTTTTATCCTCCTCATTCCTTTCTCTTTGTAAATCAAGTGTGAAACACACATATAAGTGTATGCATGTCCTCCAGCACCCTTTTCTGAGATATGGGTTATTTCACATTTTACTACATTTACTTCTCTGCATTTCCCCATTTATTTTTATTTACACACTGTGGAAGTAGAAGATTGATGCTGAGTGCAGGGAAGGTGGTGTGTGGTATTGTTTCTTCTGGCATAGGGCACCTTTAACTCAGACTCAGTATGAGGCTTTGCTGAAAGAACTGTTGTGCAGAGAATAGGGTATTGTTTTTCATACAAATCTCTTTGCCAAAAAAGTGCCGGTTCATTGAGGCTGCTCAGAGTTTCACATCCTGATTGAATTGGATGAATAGTTTTGGCCAAAAGAGGGGAAAACACATGACATTTTGCAATGCTTGATTCAAAGGAAACATCACAGTGCTTCAGGATGGGTTTGTAGAGAAGCGCAGGTCTGTGCAGGGAGGATGCAGTGCTGGTTTTCTCCCTTACTGAGTGACAACCCCAGGAGGGATCTGTTGGCTGGTGGGGACACAGGGTTCAAATATTCCTTGTTCTGATGCCAGTGAGTCTGTAAAGCAGGGATAGAAATCCCTCGCCCCTTTGCCTTGGCTGGGTAAATAGAACATAGAAATGCTTCCTATTTTATACAAGTTTATTTACATGCCAGTACAAAGACATTCAGGGACTTGATTCCTTCATGGTAAAGGAAATGTGTCTTAAGGTGCCTTTGTGACTTTGCCAGTGTTTCAGCAGTTGAACTCTGGCCTTTCAAAAACTGGGTTTTTTGTAAATGTCATGGCAGTTAAGATAACAATATTAACAGTACTTCTAGTGATACATTTGGGGGTTCTTTTTTAGGCATCTTACCTTTTAGCACAAACTTGTTGTTATTTTTTTTTCCTCAATAAGGAATGAAAAAAAGTATGATTTTGTGGGTAGAATTATCTTTCGGATTGCAGGAAAAAAAGGAAAATCTTGTAAGATCCTATATCATGATTTTTCCGCACTTCTTTTTTTTTCTGTGTCTATCTCTAAGGAATCAGTTTCCTAATCTTCTAATCAAGATAATTCCCTTGTTATAAGTCTGATGTGGAGACCAGACTATTTATTTAAGGAAAATTAGAATAAAGTCCCAGTTAAGGGTCTAAACCACCCATATCTGTTCCAATAGTACCTTACAAGTGTCTCAAACTTGTAAGCAAGTGTCACATGCTGGAAGAGAAAAACTGTTTCAGTGATACCTAATATTAATCATGCCACTATGTGTGTGCTGTCCATGCCACTCCTGTATGTAATCTGCAGGCTGCTGCCATCATTATTTAAAGGAGGAGGAAGAAGAAAGGTTGAGGAGTTGTAGATGACAAAGTGTAATTGTTTTTCAGCCCACGTGAAAGTGCTCACCATCTTGATAATACTTGTCCTGGGCATCTTCATCATATTTATGTATACAGCAGGTGAGTGCTTTTACTCTATAAAGAAAATGTAATTCTATTGACTTTGCCAAAATTGAATTAGTACCATATATAACTTGATTTCAAGCTTATAGGGGCTTTCACAGATATTGAATTTTTTTTTTTTTTTTATCCCCAGAAATGTCTGTGCTGCTGGCCCAGGGAATACAGAATGAAGATAGGGTATGTGAATAAACTGTGTGGTGAGGCACAACCAAGCTGTTTTGAGTATCCTGTCCTATAAGCTTGGACGGTGATTTGATGGTACTCACTCCCTTCAGCCATGGAAAAAGGATGAAGGATGGATTATGACTTTATCCCATGTAGGAAGGGTTTGAGAAAAATGATTTGTGCCCTTTTGGACAGGCCTGAGCTGCTTAAGCAGCTGGATACTGCCCTGACTGTGCAGTTCAGTTGCAATTAAGACATCTAAATGTGGGCACCTTTGTGTATATGCTACGTGTCTGAACTCTCCTGACAGGAAGTCACTAAAGCCCATGGAGCCTAGAGAATCATTCATCTGATGTTTGCTTTAGGATGTGAGCTGAACATTGCTCTGGGATCCCATTACTGTGCTGAGAAGTGGAACTCGTTACAGTTACCTGATAAAATACAAGCATGTCTTGACAAATCTGTGTGCTAGGGTAGTAAGACATCTTCACCCTCATGTAGATGTCTTAGAGGATCTGTGGGAAATCTCTGCCCTGCTGGAGGCCACTCTGAAAACCCAGCTCACCTAGTGATAGTAGGTACCCACATTTGAGCAACTGAAGCCAGCCCTCTCTCTGCTGCCCATCATGGGAGTTTGGGCACCCAGCTCATGTCAACACCTGGATTCATGTCACTGAATCTCAAACTAAACCCCCTCATGACTTCTCTTTCTCAGAGTCTCCCTCCTGCTCCCTGATGATGCAGCAATGCAGTGGCTTGCCTTGCTGCCATTTGTGCAGGCTGAACTTGTTTGTGTTAACATAAGCAATGAGTTAAATTGCAAAGTCAAGGAGGACAAGGGCAATCCAACAGGGCCTTGCAGGACCACAGGTGGGCACAGTGTTACCAGCTCTCATCACCAGCCTTGCACAGTTAAAGATCTATCTCCTGGCATACCATTCCCCCCATGTGGATGTGGAGACAATTTCCCTGCCTAGATTTGGCCTTTGCTTGTGGCTGGTGGAGGGTTGGCTTCAAATGGTCTTCAGCTCATTTGGTTCTTGCCTGAGGACAGCCATCCTAATCCACTTTAGTCTCCTCATACACAAAAGTATTAGAAGTAAAGGTGAGTGAGGAGGCTTTTGCTCCTCTAAGAATGCTACCTTTTTTTCTTTTTTTCTTTTTTTCTTTTTTTCTTTTTTTTTTTTTTTTGCAGCAGGCCAAACGATGGTGTAAGAAAAATAAAAAAGTATATTAAGAATTCCACTGGTGATTAAATCCTGCTTCTCCATATGGCACAGAGGTATACAAGAGTATTTTAAATCTTCTTTTGACTGACTGCCATCTGCATAGCACCTCAAATATTCCTGACACCAATAAAGCCTAGAAAAACCTGAGAAGATCCTGGCTTCCCTCATTCATTCATAAAAGTAAGTTTTCTGTATGGTACTGGTCACCACTTCAAAGTGATCCTATTTCAGTATGTTCTCTGGGATTTGTGAGGGACTTGTGTAAGTGGTTTTGGTCCTGTGGTAAGAGATAAATTTTTATGGACCTTTAGTACTTATAAATGCAGAGATTTTAAAAATTATAATTAATGAAAATATGGAGCCAGATCAACACTTATTTCAGCAAAGGTTTTTTGAGAATTCCTAGGTGGGGAAAGAGATTGTGAACTGGGCTATAGTACCTTCTATTGGTCTTAGAAATACTGGAGGTTGTGGGCTGTGGGGCTGTGGAAAGGTTGAGTGTTGTGATGTTTGCTTTTGGCTCAACAGTGGCTAGAGGAACACAATTCTTCCTCTTACACAACTTAAACCAATGGCAACAATACTGGACTTCTCCACACTGCAATTTTTGCTGCATTGTACAGTGATTAAGATCTCCACCTTCCACAGGCAATATTTCCACTGGTACTGGGTGTATACTTTTCAATAGTAAGATCCTCCTTCAGAAATCTGGGAATGCAGAGAACTGTGGTAAAGTTTGGAGTGAGAAAGACTTACCTTTGGTAGAAGAAAAACAGGTTAGAGAATATTTAGGCAAACCAGACCCACATAAATCCATGGGACTTGAGAGGATGCATGTGTGAGTGCTGGGAAGTTGCCAGATGTAATTGAGAGACCACCGTCTATTATCTTTAAATGATAATGGTGACTGGGACAAATGCCTGAGGACTGGAGGAAAACAAATGTCCCTCCTATCTTCAAGAAGGAGGTGGGCCCAGGAAACTGTAAGCTTGTCAGCCTTACCTTGATCTCTGAGAAGTTAATGAAAAGATCCTAGAAGCCATTTCCAAGTGCATACAGGACCAGAAAATAAATTGGAGTAGTTGTCATGGCTTCACCAACCTGATAAATGGTTAAATTACTGGCTTGGTAACTGAATGGAAAGCAGTGAATATTGTCTACCTAGAGTTCAGTAAGGCTTTTGGTACTGTCTTCATTGAAATACTGATGAGATATGGGCTGGACATTCTGAGAGTAAAGCAGATTGACAACCAACTGAATGTCTGGGCTCAGAGAGTGGAGGTCAGTGACATGAAGTCTGCTTGAAGACCAGTAGCCAGTAGTGTATCACAGGAATCAGTCCTGGGTCTGACCCTGTTTAACAGCATAATGAGGGGACAGAGTGCACCCCCAGAAAATTTGCAGATGACATCCAACTGAGAAAAGTGTCTGAGAGGCCAGAGGGACCTTGGCAGGCTGGAGGAACAGGTTGACAAAAACCTCACAAAGTTCAACCAAGAGAAGAGCAGAGTCCTGTTCCTGGGGAGGAGGAGCCCCAGTAGCAGTGCCAGGGTGTCCAGCTGGAGAGCAGTTCTACAGCAAAGGACCTGGGGCCTTGAGCTAGGAAATGCCCTCCTCAAGGGGCATCTTGGGCTGCAGTAGGAGGAATGTACCCTCAACAGGTGGGCAGAGATGATCCTTCCCTTCTACTCAGCACTGCTGCAGCCTCACCTGGAGTGCTGTGTCCAGTCCAGCCCTCAAATCCTGTTGTTTCTCTGTGCTTTGCTCCTTTGTGGGTGCATAGGGAAGCATTATAACCTAACTGACAGTGTTTCTGTACATCTGAATAATTTTAGTCAGATAAAAGTGCTCTGTGCACATGCCTTTCTGCTTTGGTTATAGAGAAAGCTGGAGGTGGCCTGCAGAGATTTGGGCATGGTACCTATAGGTGTTCCAGACTGAGTTAGAAGAACCTGATCATGGAGGAATATTCAGATCAAAGAGTATCCCAAAAAATGCCCACAATATCAAAGGAAAGAGGTGAATTCACGTTCCAAGGTGAGAACTGCTCCCACCTCCTTGCTTTGGGACATTCCAGCTGAGAGAATGCCAATTTCTATCCATGAAGGTGTCCTGCTATGCTGAGCCATGCTGCATTTATTATTCTGTACTGTGTTGTTAACTGTAACAACAGGACTGCTCTTCTGCTTTTATAATTTAGTTTAAAATGCCTTAAAACAAATGGAAAAGTCACTTGATATTTGGCACAGCTGTGCTGGGGTTTGCTAGACACGTTCCAAGCCTTGAAGGTTACAAAAGGAGGGATTGTTTAACATTATGTGATTTCAGGCTGCAGCATCTTGCCATGGCAAGTTCTTCTCTGAGTAAGGCTTGTCCCATGGGGCTTCCAGAGAATTTTAGCATGGAAAGGGACACATTCAAGGTCTTTGCCCACTGTCAAGGAGCAGTGAAGAGAATTAGAAAGATGGCTGAAGTTTTAAAACTCTAATTTAATACACCAAATGTAAAGTTATATGTTCTTTAATGGGTGGTTTGAAGTTCCTGTCCTTAAATATACCAACGTTACCAGGACAAGTAGGCTGCAAATGTTTGTGGTATTAGTTTGGTAAGTCTAGTTGCAGAAAAGTTTAAAACTGTAGCACTTCTTTTAACTACTTATTTTCCAGGTATGCTCCAGGAAAGGAAGAGACAGAGAGTGAAGGAGGCAGAGGTCCCAATTTACCATTCCCAGTTGTTTGCTGAGTTTTTCGACTGAATGACTCAATACGGTACAGATGATGAAGTAGCTTCTAAGAAAAAAATTATCTATTGTACATTAATGTAGTTTTCAAGGAAAATCCCTTCTGAATAATCACAAATGTTCTGTAACAGTTATTAGAGGACCTATTTTGCATCCATAAATAGTTTCTTTTATACTTAACTTCAAATCAAGTATCTTTCCAGCTTGAATTAAAGTGTTGCTTTGTCAGACCATTTGTTGTTGCAGTAACTGGTTGATTACAGATGTACATTTTTTTCTGGTCTTTTTAGAGGGCAAATCACTATGGTAACCACATTACAGAAAATTGCTTGTTCTCCTTAAAATACCCCTCAGAAAAAGGTCATTTGTTATTAACATTTTCTGACTAAATCCAAAATGTTAACAACATCAAGAATATTATCACTGTTTCTATACTTACATGGGTTTTTTTCTTTACCATGCACCTTTCAATTAACTATCAAAACAGGACAAAATATTGAGACTCCGAAACAATTGCAAAGCTGCAGACTTTTAGGTATGTTTTGAAATATCAAGATTCACTCATGTTGCTGTGTTTCGACTGCTGACGTACATGGTTTTGTTCAATTGTTTTCGGTTCTCTAATTCTGAAAAAAATCCAGGCTGAAGTTAGTCTTTCTACCTCTGTGTGCTGTGATTGAAAGGAAGGGCAGGCAGGCATATGACCATTATGGGCAGCCATGTGTTGTTGAATTATGAAATAGCTGTTCTGGACAGTCGTTCAAAAGCCTGGAAATGGCTGGCTAAAGGTTTCTACTCTCAGGGTAAAATGCATCCAAGGGGTGTTAGCTTGGAAAAATCAGGTCTGATTGTAATAATAGGGTCCTAGCCTGTGAAGTGAGAAAACACAAAGTTGTTCTCTTTCTGGCGTGTGCCACTTGTGTTCTGCCTGATTGGACATGTTGTTTCTTTGCCATTTTACATTATCTACATTGCCTGCGAAGGATCTTCACATTTGTATAGTTTTTTTGGTTTGCAGATAGCTATTTGCAGCTTTTATCCAAGCTCAGTAAACAACAACAAAAAAAATTCCCTTTCTTGGAGTTCCATCATTTTGGAATTGACAAACAAGTTAAAAAGGCTGCCAAAAGAAAGCAGGAGTTGGAGGAAGTTAATTCACATTGATGTGTGCATGCCACTGATAGCAAGTTATGCCTATGACATTCTGACATTGCCTCTCAAAAAAGAGAAAGAGTGGAGTGGAGTGAAAGACTAAGAGGATGTTCATTTAATTGGAAAGCCTACTGAGATCTGAGACAGCTGAGGCAAAGGATGCACCCTTTTTCTGCACAATGGCATTGGCTGAAGGTTGTATATAAGGTGGCCTTATTAAAGTGACAAGGCAATTTAATTCTTTTGTGCACAATGATTCTACTTCATTGATTTACAATGGGAAGGATATAATTTTGCTAGTGTTGGCAAAAAGCTCAAATGTCAGGCTTTTCAAATTGCCATACTTGCCTTGTTCAGGATGAATAATGAATAAGTCACCTTTTGTCTACAGTTAAATATTCTTGAATAAATACAAAGACCATAAAAGACATAAATGATTGCCTGATTTATATTTAAAATAAAGATCAACATTGTGATAAATGGTTGAAAATGCTTAGTGTGAAGTAATATGACTATGCTGATAATTACATTATCAATTAAGGGGCAGCCCAGGTGTGGAGTGTTATAGAATGGATGCCAGAGAGAAACCCCCAGTGTGGAACATGCCAAACTTGTCTCTCTGGAAAATGTGGGTGAGGGAGTGAAAAGACCCTTAGCTATGCAGGGGATCACATGTTTTAAACAGAACCATTTCATGTACTGAAACATCCATTCTCTCAGGAATCTGTGGCTGTTGTTCTTGTTTTGTCATTAGCAGGATGCACTGGTCTCATTTCTGGAAACAGATATTGCTTCATTTATTCCTGATGGTTTGAGTGGTCAGAGAAGGCTGGTCAAAATTTTTCAGGATCTGTCTTTAGTCAGAGAGGAACGGATCTTAAAAACCTGCTGAGTCAAATGTTTATAGCTGGCAAAGTTGTCAACATCTCCATGAATGAGCTGGAACAACTTTGGAAAAAAAAAAGAGATGCAAAAAATACTGAATACTCTTCACCGTGTGATTCCTAGACCATGGGCAGCATCCATCTGCACAAATGTACAGGTTCCAGTTTGTCTAAAGTACTTGTGTTGGCACTGTGCCTACTCCTGATTTGTTGTTCTTTTTCTTTTAGAAAGATTTCTTTGTCTTTATTTAATTTCTCAATGTCTGTAACTTTCTAGAAGAACCAGGTCAGATTGTAGGGATTGCAGGAGGGTTTTACATGCATTGCTGACTCCAAGAGCGTGGTCAGCCTCAGCCTTTTTGTTCAAAGTTGCTGCTACAGATTTAAATGACAGAGGAGCTGCTGTTCTTTGGGTCTGTGGAAACAAACTGCATTATGATTTCTTTAGTTCTGTGATAACAGTGTTGTTACAGGGGCTTTACTTGCAAAAGGAGTACTTTGTATGAGTAAGAGTGGTGAGCTACGGGGGCAATGAAGGTAGATTGGAAAACACAGTGTGTGGTAACATTCCTCTTGGACCCTGGGCAGAGTCAATCAGTGCTTTATCTACAGCAGTTTCTACATCTTTCTCCCAATAAGGCTGCATGGGCCAGCTTCTGCTCAAACCTTGCTTCCTTTGGTTGTGTTCCAGGTCCATCTGAGATCTTATGTTCTTCTTGAATGAAGTGTTTATGATAAATCTTTTTCACTGATATTTTGGAGTAATTCCAGCTTCACAATATCACCATGAGACAGAGTAGTGAGGTGTGTTTTCTGTATAACAAAAACATCAGACCCTTCATAGAAAACTTGTAAGAGACTGAAATAGTGTTCACACACCTGTTAGTTATGGTTAATAAGAACCCCCATGGGTTTGCTCTTCACTCTTTTTTTTTTTTTGGCCATTTTGAAAATCAAATGACAAATATTATCCTGGACTTAACTGATAGCATATTCAGAATAATACATGTAGTTTGAACACTACTCCTCTGCAGAGGGACAATGGGCAGATGAGACATACACCTGCTACTCCAGTGAGGACCAACTGGCCACCAAATTTTCATTTTCACCCAAAAGGAGACTTACAGAGGGAAATTGTTTCCAAATCAATCCACTAAGCAAGAGAAATCAGTATACAATGACCATTTCACAGAATCATAGGCTAGCTTATGTTGGAAAAGACCTCAAAAGATCAACTGGTCCAATCTTTTGGTCTAGTGCAATAGGGCTGATAGGAAAAGTAGCAAAATTAGACTTCTTCTTTAGCTCCAAATACTTGGCATGTGTTCAGAAAATGTTGAAAGAGTGGACTATTTCAAAGACTCAGATACCTAGCAATGCACTTCAGGATTTGCTAGGTTTGTTTTCACAAGAATATACACAAAAGGATCTCTTTTAGTAATGGGTGCTAAGAGCCCAAGTCTGAGCAATGGAGTTTTGCTGATTGCATCAGTTTCTGTCATTTTTACCTCTCCCAGCTCCATTCATTTGCCATAAGAAATGTCCTGAAGGTGCTTTAAAAAAAAATCCAAACATTTGATAAGGTGGTTTATATTTCAAAAATAAAGACTTAGGAAACTGGAAATACAAAGATGAATATTGGTTTTCACTCACTTATGTAATTCTAGCATCTCTTTTTGTTTTGACATTAAACCATGTCTCCTGAGTAAAAATGGAGTGTTACACTTGCAAGATGCCATTTTTAGGAAGGATTTATAAAGCACTGTTCAGGTAAATGGCTCTCCAAACCTCTTTTGTGTGAGCATTGTGTGAGAAATCACTGGAGTAACAAGCAGAAAGCAGACTACATTATCTCCATCCTTCTTTAAGAAAAAATCTGAGAACTGCAAACTCCTGGACTTATGTGAACTGCATTTTCAGGTTATTCAATTACTCTGACCTGTCAGCACAGTTTAGGTATAACTTGTGGTCTGGGAAAAGATCAGTGATTGCTGTTCAGAAATTGTCTTGTGTGTATAAGAAGATTCCTTTACAACTGAAAAACTCAGGTTAAAAATAAAAATTGATCCAGTCCAAAATAAAGATTCAATGTATATTTTTTTTCCCAGATGAAGTGGGTTGTTTTCTTTGTGCTTCAAGGGTCTGCTGAAGCATGAAGGATATGAAAGCAGTGTGTGACGAATGCTACATAGATGTTTTTCAGCAACTGAGCTAGGTCTCTCTGTTGGTGCATGATGGAACACCACACACTTGTGGCCCTAATCTTTTGGCTCCTCATCCTCTACTTTTACTAGAGTGTTTTGAAAGTCAGAACAATGCTTTGTCTCTTCCATTTATCCCTGTGGCTGAATTGTGATAAATATTTAAATTTTATTTATTTTTGAAGTAGGAGAGGTAATGTGCACATATGTCAGGACAGCAGGCCCCCAGGAAGAAGCTCCTGCAATGCCCTTGCAGAACACAGTTTTAGCTGTTGTGAAACAGCACTGTGAGGAGAGAGGTTAGCAAACAGAGACTGGAAGGGCACTTATTTGCTTACAATCATGTCCCCTCATAGTCTTACAGGTTTCCTTTCTGGGCCTCAAAGGCATGGGCATGGGGCAGGAGGTCAGGTAGAAGCTGATGGGTGATGGGTCTTTGCAGGGACTTGAATTTCAGCACTTGGGTTGCTGCTGAAATTGTGGGAAAGGAGGAATTGATGGGAAATGTGATTGCCAAGGGCTTCAACTTGTTCTCTGGGAGAAAGAGAATGGCTGTGACTGATAGCTCCTTCTTGTGTGAACACCAGGTGACATGAAGGTGTAGTCTGGGTGAGAGACAGCTTAACTCCCTACAGGCTTTGTGAATCTTCAGGACCAGCAATTAGGGATCGTGCTCTGAGACCACTGGAGGAGCACAGCACAAGCTCTGGATTCAACCTGTTAAGTGAGAGAGAACTCATGTGGAGAAAAGTTTTTTGAAGGTTGCCTTTGGCTGATGTGGTACAAAAGCTAATGCACACATTGGCTCCCTGTAAGACCGATATTTGTTCTAATTTGATTTTCTTTTAGGAAGCCCATGCAAGAGTTAATAAACAAAGGCCTATCTTGCAGTAAGTAAAGACCAATGGGAGCAGATATGCAATAAGCAGAGAGAAAAATAATAAGGAGCTTCTCTTTTACCCAAGAGTCATCTCTAAATTCTGTCCCAGGCACAGTTTCCATGTTTTCTGAGCCTGGTTGCTAGAGTAGACTGTCAATTGGGTAGCCTAAAAGACGATCACTTAGCAATGAATTCTCTTCCCTCCTTTTCAGTACTTGCTTTGCCTTCTGCCTTTTTTTGGATTTAAATGTTTGTGATTTTCACCTCTTTATCCATCATAGCACACCATTGACTGAATAATACACTTTTATTAAGCTGCCCTCTTTATGTGAAATAAATGCCAGTAATAATCAGTCAATCATTCAATTCATATGAATGTGGAATTTAGATGTGGCTGTTTGAATTGAGTTTATAATATACCATTTCTTGGTACAGCATGTTCTTTGATAGTATTCTTTTAAATGACTGTTTCCAACTGCACTGGAAAGCACCTATGAAAGAAATTGTTTGCGATGCTATACTTAGTTTAAAGCTCCTTTTTTTCTTCAGCATTTCTGTCTGTATTTCATTTCTATGCAAATTATATCTTTGTGAGTTAGTAAAATTTTACAAACCATTTGAAATGCAGCTATGGAATGAATTATCAGAGAAAATTTGGAAAATATGCTCAT
This sequence comes from Petroica traversi, assembly GCA_025920805.1. Lineage (NCBI taxonomy): Eukaryota > Metazoa > Chordata > Aves > Passeriformes > Petroicidae > Petroica > Petroica traversi. Next base: position 2,347,023 of record JAHLSL010000057.1, on the reverse strand, counting down.
GAAAGGAAAATTGAGGAAAACATTTAAATCTAATTGTGTATTATTCAAAGAGAATTCCAGAGCAACTCTTGGGCAAATATTACATAAATGTATACCTACATTAAATGATTAATTTACCACAGGTAATATACTTGAAGGCTCAGGGACTATTTTCCCATTAGCCTGTGCACATAGCACTTCTCAGCTGAAATACAGCCTAGGTACACAAATGCACTTCACTTGCTCATGGGGAATTGCAGAGAAGGAGCTGTGAATGTAATGCTGTCAGCAGCTACAGAGCAGTGGCACTGCTCCCAACAGTCCCAGTGCCTCATCTCCTTTAGAGCAACGGTGACTTAGCTTAACCTTGAAGGAAGTCAACCCTTGATGACCAAGAATCATTCCATCTCCTCCCAAATATAAAGTATCCAGCCCCTCTAAATTCATTAACAGCTGGCAGATCAACTGTGAATACTCTGAATAACTACCAGACTCTGAGCAATCGATCTCCAAAATGGGAGACTTGATAGCTGTATATTTGTCAGCCAAGAATAATTTCCATGATTTGTGCCTCCATGAGATATATGCTTCCCCTCATGAGACAGACAGGCTTCGTGAGTGGTTTCACCCTTCACTTCCCCATCGCATTTGTTTTGCAGAGGCAAAGGTACTAAAGGGTGTTCAGTACTTTCAGAGCTACCAGGGGAGAAAGCAACTGAAGTTCAATCCAAAGGTCGTGTTGGTTTCTCTAGAATCCAGGAGATACCACAGCAAAGCTCAACATGAACCTTTTTATAAAAAAATATTTATTTTAAAAATAGCAAATTCTGTTCATGCCTCCCTGTTCACAAGTCCTGAGTTGAATGTCCAGAGGGCCTGGCTAGAGCAGGAGGATGATGGGTGTCAGTTATCTTCCACTCCCTGGATCTCCTGGGCTCTTTGGTACATGGTCAACAAGTTGAGGTCACCAAGATGTTTCTTTAAGGAACTAACAGCAACCGTGGTCTTTTGAGACATTTGACCTATTTGTGTAAGTCATTAATACTTGTTTCCTGTTAGCTCATTTTGTTTGTGTCTTAACATTCCAGTCCTGTCCATTGCCTTTCTGTCATCTCCTCATAATACATACTGTCCTCTGTTAAAGTCTAGGTGCTTTCTCTGCCTGGGTGTTCTGTGAAGGTGTGTGTCTGGATGCTGGGTACTATTGATATCTGCCACTCTTATAGCCCTGCTTCTGGCTTTTTCTTTCTTTTCCTTCTTTTCCTTCCATACAAAGATATGCCCATTCACTCGCCGTTCCTACCAATCTTAATACTTTTATTACAAATCTTTGTATTCATAGATGAGTTTAATCAGTTTGGGTTTGTGCACCCAGCAGAATGTCTCCTAATTTCTCATAGACTGCTAGTGATGGCTTATTTCTTCTGTGGGGCAAAAATACCCCCAATCCTGAATTTCTGGATGTACCTAATGTAGCTAAGGGCCATACTAAGTAGAGCACCTAGGGACAAACAGAAGTGCAGGAAGATTTAAGGGTCTGAAGGGTAATATTGGACCCCCAGCTCCCTCCTTCCAGTGGCCCCCTCGGCCTAGAAGCTTATATTGTGCTCCCAGCTTGAGTTCCAAGTTTTTTTGAGGGTTCCTGGTTTGAGCAGATAGGTTATTAGATGATGCCTAATTTGGCTGAAAGTCTATCAGCACCTGTTCCTGCTTCTGAAGAACTTGGTCTTCAAGGAACTAGGCAACACATACTCAGGCCCCAGTGAAAATCCACAGGAATTCTGCCTCGAGGGGCTGGTTTGGAGCTGTTTAGGTCACTGCCATGGAGCTCCCAGCTCAGCTTGTGGCTCTGAAAGGAACTTTGGTGTTGAACAAGGCATTCTGGCTGACACTTCAGGAGCCAGGTACCCTACACTGGGCATTCTAATGAAGAAATAATGACATGTACAAAACTTCCACTAAAAACATGTCCCACAGCTCTGCAATGAAATCCAGCTATTTATGAATTGTTGTCAACTGTAGGAACACTTATACTGAACAAAGACGACACAAAGCTTACACATTCCTCTTATTTAAATAGTCACAGTCGTCCTCAGCAGCAGTAGTTCTAGTATGGTATTTTCTATATTTTAAAATTAATGACAAATGAAATTTAACCTTTAATCAAGAATACCTTACATTCTAAGCTAGCAGTGAGGTTTCAATGTCTGTCAGTCTCTGAAGGGAGAGTGTCAGAGAATGGACCAGGCTCTACTCAGGGGTGCCAAGCAATGGGACAAGAGGGAATGGGCAGAAACTGAGGCACAGAAAGCTCCACCTGAACATGAGGAAGAACTTTTTTACTGGGAATAGATTGTCCATAGAGGCTGTGGGATATCTCTCATTGGAGATAGTCAAGAACCATCTGGACACCATCCTGTGCAATGTGTTCTAGAATGATCCTGCTTGAGCAAGGAGGTTGGACCAGATGACCCCCTGTGGCCCCTTCCACCCCGATCCATTCCATGATTCCATTTCCATAATGCAGAATAATGCAGAATAGAGGGTTGTATGTGTGTGTGTGCATGTGTGTGTGTGTTAGGTTTTTTTTCTAGAGTATTTTCTGCTATGATAGGTATGAAAAAGGTAATGTTTTTTAAAAAGCTCATAATTCTGTACTGAATGCGTATGTTTGTACATCCAGTATATTAATTATGTGGTGAATACAATGCATAGCAGCTCATATGTATTAGACTTCAAGTTAATTTCCAATGCTCACAAAAAACCTAGGGGATTCATTCGTTGGATGCAATTCAATAAAATCATAAAAATTAACAAGTGTTCAAATGGTAGCCATATTCAGACAATATTTTTCAGAACAATATAAGACAGGATTCATCCTTCTTAATTTTAGTAAGTTTAAATTAGATGTCCAAGTTCAAGTCTTCTTCAAGCCCTCTAGGTTTTCTTTAGGAAGTGTTTAGAGACAGTAATCTCCAACTGAGTTGGAATAGAAGACTATAAACTTGCTGATGATCTAGAAAGATGACAAGGCAATTATTACTCATTATTTCTCACAAGAGAAGGGCTATGGAACACATAACTAAGTCAACATCCTGTCTTTAAAATGAACATGGTGTGTAATCAAATAATCTAATTTATCACAAGATGCAGCAAAATAATAAAAAAATATTGAAAAATATGTAGAGAAGTTCAAGAATAGGTCTGCTGCTGGATTATTGCAAATACTTATTTGACTGTAACACTTGCCTTGGGAAATTCCTGCGCTTCTCAATGAGATGGGCAGGATTTATTGGGGACAGATATTTCCAGCTGCCCGCCAGCATCAGAAGCAGGATATTATTCTGAACTGATTTTTGCCCTGATCACTTCTGGGATTTTATGTTCCTTTGTCTCCTTAGGTCTAAAGAGCATCACTGAAATAACACTGCAGCAATACTGAGCACTGTCAAAATTTTGGTAAGCATTATGTTGCAAGAACAATTTATCATAATATTTCCAAAGGCAGTTCTGATTTTGTTTTTCCAAGGAGGCTCATGACAGAAAGAGCAAAAGCTGACATCCTCAAACACAGTGACCCTGGACTGTGAGCATATAGGCCAAGTTCCCACAGAAGTCTGTATAGCTCCGTTCTAAGGTGGACAGGGAGCAGAAAGTAAAATGAAAGGCTCATGGGTCATGGTAAGGACAGGGAGAGACCACGTCCCAGCCACTGTCATGGGCAAAACAGACAAGACTTCAGGTAAAAAATTAATTTAATTTATTACCAATCAAATCAGAGTAGGATAATGAAAAGAAAACCTAAATCTTAAAAAAAAAAAATATTACCCCATCCCTCCCCCCTTCTTGGATTAAATTTCCTCCTGATTCTCTACCTCATGCTGCCTCAGTGGCTCAGGTAGATGGGAAATTGGGGCTGCACGCAGTTCATTTGATGGTGTCTTGTCCCACTGGCCCTCCATGGGCTGCAGGGCACAACTGCCTCACCATGGTCTGCACCACAGGCTGCAGGGGAATCTCTGAATCTCTGCTGTGCCTGGAGCACCTCCACCCCCTCCTTCACTGACCTGGGTGTCTGCAGGGCTGTTGGTCTCACATATTCTCATTCCTTGCTCTATATGCAGCTGCCCTTGTGCATAACTTTTTAAGCTCCTTACATCTGTTACTCCCAAGGTGCTGCTGCCATCACAGCCTTAGTCAGAGGCAGGTCTGTCTTGGAGCCAGTTGGCACTGCCTGCACTGGACTTGGGGGAAGCTTCTGGCGTCTTCTCAGAGAAACCCCTGTAGCTGTCTGCTGCCAAAACCCAGCCACACAAACCCAATACATAGAAACATGTAATTCAACATTAGGCTTCTGATTGTGACCACAGTCTGCCTGACTGAGAGACGACAATCCACTCAGGGTGCTGATTCTCAAGCAAGACATGGAGGTGAGACAGGAAAAGTATCACAGAGCTTACAGGAAGAGCCTTCAAGAGGGATATCTTCTGTGTACAGTCCTTGGTTTCTCACCTTGGAATAGGAAGTGTTGAAATGGAGCAAAATCACCTTGTTCTGGACATTCCAATGTATGAACTGAAGGTTTTGGCTCTTTTTCTTTCTTGCTCCTAAATATTCACAGAGAAATGGATGGCAAAGTAGAATAACAGTATAAAAATCTGATGAATTTTGACTGCTACAGTTTGAGCAGTTCTCTCTGTGATTGCCACCCTCTGATCTAACCTACTGACAAAGTCTGTACTTCCAACTTTCACTTTCCTGCTGTTACATCTGACCTTGGGGCACAGTCCTACCCTGCTTTGTGCTTTATGTTTGCATGAAGGAAAAATTCAGAATGGTTTGCTAATCTAGGATGTTGGAGGAAAATATGCCATATCCAGCAGCCCAGGGGAAGTGAGGATGCTGCAGCTGTGTGCCTGCAGCTCCTCCCAGGTGTGAGGCTGGGAACGTACTCCCAGGAGGCACAGACACATGGAGCACACATACACCACATCTGTGTGTACATGGCTGGCCACACAGGTCACAGGCAGAGCACTCACACAAACACAGGCAATAACAACAGCCTCATCCTGCTCCTCTCCCTGAGCAGAACCAGGAGGTCTCTAGTGTGAGCACACAGGATGGATCTCTCCAGTGGCTGGGCTCACTCAGTCTGCCTCAGAGATGGCCTCTGGATCCCAGCCCTACAGCTGCTGGCCCCTGGATGTATGAGACCCCCTGTGTAGTTGCTGGCACATCACTCATGCCCCCCAAAACTCTGAGCTGGCGGGTTCTCCTCTGGGCCTACGGCCACCACCACACACGGTGTCATCCTCAGAGACACACACACAAGTGGGTCTCACACCTAGAGATCGCACCAAGTCTGGAAGCTGGTGGGACTCCCCTGGTCCCACCTATAACCTGCTCCTCCTGTGGTCTCACAGACAGACAGACACCTGGCTCACACTTCATGCACTCACAGGAATCTCTGCTTGTGCTCACACACTCACCAGCACCCCCACACTCACTGTCCACCACGGACACATGGACACCCTGTGACCCGAGGTTGCCTCTGGGTGTTGCCCTTAGATCCCACGTGTACACAGAAAGCAGAGAGCCTGCACCCAGGAAAGGAGAAAGGAGTTTAATTAGGGAATAAACTGGACTGTATTTATCAGGCAAAAGGCATGGACAGACAAGTGTGCCAACCAGCTCCCCATTTACATATATCCAGCCCTTTTCATCTGCCTATCCCTCAATTTTCCCACATTTGTTCCTTCCTCAAATCACCTACATGCCTTCTTTCTTCACCTTTGTTTTCTACCCTAAGCATCTCACAATAAATCCTTGATTCTCCCAAAGTGTTCTTTCTCTGCAGCCCACATGCCCCACCCCTTGGCAGTTCAAGGATGTTATGGGGGCTCTTCCTCCTTACTCATCCCATGGACTTGGGAGTCATTCCCTCAGGATCCCTGCCTTCTGTTGTCCTTTTCTGGTCCTTTGTGGGAACTTTTATCACTTAACCTAACTTTTAACACTTTTCTGTGCATCAGGAAAAAGTGGAAAGGCTTGGATTTTGACCTCTCTGCATTGCAGCTAGGGAAGTTGGAGCTCATCTAGCTGGTCTGTTCTCCAGATATCACATTAAATTTCCCCCCTGTTTCCAGTTTCAATCATTGTACAGGCTCTAGGTACCATAGTCCATGCTTTGTATGCATAGTGGGACAGGACCAAGACTATTTTCTAGAAATACAATTATGAAGAGCGTCAACACCAGAATATGTGAGCATCCCGGAAAAGAAATGGAAATTTTTGCTCCAGGCCCCCAGCAGAGTGCTATTCATCCAAACAGCTGCTCTTTTCCCCAGATAGAGATAAGGAGATTGATAACTTGATTTACTATTTTAGGAAAATATTAACACTTTATTCTTCTTAGGAGCATCATGATCACTTTAGAATTCTTGGAATCTGGACTTGTAAGACTTCTAAAATTGCTCCAAAGAAGAGGATTAATGAGCTGGCTAAGGTTGCAAAGGGAATCCTTTGCTGTGTTGTTTTCATGGAGGCAGCTTTGCAAAAGTGAAAATTCCACTTATCTCTTCATAAAGTTGAGGCTTGCTGATGCCACACCACTTTTCTACCAGACTGCTTGAGGCCTGCATCTGACCAGCTGCTAGTGGGCTGGAGGACAAGTGACTTACTCAAGTGTGCTGGGGGTGTGTGTAGAACAGAAAAAAAGAGGGAGCAGCACTGCTAGTTTAGACGCATTTGTCCTCAGAATAAGAACAAAATCAGGACACGTTCTGGCTGCGGAGGCTTGAATAGAGTCTTTCTCTTTACAGTGGCTAAAAGACAAATTCAGCCTAAAAGTAAGCGTATGATGAAGGAAACCCTAACAGTTTAGAAAATGAACCATTGTTATAATTTATCAAGGGCAGCAATGCCCTTCCTTGAACAATTTTTAGCTCAAGATCTATTCAGGCGTACATTCCAGTACAAGAAAGGCTTTTGAGCTTGAAATAACACAAGGAAAGACAATCTTATGATGCCGGAATGATTTTTGTCTTTTCTTTTATATACCTTTTACACAGTTCTCTGTATCCACAAGTATTAGCAGTATGCATACTTGCAACCTTTTACTTAGTTTAGTGCTTAGTGTTTTGTAAGTGTTCTGCAGGCCTGAGACTAAACACCCCAGAACTGCAGAGCCAGGGAGACCAAACATTCCTACTATCTCAGGAACCCAAGGTCTCCTGACAGGAGGATTCTGTAAACTAGGGGTTAGCCCACCCCAACCCCATTATTGGGCCCCCTTGTTAGATATGCTGATGTGTAAAGTCTATAACTGGTGTGTATGCTGGGCGGGGGGGGTGCATTTGCTACGCGTCACCTGGGCAAAGTGGATGCATCAAACAGGATCCTGATTAAAATATTGAGGTAAAGACCCCAATCCCTCTAACCGTGTCTAGCTTCATTTTCATAACACCAGGAAAAAGGCATCACTTATAAAGACATAATGCACAAGGCTGGACTAGAGGATTTTTTTTGTCCTTCAGTTCTGTGAGTTTCCTGTAGTTCCTGTCTGCAAGAAAGAGAAGCCTTGTTAGTACATGCTAAAGGTATAGTGATTTTAAAATGAGCATGTGGGCAAAAGGGGTGACTGTGATGGGGAGTGGGGAGACTGGTTATAGGGCTGGTGTTTTCTGGGCTAGGATGTTAAGGCACATTAAAAATACACCTTTCTCCATTATTAAAGATAAAACAACACAATTTGCATAAAGAGGAAGCTAATGCAATGTGGCAATGACCAAATGCTGAGTGAAAGAGGGGAACACAATAGAAGAGAGGTCAACAGACCAGAAAGGGATGCAGGATAGTGAAAAGCAGTATAAAGGAAGAAGGAGTGATTGTGTTTGTCAAAGATGCTGCTGGGATACCTGTTCCCATTCAATGAGAAAAACTGGATCACCATTCTTTGAAATGTCTTTCTTTCTTCTTTTTGTGTGCTTCAGAGCATCACTTAAGATTCACATGTCTGGTACATCACACATACCCACTTGAATGCCTTTCTCCATGAGAAAAATTGTATCTTTCATCAAGGTAATGTATTTTTTTTTAAACTGTCAGAATCATTCCAATGAAATGCATGAAGAAATCAATAGCAGAATTGTATTAAAGAAAAGCCACAGCTTTGCTCACAGTTAAAGGTTTCAAGTTCAATAATGCTGAACTTTAAAGAGAAGGAAAGAAATTTCCTTCATTTTTACTATAATGCACTTAATGCACCATACAGAGAAGAATAGAAGGACTGTCCGATAGACCCTTTGTGTTTCCTCAACCTTTGCTATCAGCCTCCTTCTCCATTTCTTTATAATTCTCATTCATTTTCAAAAAAGAACCCTCCACTGCAAACAAATTTAATTTTTTCCAGTGGCACTGCACAAGATATCACTGCATCCTGTCACAGACCATATCTGAGATGTTTAGAGAACTACTTTTATTTTGAAATATTGCTAGAAAATATATTCCTGGTTCTGTTCTTTCCAAGGTAAGAAAGAAAAAAGCAAGATAAAAGAGAGGACTAGTGCCACAATGAGTACATTTTTTTTCAAACAAACCTGCTCTCAGTATGTTTATACACAGTGAAGAAAAGAACCAGATAAGCAAGATGTAATTTCCTTCTGTCACAAATAAGACTATTTATTGAGGATTATTTTCTTTGGCAGTCCTTTTATGTCAGAAATGCAGGACTGCCCCAAACCAGCTTCTGTTCGGAACTATTCTTAACTACCTAGCTGTGATTCCTGGCTATATTTTAGGGATTGTTGTCCTCAGTGTTTGCCTCTTTGGTGTCTCTAAGTTGTCTTCTTCCATTTAAGAGTACTTCAGGCAGTCATTTATCACAACTTCTCTTTGAATTGAGCTTACTTTTTTCCCTTGCTGTCTTTGAATATTCCTCCCACTGACAGCTACTCTTTCTTTACGTTCTTTTTACATTACTTTGTGTGTGTTTTTCTGCCAGCTACCTCTTACAGGAGAGTTTTGCTTTTTGATTTTAAATAGCATTTCTAATAAACACCATTTATTTTTCTGAAGTAAATACTCTTCTGTTGAGGGAGAAAGGATTTCTGCCATGGAGCAGACAATTGCCTGTATCCTTACAAATACTTAAACTGGGGTTTAGGTTGGCGTGGTCTGACCATCTCTGTGTTAATAAATTGCATTGTGGCTCAGCACTTCCCTGTCCCACTCTAACTGAAAAACTGGTTACCTTCCACCAGGAACAAACTCTGATCTGGTTTCCACCTGAAAATCAGAATCTCTGGGAATACTTATGAAAACCATGAATGAGATTAAAGACCTGATGTTCAGAGACACCACAGTCAATAGCCCTGACTGACAATATAGCCTTGTCTTCACTTGCTCCCACATCCATGGTACTGTTTTTGGGTGTTCACTCCCCACACCAGAGAGCAGCTTCTGTTTGATATTATGGGCTCTGAGTCCATCAGCAGTTTCCCCACCTCCTGCAATAGTAGAAACAGCAATGATAAAGTGTGTCTTCGTTCTTTTTTCAAAGATCCCATCAAAATGCCCCTCCTTTTAGGAGAGGGAAATAAAAAAGGTGATAGTGAACCTTTATTTGCCTCCTCATATGCCCAACAGTAATCCTGTTAGCCAGTTTGTGTCTAACTTCTTTTCTCTTCATGGACTTATACTGGAGTGAGGCATGATCTCTGCTTGATATCCCCAAACTGGTGAAAAAGGGAACAGCTGTGCTGGCTGAAAGGCTGCTGGAAGGTTTGCCTGTGGTAAAATAGAGAAAATTGAGAGGATGTTTACTTTTAATTTAGTAGTAAGTCTAAGACATCTCCTAGAGAGCAGACAAAAAGAAAAATATGTGAATAATAAAAATTCCATAAATTAACTAATCTGACATATTTATCTGATCCTAGCTGAATTCAGATAATGTCAAAAGAGTAACTTAATTTGTAGTTTGAAGTTCTTCAGGGCCTATCACTTCCCCTTTACATGTAGAAAGCCTGTGTGATCTCCTGTGTCTAACTTAGCATCCAAGTGCTGAAGTGCAGGGTAAAATGGGATCTGGATGACTGGCAGTGCTTTGACTCACACTTGTAAGGCAATGATGGAACAGTGAGCCTGTCTCTAAAATGTCAGGGATTGCCTAGTACCAGCTGCTTCAAACAGTTTAAAATGAATAGTGTCACCTCCTTTTGCAAAGCAACAGTTTCCCAATCTTGGCCAAGCAGTGAATTTACTACTCAGTTTCTGACGGGTCAGACCTTTTAGCTTTTTTATTTCAAGGTAAGGGCAGTTTTACATCCTAACTTTGCACTGAGAGACACTTATTCCCTGTCTTTCCTGTGCCAGCACACTCTACTCTCACTGCAGTCACTTAAGTCAGTGGAGATGAAGGTGAAAGGAGGGTGAAAATCTGCAGGGAGAGTCAAAGCATAGCCTTTACTTTCAGGAGAGGATGTGATGGGACAAAGTTTGAGGCTGCTGCTGAAGTCAGACCTGCTGAGGAGCACACAGGTCTGGTGGAAGGTGGCAGGGGGGGTTAGAAGTAGATGATCTTTAAGGTCCTTTTCAATGTAATCAATTCTGTGACTCTATGTGACACTGAAAGGGTCTATGGCAAGGGCTCATGGAAAGACTAAAGATCAGGAAGACACCTGCAGCTGGGCAGTGCCTGCGAGGAACCCTGTGCTGGTATTGCCCTTTTGTGTGTCCAAGGGCATCCTGGTCCTACTTTGTCCAAGGATGAAGGCATGGGAGGGATAACTCTGTATCATCATTCTGGTGGAAAGGTTAATGATGAAGACCTGGTACAGGCAAGTCCATTTGCTTTAAATAAACTCTTGAACTTTGGTGGCTTGGCAGCTTCCCTTGTTTTTCCTGTGCAATGCTCTAATGAAATAGTGTGGACAAATCCTGTGACTATTTCCCTAGTTACTGTTGTCCTGGCAGAGTGCTTAATGCACATTCATGGCCATAGCATTCAGACATCTCCCAGCTCCACAACATCGGCCTCTTATGTGTGTTGAGGGATTGAAAACCCCCAGTTTCCACCCCCAGTCTCTTACATGGGAACTGCCCGCTGTTTTAGCACCATGCCAGCCATTCCTGCATTCCTGCAGGGGGGTTTACCCTGGAGCCAGCAGCCTGTTTGCTGCTGGTTTGCATAGTGCCTTGTGTGAAGGACTTTTTACACCTGCCCTGAGCACTACCTATCCCAAAGAAAGACAGTCAGTGTTAACGAGTGGGAAAAGGGACAGGGTGCAGCCATGGATTATCAGAAGCGTCCAAACCCACTGTCAGCTCAGCCTTTCAGGGAGCCCCAATATCTTAAAATACTGTCCATTTGTAAGACTTCCCAGTCAGATCATCTATGTTTTAAAAATGTGAGATACAAGACAATGGATATTTTCAGAAAGCATCTGCTGTAAACAAAAATGTGCATGTCCGTGTGAATGCATATAATGGATACACATGTTTTTTGAGAGTGCTGCAAAACCAGCTAGATTTTGTGTGCAGATCTGGATTTATATGGAGACTACTTTTATAGTCTGTATGCGTGTACACACACATATTTAAATTCACAACAGTATGAGATCTCTTTTCGTGCTCAATACTCTTCTGACCTTCAGTTGTTTTTTCACTCAGAAATGGTGCCAAAAATAACTGAATTTGAGGTTAAATATTGTGTGCCTGGGCAGTGGTATTGTACCAGGTGCTCTTACTGCCTTGATATGTCAAAAAGCCTCATGAGTAGGAACTGGAATTTCTCCATGTGGACAAATATTTTTTACTAATTACAGTATACTTACCTAAAAAAAATACTGTTTTTCAGAATGTAAAAATTTGTAGCCATCCTGTTTCTACTCACACATAGCTACACAAGTGTACAACATTCTCCATGTTTTATGGGTATTAAATTACTGTGGAATTAGAAATCCTTGAATTTGAAAACTGTTTGAGTAATTGTTCATGGTCTGTGGTCTATGTCATTCTCTTTTTTCCTTCACCTTTTTGTTTATGTGGTTGGTTTTGGTTTTTTTTCTTTGCTTGGTTTGGATGCAAAATTTTCCAGTTTCCACATCAGTTTGCCAGAGTTCGGCTGTGTGTCAAGGGAATGCATAACCATTGCCACCAGCTCTTTAGAAAAGTTTCAAACAAAGTAAAAAATAAAACTAAATAATGAAAACACTTGAAGATGTGAGTAAGATGAGACAGTGTAGCAAGCTGTGTGTTGGAATTCTGAAGCACTCCTTTGTACTCAGCTCTTGCAAGCTGACAGTGGTCTGTGTGTACACTGAATTTCATAGAGAGCTACCTGACTGTCAGAAATAGCTGTAAAAAATACGAACTGCAGTATTTCACTAAAAATCAGTTCTTTTAATTTACATGCTCTTTCTTTCTGGTGCTGAAGGAGGGGTTTTCAGGCTCTTTTGCTTTTATAAACTCTCCAGATATTTTTCAGTGAGAATACTCCATAATAAAATGTTCAATAACAGGTTATTTTGTTATCTTAATTGCAATTCACAAAGGACTTTTGCAGTCAGACCATCCCAGTGCAGAAGCTCTGGCTCACTGAAGTGAGCCCCTTTTGGACCTAGAGATGAACCTTGGGAGTAGCATCAGCCTTTAGCAAGAGCTTAACCCCTTCAGCTTTTCAGTGGGAACTGTGCCCATTCTGAAAAGAACAAGAAAGGAAGTTCAGTTTATTCTGAAATTCCAGGTTTGGGCTCCACCAAAACCCTAAGATAACCTTTTTCCCCCCACTCGAAATCTATATGAGATTAAGAGGAATGCCTAAAATGTGAATCTCTGATCAGGACAGGTAATGTCACAAAATGCACCATGAAGCAAAAGGCATAAACACAGCATGAGCCGAGACTTGTTGGTTTACTTGTAAAACTAATATAGGTTTCAAAGTTTCAAATGGGACTTATAGTAGCAACCATGGTTTATTTTCCACTTTAGCTTTGCAAAATTTGATTTCAAACCGTTGAAAGATTAATTAATTCCATTTTTACTGTTGCTATGAAAAGAGAGAGAAATTGTCTCAGAAGTAGCCTTAAATTTGCTGCATTTGATTCATTCTAATCTGCTGTATGTGAATTTTTGTGGAGACTTCTTAATTTAGTGAGTGAGCCAATTCAAATTGTAGTAGTACAGAGGCTGCTTTCATAATGCAGTATCCAGGTGTCTCTGGCAAAGTCCATGCACTAGCACTTCAGTTCTACTCTTCTAGTATACACGTCCTACAAAACATTTAAAAAAAATAATTAATTTAAAAATCTTTCTGTCCGATACAGCAAAACTAATTTGTGCCCTTTATGGTCTGACAGCTTAGTTTTTATTTCTTAAAGAAAGAAAAATCATTCAATTCCTAAACCCAATTTGGAGTTATACAATTTGTTAAAAGCCTCAGAAATTAGCAAGCAGCTTTTAGAAATGTTTAACTTAAAAACAGCCAGGAAGGTTTGGGTTTTTTTTACATTTGTTTAAAAAAATTATATTCCCTCAAAATGAGACCTTTGTGCCAAGTTTTATTCTGGAGCACAGCTTTACAGCTGAGCTAAAACCCCCTATAATAGGAGAAAAGTGACAGACCCTTAACTATAGTAGCATGAACAGCACTGCTATAATTCCTGGGTGAACTTTGTCCCTGGATGTGTGTTTTTGGAGTGTGCCGGGGTGACATTCAGCCTCTACATTCATTTTTATGATAATTCAGAGTAAATTGTGGTGCAATAAACTCTTCAAGCCTGTCTTTCTTGTGAAAGCCATGAATCAATCAGCTGCAGGCTTTTTTGGGTCTTTTCAATGTATAGTGATCATTTAGATTTGACATGCATTGTGAGACCTTGGCTTAGCTCCTCTCTATGGTCTGTCATTAATTCCAGCCTTTACTGTTCTGAAGTACAGTGAAGGATGACTGAGAAATCATTGCCCCTCTTCAGCTCTGTTATTGCACAAAATAGCAGCGCAATAATTTTTTGTCAATGTTTTACTCTAAAAGCTTTCTACATCAGTTTTGAAAAGGAAGCAATAAAGCCCATTCAATGGTATGAATAAAAATCCTTTGAGGTTTAGGCGCAGGGCTGCTTTTCTTCAGCTGGTAATCAAATTGGAGCTAAAATGAAATTGAGTTTTCTTATGAAAATAGCCTTTGTTGCTGGGAAGGCTGGTAATTCATAAACAATAACCTGCTCTTTTGTGTGGATAATAATATATTCATGTTCTTTCAATAGGGTAAAAGCCAGACCTAGTGCATTATGGTACAGTAAAAATAGCAGAAGGAGCTTGCTGGAATAATCTTGAAGAAGAGATGTAGCATTCGGTGACTTAAGCTTTTAGCTCCCATCTGAAATTGTACTTTGCTTTTATTTGCGAGCAGGGTTTTAGTTGTTGATTTGTTGCCGCTATACAATATTTGGTTAATTGTGGAAGATCTCAAGCTGTGCTCATCACTGCTCCCGCGAAAGCCGTTGCCAGCTGCTAGAAACAGAGCCTGCTGCTACAGGATGTACACTATTCACAGGAGCAGCCTCTCAGCGCTGATTATCACTGAAGAGTTGCCTGCTCTCCATCACTGTGCGCCCTGCGCGCAGCCGGACGCGGAGCGCGGGGAGGCAGCCTGCCTGCCCTCTCCTCAGGGTAAGGGAAAGGCGTGCGCCGGGGCTGCCCTGCCGACGGCTCGGCGGGCGAACTTGGCTGGGAATCTTCCCAGCGCTGCTGGGGGAGCAGGCTCCCAGCCCCAGGCGTGGGCTCAGCCACTTTGGAGCCGAGCGGGGGCTGGAGAAGGACATGAGGGGCGAAGAGAGAGCGTTTCCAAGTGCACTGGGAGGTGCTCTTGGAAATGTTGCTTTGGGTTCGGTGTTTTTTTTTCTAATTAGCCAGGCGAGACTTTAGGGGTTTGATTCGGCGCTGGTTCTTGTTGAATTGGTGTACCTCGTTGTCACCTGCGTTTTGTGAGTCGGTGCTAAAGGTCTTGGTATGGATGGAGGTTGCTCCCCAGATGGGTTGTGTGAGCAAAGGCAAGAGGCTGGCAGAAAACTCTGGGAGCATGTCCTACTATAGTGACTTTTTCTTTGCCTCACCTTGGGGGGAGTGGAGGGTAAACTTCAGTCTGAGTACCTGAAATTACCTCCTTCCCACTCCTCTTCATCATTTATGCTTTTAAATTGTTGATAGCTTTGATAGTGTCGAGCTCTGAGTGGTGACAAATTTGCATGCAGTCACAGACATGCAAAAATGTTGATTTGGAGTCTGTTTACATGTAAGATGCAGACTTGATCACCAACGCTGAGGTGAGAGATTGCTTAAAGATTTAGCTGAATTTTGACTAGTCGTCCTGCCTGGGTTACAGAACTAATACTAAAGTCACTCATCAGAGTGCCCAGGGAGATGCAGGGTGAGACACGATAGCTGTTCAAAACTGTGCCATTACTTGTGGATTTCAGGGGCAGGGAGGACTGGAGGGTTGAGCATGTCTTGGTGGCAAATCGGAAGCAGCTTTGCAAAGGTCTTTCCTTACAGTGAAAGGATTTGTAAACCAGACTCTGCAAGCCACACTCTTTTAAACTGAAATAAGGAATGGATTAATACCAGGTGTATTGTTCTCCTTAGAACTTACGCAAGGGTTTAGAAAAGTTTAGCATCCCCCCCGCTCTGCCAAACCGGAACATATCCAAGGCAGGTACAAGTAAATGAGAATGTAAAGTGCAAAGTCTTACAATGGGCATTATTTTCTAAAGTAACATTGACATTAGATCTGTACCATATGCAGGGTTGTCTTGAAGTAGTTGCAGAGGTTTTAATTCATTTTTAACAGTGAAATTACATGCTTAACAAAAGGAACTTTTAAAGGCACAGTGGTAACTGACAGCCAAAGCAATATATGTCATTATCCAATTAGTACACACAAATGTGTTTTTATTATTCACTTAACATACCTCTGTGTTTGGCTCCCAGAAACAGAGTGTTTTATTTCTCAAAGTGTTTTAAGACTGGTATATGTTTTACTGCTGCAGTTGGAATGATATTTGTGCACACTACAAGTATTTATATTGTTGTTGCTCATTGGGTTAACTCTGTCTAGAGAAAAATCTTCAAAATCAAAAATTGTGGGTAAATGCTGGTTAGACAAAATGTAGCATGCACTCAATTCCAGTTTTCTTCACAACGGGAAAATTTGCTTTATATTACATTTAAAGTTGAATTGAGATAAATAATATTGCTTGTGTTTAAAAGAATGATAATATAACTAAATTTTCAAGTGCATTTGAATGGAATGTATGTTAGCATATAAAAGAGCATCTGTTGGTACTTACTAATATGAGAACAGAGAGTCTATTCAACAGAACCAACCTTTTTGTTTTGGTGAAAAATAAACTATCTAGCAATGTGATTTTGGCATTTGTTTCATTGGGAAACAAGTGAACTGACATGTGGTGGTGATATTAGCTTTTTAATTACAAGCTTAACAGAGTTCTGGTGCATTGCATTATCAGAGTTCTTTAGGAGGAAACATTTCAGTTGCAGTTGGACAGTGCTGTTGTCCTAGTACCAAATACATACAATTGGTAGAACAAGTTTGCCAAGGAATCCACTTTGTCTACAGCTTCACAAAGAATTTTCCTTCCCTTGCTATATTTGAATAAGATTTGGTGAATGTGTTTGGAGTACGTTTCCTAATGTTTCCGATGTTGGATTCACCTTTGTCATGGAAATGCATGCTTTGTTCTGGGTTTCATGCAGAAAGGATGCTTCATTTAGGTATGAGGTGCTCTAATGAAGCTCTGGTATGTGCACAGATGTCCATGAAAACAAATGATGTCTTTAAATTTCACCAGCATCAGACATTTCCCACACTGATAGCACCAGAGTGGGACAGCTGTACACTAAAGAAAGTACAAGCTTCCCATGAGAGAACTGCTAATGCATCTCATGCCCAAGTATTCTGTTATTTAGCAGTGCTATGAATTAGGAATAATTAGCAGTGAAACACTGTAAGACCTCCAAACTAATTTCATGATGCCTGTTTTAGACTATAATACGAATAAATATGATGTTTATTAATGTTAACTTTATGTACTGCTGTAACTCACAAAAGCAGATATTTTCAATCACAATTAGCATTTCTAAGTTTATAAAGGAACCCATTTGCAGTCTATGCAGCCATAAGTTACAGACTACTTATTATAATACACAAAGTTGTCCCCCATTGACATAGTTGGTTGGATGATGCTCTGTACATTTGCATTGAAATTTTAAGTTTCTGCTGATGTTGTAACTTAAATTCTGTACTGAGTATGGTTTTCCCTACGGATACGAGGCAAATTGTAGTAATTATTTTGCCATAAAAAGCAAGTTCCAGCCATTGAGGACAATAGTGTAATTGAAGGCCATAAAACCCTGCAGTAAAATAAAAATTAATATATTCAGATTTGCCATATCTTACCTAATGAATGCATCCTACCACTGGGAAAGAAAGACCTGCCCTTTTGCATAAGGAAGTAAACTAAATGAATTAAGTTATAAATGTATTTTTACACCTTTACTGTCTCTGTACTAACTGTATTGAAAATTTTCAGCCTAGTTTTTCAAGTAGTTTGTGGTCACCTTGGCTGGATTTGCTAGTAGTTGTTTCTTTAAAAAGATTATTCAGTAAAGTCATATCTGGATTATTCACTCGTATTAGAAATCTGGTGCTAGAATAGCTCTGACACCAGGCTTATCTGATAGGCTTTAAAATGTGTAAAAACAATACTTAAGATGAAAAATACATTAAGAGATTTTTATCAATAATTATGCCAATGAAGGTCACAAAGTGCAAGCCATATTGTGTGGATGAATGTCTGTAGGGTGCTCTTTCATAGACGTTCCTGGTTTTGCTTTTCTGATTATTATGTTTGCTTAACTTCGCATCTTTTAGTAAAATGTACTTCTTTATGTAAATTGCAGAGATAAAAGTTGAGAATAGCCTGAAGTTTCAACACTTTCACGTCTGTCTGCTTCAATCCTTGAAAACTGAGAGCTTGTTTATGGGTGTCTTTTTATTTTCAGATTAGATGTAAGGTTAGCAGACTTCAATGTTTATTGTGTTCTCAGCTTTCAATGCACTCTGCCTTATCAGTGTGCTTGAATCTATGTGGTGCATATAAAATGAAGAGCTTTGAGTATTTTATTAAGACATCCAGGAAGAGCTCTGTAAACAAGGCTTTGCCTTCTAGTGCTTTGCATTGACACCTGTTGTAAACACACTCTTACTTCCCCGTTATGAAATGTGGCCAGAAAAAAAGAGCAGAACTCTAATGTGTGTGGTACCTTCTTAATGTAGCTGTTTGAATACCAGTGTTCTGCTTTGAAATAGGAACTTTCTGCTTTATGAGGAGAGCTGTTTCCTCAGATTTTCTCAGTGTGACGGCCTGAGGGTAATGTTATTTTACAGAGTAATTCAGCTTATTTTTCAAACTGTTCTTAAAGATGGTTGGAGCAGCATCTTTATGCTTTAGGGCTCTCAAACACAGTACAAATAAGTCAATAAATGTAAAATATTTTGCTGTTAGTTGAGCCACCTAATAGGCTTCTGCTATTGAAAGACAGGAGGGATACTTTAATAGCTTTTAGTGGTTCAAAATGGGATGGAAATAAACAGAGGAGAGTAAACTAAACAGTGAACTGAAGCCAAATTCCTCCAACTTGCTGTTACAAATGGGTAACCAGGATCCTAACCCTCCACTGTCTAGTACTTTGCTGTTTCTCTGGTGATTTCAGAAAGTAGATAACAAATGGAGGCTGGCATGGCAGCCGGGTTCCTGTTCAAAGGCCTGGGCATCCTTCAGGTTAGATTATGAAATTGGAGGAGGAGGAAATGGTGGCTGGGCACAAGTGTATGAGACCACAGGCTACTCCACAATAATAGTGGTATAAATGTACCAAAAGGACCCACTGCAACTGTAGGGAGTTTTAAGTCCCTCTGCACAGCTGTGAAGAATCAGATGTTTAAGGAAGTAAATTCTTGATGAAATTATCTCAGAATATTTCTAGCATCATCTCTGATGCCACTGGCCAGAGAGAATGCATGCTGCAAAATCAGACCAATGCATATTTGGTATATTGAGTACATATATAGAGGAGGAAATAGAAACTGGCAGTTCTTAGAAATCTGAAGAAGACTATGTCAAGGCATGAAACAGTCAATTAAAAAAAAATTCCATGTGCCTTTGTGGTGACTGTATTTTTTTCTTTATCCATGCATGGATTTTTTTTCACTGGTTTTCTTACCTCTCAAAAAACAATTTAATCTTCTCTTAATTTTAGCTCACCAAAGCTCAAAGCACTGGTCCTAATTTCCCCAGAGCATTCCATCACTTAAATATCTGTAACTAATTTGAAATCAGATGTCAAAGTGATGGGAAACACTGTGAAATCAGGTGTGCACTCAGAGTAAAACGCTAACTTTGCAGAAGTTTTTCAGGTCTCTGTTTTTGTCAAATGTAAAAGCATTTAAGTTGAACAGCCTTTCTCTTTTGCTCCTTAAACCATCCATGTTTGCTAGTGTTAAGGTCATCTATAAAAATTTAATTTCCCACTGCCACACTGAAGCCAAAGAGATACCAGCAATTTCAGAGTAACTGGAGCAAGAGGTGATTGGTGTGTCCACTGCACAGTACCACAGAAAAAGGAAAAATTTTAGGGTGCTCATTATTACCACTGTTCTGGGTACTCATTTTCATGGTCTAGGCTTGTAGCACATCTGAAGCATTAAACTCCATGCTCAGACACTTACACAGCCTTTTCCCAAACATTGCTTACACTGAAGAAAGAGCACAGTTTATACTTCTACCAATCAGCAAAGATACAAAACTTAGAGAGTGTTACAAAAATGTCATTACAGTCTCCCTAGGAAATGGAACATCCAGCTGCAAAGCATTTATAAAGTACATCAAATACTTCATATCTCATAGCAGCTAGCAAAATGTGTCTTGATTTATCTGTTTGAGAGCTCATCTCCAGTGTCTCTTTGGAGCTGGTCTTAATCTTTCATCAAGGTCTTTCATGGAAGTTTTTAACCATACTGGAATTGTGAAAACGTTGCTTTTAAACCACATTGGAAATGTGGCATTATGTTGCTTTAACGGACAATTTTTTACAAAATCAATGCAAACATGCCCATAAATGTTAAAGGATAAAATGACATTGGACTCTCCAGTTGTTTTATTAGGCTGAGCTGCAAATATGTAAGATGAATAATGGACTACTGATTAACACTTGACTTCATAAGCTGACATAACTGTACTGAAATCATTAAAATAATTTGTCAGTTCATAAGATTTACTGTAATGAGTTCTTAAAGCAAATTGAATAGTTTCAATAGGTCTCCAAACCAGAATAGCATTTTAAATGAGACTCTACTGCCTGTTAATTTAATAAAGCATTTCAGCACTTAAAATCAGATAATACTCTGGTTAGTCTAACAGAACAAGAATGTGGGAGTTGAGTTACTCAAGTCTGAGATGTACATCAGGGACTTTGACATTGATGGCCAGCATCCTCGTCAGTCTTGAGGATGGAGTATAAAAGTACTGTGTTGAATGGATATAGAAAAAGGTCCAGTTGATACAGATCTTTAAACTAGTGGGAACCTTGCCGTTTCAGGTCCAATTCTGGGTGATCAATTTTTGTCTTCTATTGACAGTGAAAGCACATTTTGCTGTAGATGCTTCCTCAATGTCTCAATGCTAATCTCATACAGAACAGATCAGAATTTTTGTGGTACTAAGTAGATAAACATTCAACTTTGGATGTGTCTGAATTTTTATCCTCCTGAAAAACTGATTGGAACTCAACTGTTTGATGTCAACACATTCTAGAATAACACTATTACATAATCTTATAGGAATTCTTTCCAGTTAGGTATTTGTACTTCAGATTTGTACCTCACTCTGCGTGAGTAGGGGAAAGAGGGCATTTATCCTCTTTCAGTATTCCTCTCAACATTGAATGATAGCTTAGAAAAATGAATGTTTAGTTTTTTTATAAAGATAAGAACAAAATTTTAATGTAATAAGGGAGCCTATTTTTTGGAACACTGAATTCCTGTTGTCTCTAGAGATCAAGCTTTTGTGTGTGTAAATCTGCCTTGGATGGCAGCACAGCAAAAAGGAAAAAGTCTTGTTCAAAGAAGCAAAGAGTCTTTAAGCTGCAAGAGTCCATGTTTCCAAAATAATGGCCTGTCTGAAAGTAGGAGTGTAGCTGTGTGCAGAGAACCTGAACAAGTCGATGAAAGGCTGTTGACAGTACCATCCAAAAGCCCCTATAGAAACTGGCAAAGGTATATGTTCTGTGAACTTTTCCAAACTTCCTGTCACGTTTTTGGGGGCATGTCTTTTCATGGGCATTGCTCACATTCTTTGGATGTGGTGTGTGCTTTTAAAGGCTGTCTCTACCTGGTCAGATGTGCTTAAGCACATCTGTTATGTAATTCATCATACGAAAAAGATGTCGTGGGTAGTGCAGGCTTGAGCAGGAAGTCAGTAACACTGCTGCATAGTTGGTGGCATGGATCCAGCACTGAAGGGGATAAGGAACTTTCAAAATACCGCTGAATAGAACATGAGAGACTGTTTGGGCTTTGTAACACAGGAAGGGGATGCGACAACTCTGTGATCAAATAATTGTATTCATTTTCCATGTAGCTGGAAAAGGGTGGCTGTTGCTGCACAAAACTGACACAGCATAAAATCCTCTGAGGACAACATTAGACTTGTTTGGAAAAGTAGATCCAACTTTTTATCCATTGTGTTATAAAAATATGTGTGACTAAAGCCTATGATCTCTTTTTTTTTTTTTTTTTCCACTTATGAAAGTCACAAGTGACTGTTTTCCTGGGTAATTTTGACAAACAGAAATGCTTTGAGACTAGCTATTCCTAAGGGATAGCCCATGGCATAATCATAGGTGGCAATAACTTACAACTGCTCTCATTCCAGACTGGATACGACACAGAAATCTAAAGATAGAAAGGTATTTGTACAATTACTAAGTTCTAGCAGCACAAGCTGTAGTGATTCTGCTATCTGACAACTGCATTTCTATTCTGAATGTCCAGGGGACAAAATACTTCCCATGATTTTCATTCTGCAAGAGAGTGAAATATCTACGAGCTTTATACAATGATGCTTCTCTCAGTAGACGACAGGCTAATGTTTTATGCTCCATTGAAGCCAATTGTCAAAAGCAGCAATGAGGGCTTGCCAGTTCTTTTTGGTAGCTTGTCATGTGGCTGCTGACCTTGTACACCAGTGGCATTGCATCATCTGGGTACAAGACACCGTCAGGCTGCACAGGAATTAGCACTCCTTGGGAGGCTGGTGCAAACCCAGCATTGCACAAAACTGCAGTGCGCTCCCCTCCTCACTGGCACCCTACTCACTCGGGGCTTTCCTCCTCACTAGCACCCTTCTCACTCAGGGTTTTCCTTTCAGTTTGTGCTCGATCCTTAAACGAAGAGAAGAAAATGCTGTCAGGGCTTACCTCATTTTAATATTGAGGAAGAAGATGGGGAAAGCAAAGAGTGTCTCTGTTTTCTGCCTGACTTCTAGTGTGAGGAAAGGGAAAGCCAGCAAGCACACAGGACTTGGTTGAAAAAAAACGACAACCACCTCTTAATCAGGATAATCTTCTCCTTTTGCCTTGCTCTCTCTTCTGTTGCCAGCTTTATGTTATCTGCTGCCAAGGAAGTGTTTGGATTCTTTAAGCTCTACAGAGATTATCTTTCTTTTGATCTTCTACCTTCTCTGCTTTTAGCAAAGAAAGACAAATCTCTGTCTGCATTGTTTTAATTCCCTTTAAATCCTGCTAGGTCTTTCTAGGCCCTTAGGCTGTTGACAACCCAGTGGCAGTCTGAATTCATGCAGTCATCTCTAACCTGCTAGGATGAAGCTGGGATTTGGGGCCCTGCAGTCACCCGGGCAGAGCATCTCGAGCTTCTTTGATATGTTTGTGGGCATGAGTTTCTGGAGTGCCTTCAGCTGTTCATTGATTGCTAGAAGAGAGCTTTTCCATGCTACTGACTCATACTCTGATGAAGGCTGGAGCTCTGCAAAAGCTGGCTCCTGACTTGTACAGAGCTGTGAGTCTGTGAGCTACCAGGTGCAGGATGTTTTTCTTGCTGACCTGACAGAAAGGCCCTTGTCCCATTGCAGTTTCAGTTAAAGTGTGCCTGCTTTGGGGTCATATTAAGACACTATTAGGGCTGAAGTTCAATTTAGTACTTTAAGTAAGCTCTAAGTATGTTTCAGCAGAGGCATCTGCTAGATCTGCTGGCACACAGAAGTGAGTTCAGATAAGGAATGTGATCTTTAAATCAGCTTTCAGTGAACAAAGCAACAGAACAGGTTATCTCTAGAAAGAATGTAATGTGATGTCTATCAGAAATTGACTGATTGGGGAAAATCTCTAAATCACCAGCCTTCAAAACTTTCTTTAATCACGTTTTTAAAAAAATGTTTCTGAGCATCAGAACCATCATTGGGTTTCTGCAAGCTGCCCAGCAGGCACATGGCATGGCCCATAGAATCAGTGGGAAAGTTATGCTTTCCCCGTATGTTTATTTTCACTTTTTAGTACTTTTATTCCCTAAAAACTGGGAAGAATTAAATACAGATGAGGATGAACTCACATTATTGGAGATGCTTCATCTTGTGTCAATAACTTCTTTTTGCTTCACTGAGGAATAAAAACTGCTCATCTCCCTTAACTGAATAACGTTCATTTGTCAATAAAACATGCTTTTTTCCAATGACTGTGTATATTTCTGTAATCAAAAATACTCTACATAAACAGCCAAAGAGCATAAAAATATACATGCCTTTGCTTGCTCTTGACTGATACTGAATGTTGTGCTGACCCTTTACTCAGGAGAAAAGTGGATTTGGGAAAATGACTTGCATCATCTTTATTCTGAGAATACCTTAGCAAGGTGAAGGTATCTACTGTTTTTCTCTGTACATTGAAGCTAAGTAGTATTGCCATGTTTTCACACATATTGGTCTGAGCGGGATAACTTTTTAATCATTTCTGAATGAAAGATGCCTGATGAAATCCAGCAGCAGTTAGAAACAACCTGTGTCTTATGGATTGTGACTGAAGGTGTGATATAAGAGACAAGAGGAATATTCCTGAAATAGACTGATTTTCATCAAGTCAGTGTAAGATTAAACAACATAAGCCACATGATCCAACAATGATCGTTTAATAATATAATTACTACTATAATCTGATTAATGATAGCCAATATATTAAAATAATTAGTAATTTCAATACATTAGTTGCAAAAGTGCTGTTATTGGTACCCCATATTACATTGCAATTCTTGGAGAAAGATAAAATCCATGCTGTGTGGAAGATGATACTATAAAAAAACTTAGGAAATATGGGACAATCTCTTAGATTCTTTTGGCCTACCTTTATAAACTCCTTCATTTGATTACAGTAGGACTTAAAATTTCAAAATAAAAACCAATATGGAATTTCATTTCTTATGCCTGAGGGTTTTAACAGTTATTTTCCTGAATAAAATATGGACACATTCTGGAAATGGATATTGGGAAGCATTATCTCAACAATTTCAAATCTTGAAAACTGGGACTAGTACTAATGAATGTAAATTTTCATAAATATTTCAGGGAAATATGGGAGATGTTAACTGAAATATTTAAAATTCCTATAATAAAAAACATAATTATATTCAAGACTTCTCATTTTATGTATTATGACCATATTCTTGTGCTTTTCATTTTATGTTTAACAAATCAAGTTTGAAAGTTGATGAATAGCAACTTTTGCATCCAGTACAGAACTTTTGTGCAACACTGTGAATTAAAGTTTTACTAGCATTTACATAAGGCTTTGGTAAAACCAGTACCACTGTGCTGAGGCCATCCAGTTGGGTCCTGATGTGTGTGAGAAGACAGAGCTCTGCAGGTCCCTCTGCAGTCTCCCTCTGCTTCTACCAGGGCAGGTACTGTATTTTTCTGTGGTTCGACAACTGATTCTAGGGCTTGTGAAGGGTCATATAGGATGGTTTCAATTAAAAAAAGCTTGAGACCCCTGTGTAGTTACAAAGAATGAGGTTTGATGGAGTGTATTTTCATTTAAAGGTGTTCCCCTGGTGTTAATCTCTATTAAATCCAGCTCCTTTTAGCTTTTCACAGCTTTTTAAGTGTCAGAAGAAGGTTTCACTTGCTTTTAGGCTGAAGTAAGGGTCTACTGTATTGTCTGCCCTATTCTTTCATGAAGTGTGGAAAGTCCTCTCCACTCCCAAGTTTTCAAGCTTAACTTTTTATGACCTCACTTTTTATTTTGTGCCTTGCTCTCTGCTTCCCTGGTAGACTTGCAGAGACAGAGTGACTGACTAGAATTCAGCTTTGGAGGTTATTGATTGAACAGGGATGTAACGTATGAAAAGACAGGAAAAACTAAAAGGCAAGTAGTTATATTCTGTTTCTGATACATCATATATAAAACGAAAGATGAAGGGTTATGCTGAGATGCCATCCTTGGATACTATGTTATTTAATACACTAAATCCTACATGCTTTAAAGGTTTGACATGAGTCCTTTCTGTGTGTTTCAGTAACTTTTGAGTTGCATGTTTGCTGTTGAGGACTGTCTGGAAGCCAGTTTGGTTATCAGGTCCTCCTCAGACAGGCAGCAGGTGGGTGGTACAATGGGGATCCAGGATGTGAGAGGGCCAGGGCAATAGCTACTTAAAAATTCCATACATGAGAGAGTGTTGGACTGATCTGTATGAGCATGAGGCAAACAGACCTATTTTTTGATAGACTAGGGCTGCCCATCAAACTAGGAATAAAGTTCAACCTCATGGAAAGCCAGTAGAAAGGCAATTTCATATTGTAACGTTTAAATCTTTATGGCTCATTTCTGTCTCATGCCCAGCTTCACCGTGGAAAAAAAAATAAAGTTTTCAAGGATTGTTTAGATCCATAGAGCTTAGCAGGGGCTTGTCTCCTTCCAGTTTCTGATGTTTGTGTTTTTCTGAGAGAAGTTTGTTTAGCAAGGCAGTACTAAGTCTGGTCCAAGATAAGAAAACCTAGAAATCCTCAGTAGCTGAAATGCTGTAACTTGCTTCTGAGGAAATGGCTGATATGGTGCTGTTTTCAACCTCTCCTTATATATATAATAGATGATTCAAGCCCTTCATCATGTTTCTGGCCCTTTTCTGTACTCACCTGAGTAAGTCTGTCATTCTTGCACCAAGGAGCCAAGCAGTGGACCCAGGACATCACAAGTATCTCACCAGTGTGAGCTGGGGGGGGAAGGATCCTCTTGTGCTACCTACAGACAACGTGCCCCTAATGCAGTGCAGGGTGTGAATATTTTCTCATTTCTAGAAAAAACAGTGATCCCAAACCACTGGTGCACTACCTCGCAGTGGCTGAATTATTTTCAGAAAGTAAAAGCTCTTGTGCTCTATTGCTGCTCCAGGTGCACAGGCCATGCAAGCCTGTGTACAGACACTAATTAGTGTTAGGTGGAAGTGTTGGAATGAAGTGAATGTAGTGAGTTTGTGCTAAAAGTGTGCTAAAAGTAGAAATCTGGTTATCTTTCTGTGTTCATAGACAGTAAGGTGTGAGTGCAGGCCAAATCAATGTGTAGCAGTTGCATTTTCTGTGTTATCTCAGGCTCCTCTGTGTGATAGAGAAGCAAATGATTTTGATTTTTTTGCTTTCCTGTGCTGATTTTATATTAGTGAAGCTTCCAGGAAATTGATGGGGTTACACTGATATGTCTCACAGCACAGCAGAATGCTCAGCTTGCCCTTTAAACCCAACTGAAAGCATCCTCCAAGTCCTAGTGTTGTCAGCATCGTAGGACTAAGGGGCTATAGTCAGTCTACCTTAATTTCTTAAATTAAGTATAAGCATTTGTAGTTAAATGTAAGGTTATCTCAAACAGAGGTGCATCAAACCCAGTTTTGGATTCACCAGAACATACATAGCAGTCTAGCTGCAATAATGAGGGCAGATGTCTGGAAGAAAATGAGCTCCATATGGATATTCCCTAAGACTATCCCGCTGGGAACCTGTGAAACAACTCTGGTATTTGTATGGGAAACAGGTCTTGACTCTATCAATGGTGTTTTGTCCCTTCTAGTGCAAAATTTGAATATGCAGCTACATAATTTACAGTCACATGGTGAAAAGCAAAATTTTGAAAGCAAGTCATCATCAGAATGTGTTTGTATCAGTTTCAGTCTTGCATCTCAAATATTAAAGGGTTTTATATCTTGTTATAGATCTGAAGGTTTTTTAAAAGCTTTGTGTTTTATCAAAATAAAATGTGCACAGCAGCCATGTGCACAAAACAATGTTCTAAAGACACCAATGCATAATCTGCTGACACTCCTCAGTGTGTGTAAAATATTGAACCATGAGGTGGTGGGACAGTAGCAAAGCATGGCACGGGTAGCTGCTAATTTCCTGGGAGTAACCAAAGGAAGACAGCCCCTTGGGAAAGAATAGAAGGGATGAGCATGTGATTGGGCATCAAAAACTTGTGGTTGACTTTCCACAGGCCTTTAGGAAGCCTAGTTGAAGATATGGAAATTTGGATGTTTGTTGTGGATGTTGCTGTAGTCGTGAGCAAGCAAGAAGACTGATCATACCTCAGTAAACTCAGTGAACTGCATGTAAGGAACGACAGGAAGAAACAGGAAAATGAAGTTGGAGTGCAGGAGAATGTAGGATAATGAATTTCACAGAAAAGAAAATATTTCAGCTCATATTTTGCCTTTTTAATGTCAGAAAGGTTGATGGTTTCTAAGAGAATGTCAGAGGTACTGAGAAACTAAAAGCTAAACGCACATACAGGACAGTGAGGAAAAGTGGAGAAATACTTTAGAAAGAAGCAAGAAAACAATGTGTCTTGTGGCATTACTGTTAGGGGTAAGGCAAGGATCAGAGGTGTGCTAAGATACTCCATGTGGTGCTGGTTTCATTTTAAGAGCATGTTACTGAGGTGATCCATCACTCCTTGGATCCTGCATCCTTGCTCCAGCAAGGGAGCTGGGGAGTGGATCACAGCAGTTGGGATGGTGAATTTGAAGATTGGTCCTAGTAGCAGGGATGTGAATAGCTTTAAAAAGGCCTGAGGTGACTCATATCAGGTGTAGAAAGGAGGAAATTCCTAGAACCAGGACAAAAACTGGAGCAAAGCAGGAGACAGAGCCTTGAAGGTGCAGATAGTCACCAAATGTGAAGCTGTAGAGACACGGTGAAGGCAAGCTTGGTCAAAATTGAAAATGATGCTGTGTCTTCATAGACAGATAGCCCCTCAAACAAAACCCAGGGAGGAGGGCTGAAATGATGTGTACAAAGCAGCAGAAGGACTATAGCAGAGTTCAGGTGGGTTCACCAGAGACTGGTAGGCTGCAAGGGAAATTCACTTGTACTCTTGTAGTAATAAAAAGAGAGGTGCTTAGCACAAAATCAGGAGGCAGTAACTTAGTAAAATGGAGTTTATGTTTTAAAAAGAAACCTGTTAAAGACATTGGTGTTCCATGGTGTTTGAGCTGCATCAGTTCATCAGAAATACAGGTTAGGAGCCTCACAGCAACACTGTGCCATAGTTGAGCATGTCTCCCATTAGAGGTGAAAAAAAAATGGCAGAAAGGAGCTTAGCACCTCAGCTGAGTACTTGGAAAATGCATGAATGGTGAAATTGGCTCACTGACTGCAACTACACTGCTTTTTCTCAAAGTTACACAGGGACCTAAGTGCCTTGCTCAATTGAGAGCCTGAGGTTAGGGATTAGAACTTGTGTTTTCTTGGCTCTCTGCCTGAGCAAAATTGGTTATGCCACATCGATCCTGAAACAAAACTTCTGTTTGTATTATTTGCAGAGTGCTGTGGGGAAATGAAAGATGGTAAGGCATAATTTTATTTCTGTGCTTTGAAATTTTATATTATCATGAATTTCTTGTTGCACTGTAATGAAGCTCTGATTTCCATATTAAAATTAATAAAATGAAAATAACATGAATGCAATATTCCTGCTGAATGCACATTGACTAAAGAAGTTTTTCATATTATTACACAGGCATATGTATGACAGCCTATTTCTCTGTGTCTTGAGAAGGCTGCAGTCCAAAGGAACTTCAATCATTCACATTTTGTTTACTCAGTTATATCAGAATTCACATGTGAGCCACAATTCAATACCACTTTTAAACTAAGAAGTAAGAAAATAAGTTCCATTGTAATGATGTATAAACAAATTTTGGGCTGTTGATCCCTTATAATGGGTGTATTTAAAAAAGCAGTAGCACTTACTGGAAAGAAATAATCTACTAAAGTAGAGCTTGTACTTAATAATGAACAGTCCTTTGCTTTATCACAGATTTTGGGCAGAGAAAAGGAGTGTCAAGCTTTGATTTGTGTTCACTGAGTATATAAATTTCATTCATCTTTGACTTGTTATTTGGGCCTCTCAACTTAGCAAAGACTGAATAGCTTGCAACAAATGATATCTGGGCCCTGTAGGACTTGGCAAAAGTGTGGTGCATTCAGATGGGGTGGTGGTTTGAAAGTTATGGCTGTCTATGATCACTGGTTATTCCTGATGAAAGCAGGGGTCATGGGTAGCTCCTTACATCCCTGCAAAGGTATCATAACCCACATTGCACTGGAGGATATTAGGCAGCCCTCTTTCCAGTGTCCAGTTACAGAGGAAGCAGACCAGCAGGAAGAACATGAGCATCTCTACAGCACATGGAGGTTTAGATTAGATAACAGGAAAAATTTCTTCTTTGAAAGGACAGTTGGATGCTGAAACAGAATATTAAGTGAAGTGGTAGAACCCCCATCCCTGGAAGTGTTCAAAAAACATGTGGATGTGTTTTGGTGGTAAATGCTGGGTTAACAGTTGGACTCATGATCTTAGAGGTCTTTTCAAACCTAAACAATCCCATGATTCTATTCCATGACTGCACCTCCCATGCACCCAGCCTTTGTGCACTCTCCACTTGTTCCTCATCCGTCACCTCAAAATGTTCATGGAGTTGCAAGAGGGGAGAGTTATGCCCATCTAAGGGAGAGAGAGAGACAGAGGTTGGATGAGATTTTTCTAGGGCTCCTTGCAGCCAGCCCTCTGTCTTAGGACATGCACCTTATGCTTCCCAAGATACCTTTTTGAGGGTGGAGAAGTTATCTGAGAGATTCACAAATGTAAAACATTTCTCAAGTCATCATCACAACGATTCTCTCTGTCATCTTGGTGAAACTTCTACCTGTTGGATGGGGAAATAGGCAAATGCTCTTTTGTAAAAGCATTTTTCCTCATCATTCTTGTCTAGCTACCTTTTGTGGGATTTATGACTTGAGAAGCATTAAGACAAATGAATCATTTTTTTGACTAAAATTAATTTCAGGGTGCCAGAACACTGTAATTGATGTCGATATTTGGTTTTGTTTGGTAGCTCTCTCTTACCGTACCTGAAGAAAAGTAAGCATCACTTGCAACAATTTGAGTATTTTATTAGGCAAAACAGCAGTCTTCATGGAAAGCTGTTATCACTGACATTCACAGCATGGGCACTGTGTGATAACATGTGGTGATTTTTCCTGCCCAACCTGTTGTGTGTGCTCTGAATGAAGAAATGTTGTTGGGAGATATTTTTCCTGCTCTGGTTCCACAGCAAACATTAGCTAAACAGAAGAATTGCATTTCTCTGTGTTATCAAATACAGTTTCTTCAGTTTTCTTCAATTTGTCTTTATTCTGGTGTTTCACATCAGAGCTATAAATTCTTTAGCAGACTTTCTGGAAAGGAAATTGTATTTTGGAATATGTTACCTAAAATGGGACACCACATACTCCTACAGAAACTCATGTATATAATATATAATGCAAAACTAATATCATGCTGTAATACTGCAATATAAAACTGTTTCATGATTTTCTGTGTTTTAGTAGTAGGACAACTTTCTGATGAAGTGACTTCTGTACCTGGTCCATAATCCTTGCAAAAATAGAAAAGTAAATGCAGTTCTAAACTCTCCCCCCCAGGTAACTTTACTGGTCAGAAAACATAGTGCTTCAATTTATGCTCCTTCATCCTTTAGCTGATTATGCTTTCTGGTCAAAAGTATTTTTGTAATGGAGCCTTTGTGGATCTATTCCCTTTATGAATCCAAAATTAACTTGTTTTGATTATAAGAACTCAGTTATTCTGAACAGTTATTTGTTCAGAATTACAAAAGACCATTAAAAAAATTTGAGATGCTAATCTTATTTTCAGAAGATGTAGTTTAAAGTTGACTGAGAACTGAGCACCACATACCACAATTTAACTAATCAATTCTACTAAGCTGTATATGTCTCATGGTAGCAAAGAAATGATTTTCTGAACTGCTTTTCTGAACTACCTTTCCAGTATAACAGTGTGTTATTTACTACTGATTTGTGGTAGAGAGAAAAAAGATTTATCCTAATGGCACTGATAGAAAATACCCCATCTGCTTTTACAGACAGTCATACTTTGCCTTTCAGCGCAGTGCCACTAAAAGGTATGTATCTGACTAATCTCTTACCCACATCACAGAACAAAATTCTATTTTCACTTGCCTGTGAAACATGTTTTTGATATTGTAGCACTGTAAGTATTTGGAAGCATACTGAGGCCTTTGACACCACTGTCCCTTTCTGTGAAGACTGTTCTGGGTACAGGTGATCCTTTTATTTTATTTTCTGTATGTAGAAAATTAGGCAGGTAGGTTTCTTTTTATTACCTGGTATTTGGAAGGAACTGTACTCTCAGTTTGATACTTACTCAAAACAGAAAACAGAGGACTGACCCTGAGTGATGCACGACCAGATTTGTTCTTGCTTTTCTGCACAGCTCTACAAAGCAGTGTCAGTCACTATGGGGAACTATAAAAGGCCAGAGCAACATCATGAGAAAATGTTTTTTGCTGGAACTTTAGTGAGAGCTTTTTGTTCCTTTGGCTTTTGAATTGTAGAGGAAGAGGAGTCAGTTCAGTGGTTTCAGTTGGCTTTACGTGACACAGATTGTTTTCCTCTTCTTCTGCATTTGTTTTGTGGCAAATATAGCATGTGAGAAATGTATGAATGGAGACTGAAATAAATATCTCTTTTAGGGAAGATCTGCTGATTTACGTGCTGTCTAATTGCCTTTTTGGCTTTAGTTTTGAAAAAAGAAAAATAAAAAAAAAGGAAAAAAAGGAAAATAGTTACGATTTGTAATGATAGATTATTGGCAATTATAGGAAGGATTGCTTTTGTGGATAATGATGTGTGGAGCTCATCTCAACCCACTTTAGAGATCTACCTCTGAGCTAATCGCCCAGAGCGCCTTGCATCCATTGTGGAGAAATGAGCATGGTAAGAAGGTAGATTACTTCACCTGTTTTGGAATGAAAGTAATTATTTTCTAGAGATCCCCGCGTCTAGAGAT
Organism: Petroica traversi; assembly: GCA_025920805.1. Classification (NCBI taxonomy): domain Eukaryota; kingdom Metazoa; phylum Chordata; class Aves; order Passeriformes; family Petroicidae; genus Petroica; species Petroica traversi. Next base: position 2,314,530 of record JAHLSL010000057.1, on the reverse strand, counting down.
TCCTGGGCTTTGCCCAGCCCCCTTGCACATGTGTTTCCTTCTAGAGGTGGAGTTTTAAGCAGTTTTAGTCTGAAACTTCCTGTTTGAGGAATGACCCATCTCCAGAGAGCAGGTATTCAAAGTGGGGAAGTAGGTCTTGGGTGGACAAATCTAAGGATCTATTTAACTCCAGGATTTTGCACTCAGGCTCCTTTCTGCATATGCTTTTCATGGAGAGCTTTTCTTCCTTTGCAGTGGGATCAAATAGATGCCAAAACATAGGGCAAGTTACTTGATGTTCAAAACTTTGACTTTCAAATACCTGATTACAGGTGGCTTTTTAAATGTTGCAGAGGCTGGTAGGCATAAATGAACCTGGGCAACTGTGCATAGCTACTTAAATACCTACCTGCTTGAAATGCAAGTGCAAAATACTTCTTGCACTGAATTTTAGGAAGAATTTCTAAGTGGTCATTAGCTTTGTTTCCAGAATTATGTTTGGCTGCCCATTAAAACCCACAGGAAATCTGGAAATCTTTGTATCTTTGAATAACAAGAGTGTTAAATCTTGTCCATCGCTGTAAAGTATTACAAGTCAATAATTAAGGAATAAGAATGCAGTGAAGTTTAATTAGTATTACATTCTATGAATGCTCTCTAACAAGTCATTAAACATTACTGTGCACTATGGTTATTTCACCAGTCAGTGGAATGTGCCTCAGTGTAAAGCTGAATATTCTTAAGTCACTCTATGATTAAAGCCTCATTTATGCTGTGATGTTATTATTCTAAGTCTTGAAGTACTTAGAATTTAGTGATGTTGCTGTCTGCTTTTCCCCATGGACTGCATTGTGAGAAATAGCCCAGGATGCCTTTTTCTGCTCCCATCTCTACTTGTAGGTCACTGTGGAACTTCACACACCACTTTTTCATGGTGTTCATTTACTGTATTTTCATATTGCAACTACACAGTGTTGGATTACTTTAGGTAGGCTATCTAGCATGTACATATCTTGCTAAGGCAGAATTTTTTTGTCCTTTGAAACTTGTGAGGTATGCAAAAATTCCTTACTGCTGTACAACAATAACTTGCATGAATTTTTGCCTTTGTTCAAAATGGAAAACCGCTGTATTTAATACTCTGCTAGAAAAGCTTTAAGACAATATTCTTACAGAGTGCTGGATAAAGCCATTTGCTGTGCTACATCTGAAGTGTATCTGTTTTAAAATTCTTAAACAAACTGTCCAAGTGTAAATCAGTCCAACTCAGTTTTAACAACTGTTGAGGCTTAGGCTTGATACTTTTATTCCCAATTCCATCACAAATTGGAGATGTTTATCTTACCTTCAAATAAAGAGCTATAGGGAAAAATATAATTTTGCATTTAAGAGCCTCATACTTTGCTAGTTTTCCTGGAAAGGGAGATGGTTGCTAGTTTTTCTGGAAAGGGAGATAGATGTGGGGATAGCTACAGTAGTGTTTCAAAATCCTTGTTCTCTCACTCATTGGGATTTTTTTTGGCATGATTTTTTTTAGACCTTCATTGAAATGATGTTTCCTGACTCATCCAGGACATTTTTTTGGTTTGTGGTTTTTTTTTTGTTTGTTTTGTTTTTTTGTTTTTGTTTTTGTTTTCTTTTTTTGTTAGCATGTATTAGAATAAACTGGGGAAAAAACAAAACCCAGAAAAAGTGCAAATAAGCAGCTGGAAAATCTTGAAAGTATGACACTGAATGAGATTTTGTGACATCTGATTTCCAAATAACATGTACCTTACTACTTCTCTGAAAATCCCTTCCTTTCAATATTACTCTTCAAAGCTTGATCTATATGGTTTTATTTTGTTGTTAGTTTTCTGCAGTTTCTGTAAAGAGTACTTCTACTGGGTTTGTGTAAAAGTGTGACCTTCTGGAGGAGGAAATTCCCATTTAAACTGTTCCCTGTACCATGCCATATCACCCTTCAGTTTCTATGACTGTGCCCACAATGACCCTGGAATATTGTGGACAGGGGGCACCAGTTATCATGGCTCTGAGGAATATATCTCAAGCAGCAGAGACGACATGACATATCAATAAGTGTCACAAAACAGGAGATTTGTTAATTTGTTAGGAAAAACAAGATATGTCTCTGTATGTAGAGGATGGTCTAATTTATTATTTTTATTATTGTTCTTGTTGTTATTTTACCTTGGAGGAAGATGTTTTCAGAATCGAAACCATTTAGGACTTCTTGAATGCAAAAGAAACTCCCGTGCAATAGGCATCTTTGACATGGACTAGTGTGCCATTTATGCCATTGGCAGCATTTTAATCAGCTTCAGCAGTCTGCAGCAGGAAGAACTTGGGACTAAATTGTGCTGGAGCAGATAATAATAGCAATATTATTGCTTGGAAGAGGAACAGGAGCAGAGGAACAGTTAGGAGATGAGAAGATACTTTATGGGTAAAAGTAAGTTCTCGTAGCAGTGGTGTTGCCTCTGTCCTCCCAGCTCTTCTATTCTTGAGGACAAGGTGTTTGCTGAGCTTATACAGAGTTGGACAGGCACATTCAGAAGCTGTTAGCCCTGCTTGACATGGGAAGGTCACACCTGAGGCTGCATGTCCACTCCAAGGTAAGGAGAAGCAGATGAATGAATCCAGCAGTGAACCACCAGTGCTGTATCTGGTCAACATCTGAAGAAACCTGTGGATGTCCGAGTTCCCTGAGTGGCACATCCTTTCCAGGTAATGACAATCCAGAGACATCTGTTTGCACTTAATTGCTCAAGGTATGGTACAGGGCAGGTCTTTGTTGGACCACATTAGTGTCTCTCTGTCTTTTCTCAGTCCTGTGCAGCAGACACAGGATTCTCTGAGGAGCACTTCTTCCAAACAGAAGGCTGTATGACGTGCATGATTCATAAAAAATGCCATATGTGGACCCTCTGACCTTACAACCCCACCAGGGTGCACATTTACAGTCCCTGCACAAGAAACATGAAGAAAGAAGGTAAGCCCTTAAAGAACTAGCAGTCTGTGTGGTATTTTGTCCAGCAATGACAGTAATACACTCAGAATTTAGACATATCTAAATACCTATGGCTGGAAAAATAGCTTTTGAAGCACAGTTTGTCCCAGTAGTGGGGACAAGCTGGGGGGGAAAAATTACTTCCTCCCTATAAAGCAAATGAACAGTCCAGGTTTTGTCATGAGCTCAGTAAAGGGAAAGAAAAAAAACCCTCATAAAAAGCTCAATAAACTGAGATGATTAAAAGATTAGCTGAAAGGAAAAAACAAGTTTACTCCAAATATTTTTTGAGTTTACCAGTGCAAAACAAGTAAGATGAAAGAAAGGTAATACAGAGGAAGCTGGAATAAAAGGGAAGCAGTTAGAACATGGTGGAAGAGTTAGGTTTTCTAGAAAACACAATTAAAGCTAAATAGCTATACACAAGAGAATAGAAAAAATAATGGTTGTGATGGGCAGAGATGGAGAGACAAAAAAGATGGAGATTCATTGAAAAACTCAGACAATGGAAACTCTGTGCTGATGTACAGAAGGGAACACACAATTCAAGCCGAGTCTCATTTTAAAGGAAGTTATAAAGGATAGCATAAGCAAGTGAAGATAACATCAGAAATGCAATAGGAACAAAATGAGATATAACTAGCTAGGGACATCCAAAATGTACCGGGAGTGACAGAGAAACACCAAGAGAAGAATTGGTCTGATGCAAAGCAGCAAGAGAAAGCTATTGATCAAAAATATGACAACAGTTATATAGCTGTTTTGTTTATCCTTACTGAAAGTGTCAGCTCTGATCAGACAAAACCAAATAAAGGAAACCCAGAGCTCTTAGTCTGGTTACATTCAGCATGTAATTGCAGGCACAATGGTGATATTTCCTGCCACTCATGAAAATGTGAATGATGTGGTAACTTTCTATAGAAAGTTGACATTTAGTATACAACACACAGAGTGAAATATTTAGAGGAACTTGCATGCCCTAAATTTGTCAATGTTTATGTTAGGAAGGACTTCAGAAAGCTGAAAAAGAAGCCTTTGTTTTGCTCAGTTTAGGTTGGTTTCTTATTTCATGGAAAGACAATGAGTCTCTCTGAAAGTAAACTTCACCTGTGCTTGTCTGGATGGGCCACATAATTGCGATGCACCCAACGTCTACTTGGCTGGACTGCAGAAAGTTTTAGTGCTAGCAATTTGGTACCTATTTGATATGTAAAATACTGTACTAAGCCCAGACACTCAAGGTTTTCCCTATTGTAGAAGATAAAAAAATCTCTACAGCAATCTGATGCCATCAGCTTTCCCAATCACTTCAAGCAATTAGTTCTGAAGACTTTTCCCTAAAATTTACATAAAACACATACTATTATCTAATCCGTTTTACAAGTGACAGATGATTTCTTGCTTAGCATTGCTGAAGGTGAAGAGCAGGGAGGGACAGGGTACTTGGGCTGCAGCATGGGCTGAGAATGACTCCAGGAAGAGCAAGCTCCCAGCTTCCCTCATGGCTCTCAGTAGGTTGGTGTGATGGGAATAAGAGATTAGCTGATCCTTGTTAGTGAAAGGAGGTCATTCATAAATGCTCAGAAAATGCATGGTGGCTACATTCCTAGATTTGAAATTGGCAGGCAATGAGAAAATAATAGTATAAATGTATAGACCAGGCTGTCCATGAGCATTTGGATGGGCAAAGTAATTGAGAGGATGAGAATACAGCTTGTTTCATTCACTCAGTTTCTGTGTCTGAAATTTGCAGGAATGTAGGCTAAATGTAGTCATGATGGTCACAGACTGGTTCTACCAGTGCTTGGCGTACCAGAGGCTATCCTGTATGGGAAAAGAAAGGTTCCAAATCCAGGATTTTAAAATATCTATGGTGGCTGGGTTTTTTTTCTTGGTATGGCCCAAGGACGTGTTAGAGATCACTTCTTGGAGTTTACAGTTTGAGTAGTAAATATTGCAATGGTATTATCCTAGAATCATATATAAAACTAGTATTTTTTCATTTCATGCTGTTCTAAGAGTCAAAGGAATCCTGCTGTAAGATAGACTGTATTGCCTCTCTGCTTTTCAAAATGCCTAAGAAAATGGTGCAGCAAGAAGGATTGGTTGGTCTGAAAGTTCTCTTATGTGTATCTTTAATGAACAGATTTGCTTTTAGTTTGAACTCTTGTATGTGTTGTTTATCTTATAGATGTACAAAATAATTATTTTAAGATGTGCCAGTGCATTTAGAGTAGTTACAACTGTTCTTATGAAGCGATCCCACCTAGTGTTGAGAGAGGGAATAAGATCTCCTTTACCCTTTCCAAGAACCTTATACTAGACAGCTGCTCATGCAAGAGCATTTTTCCAGCTTTATGCTCGAGCAGACTTGAATTCAGGCCTTGGACTCTAGCACTCACAGAAGGGAGATCCCATGGTCAGACCTAGGAGTGCTGTTCTTCCCCAGCATCCAGTGTGATATTGTTAGAATTTTTAGTGCCAGATTCCCAAATGCTATTTAGGCAAAGTCCCCTGGGTTTCAGTTTTGGGGAAGAAGATATCCATAGCTTTTGTTCTAGAGGTTTGCAAAAATGGAGATAACCTGCTCCGAGATAACCTTCTCCCATTCAAGGGCACATGGCTGAAAGTGATGCAGTCCAGTACTGCAGAAGTAGTAAAAAAAATGGAGATAGGTTAAAAATATGCCTTCAAACAAAGCTAAAACTTATTTTAAGCCTTTCTCTTAAATTTCTTGTGTTCTCTAGAAATGCTTTGGTGTGACTAAGTGTATTTTAAGGATTTTTGGGTATGTTCCAGAAGAAACATGACAGATGCATTGTGGAAAGTTTTTATTACTCACTTTCTGTTTTCCTGCATGACCTAATGATCTGAAGGAACTCAGTGCCCTGCATCATGCATGTGCTTGATTAGTTGTTAACCTGCATTTGCTTCTCTAATACTTATATATGGGTATTTCTAGAGGATAGATATGTCTTGATATGCCGGTGTAGGCATTTATGGAGTGACATGAACACTGTTCTATTCAGTTTTATAATTTCATACTTGCACAGTTTTGAGTGCTCCAATGTGTCAGAATTCAAATTAAATCTGAAGCAAATTTATGTGGTTTTAATTTCTGATGCATTTGACCAGCACAACATTTTAAAAGCAAGAAAAAAGTATATGGCAAAAGCTGTATGCATAGATGCAACTTAAAAAAAATGAAATAGATGGAATTTAGTACAAGGCCTTTGAACTTTTTTCCTGTCTTTGTTTTAAAGTTGGATATTAAATGAGTAACTAGAGGGGAAAATGGGGAATATAGTATCACACTTGCTACTGTGTTTCTAGAAGCTTTCTCTCTGCATATCTTTAAAAAAGATTTCAAGGGTTTTCATACAAATTAAAGGCGAAAGTTCTGGAGACTACTTCTCATTTTATTTTAATTTTTTTAAACAATGTAACAATGGATCCTTCCCAATCCCCCCCGTTCCCCTGCACCACCCCTCCCACTTCTTTACATTTTATTTTGCCAAAGAAATTATCTGAAATCTCATATTACTGCTCAAAGCAGCTTTTCAGCACAGGTTCCATTTGCTGTTAAAGTAACAGAATTTTTCAATTCCCATAATGTACCTGGTAAAATTTTGGAGTAAGTCATTGTCAGTTACAAGGTATGGGATGTCAGCATCTATTTGGACAAAACAAGTAACTATATAGAGGGATTCAAAGTATTCAGGCTGGGATTTGATACAGTAAGAACAGATTATCTGGTTTTATTTTAACTTCATCATGAGAACTGGGTATTCTTGGTGACTTCAAGTGTTATGACGACAACAGATGAAAATAAACATCTTGAATTTGCAGTGGCACCAAAACACTTTAGTCAAAGCAAATAGGAGTTCATATCCCAGTGATTTTTTTGTCTCAAGTTTATGTCCCAGTTATTTCTTGTTTCAAATTCCCTCTGTGATGTCTTATGTCTTATTCCATGTCTTATTCCATGTGTCCCTGAGCTATGCCCATGTTAGCTCAGCAGCCATCCATGGCTGAGCCTAAGTGACTTGCAAAGGTCACTTATACATATAATTGTTTGCAACTGATCTTATGTATCCATTCAAGTTGATGAGGCTTCTTAGGTGACAAACTTTGAGGAAAAGTCTCAAAAGTCTCAGTCTTCAGATTTTGTTTTTTCACAAACACCAAAAAAAGAAATCTATCCTTCAACTACAAAATATAAGCTGGTTTTATTGGATCAACTTAATAATGAACTTGGATTAGATACATTTTTTACTATAATTTAATTAAACATGAAATAGCTGTGACATTACATGTGTATGTATTTAAAATAATTACTTTTGAAAAACAATCTTTAGTCTTATTATGTATACTTCGCATAATTATATGCTAAAACACCTCAGAAATAGAACAGATATTTATTTTAACAAAGATGATTTCTTTCATTTTATTAATCTTACATTCAGATCTTATCATATATTTCCAATGTGTACCTTGTGCTCAGCATATCTGCTCTGAACTGATATGCAGAGTTAGGTGGGTTTTGTTCTAAGCAGGTTTTCTTTCTGCACTGAGCTTCAGGACCAGAGTAAACTACCTTTGTACCCTGACTGAAGTCTTTAAGGTGGTATCCAGGACTAAACTTTGAATTGGCTCCAGATGTGATGTGATTTCAATACTGTGGTTAAAGCTGGAGGTCTGCTCAATCCCTTTGTCACTGAGGAGATTTGTTCTGTGTCACTGTGCTTTAAAGCACCCAGCTTTAGCACAGCAGTGACAAAATGCCCAGCAGTCATTACTCAGTTCCTGAGGCTCATGACTGCTTCCTCATGAAGTGGATGTGCCTTTTCTGTGCTAGATCAGGTGATGGGATGGAGGACTTGCCAAACAAGCCTGCAACTGGAATGCATGCATCTTCCAGATAGGTACTTCAGGCTGTGTGTGCTGAGGTGCATCAAATTCTGGGCTTCTACAGTACTTGAGCTGCTTCTCAGCCCCAGTGTAATGTATCTCTGAGTGATAGATCAGTGGAATGCAGGCTTTTGCTGCAGGAGATAAAGGACAGTACTCCTGTGACTTGCAGGAGAGGGCAGGAGAAAATGTGAAACTGGACCAAGGGAGTGAATATCACAAGTGTGGCACTTGTCAAGTCTGCTAGACAGAGCCAAAGGACTTCCAGAGGAGATGTGGAAGACCTGTTACACAAGTGTGCTTTCGTTGTTGTATGTTCATTTTGTCCCTATACATTGAGTGAAATTACTTCTGTAAACATCTAGAAAATTTAATGGTAACTTGAATGGAAAGGGATGACTTCACGGATTTTCTCTGATGAGATAATCCCGTGAAAATAACATAGGTGAAATGCATAAGGCATCAATCCATAAGAAGACTACAAGCATTCTCTCCATATGGACTTGAATATAAAAGCAGAAATCGAGTGTAAGCTCAGAGCAGGATGTTTGTTCTCTGTTCAGCCAGATAAGGTTTATTTCAAAGGCATAATGCAGTTTCAATGAAACATAGTTTTATTTTCCACAATACCTGTACTGAAAAATAGACCTACTTTGTTGTTTGAAAAGGCATTCTGCAGAAAACTGTTATGTAGAAGAGAGAGCAGTTCTTGTGGTTTTCAAAGAGAGAAAGCGAGGATTTAGCAAGCACTTTTGAGAATAAAGCACTCGTTGATTAGAAATTTGTGAAGGTCGCCGCCATCTAGTGATGAGATGTTGAAGATGTTGCAGAGAGTGAAACAGTACCCGAACATGAGGAGTCTTTTCTGGCTGTGACTGCAGTCACTCATCACACTGGTGCACCCTAAACCAGGGTTTTTTTTCATTGTGTGCGCTGTGGCACATGCATCACCTGTGCCCCAGGGCACACAGTTTCCTGGGTGCCGAGGCTGGGCGAGGCTGTGGAGCTGTGCTGGCTCACAGGGGCTGTGCTGGCTCACAGGGGCTGTGCTGGCTCACAGGGGCTGTGCTGGCTCACAGGGGCTGTGCTGGCTCACAGGAGCTGTGCTGGCTCACAGGAGCTGTGCTGGCTCACAGGAGCTGCGTGCATGGGTGGCAGCACCTTTTCACCACGACCCTCCTGAACCGAGAGGTTGTACTTCTGCCACATAACCCAGCAGCCTTTATATTCATGCCCTGGGTCCATGTTTGTGTGTAAGATCCTGGAGAAGTAATGTGTGGGAACAGGGACAGCTTTCTACTGCAGGATTTTGCTTCCCAAACTCTGCTACTGGGAAGTGACTGGGGAGCAGCATCACTGACTGAGGTGAAAGTATTGCTGTAGGAAATTATAGTTCTGAGTGAGGTGATGCTTACTCTGGGGCACATACACATTTCTGACCCCCTGCAAGCTGCAGGCAGTGCAAAGGTCCTGCTAGGACAGAATTACAATAATCAGGCCTTCTGGCCCCAAGAATGTATGTTGCTGTAGTTAGGTCACTGCTTTACCAGAAAGGGGCAGCTTGTGTCTCTGAAATTTGCTGCCTTTCCAAAGCTGATTGCCAGCCAGCAGCCAAAATCTGATGACCTTTCTGAGGAAAGAGGATAATCAAAAGTGTCATCAAGATACTTAACCTGATTCATTATCTCAGCGCACATCCCTTAAACAGCAGGGGCATGAAGGAAAGGAGCATCATCATAGCAATGACCTTGACCAATCCACTAGGCTTCTGATTTCCTGAGCAAAATTATGCCAACAGCATGCATTACAGCAGTCAAACTCAATTTGTTTTGTATCATTAGTCTGTTTATTAGAGGTGACTTGCAGTTCTAGAGGGCCTATTGTCCAGTTGTCTTGTTTAAATATAATGCCAGGGACTAAGCTAAGTGGTACTAAATCAATGAGAGCCCTGAGTATGATGTAGTGTCTTAGAGCTGCTTTTATGGAAACAGACCTCTGTTTTTATTTTCTGCTGGACGTCAGCTATGGAGATTATATTTTTAATAACACTGAAAAATAGTCTGCTCTTTGGGTGAATCAGTGAAAAAGAAGCCAATCCATCCAGCATAAGGACTAATTTTGCAGTCCTTACAAGAATAACTGAAATGTGATAAACTGAACAAATATCAAATTGCAAATAGGAACATTGTTGAATCTTGCAGGTTGACGAATCATGATTGTGACCTTGGATGACCTAAGCAAAAGGCCCTCCATTTCTTAATGTTTATGGGAAAGCATAAGGATGTTTTAATTCTCCAACTACTGCCTTGCTGACAATCTTTTTATTCATTATGTATCCTGGGCTGGCACCACTCAGTGTTTTCAATACTGATGGAAGTGGTGTCGTAGTGTTTGCAGGCAGAATGAACCTGGAAAGGATGCTCAGAATAAGGAAGGACAGAGTGTCAATTCAAAATTATTTTAATGAATTGAAAAAATACTCTGGAAAAAAAAAATGAAACCACAAACAGGATGAACTTTGGTGTCATTAAATACAGAATATCAGAGGGAGGCAGGAATAGAAAGTGGTAAACCCCCACATTTGGAAACAACAGGCTAACTAACTATGAGAAGCAGGTTAAAAAAGGACTAGAAGATAATACTGATTCTGTTAGACCACTGGATAGAGAGCTAGTGGAAAGAGAAAGTGGTGGGAATTATTTGCATACTGTGAAAGCAGTCATTTGCTCTGCTTGGTGTGAGAGAGGTTCTGCTAAAATGCTTGATAAAGTGCTAATAAGGCATATCAAGAATTTCATTGAAAAACCATGAGCCTGGTAATGATAGAATATACTTTTATGACTAAATACTGAAGAATTTGGAATTATTTGATCTACAACAAATGAAAAGGAGAACTGGTCTTCAAATAGCTGAAAAAGTTGCAGCGAAGCTGACAGGATAAGAAATTGTGAATTTAAACTGCATCAAACTTCAAGTTAGACAAAGTGCAATATTTTCTTGTGGTAAATATAAGCACATGTAACTATTCTGGGAGAAGATAATGCAATCCAGGGTTTTGAAAACAGACAGGACAAAAATCTTTCATGAATGCTTTGGTGTTTTCTGATTTTAAAGAAAGGAATCAGGGAAATGGAAAAAGCCTCTACTTCCTTTAAATTCCCCCCATTCTTATTTTCCATCATGAAAATATGAACTTCTCAGATAAGTGTGTATATTTTACCTTCCTTGTAAAGTCAGAAGCTCATTGAGAGAGCAGACCATTGTTTCAGTAGTTTAAACTCAAGGAGAATACAAAGACTGACAATCAATTCTTTACATATACATAGCCTTCAAAATGACTCACACTTACCAAATTTAGCAGCTTTCTGATGATCATAATTAATGAAGATGAGTCATGTTAGGGGATTCCTGTCAGGTGATAATGTGCCTTTAAGGAGTATAACACAGCACATATTTCTGGTCCTCACTTCTCTGAGTGAGACTTTAGGCTATAGTTCATAGCAGTCATAACTGAAACTGTTAGAAAATAACTTTTATATGTTAAACTCAGAGCTTTAAAGAGCAGCTACAGAATCTTTAATATAAGTGTTTTATCACATCAATCACCCAAAATCTATGTTTGAGATACTGTTGTGGATGCCCCTTCCCTGGAGGTGTTCAAGGCCAGGTGGATGGGCTTTGAATAACCTGGCCTAGTGGAAGGTAGTGAGATTGGAATTCAATGACTTTTAAGATCCCTTCCAACCCAAGCCCTTCTATGATTTTATGGGGTGCTGGGATGTGGGTGCCTGTGTGGCAGTGGCTGCATTTCAGGCTTAGAAATTTGTAACGATCCTCTGCTCATTGAGCAACAACCCATCTTCTCTAACACGTTACCCTACAAAATAAAACAAGAATGCAAAGCAACCACGATGTTAGCTTTGTTAGTGAAGCAGGCTTGGATAGAAAGTCTCCTGTTCCAAGTCCAAGTCGATCTCCAGCCAGGAGCTTCTGTTGAGGTGTGACACATTGAGCTCCCTCTGCGTGAGGGAACAATTGAACTGAGGCATCCTGTTTCTTATGGCCAAACTGGGAGTTTGCTATGTCCAGGTGGGCAGAAATGCCTTGTGGTCTTGTCTCTAAAAGCAGAGTAGACCAGGAGGCAATTTTTGTCTGTGAAGCTCAGCTTCATGCTGGCAGAAATGCACTTTTCTTTGCAGTGCTGCTGCCTGGCATACTGCTGCTCAGGCTCTTGGCTGCTGGGACATCCACAGCTGTACATGGCATGGAGACCAGGGGCCTCAGGTGGTTGTTTCAGCATTTTCTGCCTAAAGTGAGTGTCATCCTCAAACTATTGTCCTTAGAAAAAAGTCTAAAATAAAGTTTGCATATGCTTTAAGTGTCTGACCTGACATTTATGCTGTTACCTTGGGCACTGTCTCTTTCCAGCTTTGCTTCAAAGAAAATTATTTGCTACTGACTGGGTTTCTGCTGCTTCTGTGACTTCTGGTGGATCAGGTTCAAGGGTTCCTCTGACTTCTCTTTTAGCACTGTATGTAGTTTTTTGAAGTTTCTTATCGGGCAAAGACAGCAAACAAGTGGTTTTCTGTACAGTTGACAAGAGTAGTGCTGTGCTCTGCTTTAAGCAATTACATTTCAGTTTTTCATTTTGTTCAGAATTATGGAATTTAGGAGAACTGGGCCATTTAGCCCTTTTTCATTGTGATTAAGCCCAGTCTTAAGCAATACCTCATAGTAATCTTTCGTGGTGTGGATGTTTTCTGGACTTATAACAGGGAGCTAATGCAATTTTCTTAGCCTTAGCAATCTCTATATGATGCTAATCCACACTTAAAGTGCAAGGCATTTTCACTAAGATAGGGCTGTAGTGTATTTTTGATGTTTTGTAGCAGGTGTAGTCAAATCACAAACAGCAATGATTTTATTAGTGAAAATATGCACCTTGAAATGCCTTGTACTATGTTTGGTTTTTCCTCTGTGTTGGCATGCATTTCTACAAGACATCACAGGTACTGCATGCAAGAGATTTAGAAGGTATTTGCCACCTGGTTTACATAAGAATCCAGGTTTTTTTCTTTTTTGTTTCCTCATTCCCCTCTGATAGATTGAAAACAAGTTCATGATTTTGTGCACGTGCTGTCACTGTCATTGAATTTTGACACTTTTTATTGGATTCATTTTGTGTAGTGTAGAGCCAAATGTTTGTGCCCTCATCTCTTTCCTTTTCAGATGGCAAGTGCTTTTAATGTGTTTTCAGGGTGAGGCGTGCCAAAACCTACCACTTAACAGATTGTCTATTACATGCAAGGCATTCAATCATTTAATTAGGCAATAACACATTAAGCCATTAATGTGTGTCTTGTGTGAGCTGGGAGACACAAGACTAAAGGCAGAGTGACTTCAGTCACCTCAGCAGTGCTTTCATGCTTTGGTAATGTGCATCCTGGGGTGGCCAGTTGCTGTCATAATATGGACTTTCTGTATTTGGAAAAGCTTTTAAATTTTTAAAACGCTTTTCTTTTATGTTTTATTGACTACATTTCTCCTTTGGAAAAGATGTTGGTGTGTTGAGATGCCTGGATTACTCTACTGACCCTGTCTTTTTCCTCAGTTATTAGAATACAATCCCAACAACCTTTTTGTCATCTTTGTGTAATTATAGATGACTGAAAAATGCCAGACTGAAAAATTTCTGATGAAAGCAGGGTCATATTTTGGGGCCTCGTTTTTCTAATTTTTTTATTGGTCCTGTTAATAATATATTAAAATCACTATTAAACATACGCTGAAATATGCTATTAATAAGTATACACAATATGTATTAATAAAATGATGCTATTCACACTTACACTTTTCAAATAACTTGTTTGAGTAGGTCTCACAACAACTGTATGAAGTAGATAGGAATGCTGTAAACTGAGGTATACAGAAAATAAGGTACTTGTCTTATTAGCAGTATTTTGACTGTATATATTACTTTTCCAAGGCAGTAGAGAAAAATGCACATAGGATAAATAACAATAAAATATTGAGATTATATTTAAGCAGTGCAATGATTCGTGTCCAACTAAAACCAGAAGGTGTTACTGTTCTGTATCCTGATGAAAATGTAGTGTACCCTTGATTTAGTTTAAATCTGTCACTGCTTTTTCTACCCCAAAGGATATATTCTCTGTTTGCAGTAACTGCTTACATTTTTTGAAGACAGTTCATGGACTGTATTTTCTGGTTTTTTTAGGGAACTTGTTACCTCCAGTTATGTTTTCTACTCTTCCCTTCATTCTTATTGCCTCTCTGGACTCTCTCCATTTGGCTCCCATCTTTGCTGAAGTGCTGTGACCAAAACAAGACATCACACTCTTGCTGCAGCTGAGTAGAGCTGAAGTCCCCGTCAGGCAAGACGGAGTGGCTCACCAAGTACTTCAATCTTATCAGCTGCCAGCAGTGTCAATAGGCCACTCCAACAGTCAAGACTCACTGAGATGCAAGAGAGTCCTTGTCATGTTCTCTCCTTCACCCCCACTCTTAGCAACGCACCTACCACTATAGAGAAGAGCATTCCCTGCTCCTTGATTTCTAACTGTGGATTATTCACAGCACGATGGAGTCAAGGCTTCGGTGATTATCTAGGGCTGACTCATTGTTGCCTTCTTTGAAAAGTGGAAACACATCAACTCTTGTCATTCCCAAGTTTCCAACTGTACTTCCCTCTCTTTGTAATGGCTGTGATTCCTGGAAAGCAATACACTTTTGGTACATTGATATACAGAGAAAACTTAAACAAAAGAATTCTCTGGAAATACCTGCTTCAAGCAAGTGCTAAACTGCCCTGAACAAGAACCCACTCTCCTACGGTTCAGAGAAGCAAAGGGTCCAATCTCTTTTTTTCCCCCCCCCAGGTTAGGAGACCTTTACACCATTCAGGCAAAAAAATTTGTCCTTGAGCTTAACCATGTTATAGTCCACTCCTCATGGCATTTCTCAAGCCAAATTCAAACTCTGCTTATATTGTAATTGTATTTTCTCTTCTCTATATTTGCATGTGATGGTCCCAGTTTCAAGTGGAGGTGCTGAATCTACCAAGAGGGGTATCCTCAAAATGCTTCTGATTTTTAGCTGTTCTAAGGACATGAGGTTCATGTTATAGCATCCAGGTGGCTAGAGGTTTAGTTGAATATTTATGATGTTCAAACTAAGAAATGTGTGTATATGACTGATTATTAAGTAACTACAGCTCTTCCAAAAGTTCCTCTAAGGTCTCTAAGGTAGAAAGGCTCCTAACTGTTGCTGCATGGGGATTCGGGCAGTACTTCTAACAGGTGGCAGAACTGAGAAACTTATTTGCCTAAAATTTCTGTTTTCCTCAACATGACCTTGGAAGGTCAGTTGGCCCATGTTATTAATCCAGATAAGGAAGGATTCACCAGACCTAGTTTATATTTGAAGGATTTGTGCACAAGTGTTCTTGGTGATCTCCAGTGCCTATTGGTTTTGGAAAGAAAGTATTTATGATTTCAAAGAAGTCAGTGCACTGATATCATAGAGTCATAGAATGCTTTGGGTCAAAAGGACCTTAAAGATCATCTCGTTCCAACCACTCCGGTAATTGTTCTTGTTATCTAACTTCTACAGTTCCCTATGATGCAGAATTTGCTTACTAGTTCTGTTGTTCTGCTAGTACTTATAGTTCTATATTCTGCTAGTGCTAGCCTAGTACTATTTAGGCCAAGGATATTTTTTCATCTCATGATCTATCATGATTTTGCCTGGCATATGGTTGATAGTTTTTTTCTCAGTCGCTGGTACAGTTCTGTGTTTTGGATTTAGTAGTAGGGTAATGTTGATAACACACTGATGTTTTAGTTGTTGCTGAGAGGTGCGTGCCCTAAGCCAGGGACTTTTCAGTGTCTCATGCTGTGCCAAGAAGGTGCACAGGAAACTGGCAGGGAGCGTGGCCAGGACAGGTGACCTGAACTGACCGAAGGGAATATCATACTCATTGTTAATTGGAGCAGGAAGCAGGTTGAGAGCCGCTGATTGCTGCTCAGGAATGGGCTGGACATCAGTCAGTCGGTGGCAAACAATTGCACTATGAACCACTTGTCTGTCTTGAGTTTTATTCCTCTCTCTCCTTTTCATTACAATTATTATTTTTGTTATCTTACTTTGCATCAGTTATTAAAACTCTTCCTGTCTGAGCCCTCGAGGTTTACTTTACCCCCTCGATTCCCTGCGGGGGTGAGCGGCGGCCGGGCTGGGGCTGGGGCACCACCTCCCTCCCCATCTCCGCATCTCCCCGGCCATCCCGCACCCGCTGCTGCCGGCCCTGCCGGCGCCACCAGATGTCGCCAGCATCCCTCTGGATGCTGGATTCTGGATGCGGGATGCTCGTCGGGTCCGCCCAGCGCAGAACGGGAGGCGCTCAGGGAAGTTCGGGGAATTTGGAAGCCCCCCTTGTGCCGGCTAGGGCCGGGTGCCGGCGGGGAGAGGGAAGCTGGGAGCCGCTGGCTCCAGCGAGTTTCTCTCCTGTAAATCCGCAGCTGTAGGTTTTGCTGAGGGCACGAGTTAAAAAATGGCAGATTTGGGGTAAATTAGTTTTGCAATAATTTGTAATAAGTAAAATAATTTTGCTTACCATGACTCTCACCACTCTATGCTCAGCTGGGGACTCTGCTCCAGTGAGTGTGACACAGTGACAGAAGGTGAGAACAGAGAGCCTGGAAGGTCTTGACCCCAAGAGACTTTGTCCCTCAGGAGCCTTCGAGCACAGGTCCTTTGTTAAATTGCTCCATCCTTCACTGAGGATCAAAATGCTCCCTGAGCATCAAAATGCGTTTTATTGGATGTTCTTTTGCTTTCTCCGCTTTTGTTCTGCGATGTGGTCGTGGACGTTGAGGACTCACAGATCTGTGTCTAAATCAATGTTGCTCATCTCCTGAATCCCTGTAATTAGTTATTTCTTATTCTGGAATCAAATTCTGTATCCTCAACCTCCAATTAATGGTCTTTTCTTCTATAGTGCCTATTCTCAGCTGATCCCTTCATCCTGCTTTTTTCACCATTTCTTAATATTTTTTTCATTTTCCTTATCAGGGTTAGTCTTGAATTCTAGATAGGAGCCTTGCCTAATTTTTGTTTTCTTCTGATATAAACTTTGGCACAGAGCTAGCATTGGACCATTTTTCTTTAGCAGAGGGAGGGGGTTGCTGTGTTTAATTCCAGATGTTCTTGCCCCAGTGCTTTTTGTTTCAACTTTTTCTCTTTAGAAAAATCTAGTTGAAGCAATGAGATATAGAATGCAAATCAGAAGCAGCATATTATTTTAAGTTGTGTAATAGCAAAGTACAGCACTAAGCTCAACATTTTTAGTTGCTGTAATATGCTTTCTTTTCTATGAATTCTTATTAAGAGCCAACATTTGAAAGTGTAAATGGGAGAAAAAATAGATCATGTTTGTTACTTATCTTTTTCAATATGCAAAACTGGATGGGAACTGAGACAAATACAGATAATTAGATAAATGATTCATTCTTGATGCATTAGGATATGACTTCTGCTTAAATAATTCCAGCTGGAATGATGACCGTCTCAGTCACATTGAAAGCAGGAAAAAAATGCAGTGGATGAATGTTCAGCTGATATAAACCACCATCCCAAAGTGCATGTCACTTGAACTTGCTCCTCGTTTCCCCTCAAAAGCAAGTTATTATTCACTGTTTTTTTTTTTCCTAACATGATTTCCTTGACATAAAATGTTAACTCGAGGGAAAAAAAAAGAAGAAGAAAGAAACAAATGGGGGAAAAATGTCTGTTGGGGCTCAAAGACGTTGTGTTCTGTCGTGTGGAAAGACTGTGTCTAATTCTATTTTAGAGACATCAGCAGTAACCTTTCATCACACCTGGATGAAGCACAACCAGGTAGTGCCCTTCTGCAGCTGCCCCCAGCTGACAGTGGGTCTGTGATGAGCCCAGTGTGTACAAAGATTTTGGGGTGCCTGCCTACACAGCACCACCTGTTCTGGAGGACACCTGAGTAATCTCCTCTGCACCCATCAGTCCTGGCAGGAGAGGTGTCTGGGGAAACCTATGGAGCTGCAGCTGTAGCTGCTGAATTTCTGGACAACACCTGCTGACTGAATAAACAGCCCTATAGTGTGTATTTTCTGGTCTCTGAATGCTTGAGTAGGCTGTTTGAACATTATTTTAACATGGGCCTTTTTTTGTTTTTTCTCCTTAATGGAGTATTTATTATACACTCCTGCATCTATTGTGTCTTTAGTTGCACTGAGCTCTGGTGTACAGTGCATGTTTACTTGTCTTTGTTTGAAATAAGATATAAATAAATTAGGCAACGTGCACTGTCAACCAGCACTGCTCTGTGCTTTGCAATCCTTGCAAATTGTGCCAAATCCATTATTGAGGTAGAAATCAGTCTGATAGTTACTCCTTTTGTCTCCTTTTTGTTGTACAACCAGGAATCTGTTCAGTGATACCCTTGGATGTTGGAGATGTGGAAGATGCTCAAGGCCAGAGGGTGCTGAGCTTAATATTCACTCCTGAGCTTTGCAGACATAACATATTAAAAAGCATTTCTGTGGGGAAAAAAATGACTTATTCTTGAAACCAGAATGTTTGACAAGACAGATCAGTTTGAGAGAAGTTATTTAGAAGAGAAACTGGTGTAAAAAACACCTGCGGGCCTTAGGGTTTCAAAGTGCTTCCTATGGTGCAGAGCTCCAGTAGATGAGGGTTACAAGATTTTTGGTCACTCCTCGGTGGTGCTGGAAGTCCTTCAGGCTCAGCTCAGCCCACTCTCAGGGGGCAGCAGGGAAGCAATGAGACTCTCACCATCAGCCCTTGGACATTCTCAGACCTCCTGAGCCTCCTGGGAGTGGTTACCTCCAGGGTGGCTGTATCAGCACAAATTGGCTGTGTTGCTGGGCTGGTTTCTAAGATTACACATCAGGTTGACAAAACAAAGTCAAGTCAACAAGGACAGCTGAGGATAAAACTAAAATGTTGCTTTATAGTCCTGAACTGAAAATGCCCTTATTGCAGTACAGACTTGAAGCAATGATGGTCTTCAAAGCTCTTTATCCTCTCTCCATGCCAGGCTCCCTCCTCCAGCAGTACTCTGGAGAGGAGGTGCCCATGCTCTGCAAACAAAACTGTATAGCAGGTTCATTCAGCCCTGCTGGGTTGAGTTTGATTTATTCTGTGGTTAAGGAGACTTTAATCTCAGAAAGTTGGGCTGTAGTTGTCCCAAAAGGTGTCCTATTCAATGACTCCACTGAAAAGATACCTTACTATGATAAGCTGAAATAAACCATAATGAGCCAAGAGCTGCTTTCATGTTATCTGAAGAAATCTCAAAGAAAATATATCATCAACCCCCTTTATAATAGGGCATTACATAGTGGGTGTCTGTATATGTGTTAATGTAATAAATCATTAGTGGAAAGCAAACAGCAGTGCCTTCATTTTCTGTCTTCTGGAGCTCTAAAAGGATTACATAAACATTTATTAAATGCTCCTATGAGAAAATTGTGCTGAAAACTTGGGTGGCTTGTCCCACAGAAACAGGAGGGATGTCATAAGACAAAAAATAGTCTCGTGTGTCCTGCCCTGTGTCTTAAAACCAGAATTAATTGTACCATTCAAAACCTTGAAATAACTTAAACTCTTTTCAGAATATTTTTATTCCTTGTCCATTGCATTCTCCAAAGAAGCAGCTTAGTTTCAAATGTAATTTCAGATTATACATAATAGCATGACGTGGTGAAAATGCAGGTTTCCCCCCTAAACAAATTGTTCAGTGAAATATGCTGTAAGGACACTGAGTTGCTTGCAAAGTTACTGGGCTGTGCCTTGATCTGCAGCAGCTGCTATAGTTAGACGTGCTGTATCATGATTTCTTGGATGTTAGCAATTGGGATAAAGCCAGGCAAGTGATAATAGAAGTATCTGTAAATAAAAACAGACGGCTGGAGGTAGGATCACTGCAAACAGAAGCAATACATGCTGTTCAGCTGAGCAAATATCTGTCACACAATGCAGCTGACACGAGACTAGCCATAATTAATGGGATTAATAAGGTAATCCAACTGTTAAAATGTAAAATGGTTAATTCCTGTGACATCTGAATTTGGTTTAACCTGTGAATAGCAGTTAATTTTAGAAAAAAACCTTCCGTAACAGTGCAGAGTATTTAGGGTAGCTCTCACCAAAACAAGCATTTACCAGTAAATAAAAATAAACAAAAGCAATATTAATTTTCTTTATGCTTCCCAGTGTCAATATTTAACATGTTCTTTTGTTCTGACATCTGGGCCATTAAATAGATAAAGATAATAGGGACTGGAAAAATGGCCAGCCAAGCTATCCACGAAGTTGGGGTATTATGAAATACTGATTACAACTATGATGCCTGAATTTGAATTTGTAATCAAGCCTCTGGAGGTAAAAAAAGGAAAAAAACCCAAACCAACAATGAAAAAAAACCCATTTCCTTCAAAAATCTCCCACTCCTCCAGAAACTCTGTCAAAAACCTGTATAACTGGATCAGCAAAGAGGAATTTGTGCATACAGTTCTGTGTTCCTCAATATCAGCTTTTGGAGCATGGCAAGTGTATGTGTTTATTTAGTAAACTAAGCCAGACATTTGCCTTGGTTGTCACATGAGGTCAGTTGCCTTTTGCTGCCCTGTGAAGTGTGTGGGATGAACAGGGCAGCAGTAAGCAGTGGAGTGGAGAGCTGTGCACGTGCATTTCCCCCACAGGACAGAAGGGATGGCTCCAGGATGTGAGTGCTCTTCTGATACTGAGGCTGCTTGCTTCTCTCTCTCCTTACTACAGGCTTTCTGAAGAATGCACTAAATTATCTTTATGACCTATTTTGTGATTTTGTCACCTGTCTTTTTTTTCATTTCTATACACTTATATATATATGAGCATTTCCTTAACACAATGTTACAAGTGCTTTTAATTCTCTTTATACGAAGTCCTCCAAAATTCACAACAGTAATGCTCAAGGGCACAAGCTTGATAACAGCAAAAAGGTGCATCTCCTTTGATTTTTCTTTTTTTTTAAATCATTTACATCAGTTTCCCAAATAACTTACATTCTCTGGATGTACCTGAAGTCAAAGTAATCATTAAGACTCATTTTATAAAGCAGACAAAGTCTCTTTGCTTACATGCATAGGGATTTCTAAAATGTAAATCACTTCTTTACTGTGCAGTGACCGTGCACTGGAACAGGTTGTCCAGAGAGGCTGTGGAGGCTCCCTCACTGGAGATATTCAAGAATCATCTGCACACCATTCTGTGCAATGTGCTCTAGGATGACCCTGCCAGAGCAGGCAGGTTGGACCAGATGCTCTCCTGTGGTACCTTCCAACCTGACCCATTCTGATTCTGTGAAAGATTGGACCCCAAGAGGGATTCTGAGTCATATACTTACAAATAGTATCTTTTGCAGATACATGGAGATGTAGATAAAGGATCTCTCACAGAACACCATATCTGAATGACTGCCATTTTTGCTTTTCCCAAGTGTAAAATCTAAACATTAAGTCTCAGAGCACTGATTTCATGCTGCCAGTGTTATGTCCAGAATAAACACCTTGGTGAAATAATAAGGGTGACATTTAAACTGCTTATTTACACAGGAGAGATTGTATGTAGTATGCAAAAGCATGAATTTACAGTGAATCAGCTACTGTGTACTAACTCTCGTGGATGTTGCTGGTGAGGGCTACACATCCCTACTCTACCAGCAGAAGTAGGGCCTTTGAGGGGAGGGCAAGAGACACAAACCCTAAGAAGGACTGGAAAAAAAGGAACACACCTTCAAAAGGAATGCACCTTCACAATCCGCTGGTCCTGCCAGGATGCCTTTTACATCTGTCAGAGCTGTCAGAGAGGAGGCTTCCTGCCTGCACAGGACTCACTGCTCATCCTCAGCTCTCACTGCTGGGTGGGGGCTGCTGGACAGGGATGCCTGGTTCCCACTGCTGGAGCTGCAACAGGTCCCATGCAGCCTGTGGAGGGCCAGGAAGGGGTTTTGGTTTCTGGATGAAAGTGCAGTTGATTCAAAACTGTTTTGACAAAGTAAAATGTGTTTGTTGTGAAAGCACTTACAAACTGTAATGGCAGAGCAGTTAGGTTAAGAGTGGAGCCAGTGCAACAGATTTACTTGATTTGACTTGGTCCAATAGCCCAACATACCCACTGAATAAACCAGACAAGAACACTCCCCCAGCCTTTCCCTTTTATTATTTTGGGACTTAGTACATTCTGCTGCCTTATCTCTTCTGAAACCAGTAAGTACCAGTTTAGCTTGAAGTGGACCTTTCTTCCCTACCTATCTGTAATGATATTACCTATGGCAAAGTCTAATTTTCAGCTTGTTTCTAAGTTGAGGGAAATAGGTTATAGTCTCAGTTCCCTGCATTTTCAATATGAATGTTCGATATAATGTGTAAAGTAATTACTTGATTAGCTCTTATTTGTTCCTATTTTTTATTTTGTTGGCTTCTCAGAACTTCAGTGAACTGTTAATAATTCAATTCAATTCCTTTATAAGCTAGTCTTCCAATACAGACAAAAATATTTTCTCAGAAGCCACAGGTATGGCTCATTTAATGCAAAATATCTGTTGTGCTTATTGTGTGCCCCTCCTTGCACAACCTGGTGCTGCCTTCACTGTGAGGAAAGGAGAGTTGGGCACCTCTTTATTGTGGCTTTTCACCATCAGGACTGAGGCTGGCAGCAAGGGGGATGGCTGATTGTCACTGGGAAAGTTGTGGTGCTCTTGAAAACAAGCAGTTAGCTTGTGGTGAGTGCATGGCACTATCTGGGGGGTGGTGGCATCAATTCACAAGTAATCGATGGACTTTGAGTTCGCTGGAAGAAGCTGTTTTTGTCTGAGACAGGGAGCCTTGGCTGGGGACTGGTGGAACTTGTGAGCCAGGTCTGAGAGCTTTGGTAACCTGGGTAATTAGGTGCTGGAACCAGTCTGAGAATGGACATTGAGCAGTGTGTATACCCACCTGGTGTTACATGGGTGTGAGCTGCCACCTCACTGAGGGGCAAACTTGTGCACATTATCATCCTGTTTTGAAAGGATGTTGACATGGCTGCACCTGTTTTGATTTCTACTACTGTCTTGAACATTAGAAAATTAGTAGTGTTTTACCTTTTGGTTCAGTTGTTTGACAGATGTTTGCTCCTTGGATGACTTAACTTTTGTTTGTTTACTTCTTTTGTTAATGGTCTGCATTTCACCTATGGCTAACAGGTAGAAGAGAACCTGGAATGTAGGCACCAGGAAAAAAGGTTTTGCTCTCCAAGTACCTGGGCCATAAATGACTGCCGACACTTAATTGTGGTAAATACACTCTCTGAACAGCAACTGTTCAGGAGGGTCAGCACAAGTTGACAATTCTCTCAGTGACCCTAAACTAACCATTGATGATAATGCTCTACTGGCCTTCTCTTTGGGAGGAAGTGTAATGGTACCTTGGGGCACAAAACACAGAGGACATAATTGTGAGGTAATTGGACAGAAGTTTACCGCTCCATGTCATAGTGTTACAGATTCTTATTTGTAACAAACATGAATTCAGACTGGCCTGATGGCTGAAAGCTATCAAAAGAAAATAAAGACATCTTTGTATAAAGTTGTGCTTTTGAGAATTCTCTTGCCTGGAAATTTTCAAGAAGGAGATGGGAAAAATGTCTAGGTAAAAAATGTGACTGATGTGGAAGAGGAGACTTCAAGAGATGGGTGGACCTCAGGTCTGTAAGCTTATCTGCTATAGTCTGAAGAAGCACAAGTGCCAGATAATGAAATTTAATGATAGAGCTGGCCAAACAAAGGCAGGGCCAGAGTAGTTTGCATGTGGCTGGCACCACCCTGAGGACCTGTTTGAGTATATTCTGTTCAGTTCTTTATGTAAAAAAATCAGTAGGCTTTTTTTTTTTTTCCAGTTGTTTTTTCATTAAATCTTTTAAAAATACTTTAGGAGTGTTTTTCAGGATTGTCATTGGAAACCTTGTACTGATGTGTCTACTGTAAGTCTCTATTAAATTATGGTTGTTCATCTTTTAAAGACAAGGCAAACAAAGGAGTGGAGGAGAGAGAGTCAGACAAGAGACTAAAATAGGATGATAAATTCATCCCTGTTTTACTTATCATTCTTAATTTTTCATTCAAGTTTGATATTCACAGAATGTACTTTCCCTATACCTTGCTCTTTCTTTAGATTAACCTGTCAGCATAACGGTGCTCTTCATTAGACATAAGCATACATAAATACTTAATTTGGTAGAAAAGGCCAGTGCAGTTGCCTACATTGTCCTGCATTGAAACAAGTCAAAAGATATCTGTGGGAAAACTTAGAGTGAGTGGGAGCAGCACTGCTGAAGGTCACCTTATTCTGGTAAAATAAAAGCACTTATATCAGGGATTGAACCCAAGGTCTAGCAGACAGTTTGTTCCTGGATGTCTTCTGAAATGTTGAAAGGTCTTGCTGGTTTCCTGAACCTCTTCTACATAGCTAAAGTTCTGTCTCTTTCTCATCTGTACCTGAGATGCTTTGGTGACACAGTCGGCTTGCTTAGTAAGTGATGTGTGTGTATGGAGAGAGATGTGCTACTGTGCCTGACAGAGAAAATATACAGGTGGCATTTTTTCTTCCATGTTTGCTCTTGGTGTCTGCTCTTGCTTATTCTTCTATCAGCCACTGTTCTTCACCCTTTGTTCAGCTTCCAAGAGCACTATCTGCCCTGAAACAGTGAACTAATTGTGAACTATCTGCAAACTCCATATTCCCTCCTCCTTCCTTCATTAAAGTTGTTTGCATCAGACAGGAAAATAAGGAGGTATTTTTTCTGTAGCTTTAAACTTCTGTAACTACGATTGGACATTTGGATGTTTGGGCACTCAGCACCTCAGAAAATTCTATTTCAGGTGTTTAAAGTAATCTTTTATTGCTGAGTTGCTTCAAGCTGTGTGTAAGCAGATAAAATGAGTGCATATTTTTCAGTGACACTAGGAATTAGTAGATCTAAATACAGACATTTCCACAGCAAGGAAGTAAAATTCAAATGTCTTAGATCATCTGTATGTGAGCTTTGAAAAACTGTAAATGTAAGACGTAGATAAGTAAAAAAAATCTGTCAGGAAAAGAGCCAGTACTATAACTTAGTGTTTTGTGAAAAGCATCTAACAGTTTCTTACAGAGGGACTTTAACACCACGGCCTTAATACTAGTAAATGCTAGTAAATACAGGAAAATGGGCTAGACACAGGGAATCTCAAGCAGCCTTGTAATAACACAAATCCTTAGCCTGTTGTTTCTTAGCTGAAAAGGGCTCAAAGTAGCATCAAGCAGTATCAAAACAACTGATATGTTTTAGTTGAGAACCTCTGTCCTCTTCCTTGGCACTTTCCCAGAGGTAGGGATAGGTGACTGTCAGCAGTGGTTACCCACACTGCTTCCTGGCTTCCAGTACCAATCTGGGCTGAACAGGCAAAGGTTACATTTCTGTCCCTTGTTTTATATATTGGCTTCCTTGAAACAGCAGGAAGAGCACAAAGTGTGACACCAAGGAAGCAGATTCAATGTTTTGGCATGAGTTATGGCAGGAGTATTTTATTTTATTTTTCAGTGAAATTTCACTTGGATTGTTTGAACATTTTCTTCCCCTCTGGATTTCTTAAATGTGGTTGTTTTTAAATATTCTTTGATCATGCTGCCTTAATGTTGGTTATCTCACAGAATGTAGCCCTTTGTCTCAGAAGAGCAGGTTCATCCCTCCCTGCCTTGACACATGCTGCCAAACCCAGCTGATTTCTTGCTGTGCAGCAGATCTATCCCTGGTTTTATGAGTGGAAAGGGCTGTTGCTGTGTGGAGTCCCGCAGGGCTAATAGCATATTTTTTTCCCCCTGAGCTATTATCCCATTTGGTTACTACCTGCCTTTTTTACTATTTTGAGGCTATTTACATGGTCAGCTGGTAAGTGATAGGTAAGGTTACTACTAATTGAATTCCCTTTTAAGGAGTGCAGTTTGGGATGGACAGACCCCACAAAAGGCAACAAAAATAATGTCCTGGGAATTTAACAACAGTTATCAGGTTGAATTGCAAACTCCGTGTGCTGTGTAACTTCAT
The DNA here is from genome assembly GCA_025920805.1 of Petroica traversi. NCBI lineage: Eukaryota > Metazoa > Chordata > Aves > Passeriformes > Petroicidae > Petroica > Petroica traversi. The sequence goes on along the minus strand of JAHLSL010000057.1, from coordinate 2,288,450 downwards.
ACAAAATATTCCCCTCCAAGAAGCAGCACAGTACTTAATGGCGGAAGGTTCTGGAAAGATGATACAGCCTTGAATAGGGAAGGTACAGCTGAGGTTGTATATTCACTCAGCTACTCCTCTGTGTCAAAGCACTCAGTTTCCAGGAGCAGACAGTAATAATTTTCACTCTTGACACTTACAATCAAAACCTCTTTACACATTTTTTCCAAGTTCACAATCAGCTATGTTTGGTCCCCATTGCTTCCATAGAAAATTTGGGGAGGAGAGGTCCTGATGATAGGCTTTCAAGAAAAAAAGGTAAAAAAAGGTAAAAAAAAGGTTAATCGTTATCCAGCCACCCACATTAGAGGCAAACTTTAGAAGCTTCTGCTAAAGACCCATCTAGCCCCACATTCCCACTGCTGAGTAGGAAGCTTCCTTCACTCATTCAGAGCATGGCCAGCAGTGCTTCAGTGGCTAATATTGTTTAATAAATTGTTTTGGTTTTCCTTAATAAAATTACTCACTTTGGACCAGGCAATTGTCACAGGCATATACACATTGCTTTTATATTTATACTGTATTTTCAGGGTGCCCGTTCAGAACTCAAACTCTTCTAATCCCTGTATTCAAAGCTGAATCTTTGAAATATCCAGGGTTACTCCCAGTGCTTTCTCGTAAACCTTTCATCATGAGGATAATAACACTGAAGAGTTCCTTAGAGGGTGTAATAAAGATTATGAATGCAGGACTTTTACTGTCTCACCAATGTTTGTTTGGCCCATGTCCTATCTACTGACCAATCCAAGATCAATCTCTTTGCTCATCTTGCCCTCTTCATTGAGCTTTTGACTAGTGAAAAATAGAAGAAATCTACTTTAATAATTGAAGAAGTTAATGGGAAGAAAAGAATAAAAAGGAATAGAAAGAAAAAGAATAAAAGGAAAATAAAATGGGAAAGAAAAGAGACAAAAACTCTGATGGCAGAAGCTCATGATTGGGCAAATTGAATTTAATTTAGCTTCATTTAATTTAATTATTTAATTTAATTTAATTTAATTTTTTCGTTTAGTTCTTTTCCCATCAGAAACACCTGATAATATAATACCAATTTAAGTAGCTCAACACATTTTTTAGTTTGAAAATTTTTACTCTATATCTAAGCAGCAAATAATTTCTAGATGTTATTTTCATTGTATTGGTGTTAGTAATGTTTTTAATCGAATTAACAAAATAAATACATCAGGAAAACGAGAAAAAAAATACAGAATTACCATGTACCTCTTTTTAGATTGAGACTTATTCTTTCCAACATGTCCCATTCATAACTACTTTGGCCAAGAGAGGAGAATGGTATGAAACACTGGTTCTGTTCACATCAATGTTTGACATGAGTTTTGATGGTAGCAGATTTCCCTTCCCAGTCCCAGGTTTACTGCCTCTCCCAATATATCTTATTTGTGTCATGTTCCAGTATGAGATGTTGTTTCCTGAGGTAATTCACCACAATTCTGAGTGTTATGGTCTCCAAAGCTTGTTCCTCTGAAATTTACAACTCTTTCTACAGTTACCTTCTTGTGTCACTGAGAATTGTGCACCAGTGCTGACAATGCTTCTGTTTTTAAGCCTTGATTGGTGGTGATGTAAATGACAGCAGTGACAGACACAGCTCTGTGGTTGGTCACAGAGTTATCAATCCTTGCAGTGAATGAGGTAACCTGCACTCACAGCTGCAGTTTCAGGCTCTCTTCAGATTCAGGAAGACATCTTCAGAAATGCATTATTCAAGTACTATTTCAAAAATTGTTCTTGTGATCTAACCACTTGCTTAGCAAAACAAATGAAAAAAAAAAAGGGCATTAAGAGCTAACCCAACCATCATAATTTTGTATTTTAAAAAAGGAGGGAAATAAAGTGGAAGTTGTAGTAATCAAATCAGATTCTTGCTGTAAAAGCACACTTTGTGAAAGTATGATTTATGAGCTATAAGTATGAATGAAATAAAGATAGAACATAGCTCCATAATGACCTAATCCAGCATCCCTGAGACCAAGAGAAAACAATTAAGCATTGTTGCATTAATATGAGTTGAAAAAGGAGTACTGTTAGTAGTAGAATTGAAAAGGCTACCTTAAAACAGCTGCAATTAGCTGTTGCAATGAACTTACTGGACAATTTTCTGTTCTTATCTTTTAATTGTTCTTTCAACCCTTGCATCCTTTTCTTTCTGCATTGAGAGAAACAATGCAAAACATTTATTTTCAGGATTTTGAAGAGAGCTATTATTCATTTATCCTTAAAGAAGGTGTCAGTACTTTGCACAATGAGCTCTTGCTCATTTGCAGAAAAATTCTAGTCCTGTTGAACTGTGAAACTTATCACTGTTTTATGTATTAAAAAAAGAGAAAAAACCAACCCAAGCAGAACTTGTTTTAGTCCTTAAATGTCCTTGCTAAAACATAAATAGCACTGAGAGATATTAATATTGGAGAGGCGGTCCTCTTATTAGTATTCAAATAAATCATCTAGCCTTTGGGAACTCCTGGATGCATAGTCTTTATGAATTCTGCTTGGAGAATCTCTTTTGTAAATCAATTTTGAACTCAATTTTTAGAATTCAATTTTGGGTCTTGCTGAGGCTGAATCTTTTTTTGTTGTCAACAGGAAATCCCTCTCCATGGGACCAAGGTATAGCTGAGAGTTACATAACAGCTCTGTCTTTTATGCAAATAAATACTTAATGTGAGTTTAAAACCATGGTAAATATTTTTAGCCTTGGTCTTTATTTGGTTACCTTGGTCCTGCTTCTTTGGCTCAGATTCTTCTAGTCACTACCCCAGCTGTCTCATGCCTTACTATCTTGTACTCTCCCTACATTACTTTTCCACAATGGTGGCAAAAGTGTTCGGACTGAATTAATCTTGTTTGAGGTCTCCAGGCCTTACTGCTGATGCTCTGCATTCTTGTTTCTCCTCAGATAGTCTTAATCTAGGACTGCAGCACTTTCTTTCTGAGTGAGGGAAGGAAAACTCAAATTGATGGTCAATTCTCTCTTGTATTTTTAAGAATAACTGCATTATTAGTCTCTGCCCCTTGAAACCTGGCTGCTTTTTCAGTATGACGGCAGGTCTAGGATTCAATTTTAGCTTGCTTGCTTTAATAATTGAGCAATTCTCAGGGTAGTTTTATTTTACCAGAGAGCTGCTGCAAGTTGCTACAGAGCTTCTGCAAGATGCAAGAGATAGCAGGAGATGGGTAGGCTCCAGAGAAAGACCACATTGTCCAAATTTGGCAATGGTTACCTTTGATCCTGGTATGAATTCTCTGTTACTGGAATTCAGTAAAAAGTTTTCACCTGTCCTGATTTTCTAGCTAGAAAAAAAGGGGGATGAAGGTTTGTTAGACTTCTCTTTTGAAGACTCTTGGAAATTTATAATTAAAGGAACTTTCCTCCAGTTAATGAATTATTTTGAAATGGAAATCCCCAGACCTCCAAGCCAGCTCATTAATTTTGAAATGAACCATTATTAAAGGTCCTAGAATAAATTAGACAAAAAAAATTTAAATTCCCCATAATTTTCCTCCTAAGTAAAACACAAGAGGTGTTATAATGCATGGGAAATACATGAAGAGTGCATAAAAGCAAGGACAGTATTTTGGACATATTTTACATCTGTACTGACAGGCCACTGGTGGTCTATCTGTCTTTGGATGAGCATTTTGAGGAAAAATGACAGGCATGCAATGCCACATAGTTAGACAGAAGCAGGTAAATTAAGGTATGTAGGATGTGTTCAGTCTTCCTCATTTACCAGTATTTATCTACCAGTGTTCATCTAACATTGCTATGACTGAAACTTCCAAGAGTATTTTGAAAGACAGAGGTCTATATTTCAGAATTGCATAATGGAAAGAGCCTCACTTCCCAGAATTTAGAAGTATTTCTTCCTGATCTGCTCTCTCCTCAGCACCAGACGTCAATTGCAAACACTTTCTATCAGTCTGCAAATTTTTGGAAAGACATTTCGTACTGAGTTGTTTTACACAGCGTGCTCAGTTGTCACTGAAGCTCATTGGTACTATGAGGCTGTCCTTAAAGAAGATAGTGTATTTCTTATGTTAAAGTGAGTGTCCTGGGTTGGCCATATGACCTGTTTGTATCCCCAGTCGTCCTCTTGCTTATGCTGGACATTAAGATCTACAGCTTTAAGTTAGGCCCAGAGAGACAGAGAGAGTGAAAGTGGAAAAAAAAAACCACTTGCCGTTTGTCTGCAGGAGTTGCATCTTATCACTTGGAAATGGCCTTGAGGCTACATTCCAGCAGGACTGCGGTTTTTTTTTTTATTCTCTCGGGTGTGTGCGGGAACGGCACACAGGGGAGGGTTTCCTCGGATTTTTCTCGGCTTTTTTGCAGGGAGAGACTTTGTTTCTTTTGCTGGGTATTTTTTCCTTTTTTCCTCTTCCTGGGACTGGCTGGCATCGCGTGGGCCCAGGACACCAGGGAAATCCCTGGGGCCCCCCCCCTCGCCGACTCCTACAGCCGGGCCCAGCAATCGCCCCCCCACTGGAGAACTGAACCGGACTCAGACGGACTCTGAATCTACCATCTCTTCAGAGGAAGGAGAGGTTTCATTGCTTTCATATTATCCAATTTTTTTTCCTATGCTTTTGAATATTCTATTTGTTAAATAAATAGTTTTTTCCACTTTTCTCTAGGGAAATTCTTCCCGGACCTGTACGGGGAGGGGTGAATGGAATGGGCTCTTCCTAGAGGAGACCCCCCCCCAGAGGTTTCCTCCTAAATATTTGCCCTAAACCAGGACAGTGAGTAAAAGGGCACCAACTCACATCAGCAAAAAGAAGTCATGCTCTGAATGATGTGAGCACTGGAGAAATATCTTAATCCTTGGCTTTCTGTGATTATCATTTTCTAATCCCTTCTTCAAATAGTACATTAGTTTAATACCAGATAGGTACTGTATCCAACAAGTTTTGTTTTCTTTCTTAAGAAAAATTTGGTTTGTTTGGTTTTGGTTCTTGTTTGGGTTTTTAAATTTTTTTTTAGTATGGCAAAGAAAATTGTACAGAACAAAAGGGCACACTTCATTGCATCAAAGCAGTCTCCATTTTTGCCACCAGCATGGTGGCTCCAACTATACTGAAGCACTCACATGCCATAAGAAAAAGAAAGGGAAAATCTCATCAGTGACAGCTGTACAGGGATGATTTTTCACTCATTGGAGAGACTGTCATAACTCACAGTCCTAAGAGAGTGCCTGTTTCTCACTGTCACTGGTGAGATAAGCTATATTTAATGCTGCAACATCAAAGCTGCCAATTTTACATTTGCATTTACTGCTACAGTCACGAATTAAATACACTGCCTGCCTGGTTTTGGTGCGAGGAGAGTAAAGTGATGTAATTACATTAGAAGGAAAAAAGGGTCCACTCAAAAAAAGTTCAAAAGTGTGGGGTTTGGCATTTTAGGAACGCTAGACAGTTATGGATTCAAGTTATGTGAATTTATATTTTATAAGCAATGCTACATTAAAATATATGCATGAGTGTATTGAGGTCAGTCTTCTTATTTTGCAAATTAATATAGGATATCCTTGGACAGCTCAGTGCTGAATATAAAAGAAAATCAACAACCAGTTTGCTGTAACTAGTATTGAAAAAAGAAATTCTCATTATTCACGATAGAGATGAAATATATATTTGTGATTGTAAGCAGTGGTGTGGTATGATTAGAATGATAGTATCCTGTTTGATTATCTGTTTGTTTAAATGAGGAAAAATGCATCAAGGTCCTTTCAGGTGGTGAACTATATAACAAAGTACCGATCAGGATTAAGCATCTCTTCTTTTTTTCTTCAAAGGGCTAGTGAAGTAATTGAAAAACACTGGATAGAGTCTGTTGTACTAAGACAGCATAAATCTAAAGTACGGGAGACAAACATACAATGGTTACACTTCTTCACTATCCATGTGTCCTATGTCTGAACTATTTATTAACTGAAATGTGAATGGGCAATGAAGGGCCAATTTATATGTTACACTAAGAGATGTATTATAACTGCCTTAAACATTGATTTCCTTCCTTTGCCTATTCTTGATTGGGATATACACACATAGAACAGCAATAATGTGGGGTTTCCTTATCAGATCTTGGATATTTCCCCAGACTGTCTGCAACCATTAACCTTGCATATTATCTGACTTTAGTGATTAGTACAAGCCACATAAAACCGTATTGATGGCCTGCCCTGAGTTAGAATGGTGAGCTGAATTATTGGAGGTTAGATTTTGCTGACTTTGTGATACAAATGATAGTATTATGCTAGTCCTGTGAAATTGCTAATTTGTCATTTCTTTCATGGTGTAGTCAATGATGTGGTACTAATGAATGAGCTACATAATTGTGTGGTACTGAGCTGCAGCTTCTCGCCTTCTGTGTCTGTGTTGAGAGGAAGTGAATGTCAAGTCTCTCTTTGTTCACTCACTAGTTCCTCTTGCATTTCTGTGCCTTGCTGCTCGATGATCAGAAACTGTGCTTGTATTTAAAGTTAAAGGTATTGCAGTTCTGTTTATAAGCCTGATGTTATTTGGTAATGCCCTTTACTTTTGTGAGATGCTTTTGGTAGGATTCTGTCACATCCTTATTCGTGCATCTCTGCAGTGAGAGGTGTGTGCTGCATCTGCAGTGAACTTCAGCCAATGAAGTCCTGAAATCCTCCAGGATCTTAGAGTTGCTGCCATTCTGAGATCCCCTCAAGAAGTTTTTTTTCAGTGTACATCTCAGAGACTATCCAGAAAAGTGTGCCTCCCTAAGGATTTGGAAGAAAAACTGAAGTGGGTAAATTGGGTCAGTGTTTGAAACGTTTTGTCTACTGTCTATTTTTCATTAAATGCAGGGAGACCTCACTGGACCAGATTAACACAGTGCAATGCTCAAAGAAAATTCTCATGCTTATGATTAAATTGGTGTTTCCTGTCTTTTTTCTTTTTATTCCCTTCTTCTTTTTCTCTAAAAAATGTCTTACAAAGAAAAATAATGATCACAGGGAGAAAGGGGAAAAAAGCAAAAAAGTCTCACAAAAAAAGAGAACTAAGTATTTTCTTTTAGTTGATAATACAGAGTTCATAAGTATAGATCCAGTTTGTGTTTTAAATGCTTTTTAATGCTTATAAAATCATATAATGTTTTATGTTGGGAGGGACATTAAAAATTATCAAGGTCCAAGGCATTGATGAAAAAAGTGTACAGATATCTCTTTTCTTTCCAACTGGCATCAAAAAGCAGTTGGATCAGACCTTTAGTTTACTTGTGCAATGGTGGGCACCCCTGGTAGCCTGAAGTGGGGCACGTTCTGCTGCAGTGAGGGCTGTGGGACAGCACCAGCTCTGGCACTGCTGCCCTCAGGAGCATTATCTCAGTCCCATGCCATCTGGTGTTATATCTAAAGTTCTAGCTTTAGAAAATAAAGTAAATATTGGAGAGTCTCAGCCTACATTAAAATAATACAGAAAGATGGATACAGAATAAGAAATAGTGTTTATTATGAGGAAAAAAAAATTAATCATGTTCGGTCAAGGGATTTTTAAAAACATACTCACCTGGATTTTGAAGGCTTGAAACCCAAGAAAGTGTGTAGTGGAGCTAGATCTAGCATTTACATTTTTTTATATATAAATATATATATATATATTTAAATATGGTTTATGCTATTTACATGCTTTTTATCGGCTGTGTTGATGAATTTTACAGATTTGAAGTCCTAGAATCTACTTTAGTGCTGCGTGGTTTGGTTTGATGTTAGTGTGTTATCATTGAGTTCAAAACAATGGGCACTTGCCTAGCTGGTCTGAGAAATTCAATCTTGAGAAAATAACTTTGGAAATCAGCTTTTTAGCCTTATTAATGTAACGTTGAAATGTCAACATTTGTTAATGTCTGAAAAGTGTTTTTTGAGTTTTATATAAAAGTGACTCAGAGTCCAGCTGTTAGCGAATAGTGCAAAAAAAGTATTCTGCTTCCCCCATCAAATTTACAGTGGCAGAAATACACACTATCCAAATGAAAGTCCCAAGATCCCAATTAATTTGATATGCTTAGATTTAATTAAAAGCACCTCCAGTCTTTTTTGGCTTCTAATTTCGTTCCCTGGTTTTACCATGTGCAGCTCATAGTGCTCTAATGAGCTTTCATTGATGTCATAGTTATATTTCTTAAAATTACACCAGAATAAATAGACTTCTTTGGTAACAAACTGTATATTTGTTGCATTGGTTTTCAAGCCAATACTCATCCTATTCTAAAATGTATTATTGACTTGTGTCTGATGTCCTCCTCCTGCTGCCTCTGCCTTGCCTTTCTCTGGATCAAGAGGGGCAGGAGCTTGACTCTTGAAGACTTGCAGTCATTGTTTCAAGGATAATTCCCATGGCCAACTAAGCCTCATGAACGAATCATCAGCTGTAGTCTGGCAAACACCTGGTCTGTACACTCTGTCCCTGACCTTGGACATTAGCTACAGAAATTTATCTCTGGAAATTTCTGCAAAGGTAACTGGGTCTTTCACGAAATCTCCTCATTCAGCCTCAACACAGTTTGCTGATGGGTCTTTCTGGTGTGATGGCAGAGGATTCAAACAAAACTGGCTTGTTAATGGTTTATCTGAATCAAGAAAGGATATTTTTGACCTGAAATACTGTGCCTTACTTGTTCAACTGATAAAAGAGGTGCCATTGTAGCTACAAATTATCTGTTTTGTCCTCAGTAAAATATAAAACATTTCTGTTGAAGGAAAATACAGCACCATAAATAATTAAAAGTATTCCAATTGACTTTTTTGGTCAATTTTAATCTGAGCTTAAATCACAATGGTCAGCCGTTTTATTTATTTTTTTAATTACTGATTATTTAGAGAGATTACTCTAAGCAATTACTAGTTAATATCCTTAATAGCCAGTTTTACATGTAGTCCACTGCTATGTTGCTACCGGCCCTGCTTGAGAAATATAATACACTCAATATCAGATCACGTCCTGTATATCCCCAGTATTAAAGAGAACAAAATGAAAGTAATATGAATTTCACTGATAAGGACCACTTTTCCTATGATTATAGTTCTATCAAAATGCACCAGTCTAATATTAAACACAGCTTTGCATACCTTTGAAATAATGCAATTACATATGAGAAACCTTGCTTTTGCGTTTAAGACAATGAGATCTGTCCCATAATGTTACAGGGAAAAGTCCACTTTTTTTTTTTTTTTTTTTTTTTTTTTAATCCAGACAGGGTTTTTCTTTCTTCTCGATATTATTGAAACTGTATGAGGCAGCAGCCCTTTTTTTTTCCTGGAGGGTTGCAGTCATAGTGATACTTGGGTTACATATAAAATGACCTTGTGGAGGTTCATGTTTTATTGTAATCAACCATTTAGCAGCAACTGGATGGTACATTTATGCCTCACTGTTAGCTGTTTCACTGGCATTAAGGAACTATAGACCTTCTATATGTGTTATTGTTTATTGAACCGTGTTTGAAGAAATTCGTCTACTGCTTTATATTGATGGGAGTTTCTGGCTAACAGCACTTTAAATAAGTGGAAAATGCTCAGTTATCACCCAATGTGAACAGGATCAATAATAGTTTAGTAGTGTCTGATAATTGCAGTGGCTGTTATGTACAAGAGCTTGCATCTTCTTGAGTGACTCTTATCAATCCATTGTCCGTCATCATCTGATAATCAGACCGAAAATATAGTAGGGAATTATCCTTTTTTGAATCAAGCTTGTGAAAAACATTTGAAATAATGGTAAAAAAATTCTTATTGTTCCACTCAGCAGGGAGAAAAATTTAGTATCTGGGTGACTGTAGTGAGAAAGAGACCAAAAAAAAAAAATCCAGTGTGCATTTACTAAGTAGAAAAATGTGCATAGCATAATTATATGAGGGCAAAATATTTTTGCAATATTTGGAGATTGTCTTAAAATATTTGCAGTTATATTCTGAAGGAGTCATGACCCTCTGTAGTGCTCAGGACTACACAGGTGATTTGAAAGGAAACCACAGGACATTGATGGCAAGAAAGGTGTGCTAGAGTGCAGCAGAGTGCAGCTCTTGTTGCTTTGTTCCTGGGAGCAGCAGCATCTTCCCTGCACAGTACAAGCAACCCAATACTGTGATGGTGTGCAGCTTTTTGTGTTCCCTCCTGCTCTTGGAAGTAATTTTGCTCTTGAACACAGAGCTCACTTGCAAAGCCAGAAATATTCACCTCCCAACTTCCTCTTCCTGTGGCTTTTTTTTTTTTAATACTCTAATCATCTTCCTGCTTATGCTTCTCTCTTCATTTTTGTTTCCCTTTTTGAATTTATATTTTACCTCATTACTTGCAAAAACACATATAGCCTGGCCATCTGAGGTTTCATGGCCTTTCCTCCCTGCTGACAACAGGCAGAATTACCAAAAATCTGTCTGTACATAGGTTTTCATATTGCTCTGCCCCTTTAGCTAAGAGAATTCTTTGTCTCTTTTTGCATATTTGTTCTAGGAATTAAGAAAACAAACAAACAAGTAAATAAATAAACAAGCAGTTAAATTTTATGTGTTTCTGTTGACCAGTGTCTCTACAAGTGTGTTCTGTTATTAAAAGAACTTGATGAATTGTGTGTTGTCTTCCAACATCAACATCATGTTTTCTCTGGGATAAATTTATGGCTTTGGTGTCTGTTTTTATCAGGCCTCCTGTTTGGCCTTCGCTTGCCTTTTTCCTCTTAAAGTCAATAAAGCTGGCTCCTTTAGTGTCCCCTTGTACATCAAGTGCTCCAGCCAACTGACCATCTTGGTGTCTCTGTGCTGGAATTGCCCCAGTTATGTCAATGTCATTCTTCTGCCACAAATGTGGCCTCACCTGTGCTGAGTAGAAGGGACAGACCACCTCCCTTGATCTGTGGGTTGTCCTCTTGCTCGTGCAGCCCAGTATTTAGTTGTTCTTTGCTGCAAAGACTAATACCTAATGTTCAAAATGCACATGCTGTGATGTGAGGGCATAAATTGGGTTCAATCGTATCTAGTCTTTGGCAGCTGAGATTTTTAAGAATTTTCAGAAGTATTATATCAAGTCATATCTTAGACTACTGTATTCAGAGTATCTCAATTTAGAACTTATTGAATAATTTTTCTAGAAATCTTAAGTAATATTTAAGCCAAAAGCTTCAGTTTGCCCTGGTTATACTGTCTTTAATAAACTCCTTTGTCTACTTCTGAATAAAAACTTGATTTCCGCTATATGGCTTGCAATATGAAAAGCTGAGTTAAATACAGTATTTTTGTACCTTGACATGCAAATACCCTCTCCTCCTTCGCATTTATTTAAAAGGAAGTTTCAGACTTGAGTGGGGTCTGACCTCCTGGGCTATTCAGAATGGAATGAAATTAAAACAGCCCCAATTTCCCGAGAAAGAACTTTTTTACTGAGAAAACAGGAAATTTAACCTCTCCTATTTGATTCAGAAAGATTCCAAACTGATGAGTGTGGGTCTCCATTCAGGTAGGTAGCTTGGTTACGTCCCGACCAGTTAAATAATTATTTTACGTAGTCTTTTTATCTTGTAGTTGTTTACTGATTACAGTAAAATTTCATTTTTCCTCTGCAGCTTTGTCTTGGAAAGTGGGAGTAAAGTTCTTCTGGATCTAGTCTCTGCTCATCCGAGAGCTGCAGGGCAATATTGAGCTTATCTTCTCCCGTTTCTAATCTAGGGCTGCCACTCTGTCCAGTGCAAGGCATTTTACAATCTAAGCATGCATAGAGGGTTTCAGCAGACCCATACAACAAGCTGCCTTCAACCTCTAGGACCAGCCCTTTCTACCATCCTTGTTGTCCAGCATGTTGACATCCGATATCCAGAAAGGCAGTGGGAGTTGTGCTCTTCTGTTTTAAATCTGGATAAGTGGGTGTCAATTGTTGATCTCATAGCTGACCACCAGATTAAACACTGTAATCTAAGAGCATCGAGAGGTTTTCCATTGCTCATGTCCTTCATAGAACCATTGGATGGTTTAGGTTGGAATGGATCTTATAGATCCTCTGACTCTCACCCACCTGCCATTGGCAGGGACACCTTCCACTAATCCAGATTGCTCAAACTCCATCCAGTCTGACCTTGAACACCTCCAGGGATGGGGCATCACCAGCTTGTCTGGGGAACATGTTCCAGTTTCTCACCACCTTCACAGTAAAGAGTTACTGTCCAATATCTAATCTGAACCTACTCTCAGTTTGAAGCCATGCCCCCTTGTCTTATCACTACATGCCCTTGTAAAACATCCCTCTCCAGTTTTAGGGCAGAATAGGCAAGTGAACCCAAGAGTTCTCTGAATAAATAAATAGTTTCTCTTTTAAGACAGGGTGCAGTTCACAGGGGATAGAGAATAACACAAAAACACATCTGAACTAGAACTGGATAAAAGCTTTGGTGCAAAAGGGCTAAAGGAAGCATCAAATGCTCTTAAGGAGCAATTTCAGGTTTTAACAATTTCATCGTAAATCATGAAAGCAGTAAATGGCAATTTTACAATTCCAACTTTATTTCTCTCTGGCACCGGCACCTTTGTGTGTCTGTTTGCTTGTTTATTTAGAAATGGAAAGCTCCTTTAATGGAGGTGATGCACAACAGGACAGGAGCTGACATCCAAGTCTGTTACAGTCATATACTATGCCTATAACAAAATTTTTTTTCCAAAACTCATGGTATCCAGCAAATGTTTTAATGAAAGTTTCTTTAGGTAAGTTTATAGATGTTTATCAGTGAACAAAAATTATATTTAGTTGACTGTTCCTTTCAACAACTTTAATGTACATTTTTAGAATTGAATCCCCTGAGATATATCAATCATTTATTTCAGCTGGTCCAAGATCTGGGGCAATTTTTTTGTTTGTTTTGTGTGGGTTTTTTGTTTTGTTTTGCTTTGTTTTTAGCATTTGGGAAGCTGCCCCTCTTGTCCTTTACATGACTATCATTTACCACTCATTTGGTGCTACATCAGCCCCTCTCTTCCAGAGTTGTGTGGGAGTGCACTGGAGCACTCATGACATTTCTAATAGAAAATATAGTTGAAGTGTCTCTATCCAAGTTTACTCCAGTGTGGAACTGAAGCCTTTGGCACCATTCATCATCCAGCTTGACATCTGCTGAGACAGTTTCCTGCAGCTGCAATCAATATTCTGGTTCATTTATTTATTTATTATTCTGGCTGCTCAACAAATGGCAAGATCAGACAGATTTGATATGGAGTCTCCCTGTAAAGCACCAGTATTATGAAGTTAAATGTGCCCTTGTGTGAGGTACCACCATACCTAAAGTACTGTGTAGCATTTAGGGCTCTGAAAATGCATCACAGACATTTAATTTTTTTTTTGCAAGCAGACTTGTTCAGAGAAAAATTGGGTTTGGATACAACTTTTATTACTTTTAGTTTTCAGCAGGGAGTTGTGTAAATATCTCAAACAACCATAGGTTAAAAATTCAAGGAAAGCATATTCTGCTTTGTCACACATACTCCATTGATATATAAAGTAACATACCTTTGTGAAGGAGGTGCATACATTAATGGGAGCTTTAACTGTTGATTTCTCTGTTTCTGTCACCATTATATTGTTACTTAATCACAGCTTTTTGTGTCAAATTTACCCAAGAGTATTTTTAATAGAAGCATAAAAGAAATTCAGTGCTGGGTATGAAAAGAAAAGGAATTAGGGTCCAGTCTCTTTGGCAAATATTCCATAACAAGATAATTCTTTAAAGGCATATCACTTCGTTCTGAGAGACTAAAACAAATGCTTCAGGGTAGTTCTGGTCTTTCAGATAAATACACAATTAGATATTATGATTTACTTTAGGTGATGTTATTTTACATACAAAAATATGTGAAGCATTCCCAAGGAGTAAGAACAGATCTCTATAACTGAAGAGACTTTTAACAAGCCCATGCTCCACCCTGTTAAATAATAAACCAGAAATAATGGAAAGTGTTAGAGCTTTTGTGGTATGTTTAGAGCCTTTCTTACAAATTATGAATAAAATTAACTGCTACTCATTCTCATGGATGCTATCAAGTTTTTAGACACCAATATATCAAGATTCTTCATATGACAGCACACTAATATATGTATATCATTAACATTCACACAAATGAACACATCTAAGAACAAACAGGTAACTTATTTATAGAAGAGTTAAAAAAGTATATTCGATTATTATGAATATGTCTATTTTTGGATTTTGAAATAGAAATTAGGAATATCCTATTAATAAAGCATGGGAAGAATTTTCTTGCTCCCTAATTTTATTTAATAAAGTTTTTATTTGCACATTTCACAGAATCATTTAGGATGGAAAACACCTCTGAGGTCTTTGAGCCCAGCCTTTAACTGATCATTACCTTGTCAGCTATACCACAGCACTAAGTGCCACATCCAGTTGTTTCTTGAACACTGCCAGGAATGGTGACTCCACCACCTCCCTGGGCAGCCCATTCCAATGTTTAACATATCTTTCCATGAAGAAATTCTTACTGGTGTCCAACCTGAACCTCCCCTGGTGCTACTGAAGGCTGGCCTCTCATCCTGTGATTAGCTGCCTGGAAGAAGAAGCTGAGGCCCACGTGGCTATAATCTCCTTTCAGGTGGTTGGAGAGGATTGATAAGATCTCCTCAGAGCCAGATTTTTGTCCAGGATAAACAGCCCCAGCCCCCTAAATATGCTATTCCTGGGTATCCCTTAATATTGTTTAATATACAGAAAGAGCACAAAGTGGTGGGAATTATGGTAAGGTTGTTTTTTTCCCCTGAAAGGCAGTATAGCAGACAAGTGGATGAACTATAGTGAGTCTTCCCAACCCAAACCAAAAGCCTTTCTTCAACTGATTCCTTCCTTTAATGTGAGTGAAGGTGTTTCAGTTGAATAATGACTGTAGGAATGACTACCCTTTGACAGCAACATGTCTAAGAGAGCTCTCCCTCAATGCTGCCATAATGAAAATATGGTTTATTTTTGGTGCATCTGATTATCTGTTTATACTTTAAAAACCATTCTGAGAGCATTCTTTTTCCTCTGTGCTGGCACCAGGGACTTTTTCCTAGAAATGTTTTAAAATATGTGCATCTGATACAGAATATGGATATCATTGTGACACAATCAAAAAATAGGCTCTACAACATGACATGCATCAGTACATCATAACTTGTGTTTATAATACAATCAACCTCTCTATCTAGTCTTGACAGTTAAGGTTGCCACTTCTATTTCAAATGAGAGGCAAACCTGACAGATGAGTTAGGAGCAAGCCTTATAGCCACTTGCTTCCTGAGCTTTGCATTTGCAGAAATAAAAGATACAAGAATGTTAGAATCAATGAGATGTCCAGCCAAAATGCAATCGCTAAAATTAGAAGAAAAAATAGGAATCACGTATGATGTAATGGTCGCTTATTTTTCCCACTTGCTCTCCTGCACTGACTTGAATGGTTTGTGCAATGAATGCTAATTTTATTACTATCATCACTTTAAATAGAGAAATGGTATTCTCTACTTATTCATGTGTGTTGTTTATAGGAGGGTTAAACATTCAGGGTTAAAGGTGTGGTCTATGTCTTTAAGATTTCTTGACCAGGCATGCATATATGCATCATTGTAGGTAGGCTACTTCTAAGTAAAAGTTGCTTGAAGAGAAGACCAGCAAACCCCCAGATAAATACAATACCAAATGAAGGCCTCAGATTTTAAGAGAAGTTTAGTTTTGGATTTTTTTCTACTTCTTTTGTTATAACCACATATACCTGACACAGGTGCAGTATCGATTTGCCTGCTGGTGGTGGAGCTGGCTTTTTGTTCATCTAGTGGTTGTGTTACCCTAAAGCTGCATGTCAGTTCATCAAAATCAATTCTCTTTTGATTTTTGCAACAGCAGAGATGGGTCAGCTAACAAATGACAAAGAGCCCTATTCATGATAAAGCCATTGTTACATTACAAGTACAATTTTGTAGGAATTTAACAAAAAAAAGCACAAAATCACAATTTTAATGCATCATTTACTGTCTCACATGATTCCTCAGACCTCTCAAATGTCCATAATGCAGTGTTCAGACTAGACTAGTCACCTCCTTAAAGAGAAACACACTAGATTCAATAGTGTATACTTTTTCAATAAAATAATATGTTCTCAATTTGTATTTATTTCCTAAAATTTTGCAATAAATTAAAAAACACCTTAACTGAGCAAACAAAACCAGGTTCACATTACTCATAATATTATCTTCTATTTATTTTGTCTACTTAAAACTAACTATACAGGTGAGGGAATAGATCGCTGATTCAGTATGAGAACTGATAATTTCTTCTGTTGAGCAGTTACAAACACCTCTTGAAAGACTGGCTTCACTGCTAAGCTCAGAGAGGATCAAGATCTGCTTGATAATTTTGCAGAGATTTTTACCAGCTCAGTGCTGACAACTGACGCAAATGTATGAATTAGAGGGAGGGTATGAATTAACATTTTCAGGAAACAAAATTTTAAAGCTGCCATTTTTTCCTGAATGAGAGTTTGTATTTGAGCAAAACTGAGCTCACACAGACCATAGATGTCTCTCTTTGTAGACAGTTATCAGATGAATGGCAAATCTGCACATAAAAATCCAGTTTGAACACTTCAACTTAGACACAAACATAAATGTGGAAGTTTTCCATGGAGTGGGAGTGTCCTTACTTGTATCCATATGTAGAACATCCTGAGCAGTTTTAGCTCTGTTGTACTGCAGTTGTTACACCCAAGTTTGGAAAACTGACGACTTACTGGTTGGAAGCTCTTGTTTTGGAGTAGTTTTCAGACGCAACAGAGTTTAAAGAGTTACCCTTGTGATTCCTGTGTTCAATAGCCCCGGTGTAGTGTTTTAGGAAAGCAAGGATTTAGCAAGCTTATTGAGCTAGTTCCCTGTCTCTGATGGTTGCTATCTTTTGTCTAAAGCCAAAATACTCTCACCTACTTGATACCTAACTAGTAGCACTATTGTGCCTAAGACTGGCATGCTTGGAAGAGTTTTGTGCCTAGGAAGTCTTTTAATCAAGTTTTCTGAGCTTTTTTCTCTAGCTGAGCTTTTTTTCTTCAAAGAACCATCAATATTTATTTAGCTGGAATGTGGGGTGGAAAGGACTTTCTTGTTATTAACTTGTCTGAGAGCAGTTTGTAAATATTGCCAGGTCAGTGAAGAATACTTTTGGAGGCATTGCCGGGGGATGGCACACAGCTTCTGGCAGGAGGCAGCCTCTAGCTCTGTGGGCTGTTTTGCAAAGTCTTTGCCTTCTCAATATGTGTTTATTTGTGCAGATTTAGCTCTCCTCATCAGCGCTGACAGCCAAGACATGTTTCTTGGCCATGTAACTGGGGCTGCGGGATGTGCTGGCACCCTCATTGGAACTGGAACTTCATCTGCCCCAAATGTTCTGTATCTCCAGAAGTCCAAGGATAGGGCAACGATTAGATCACCCTGGGCTTGTTCTTTTCAGGGATTTTTTTAATTGCTGAAGAACTCAAAAGAGAACCAATTGCTGTTTGTCAGTCAAAGGGCATAAAAATGCAAACAGTGACAGTATTATGTCTGTATGGATGTACGATTTGCATTTAGATTTATGTAAATAGCTGTGGAAATTTTGTTGGCAGTTGGCTTTCAGTAGGTTACTGGTATGGCTCAGGCAAAGTTTGAAAAGACATATTTTAGTTAGTTCCTTTAGTCACAAAAGTGACTTGTCTGCATAGCCAGTGAATTGGTCACTATTAATTTAAATTTTTTTTGCAAGATGTTAAACGATTTCAGTTAGAATCTTGAAACTATTTAAACTATTTTGTTTTAAACCCAATAGTATCAAATATGCAGGTGTTTTTTGTTTTGGTTTATATATTTATATATATGTGTGTATGTGTGTGTGTGTATTCTTGCTTTACTTTATATGCACAGAAACATCAATTTACTGATCTCTTCTTCAAGGGGATTAGATGTCACTATCCAGGACCATGTTGGGACAGCCTTTTCACAGCTCTTTAAGCACAGAATAAAAAGCCTTATTGATTCTACTGAAACACATAAGACATGGCTATTATTATTACATATCCATTTATCCTCTGGTGTTACATTTGTCTTAGAGACAACACTCTTTAACCAAGGTGTTGTCCAGACATTCAGCAAAATGCATTGCTCTGGGAGACATGCTACTATTTGTGCACTCTACTGCAATCTTATTCCTGATATGAATGGGAATATCACATTAACTTCATTTGCAACAGACTAAGCCTGCCAGCCCTGGTTGAATATATATTTCAATGATCCTTTGGGAATTGTACAGCTTAGATGTGCCTTTTCCTTAGGACTAGTTAAGGTCATAATATCTATGAGTATTTAATTACAGTCGATGCATTCCCTTTGCCTATTGCATATTTTTTGAAATGCTCAGTAGCATTTGCTTCTTCTCTAATAAAACATCCAAGTGCCATTCCTTTTCTCTGGAACACAAGTGATTCAACTTAGGATCTGCATGGTGTAGAGATTCTGGGAGTTTATAAGGGCATTTTTTTTCTCCCAGCAGTCTCCTTCTGGGGAGTTTGCCGGTTTGCAAGCTATAATGGGTAGTAGGTTAAAAGAAAAAGGGCTTTTTAGTGGAGGAGGGAATTAAAATTCAGCAGCCTAATATCAGCAGTAGTTTATAACAGGGCCTTATAAAAGGCAGCTCTGTGTCTTTTTTTTTTCTGTGTGTGTGTGTGTGCACTTTTATTTCCTTTGATATCAGCAGGGGAATTTTCTCTGCAAGACCCATTCCCATCTCACTTTTCTGCTTTCAGATCCCTGCTGCTCAGGGTTTTCTCCTTTCATTTTGATATATGTTATATTCTTCAGCCTTCCCACTTGAAGGTTGTAGGAAGCTCGATATTGCCCTTAAAATAGAGAACACAATTGACGTCAAAAATTCTTCAAGGAGCGGCCCTGTTTTTCATAAATGTTGAAAAGAATCCTTCCACTTACTGGGAGGTCTTGGCAGTGGTTGAGGTGAAATCTTCAGGGCATTTCACTACATCTAATGAAAGTTGTACTAGAAGGGTTAACTTGCTACTCGTGGTTTCGTTTGTACCTTATCTTTAACAAGAATACGTTTGTGTATTGTATAATTGCCCAGTACTAAGACAGAGCTATGGGTTTATGTATATACACCTGTCTCTAATGCTGCTATGGGTTTAAAAATGTGTTGTAATGAATTGCTGCTCAGATGTTTGCTTTCCGTGCAATGTGGAAAGCTCCTCAGTTTAATTTGAAGTCAGTTCTTTTCTGTGCTTCCCAGGGCAGACTGAAAAACTGTTGGGTACTTCTGCAGAAGTGGGGAATTTCCTTCTAGATGCTGATCATAGTGTGATTAACATGTTGCACACAAAAATGGGCTTTAACCTCCCGTGCCAATTCCCTCAAACTATTTTCTGGCTCCTTTTTGGGTTTTTGGTGATCCCAGGGTGGGCTGGGAGGCAGCATGCAGGGAAGGAACGTGGTTATCCCACACAGCCAACCAGCAGTGGCCTCCGGTGCATTTCTGGCTGTTACAAATAGATGGCACTTTTGACTTGTACTAGAGCAATTCAGTTAGAAGGATGCAATACCTGAAAAAACCCCACTTGCTGGGGTTTTTGTAAGTCAGGCACATATTTGTTATGACTTATATAGGGGCAAAAGAAATGAGGCGGATTGAAATAGACTGCCATGTATATCTCAGGCAATGAAAGCTTAAAAAGACAAAAAACTAAACAGTAGAATGGGCAAATCAAGTACATTTATAACATATTTTCAGACTCATCCTCTGGATTCTCAGGGCAAGCTGGAAGAGAATTATCTTTTAATACTGAGTTGCTTTAAATGTGAACGAGGCAATTGCCACAAAAGTCTCTTATTTGCTGCTTTTCTGGTCTACACGTGTGCACACAGAGACACACATACACACAAGGGGGGGAAAAATCAGCCTGTTGTCTTGCAAGTGTTACTTATCATATTAATTAAAATCTGGTGACACGATAACACCAGCAGCTGTGTGGGAAAGCGAGGGAAATTAACAAACGTTTGATTTGTTGTGTTGCTAATGTGACACTTATTATACAGGTCACAGTAAAACAATACCTCAGCCAAAATATGCTAATACTGGTGGAGAACTGTTGCAGTTGTAAAAACATTGATGTTTATTATAATGAGACAAAATAGCACATTACCTTTAGCAGAGTGAATTGCTGCTTCTCAGGGCAAGCATAAAGTATCTCTGAAGGTTTAATAATTTAAAAAAAAAACCCCAAACCACAGAGACAGAATAAAGTAAAATTGTTATACATATAAAGCCAGTAAAAAGAAAAAAAAAAACTGATGTATGAAAAGGATATAAAGCTCTTAGAAAGCAAAATATGTAATTTCTAGCGGACACAGATTAAATGGAACATGCCTACAGCTTCTTTATTTAGCATTCCAAGGAACTTTATTACAAGAACAAAAGAAAATGATTTAGTAAGATACAAGTTATGCTATAAAATACCCGTAGAACTGGAAATGTAATTACATTTAAAAATGGATGTATTAACTGCTCTTTTTCTCCTGAGGAAAACTAATATGTAAACTTATTTTTAATGGCGGCTTATATCCAATCAACTGGTTTGATGACATTTCTAAACAAAGACCTTTGGACTTTAAATAATTATTCCCATGCAATTGTTGGATCACATATAATTGCTTGCTCTTTAGTATGTCTTTACAAATTTAGTTGCACTATAGTCTGGATCTGAGAGCATTTTCTATGTATAGATACATAAATAAATTTACAGAATTGAATTCTGAAATAGGAAAAATTCTTCCCGCAACTAAAGTAAAATTAAGAGTATGCATTCAGCATTTTGCCTGTATTTACATCTTCACAAGTACAATTTAATTTTTACCTTTTCAAAGGTTTCTTTCATTTTCAGTCTATTTTCTCAATTTTTGTACCATATTTTTGAGCCCAAGGAAGGATTTTTATTTTTTTTTCCTTACTGTTGTTTTGATCATTTTACTGAAATGGGGTGTATGAAGTCAACCATTTGTTTGACAGTCTTTGACAGCAGATTATGTAGATTTTGCCTGACAGAACACTAGTCATTCGGAACTGAATTCCGAGTGAGCAGTCTAGATCAGAGGTCAGCCTGCGGGGTACAAATGGGGAACAGATATTTCACCTTGCCATGTGAAAGGACACAAAAAAGCAGACAAATCAGGAGCTGGCGAGAACTAAAAGGTTAAAGCAGAGTTGATGCAATTACACAATATTTACAGTCTGAGATTGTGCTAAAGTCCTTTTGAACCTTCTGCCCCTCCAGTTCATGGAGGAAGCGAGCTGTTATTTGGAAGTCTTTCCTGAAGAAGTGTAAATTCACTCTTTAAAGATCTGTTCTATGCCAAAATGCTAAAATAGATCTGTTCCCACTTGCATTTCCCATCATTCACCTTGGTTTCAGTTTCAAATGGGTATCTGAATGTGCACATGCAGAAAATAGTTCCTTATTACTCCCCCTTTTTCAGAATAGGTCCAGGTGTAGAACCTGCGGAGAAGACATTTTGACTTTTCAGATGAAAATTGACATATGCAAATACATAATACTGAAACATCTATTTCAATTGTTAGAGGGGGGAAAAAAAGAGGGAAAAAACCCAAACAAACAAAAAAAAGTGTTCTATATTTCAGTCATCACTGGACCATGAGAGAAATTAAACCAATTTTCAAATATTTTAAGTTCTTAACAAAAAAATGCTTTTTATTTTTCCTTTTAGTGATCACTATTATCAATTCTGTATCTCAAAACAGAACTTGCATGAGCAATTCAGTTGGATATTTAAATGGAATAAATACTAGATCAAAAAGGTGGGTTTTAGAATCTTTTTTTACTTCTGAATTACTTGTTGGAGATCACTTTCAGAGAACATTACTGTAACATTTGTTATTTATCTTTATCTATGACACTCATTCTTTTATTAATGTTGGCCAAAATACAGAAAAAGTCAAAGAAGAAGAGGTTAAAGAAATTCCAGAATGTGATCAAGTTCTGAGGGTTTTTTGGAGAATCTGTATAAATTAAATGGAGCAAATCTCCACCTTATACAAGTATGAAAGGATGTCTCTACATGTTCAGAGAGGTAAAGGATATCCGAATCAATAACAAAGATGCCATGAGAACAATTTAAATCTACTAAGTAACTAAAATCCTAAAACCATTATGTGGGGAAAAAAAGAGAGAGAGAGAAAGAAGAAAACACTTAAGGCTGATGAAATATCAAGATTTATTATTCTATTAGACTTTGACAATGAAATGAAATACACAGACCTTTAACAATGTTATTAAAATAAATTTCAAAGCTTGATTTTTCAATCATGCAGTCAAAGAAAGGAAGACATTTTACAGTCATATCCTGTAGAGTATAGGAAAGTTCTCTGTCAAAGCTGTGTAACATTTTGATTAAGTGCTTGATAGATTATAAATATAAGTCAGAGCTAGCAAGACACTGTAATGAATGGATCGTCTAAGAATGACTTGTGATCAATTTCAAATTACAGAAGTGTGTAATATACTCATTTCTTCCCCACATATGCTCTCCTTAATGATGCTTTCAATTAAATGTGTGTTGTTTTGCCTGTCTGTAGGTACTCAGTATAGAAATTCAGACTCGTGCTTGTATAAATACATTTATTATACATACATGGATATACACATACATGTGTTTGCTCACCCACATCTCCTTATATGCAGTTTCAAGTAGAGCCTTCTCCTCCATAAGGTTTTTGTTTTGGTTTGGTTTCATTAATAGTATTTTGCATGTCATTAGACTACTTAAATCAGTGGGAATACCTGCCATGGATGGCTTTTAGACAAGCAGAGCAGACGTGAAAGCCACAGACGATTCCATAGGAAGTCAGTAGCAAATGCAGCGCTGCAGAAGGAGAAGTGCAGAGCCATTCCTATTCAATTGCAGTGAGGAACAAAACACTCTGCTTTTTACTGCTGTGCCTCATTTCCAGTGCAGCATAACTTTGTAAGAATTCTTCTAAGGGAAAAATATTTTGGTATGAACTGAGCAGTAGCTGATTCAGTGCTCTCAACTTTTGTTACCAGTAGTGTTCATTGAAATAATGTAATTTATTGATATAGTTTTACCTCTCATATGAATTGTTTGAAAGCAACCAGTCTCTTAAGTACTATTGATCTATGCTCTATCCTGATTTTAATGATGCCTCTTGTAGTACTCTCTCTGGAACCTACTCTATTTGTCCCTAAGTACCTTAATCTAAACAATTACAATTATATTTACTTTAAATATACTCCGTGTAGTACCTGAAAAATTTGACTCTTAGCTGGAATTAACTTGTGATTATCTTGTTCTGAACTGGAAGAAGCCAAAATGACAAGAAATTACTAGAGAAAGAAGAGAAAATTTGCAAAGGGTTTATGTAACAATAGAGAGACAGCTTCCTGTGAAAGTTATACCACACGACATGTTTTAAATGCATACATTCCATGCTATTATAAGTTTACAGTCAATTGTTGGTTCATAGGTCACTGGTCACGAATTATTATCTAAAATTACTTTCTTATGAATAAGCTCCAAAGCTGTGCAGCGTTTTCATATATCAGGATCTTTGCAGTTCATTGGGAAAGATTCATTATCAATGCAAGCCTGATAAATTTGGGAAGATGTTAACTTTTATTACTAACATTTGTTTATTTAATTTACTCTAACATGCACAGTGTATTTATATTAAGCCTTAGACCAGCAATAATAGGAACTTTCCTTTTGAAAAATCACAAATGTGCCATTCCCTTTAATTTTTCAGATATATGGGAAGTGGTGATAGAAAAAGAGGGGAGTGCCGTTCAAAATATGCAATTTGGGGTTTAGGAAGAATTTTTTAAAAGACCAATTTCCATATATCAACACTTCTCAGTGAGTTCCATGAAACATTTTGATATGATTTACCAAAAACAGTTTTTGCATCAGGAACATTACAGTAGCTAATCTGCATCTGTAAAGAGTGGGAAATGGAATCACATTAGATATAAATGTAATGCAAAAAAGAAAAAAAAGTTAATGCAACATTGTGGTAGAGAATTTAAATGTACAATAGTGAGGATATTCAAAGTTATGGTTCCCACAGCAACAGCAATTCAGTTTTATTTACGTTGTAGCTTTATATATGTTTTATTCCTTAAAGGAAAACTGATTTATTTTTTCTCAACTACATAGGATAACATTTACACATCAGGAAACATTTGTCTCTGAGATGAAACTGTGAACACCAAAGATATACATTCAGTAAAACTTAGTATTTCTGTCTGTAGCTGGGGAACTACCTTTCTCATTGTAAGGATGAGAGAAATTTGAGAGAAGGGTATTTAAAATAGTGTTCAGTAATTTAATGCAGTTAACTCTTCAATCAATGACTTGTGAGATTTGCTAGAAGTACTTGAATATTTCAGCTAGAACTACTTGAATTCTAAATTTGTGAGATTTGCTGGAAGTACTCGAATATTTCAGCTAGAACTACTTGAATTCTAAACATTAAGTTTTTGCTTAAATATTAAATGCTCTTAGTTATTGTGCATTTAACTTGACTGGAGACTTTTTAACGTGTTTTCTTTTGAGCTTTTATGCTGGTGGGATCATCCATGATATAACCTTTCAGCAGAAATGGTGAATTGTATTACAAGCTTCAGAAGAACTTACTAAACTGATTTCATCCCTCTGTTCTAAAGATAACAGAGGAGAAATAACCAAAAAGCTAATTATCTGTATTTGGCTTTCTACTTCACCATAATATCAGGTTTATAGTAATGAAACAGGAATCTCATTTTCATTTCACTTTCTTTGAATAAAATTAACTCATTACAAGCCTATCATATCCTGCCATTAGGCTACTCCAGGTGTATCACTAGACTAATGTGGACCCTGAACCTTCAGATTCCCCCACTGCAGATTTCAAGACTCAAGTGGCAATGCAATTGTTAACCTCTTTTTGGGTACCAGTCCCTACAGACTGCTTGAAGCAGTCTTGTCTACTAAGCTACATTCAAAAATTCCAACTTCTGTCTGTAGCTATGGCACACAGAAACAGTGCAGCTATTAGTAACGGGGTAACTGAAGCTTTTCCATTTTATATAGTAAGGTTTGAATTATGAGGCCTTTGATTACAGTTTCTCACCCATCTCCCAGGGTCATTTTGCATTTAGTACAAAATTTTTCATGCTGGAGATGATGTGATTTTTTTAGGGCAAGATTGGTTGGGGTTTCTATGGTGTGAGAGAATTATCTGGATGGTGATGCTCTGTTTAGAAACAGAACAAAGCCAAGCCACAGGGTCATTGTCCCACCCACGGGACTTCTGACATAGGGGATGAAAGGTTAACCCCATAAAGGTGACCTTTGTCATAGCACATGGGCCACTTAATTGTCAGCATAGGCATCTCCTGCTCACCTAACAAACTTAGAACATCAGAGTCTATGCTATTAAACTGTGTGTGCTTCTAGTGGTTATTTTCCTGGTCCTTGAGCCAAGTAAAACACAGCACTTTGTGCCCAGCCAAACCCTTCTCAGATTTAACTGAGAGATAAGTAGTTGGAGCGCCTAAAAAAAGAGATAAATTAAGGATTTTCTGGTATTGACTAGTCCTAGTCCTCACAGTGCTTTAACTAGTAGTGGAGTTGTGTGCTAATAAGACCAAGGATGGTGAAATATGTGGTATCATAGCTAGTTACTTGGTGCAAATGGGATTTTCATAGGTCCTAGGGCTTGTGAATTTTGGTGTCACCCAGTGGCTAGGTGGGCTGTGAGGAAAAGTTTTGTTTGGAAGCCATCCATCATGTATTAGCTGTCTTGATGTCTGGTCTAATGCTTTAACATGTTGTGCTAAATTAAGCTCTAGACTTTCTGTGATCTACCTAAAATTGTGTTTGTTTATCATAAAAGTTGTGCTTGTAAATCTTTGTATGCATATATTCTGACAAATAATATATGAACTGTTCCTTGAGTACCCTATACATGCAATTCAACTGAAATTTCTGGATTGTTTGTTTATATTCTCAGCCCTAAAAGTCTTTTTTCCTTGTTAGTGAGATTTCTTTTTTTTTTAGACCAAAGTAAAACCAGATTCATATTTCATTACTCATCATCATACTCCTTAGCAATTTTACTACAGTAAACAGTCATTTCACATAGGGATTAAAAAAGATTTTCACTTGAGTTTCAGCCCTGCAGAATGAAAGAAGGAACATTTGGAGGGAGCAATACAGAGACTTTTCCACTGGTAAATCAACTCTGTCTAAAAACAGCAGACAAGTCTTCTAAGAACCCTTCAAAACAGTAATTTTGGAGAAAACAGAATGACTTTATGAGTGAAAATCTATGCTTATCTGAGTGTGATAAATTAGAATCAGACCCAACTACATGGTTCTGATTATTTCCTCAGAATGTTTACAAATAATTAAATATCACACACAAGATGTCAGAATACCATAGGAATAATACTTGAAAAATCTACTGAGGTATAATAAAAATGAACACATGCATAATTCTATTACGGGGTAATGCATTCTAAAGACAGTGAAAGATCATGAAAATATATTTTTTGAGAAAGACATAACTTCTAAATTAATGTATCCAGATATTCCTAATCCAGTAATCTTCAGAGTAGACTTTAAATCCTTTAAAGATCTGAAGATGTAAAGACAATCCCTTGAGAAAGAGAAATATGTAATGAAGTTACTAATTTTAATTCTACAGAATTTACAGGAAACCATTGAAAATTTTTTGAGCTACTATGGACTAATTTAAAACATCATCATGTATATAGTAATATAAAGACATTTATTATAGCTCTATCAAACACAACACATTTCAGAGAAGCAAACATACATATCATTCTTTCTTTCCTAATAATTTAACTTATTACCTGTAAGAGAGAGCTGTGTATTACTTCCGGCAAAATAACACTTCTGGATTAGGAAATGAGTTGTGACAGAAAGTGAGGGTTAATCAGTTTTAAAAATAATTATTTTTTAAAAATCAAGTATACTTGGGCTTGGTGGAGCTTCCAGACATTTCCACGTGGATGACATTTCTTTATCTTTGAAGATACCCATCAGAAAACCCAGAATAAAAATACAGGATTGTTAAAATTTCCCTGGTTACAAATAATGCTGTAGTGGGTTTCTGCTTTCCACAATGCCTTATAAAGGGGAGCTCCTTAAAGAGAAATTGATGTTGCTGAATCATCTGGCAGGAATCACCCTATGGACTTCATCAGGAGTGGGAGTGAGAGACCATGTCCTCTGGAATGTTAATGCAGAGGATTTAGTTCAGGTTTCTCCTGATTCAAGGCAGTTTGGAGCAGCAAAGGGTGCAGAAGAAGCCCACAGAGACCAAGACCCAGATGAGCCTGGAGCCAAGTGGGGATCCAAGGAGCTGTCACAAGCTGAGATATACAGCAGTGTTGCAGGGCTTGGGGAGCAAAGGCCAGGTGGAGGCTTTTTCTTGCTTTCCACCAAAGCTAGAGCAAACAGACTGCCTGCTGGAGATGATAGGGAGAATGTCTCCTGTTTTTGGAAAGGCTTGAAAGGAAAATCCAGGATACTACAGATTGTGAGGCTCACCTCTGTGTTTGCAACAGTTGACAAGGGCAGGCTGACCAATGTCATCTATCTAGATTTTTGCAAAGCCTTCAGTGTAGTCTCACATGACATCCTTGTCTCCAAATTGATTTGAATTTGGAGGGTCGACTTTGGTGAATAAGGAGTTGGCTGGCACCCAGAGAATTTTGGTCAACAGCCCTATGTCCAGGTGGAGGCCAGTGGTAAGAACTCAGGCTCTGTCTTGGGACTTATTAATAGCTCCTTCAATAACAAAGGCAGTGGGATGGAGTGCACCCTTAGCAAATTTGCAGATGACAGGAAGCTGAGCAGTGCAGCTGGCAAAATAGAAGGATGGGATGCCACCCAGAAGGACCCAGACAAACTTGAGAAATGTGTGCACATAATCCTTCTGAAGTTCAATGAGTCAAAGTGCAAGGTGCTGTGCCCAGGTCAGAGCAATTCCAGACTAGGCTGGCTTTTAGACTTAGTTTGTGGTGAATTTAAGTACACTGTAAGACTCTCCACACAACATCTGAAGAAACGGTGGGCAGTTTTAGAAGCTTTGATGAATGTCAAGGTGCAACTTTTTGTGTATTACTTTTGGTATTCCCAGTCTGCCTTGGGGTACTCATCCCTGTTGCTGGACAAAGGTGCTTACTTGCTTGTCTTTGAACGTCTTTCCACACATTTCTGCTGAAATGTGAATATGAGCAAAGTGGCCACTGGTATTGTCCTCATTTTTATGAACAGCTTGAAAGCCAAACAGAAAATGTTAACTATTAGATGAACGAGGAACTCAGTAGTTTTGGACTACACAATCATTATTGACAGGAAAATTGCATTTTGTTTTCTTTGTCTTTTTGTACTGGTTATAAGCCCTTGCTTGTGAAAATTTAGGAATGAATTTTTTCAGTTATGCTGAAGTCCTACAGATAGTTTGGTTTATATTTTCTATGTTCTTAACCTCCTTTAGGATCTGGCTCAATGACTTGATCTTATGTAATCATATCTGTCATGCTGACCTAAAAGTTGTTGCTCTGAAATTAGCCATTCCTGAATTGTTGGGATGGAAATGGTTAACATTCTGCAAGCACAGGAATAGTGCTTGCCCCGTTAAGTTCAGCCTGTCCAAAGCGCTGGTGAAAATCTAAAGCCAAGAAAACTTGTCTCTTTTCCAGCTATTGTTTAAAACTTGCTCTTGACAGTCCTTTCCAGATTTGAAAAAATACTCAGTTTTCTTGGTTTCATTTCACTGACCATACAATTAAGCTACTTGGATAGTGTCTTTTTTTTGATTAATAACTTCTTATTTTATCACTATGATGCATAATTGTATTTAGTTTCACAGTGTTGGTGAGATTAACCTTGAAAATGTTCTGAAATTTTGAAGTCTTTCCAGAGGCAGGAAGGACTTGTCTTTACACAAGCATTACATTATAGATATTCTCTCTGTGCCCTTTATTTTGGTATAAACTTCTGTGGGCCTGCCAGACTACTTCAGTTCAGAAGCAGCATTTCAGTTTTCAGTTTTCACTATTATTTTCTCTTGTCCTTTGTCCTTCTAAAAGGAGTTGCTTTCTTTTTTTCTTTTTCTTTTTTTTTTTTGTGCAGTAAAGGTAAGCATCCACTCTCAAACCCATTCTAAGTGGGTTAAATGATCTGTTAGCAAATTATTAATGTAAATGTGAGATCTGTGCATAAATCAAATGGATCCTGTGCTTGTTACAGCCTACCCAGGTTTGGCTTATCTCTATATTAGAAACTTCAGAATAAAATGTATTTCAGATGCCATCCGTTATATCCTTGGCTAGGGGTATAACCACTTGGCAGTGGGTCATAATCAATTAATTCTAAATTTACACAGTTATTTAAAGGAATAGATGTCTTCCTAGCATTAACAATTCTGTCCAACATTTTAGAAACAACCATATTTTTAAACATAGTATGGATAGGAATATTTAATTTAAAATCATATTAACTGCGTTATATTTTTCCTTTTCAACAATTGTTTAGCATTTACTGTTGACAATCCTTTCCAGATTGGAAAATATACACATCTTTTTTTTGTTTCATTCTACTGACCATACAATTAACCTACATGGATAGTGACTGGTGTTAATTAATAACTTCTTTTTCTGTCACATGGATGAATAATTTTAGGTGTATAATTTTGATACAGACCAAATATAATTAACTCTCTTTTATAATAATAGTGATCTTTCTTATATGTCACCATTTAAGAGTATTTAGAATTTCAAGACTTTTTACAGCCCTTAAAAACTCAAATTAAACCTGTTCACACACAATGAAAAAGTCAGAAACTGATGATGATAATGTACCAAACTCCTGCTTTAAGAGGCAATAGCAAGCTCCCTTTTGTCTTTCATGTTTCAAGTATTTATTTCCCAATGAGTTTAAGAACATTGTTGCTAGGCTAAATTAAAAAAAGAAGTCCTTGAGCAATTGATTTTTTCACAACAAAACAGCTGTAGAAATAGATTCACATATTATTTCCAAAACCAGGTAAAATAAACTTCTTCAACATTGATGCAGCATTAAGAAGCAGGCAGATACACAGGGGGCATCCACTGAAATTGTGCATGCCCAGTATGGAAAACCTACTGTTTATATATCATATTTTATATAAGGAATGACTAAATAAATTTCAGTTATGAAGAATGGTGGTTTTTTCTGCACAATACTGCGAAAGGAAGTTCAGTACCTCTTAGCTATTACCACATAAAATCTGCATCTTTGAAAACTAGTTTGAAATAATTCTGGAGGAGCAATGGCCCTACGATAATGGCAGTCAGCCTGTACTACAACCCTTTTCTTTTGCTTTCTAGGAAAAAGAATCAATACTAGTGGTCAAACAGACTTCTGCCATCTCAGTGCAGAGACATAAAATTTGTTCTCTGAAAATGTAACATTGGTGATAATCTTGAAAACAGTTGTTCAGGCCACTTTGAGCTAAACACTTGCAAAAAAGTGTTTTATCATCAGAAGGAATTGTAAAATTTCTCTTTGTTTCAGAACCAGTTATTTGTATTCTTTTAAAAAGAGCTAACTAATTATTAACAAATTTAAAATATTATTTTCACTTACAGGGTCAAAGCTGGGTCTGCTGCTGGGTAGATGGGGTTGATAGTACTGTCAGGGGCTAGGTCATGGAGTCTAAGTGTTGGGAACAAGTAATGGGATTAGACACAAGACAGGCACATAGTCAAAATAAATGGTGATGAAAGGGACTAACTCCTTCTCCCAAATAGTAAACCCTGTCTCAATCACCTTTTCATGGAGGTCTCATGCCACTGCATTGTTAAGGTGAAATTGGAATATCTGTCTAACTCAGGGCAATCTCTATTCTAATCATATCATGTATGAAATGTCATGGCAGGCACCTCTCATACACTATTAGGTGTGTCAAGTGTATGTGTATTACACTAGAATAAAATGCATACCTATATTACTAATACAGACATGTATATGGTATTATAGTGTCGGACTAACTAAATAAATATGCAGGCTGGGTGCAGATCTGGAATTTAAAAAATAAAAGGATTGATGATGCAGAGGAAGTGCAAAACCTGTAAGTTCCGAAGAAGTCAGAAAAAGATCAGCATCTCAAAACCCCAAAGTACAGAATCCTGGAAATAATTGAGTGAGACTTATAGACCAGAAATTGCTTCCAGGCCAGAGGGAGATTAAAGTTGGCTAAAGACATTTAAGTTAAAAGCAAGAGATGTTGGAAGGAAAGTTGAGGAGGAGAGTCTTACAGTAGACAATAAAGTAAGAGCACAAGAGTTTTTTAGGAGTAGCATTTGAAGAAAGCTGATAAGTAAAATTAGGAGATAAGCCTTACAGACCAAGTCTATTGCAGAGAGGCTTGTGGATTATCAGAGATTTTGTTGGTGGTAGATAAAAATAGAAAGTCAACAATAAGCCACAAGGGCTTCTACCAGTGGCGCTCTACTACTCCAGGCTCATACACATAGAACCATGAAAGAAGCCAATCAGTGTTAATATGAGGGAGTGTCACTATTCATACCTTGCCGAGAAAGAGAACAAAATGTTGGACCAAAGTAGGTCATTTAGACTTGTAATCAGTTAGAATTGATGAACTTCCATCTCAAACCTTACTAGTCAAGTGTATAGCGAACTTGAATTCAAAGCAAAGTTTAAACCACAGGAAAGGAGATTCACACAGAGGAGACATCTATGATTTCCATTGATACACCATTTCCCAACTGACTGCCTTGTCCCAGTCAAACCGTTTTTTGTAATGAACTTCCTTGGGATTTCAAATGTGTCTTTTCTGAATAACAGTAGCAGCTCCAGATCTCTGTTGAGTGTGCTAATAAAGGTGGCCCTACTGCTCCTGCCTGCCTTGCCAACCCTGCAGCTGGCTCTTCCAAAGCAGCAAAGGAGCTACTTGGAGACCAAAGTGGGACCTGTCATTGTTAGAATGCTTTGCCATTCTCTGTACATTTCCTATATTTATTCTATTTAACTTACTGTGGCTGTGATTACTGAGCACACGGAGAAATGAAGCAAGATGAATATTTTCTTCATAGTGGTAGGAATATTATAAAGTAATTTTCTCTTTTGTGTCAGGAGAGGTTTACTCAAGGAGTTTTTTCTTCAACCAAGCCAGTGACAACCACAAAATCTAAATGAGCCTTTCTTCAACCTTTCTTTTTTTCACATCTTTGAAATGACTGTTTCTTTCAGCTTTAAGTAACATCACTGTTCTAAGAGGGTGAAGAAGGAATATGTTTCCACTTCTAACCAGTTCCCACTTTCTGCTTCCCCTGTGCAGCCACTGTGAGACCTTTATTCTAAAGATCCCAAAGACAGAAGCTATTCTGAAAATAGGGTTTCATCTTGAAACGATAATATGATCTGTAAAACAAGGAAGAAAGTAGCAAGTGAAGACTGATGGATAATATTTTTTCCTTTAGAGTGCCTAGTATCCAATATATTTTTTATACCCTGAGTTTCCTCCTCCGAATCGTTTTTGGAACTGAATGTGAAGCCCAGAATTTTTGGTTAGATACAGCTGCCTTTAGAGATGATAGCAATGCCCTGTGAGCAGCTATCCAGAGGACAGAATGAGGGCTTTCTTCCCACTGTTTCTGAAGATGACTCAAATTCCCATAAAAACTCTCTTTGACATTGAGCGCTGAAGAAATTTGTAGTGTCCCATGTCAAGACAGAATACAGCAGATGAGCTGCCTGCTCAAGTCATAAATGAGCTTGAATCCAATAGAGTAATGCACCAGAATTGCTTAATTGCAAATTTTAATACATTGAGTGAGTTGACAAAGAAGTACTTTTTGTGTACAAAATTTTTCATATTGCTACATTTAACTAATTGAGTCTGTACTTTTGCATCACTGCCTATGTGGTGAAGAGGCATTTACAGAACCATAGAAGAGTTTGGGTTGGAAGAGACCTTCAAAGTCCTTCTACTCTAAACCTCCTGCAGTGCACAGGGACATATTTAACTTGATCAGGTTTCTCAGAGCTGAGTTTAACCTGGCCTTTATGTTTCCAGGGATGGGGCATCCACCACCTCTCTGAAACACAAGTTTCACCACCACATTTGAAAAAAAAATTAGGGCATATGTAGCTTAAATCTATCCTCTTTTGGTTTAAAAGCATGACCCCTTGTCCTGTCACCATGGGCCCTGCTAAAAAGTTTGTTCCCATCTTTTTTACAAAAAAATGTAAAACGTGTACCCATTTTAGGTACAGTAGGCTGCTATAAGATTTCCCTGAAGCCTACTCTTCTCCAGCTGAATAATCCCAGCTCTCCCAACCTGTATTCATGGGTGAGGTGCTCCAGCCCTCTGATTGTATTTGTGGCCCTTCTCTTGGCCTGCTCCAAAAGGTCCCCACATTTCCTGGTATGAGGACAGGATGCAGCACTGCAGGTGGGAAGAGCAGAGGGGCAGAATCCCCTCCCTCATCCTGCTGCCCAGGATTTGGATGCAGCCCAGGACACAGCTGGCCTCCTGTGCAAGTGCACATCGCCAGCTCATACCCAGCTTTCCATTCACCAGCACCCCCAAGTCTTTGTTGGCAGGGCTGCTCTCAATCCCTTCATCCCCAGCCTGTATTGATACTTTATTACTGATTTTATTACTGATTTTCTTTTTACTATTCTTTACTTAGTAAATCTCAGTTTTTGGGGGAGGAACGGGAGAGTGGAGGAGATGGCGGCAAAAAAGGCCATTTGTCCTGTGGGAGCTTGTTAATGACTCATAGAAATGTGTGCTCTTATTGGGGAAAAAGTGCTTTACCTGTAGTTAATCCTACAGAAATGTGGGGTGAAGTCCCAAGACTGCAATACTTATTTTACATAAAACATCAGGTTGCTCCTTAAATAGCAGTCCCAGAAGCGCAAGGCACTTTATTATCCATTAAGTTACTTAGCATCCACTGTATTTTTTTTAAAGTTATTTTCCCAAGAGGAGTTCCTAATATATGGTATTCCAGCACAGAGGAAAAAGAGCAAAGTATCTACAGCAAACAATCTTCCTCTAAATTTAATCCTTATAATTTAGGAAGTGTCACAGTCTGCAGTAGGAGTGCTGACAGATCCATACACCTCTCTGAATCTAAGATCTGTCCTGGACATCTGTATGGACAACATGGCAGAACTTCTTTGCCTTTTCTTATGAGACAGGGAAATACTTATTTCTATGTTTTCCCAAAACGCTTCTAAAGCAAGTGTTTCTCTGTGTTAGTTTAAAATGGGCAACTCTAGAGTTAGTCATGTATGTCAGAGGAGCACCTGGGCAGTGGAGAACAGGAGAAGGTAGACCAGAGGCACTGTTCATCTTTTATGTAGTGCAGAATCTCTGAAACATCCTACTACAAACCTAATAAAAATGAAGGGATTTAGTACTAGATTATGTACCTCACAAAGAAATGGGCATTTTCCAGTTACTCCTGAAAAAAAAAAAGTGGCTTATTCACTTTCCCTCAGATGTCTACCAGAAGTTGTTACTGCTGTAGATGTCATATTTGGCTGAAATGAGTCCTCTGCTCTGACTTGCCAGGCTCTCTGTGGGGGCAGTCTGGTAGACACACAAGTCTGTTTGCTCAAAAGTGGAGAAATTGAGTTTCACAAGACTTCTTCTAAGGCAGAGGTGAACTCATAATTCTTATTTTTTCCATAATGAGGCAAACAATCTAACATGATAAAAAATATGTGAGGGTCAATAAATTCTGGAAAGTAAGAATTAGTTATTGATTGTAAGGAAGACAAAGAGAAGAGAGCCTGAGCTTTAGAAAATGAATTCAGCAAAGGAGAAAATAAAAGCTTCATCCAAAAGGAGAAGCTGAAACTTACAAAAACTACTCACTCAGGGTCAGGTTATGTGCTTGAAATTAATATAATCACTAATAACATTTGGAGAAATACCTTTTTTCATTAATTTTAATTACTACTATTTTAATTTTAATGAAATTTCACTTCTTTAACTCTGCTTTCAGTTTTGAAATCACCCCTATGCCCAAATTTGCTTTAGTTATTAAAGCGATAATGTATTACAACAGACACACAGAAACGATCTTTCAAGGCATGCTCCAAACTGTATGAAGTGCAGAGATAAAGTTTCATATGACAAAATATGGATTAATTTTCTGGGTTTTGTTGTTGTTTTTGTTAAAAAAAATTATTTCTTCAGCAAAATTTCCTAATATGACAAAGGTGGTTTTGCTGCTACAGAAAGGTGTTAGTAAAAGTTCATGGTAGCCAAAGGATGCTGTTCTGACTGATAATCTCCTTTTAATATTTCCTATCCCCGTGTCCTGTTAAATTGGCTGGTGCACAAAGGCCAGTGCCTCTGTCTCCCTATGAACTGTTATAAAGCCTAGCAAGAGATGTCTTAAAAGTCCCTTCAAAGATGATAGAGAGTTAGCTAGATACTTATTTCAGTTCTCTGGGAAAACAAGACAGAAGTTAGAAGCAAGTCTCTGAATTAAGGGAAAGAACTTTTGGGAGTAGGAGTGATCTAAATGTTGATCTGCTATCCACAGCTCAGAGGTTTGTATAAATTTTCCAAAGATCTTGCCTGTAAAACTGATGGCAAGACAAGAAAACAGGGATGTTACTGCACTGTTACTGCTCAATCAGCAGATTTTAGTCTCCTCTCATTTTAAATCTCTTCTTTTGAAGCTTCGTGTGCACCATTATCAGGTCACTAATCAATAATGAGAACATTACTCTCTCCCAATAGGAACAATCAATTTAAAAAACAAACAAAAAAACCAAAATATATAAAAGGCACTTCAGCAACTATCCTGAACACTCTCAGTGAAGTGAGGCTGCCATGCCTACCATGACAGGGACGCTTTTGCCCTCTTTGGTTTTTTTAATGCTTAGAGTTTTAAATTACTCAATTCAGCACAGACCATTTCCTTTCAGGTTCATTTCTTGATGATGCTACAAGAGGAATAACTTTCAGCTTCCACCCACCCACAGAAGGTGCAGTGTAGTGCATCTGGTTTGTGTGCTTTGTGTGCACACTGACTGCTGATTATATATTATTCACCAGCATACTAACTACAAAGGCAGATAGTTGCCATGTTTGATAGGTTAATTTAAAGGGGGTTTTGTTAGCAAACAAGACTTAAAAATAAAGCAGAAAAATGCCCAAATTTGGTTTCAGCCTCTCCCCCTTTCCCAGAAGGAACTGCTTGCCTCTTCAACAAGAATTCAAATGAATTGAAAATTCCTTTAGAACTGACAGCCCAAGTGTAAGAATGATAAACGGCTTTGGCCTTGATGATTTTTATTAAGCACTAAATGTCACATTTAACCTGCATTACTGAAAGCAATTACCCATGTATCAACAGTCAAGCAGTGCAGAGCTAGACGCCTGAAGCAGTAGCATTATGCTCCATCTGGGAATAAGGATTTTCAATTAGAAGGCAAATAGCTGGAGAGGGGATCAAGTCCTCCAGTGGCTCCCAAAGGAGGTCTATGAGAAGCAAAGTCTTCATATCCAAGTAATCGCAGGCAATGTCAACAGAGCATTCCAAACCATCTGCTGCCAGAGTAGCGTTTACTTTATCAAATCTCAATATTTACAGAACACTGATCAGCTCATGGGACCAGGATGGCTCACTGCCAGGGTATTCTAGGAAATTCATTTTAAGGTGTGTTTCAGTAGGCTAATTAATTTACAAGCACCTGTTTCATCACTGGGAGCTGTTAGCACACCAGATGAGCAGCAGCAGGGGAAGGGGACTTTTTATCCTAGCTAAATTGATTTCAATTGATGTTCATTTACTGATGGCACAGTTGTAGTTTAATGTGGGCATGGCCTAAAGTCTTTTTGTTTACTAATGTGTAAACCAGCTTAGGTAGTTTACTATTTACAAATATACTTTGACTTAAGGGGACCTGTGAGATTTTTAAGTTAAATATAGCACACAGTTTTCTACAAGAAATATTGTGTGTGTGTGTGTGTGTGTATGTATACATATATAAAGTATACTTCCTATTCAATTTTTTTTGTTATTTTTGGGATTTTTTTCAATTCTATGTTGTTTAAAAGAAAAACAAAAAAAACAGCAACTTTTTATGTTAAAGATGAGCCTAACTTTGTTGGTGCATTATTGAGAGTCTCTGTGAAGAAAACATCGTGTTGTAAACCTTTTTGGATCTAGCATTGGTAATCATGCCACCTAACCTCAAACTGCTTGGACATACTAGACATTGAGGTTCCTAACTTCTGTCTCAGATTCCTCCATCAACAAAGGAACTAGAATAACTTATTACACTATGCCTTCACATCAGGGAGTCAATTTAGAATTAATTAATTCATGTTTGAATGTCATTTTGCAAATGGAAAGTTCAGGACAGCCTAGTTAAGATGTGACAAGTGGCACAGAGGAGTGATTTGTAAAGCTAAATTAATCATTTTTGTTACATAGGTATGATGTTTGGAATTATGGCTTTTTTTCCTGTCTAGCTGCAGAGTTTCCACAATCTCTGTGTACTACCCCAGAGTAGAGCCAAAGTCTTCTTCCGAGTTAGTTGGACTTTTGGACAGAGTATTTTCACAGAAAACTACTCAGATCATAGTGAAGACACAGAATGAGTTGGAAATTTTGTTTTGCTAAAATTTTAGAGTGATAGGTTTGAGAAAATAAATCAGAGAGTAACTTGAGAAGAACTTGAGTGAAAGCATCTGAATAGGATTTAAGAGCCTTGGGAAGTCCTGGAACTCTTAAACTGCCTATTTGTCTTTCAAGAGATCTTTGTCATTCAGTTCTCACTCAATAAAATCAGGATAATATTAACTGTCCCACTGGCCTTGTTTAGCATCTTTACACCGGGCATTGGTGACTGTGGTTGGCATGTGCTGTTACAGCAGTTCACAACTTACTGCTCTAGTATCATTTGGTTCCTCTTGATACTGCAGTAATAGACAGCGGTAATTATGATATTTTTTTTGATGGTAATGTCAAGATAACCCAACCCAAGTCATATTGGCTTCCTCTTATACTATGTAGTACAATTATTATCCTTTTGGTCTAGATCTCCTTTACACTGTGGGTATATGGTGTCTGTATGAGATGGAAAAACGAGGAGAAAGCATAAATAGCTTAGGCAGCTGGAAGCTCATCTTAAATAGATTTAGACTAATTTTGATAATTATCTAGTCATTAAATATTTATAGGGGGCTAATGGATTACAAGACTTTACTTCAAAAGTATTTTTATCTCACATATCCCCTTGGGCTCAGTAACAAAGATCCTGATGGTGAAGTTCTGTGGTCTACTGTGTGCAGAAGACAGAACAAGTATATTTGTTTTCCAGTTGCTCTAAATTTCAGGTCCATGCTTCCCTGGTAAATTTTGGGCTAATGCAACAACAACAAAAATTATTTTTTAAAAAATTAATCTTGTATTATGTTATAGAATGGCCTATAGATAGGAAGAAGCTTGCATCAGGTTCTGTTATGGGGCTTTTGAAGGTCAGTGAATGGGAAAAACATTTGAAACTACTTTCCTAGTGTATTAATGGTGAGATTTTGCTTTAAAATTATTTCAAAAATTTTGTATTGCGTCCTTTGGAAAGAAGGAGAAAGAGCCTGAGTCTCCTTTCTGTCCTTCTAGTCAGAAGGTGCTCCAAGGAGTGCCTTGAGGCAGCAGTGACCATTGAGTGTCTATGGTATTTCACAGGATGGGTTTGTCCCTGGCCCATGCACAGGCACATTCCTCTGTGTCAGGAATTGCACTGAGGATCTCACAGGATAGTCATACACATTTGTCATTGGCTGATTGCACAGACTACCACAGACATTTAGAATATTAACCCAAAGGATGAAAATACTGCTGTCTACAAATAATGCAACACTGTTGTAGTATTCATCTTTTATTAAGGACTACGTAACTGTTATATGGTGATGGAAGTTTTCTTTCAGTGTAAAATATTTTAATTTGTTCTAAATTTAATTCTACCATGGTCCTGAACTGATACTCTGTGTCTTTGGATTCAGTTTGTCAGAAGAGAGCTTATTTTCAGCTTTTGCATTTGTTAGCTAGATGGATAGCTAGATTTTCTAAGAGAATTATTTAAGCACGAAGGTCTTATAAGTTAGCTTGGTTACATATTGTTGGTGGAGTAAAACAGTGGATTGGAAACACTTGCAGGAAGATGAAAAACTTTTTATGAGCATCCAAAGTTTTCAACCTTATCATTAGCCTATAGCCATGATCTTACCCAGTTTCTTAAGTAAAAAGCAGTGTGTTGGGATTTATTTGTCTTTTTCTTGTCTTTATGAGTAGAAAAGGGAATTTGCTAAGTTGTTTTTGTAGATTTCATGATATGGTTGGTTGGTTTAGGCTTCATTTGTTTTTTTATTTTTCTTTTAAACATGTCATTGTTCTTCTCAGACTGCTTGGTTGCAGTAATACTGGGGTCTGAAGAGTATCTTTCATGTGGAAAATGAAGAAAATTTAATAATGCCAAAAGACTCAGAGGGGTCTTAAGTATGCTCAGAATCTGAGATAAGGATAGCTGAACATGATCATAAATTGGTTGCTTATAGTGTGCTGACCAAGTGCTTGGATTTGTGCAAAACAGAAGATGTCACATTTCAAGGAGCTACTGTAGTCTAATTCAATTGCTTTAAATATTGTCCACATTTTATTTCTGAATTTCAGAGGACATGTTCATCAAAAATTTCAACATTTTAAGGAAGAGAATGTGACTTTTTAAAAACAAGAATTCTGTAGCTTTTCAAGACAGCTGGGATTTGCTTTGACTTCTCAAATCATAAAAATCACCTTTGAAGAAGAAATGGTTAATGGGACATATTACTGACATATTAAAAGGCTGGTCTGCAGTCCTAAATATATGGCAGTGGTCATTATAAAGTTAATTGTTTGTACTTAAAAGCTGTGTTTTCTTTACAAATCCTTCCCTGTTCAGTGAGAAAGGATTTTTTATTCCACAATAATATTTTTCTCCATATTTTAATCAGTGCAGTGAGGGACATTTTATATTTGAAAGAAATTTCAGCAGATATGTAGTTCAGGCAAATTGAGATAGAGCAAATTGTGACTTTTTAGGATCATTTTGGTATATCCTAGGTCTTCAGAACAAGATGAAAATATTTTCACCTACAAAGACGGTAGCATCAATTATTTAACATGCACATGAATACCAAGAGAGTAAAATCCTGGACTCTCTGAAGTCAATGGCAAAATGTTTCACAGAATCTAAGATTTTACTCAGTAAATTTTGAGAAAACATGCCAAATTTTCTCCTGCAGTATTTATCTTGAAATAATGTTTTAAATGTCATACAGAGAGTGCAGAGAATCATGTGGTCAGCCAGCCTGGGGTTGTCAACCAATAATTCACAATGTCAGAGGGAGAAGGTGGCACTTACAGCACACCTTGCACGTAGTGCAACTACCTAGCAGAAAATAGACTGGAAATACTATTTACTCCCCCAAAACCTGATGGTACCCTACTACTACAATCACACACAATGGGTTTGTGCCAGGTATTTTTTGACAAGCATATTAGCCTGATGATTCCCCTGCACTGTTTTGGTGTTTTATTGTTATTTGTTTGCATGCAGTGGGACACATTCTTTATTTGCTAATGAAATTAAAAAAACTGTTTAAAATTCTGCAGGTTTAGCACAGCTGAATAAAAATGGTAAGAACGAAGTTCTGTATTTGTTCAGTTTTGCTGTTTATTGTAGTGGAAGTCTGTTGCTTGCAATGCAGAAAATACATAGTTACCCCTTAAGTCCAGGGCTTTGTATGGCCATAGACTTGTTCAAGGAGAAGTCACTAAACAGCTTTAATTACTACATATGGTAATCTGGCTTCGTTCTCCCCTGAGACCTAGGGGTGAAAGAATGTATATTTAACTTCTAGCAGAGTCTGTAATCTGTTCCCTCCCCATCGTTTGCTCCTTCGTTCTGCTTCAGCACCCTTTCACAGCCTGGCTTCCACAGTGCTCTCTCAAGGGTGATTCAGCTTACTGTAATTTTATTGCTGGTACTTCTGTTTTATTTAATGGGATTTGTTTTACTTTGCAATATTACTTAAAGCTCTGATCTGTTGTAGGATAAAAATGCTATTATGACAGTGTTAGCTTCTCTGTAAATTACAGTGCCTTGAGGATTGCATTTTGAGACTACATGTAAACACTTTGCAGAGCTAATAACATAGATACCATATGTAAAGCTTGAAAAATATTTAAATAGGGCACATTTGAAGGAATAAAACAATCAAAAGGCTTTTTGGGGGATAATGCAGATTACACTGAATTGTTTAGACTCAGTGTACAGCTTTTAAAACATAACCCATGTACCATCATCCATTTTCCCTTTTCTTCCTGCTTACCTACAATTTATTTGAACTATTGCAATATGTTTCCAGCAGAATTCCTTAACAATAATTGACGAGATCCCTGGGATAATGTCTTTGGAACAATAACCTGTCATTTAATGCAACGATCATTTTTGTTAACAGGCTTGCCTAGAAGAAAAACAAAAATTCCACCAAAATGAAAACAAACAAGCTAGTTAGCTGTTTAGACAGAAATGTACCACTTTCTCTGCTGGCAGTAATACTGCCTCAGTGTTTTTGTTGACTCCAAATGGGAGGTTTTAATCCCTTTGCAAGGAAAATACCTACAAAGTTGCAGTTGGTAGTTTGAGTTACAGCAAAACTGAAGTCTTTAGGGGTTACTACAAATATAATATTTTCAGTATAAGACTTTCTTTGGAAACCAGAACACAAGTCCAGCCTTTGATCACTTGATGATCTTGGATGTTTTTTGTAACCTTAACGATTATGTGATTCTTTAATCCTAAGGCAAAGGTAATTTTCCTGAGGAATTAATTCTGAAGTTAATGGTGTTACTCGTTTGAGTAAATGACTCTCCCTCCAAGTGCCAGCACTGGCGGGTCCTGGTACTGCAGCTCTGAGGAAAACCACCTGGAGATTATGGACAAATAAATTACTGACACAGTGTTTTGGTGACCTTATCTGAGCACTATCACTTAAATCCACCTCCTCACATCTATCCTCTATATTTTCTTTGTTCCCAAGTATATTCCTTGCTGTCAAGGAATCTGAAGACTTGGAGCTAGAGCCTGAATCATCAGAAAATGGCACACACTGTGTTACTGTCCTTCTCCAGCATGAGGCTGAATGGCTCTGTGGTTTCCTATATAGAAAGTGTCTTTTGTGA
The DNA here is from genome assembly GCA_025920805.1 of Petroica traversi. Taxonomy (NCBI): domain Eukaryota; kingdom Metazoa; phylum Chordata; class Aves; order Passeriformes; family Petroicidae; genus Petroica; species Petroica traversi. The sequence continues at coordinate 2,246,004 of JAHLSL010000057.1, read as the reverse complement.
GATTGCCTCTTTGTTTAAACAAAAAGAGAGAGAGGGAGAGAATGAAATATACTATGGAATACTCAAGCAGATGCTTGGCATTATATTAACACATGTATTATGGCGTATCATGTAATGGTACACTGTGGGGAATAGTAATGAATAGTTTGGAGCACAATAATGTGCATTGTTGATGTTTGTTAAAATAAAGATATTCAATTTATAATAAAAGGGATTAAAAGCTTAATTCATGACTATGTTAATATTTGTCTGTAAGTACACAGATAAATGGTAACGTACCTTATCACATTAAACACCTGCACGTACAAGTTCCCCTGCTGAGATCTCCATGGGATTGTATGTTTTACAGAGCTTAAACTTTCATTTCCCAAAATAATGATATCATTCATTTACAGATATAGATAGGCACTTCTTACTCAAACTCTATCCTGAAATGAGAATTGTTACTTCAACTACAAAAATGTGGGATTAATTACCACAGTGATTGCCTGCTGCATCATCTGATGGTATTTGTATATAGAATTTATATATTTTGCAACAATCTGATTGCCTGACAGAAGTGAATTAAGACTTTCTAAAATACACTGCTGTTAAAGGTAAATGATACCTCCAAAACAGATGTGATGAGCCAGGCAGTGGTGGCAAACAGATCTCATCTCAACACAGATCTCCCAGTGTCTTCCCGTATTTCCCACATGCCATCCTCTGTGAACAACAGAAAAGAACGTGTGTTTGTGAAGAAAATGCATAATTAAGGAGGGTGATTGATGTCTGAACTACTTCATTGTTCAGCTCTGCAGTGAAAGTGTTTACAGGCACACTGGATGCCTGTGCAGTCTCAGTGTCTATACTTGGAAGCTTCCAAAGGACAAAAAATTTCCAAGGTCAGCAGAAGCACCCATCATATTCCTCTCCATGTAAAACATAGTCCTAAATAAAATGGGGATAATTAATACTCCTTTGCTTGCCAAATTTGCTAAAAGCAGGAATAGAAAAGGAAAATTGCTGTGAAAGTTGAACTAAAAGTGAGATAGAACTGTTCTGGGCAAAGTCACCAAACTGGGCACTAGGAAGGCTTTGGCTGTATGAAGACAGTTCAAGGAAATCCTGTAGCCTCCAAACACAAACATCTTTCCAGAGAGGGAAAAATAATTTTGGAAATCAAAAGAGGTAGCCAGAGATCGAACAAGGCTCGATATTGCCATGTAAATGCTGTGCTACTATATGGGAATGAACTAATTTCAAAATTATATTTCCAGAACATTTTTTAAAGAAAGTTTTCTCTTATCCCTTAGATGAAACCAGTACATCAAGGAAGTACTAAACACAATCATAACTGCTTAGGAAGTAAGCATTTTATTTAAAGGTTTAGTATGAAAGACATTTTCTAGGCACTCCTAGGCTGTATCATATAGTCAGAATATCCTGGCACATACAGAAAAACTGCATAAAACTCTTGATATTTTTGTCTTGTCCTCTCTTCAAACAGGTCTCATAGACAACTTGTGGCTTCTCATCCTCTATTCAGTGTCTTGTGTCAGTTCTACAGAACCACATCCTCCATCCCACCTTTATGCCCCCTCCCCACACACACTTGGTTCAACTTGTCCTACCAGGCACAATATTTAACACTTTTTTTATTGACTAACAGTTAAATAACAAAGTACAGTTTCTTATCTGAATTTTTAGTACCTCCTTTGCTTTTGATTCTGCACATATATTTTCAAAGAAAAGGAAGAATCTGTTTTTAAATATTTTTTTAGGATGCATTTAAGTGTTGGATGCTAAAGCACAATGGACAGATTGTGACCCTCTTGGCTGTGTCAGATGCAGTTGTTTAGTATATGGCCAAAGTCAGAATTTTAGTTCATGTCGTGCTGTGAAAATGAACCTTCCCCAAGTGTGTTTCATGCGTGTGTGTCCATAGCTTGTGTGAAGGAATGGCCGTGTTATGAATTAGGAGAACCAGGGATTTTATCATTTGAGTGTCACCTTGTATCTCCTGAAGTAGCTTATTTGAGGAACACTTTGGATATAATTGCAAATACTTCTGTTAAAAGGCATTTTGCATAGCCAAGGCTGTCTGAGACACTCAGCTTGGGCTGAAAGATGCCAGCTGGACCTGGTAGAAGGATGTGACTCTTTGGGACAACAGCAGGAGGCTGGGGAAAAGAAATTTGAGGGTTTGGAGTTGTACAGTCACCTCTATTCCAGCAACTGCCTCTTACTCTTGGTATCCGCACATTAAAAAATGAAATTAAAGAATAATTTAATTTCATTTAACCTGCATTCATCTGAGTAGTGCAATACCAAAGGTCATTTTTCTACAGTTTTGTGTCTTGGATGGTGGTGGTCCTCCACATCCTTCCTCTCTCTTGACACAGTGGTACATTAATAAGAAGACTATCACTGCTGACACCAAGGTCTTACAACTTGTGGGGATTTTCTGTGTGTCAGGCCTGAAAGTTCATTGCCATTTTCCAGAGGGTTAGAAGGAACTGTAGAGCACAAGGAGGCACAGCAGCCGTACCTGCACACAATTAGGAAAGACAAAATCTACTGGCTAGCCTGGTCCAGCAGATCCTCCTGTCATGGCTAGTGATAATGCACAACCTCTTTATTTTTAGCTGTCTCACAAAACTCAGCATTTTCATAGCCTGTAAAAAGAAATCTCTTTAACTCTCCATTTTGTATCTTAGGTACATTTCAGCAAAACATTTGAGGAAAGTAAGCTTTGATTTTTTACATTCACACTCCAATTCCTGCTCTTCTGAGCATTCCTCCTTCTGTCTATGCCTACAAACTAGAACCTGCTCCCATTCTCAGTGGGGTAATGCATTTGAGATCCTGGAGGAACCAGAAACTTGTTAGCAATAACTAAGAAGCAAGAAACTGATAAATCTAAGTTGAGCTCTGAGTCTTGCTGTTGCTGTTTTTTCACAGACTCGAGTCTGTTTGTAGATCCAGACTTTAAAAAGTGTCCATCACCTGAGAACCAATATACTAAAAAAAAGACTGATACCTGTTATTTCATCAGCATCTCTTTGGATGAAGTGACACAACCCTCATATTTCCTTGCACAGGGCAGCTGAAAAAGACCCACTGAGAGCTGGGAACTTGGGATAAGCCGTGCTCTGAGCACCATTAGGAGATCCCTGTCTCAGAGCGGGTGGGCTGCGAGGCAGGACAGCACAAACTGGCAGAGTGCTGAGACACTGGATCACCCTCAAGAAAAAGAGGTGAATTTGGGCTTTCCCTGGTCTCTGCAGGGGCTTGGCTGCTGCACCATCTCCAAGGGGTTTTCACCACCAGTAAAGCTGTAAAGAAATGTGTCGTGTCATATCACGCAGGTTTTTGGGGTGATGAAACACCACCTCTCAGAGAGAGCACTGTGACAAGACAAACATTTTCCCTAACCTATGACCCAGAAAGTTTTGAATGCTATGAACATTCTCTTTGGTCTGCTTGCTCCTGCATGCATGTTCCAAGCATGCTGATACACTAGTAATGCGATTAAAAAAAAGTCTAACTAGGGAAACACTCAGAAAACACTTGGTTTAAAAAACATCAGTATTTATCCCTGTTTCTTATGTATTTGAGAGGTAAGACTAATAAAATACCTTTATTACATATTAAACACCCCCACTAGTCCACAGATATGTTAAATAAAAATTTATTTTCTAAATAGTTGTATGTTCACACAACTTTATTTCTTTTTAAGAAATAAAACCGAATACATATATTTTATTTTTCAGTTATTTTAAATTTGTCTTTTAAAAATATGTATTTCCAAATTTTAATTCAAAATCTTTAATTAGAGTGTCTTTTATTTATGTCTGATACGTTGGGGAAATGATGCTGGAGATATTTTCAAATCATATTCTATTAAAAATATATATGTTTCTGAGTGTTAAAAATCTGTTAAAAACCTCCTTATTTACTCTAGTATTTTAGATCTTTCTCTGAATGTATATTTTTTAAGATACCTACTGTTGTTTGGAGGAAGATCAGTTTCTTACTTCCCCCCCCCTTATTTCTGCAGAATGACTTTCTTTTTAAACACTGGGACTTTTGTTATGTTAATCAGTCAGGGAACATTTCCAATTCAATTTTACCTGAGCGCTGGTCAGCTAGAGTTTCCTTTGTTTGATGTCCCTTGAGTCTTCCCTTGTCTTTTAAACTGTAATTTAGTTGGAGCTGCTGTCAATTTACTCCGTCCATTACATTTGCAGTGATATTCCAGACATTGTCTTCTATTCAGTCCTAGAGAAGTTTCTTGACCTAAACAAAGTGTGCAGGGTAAAATCCTATAGAAATTGGAAGTACAAGCCCAGAACTCCTGTTTGCCTATGTGCAATACATGCATACAAATAAAATTGTAGCTACCTACCAAGATTATTGCTATTTTGTTTTTAATCTAACAGATCCTTACACTCAAGACAGCTACCAAATGGTAATTAATTAGGATTTGCAATGAAGTGGACATGTCCTATGCAACTAGGAAGACAGTATTCTCTCTGCTCTGCCCTGCCTTTGTAGCAAGGGGATTTTAAATCCTGCTAATTTATAGCTCTCCAGAACAGACTTTAAGGGGTGGGGGTTTTTATAATAATTACCAGCTGTCATGGAGTGCAACAAATAGGGCAATTTTTTTGCCCTTAGTCCAAATCAGCAAGGTGTGCCAGGTGGGAAATCTTTGCTTTGAGCAGTTGCTTTCAGTGGGACAAGAAGAGAAAAACCCAAGGAAAAAAGGTGTTAGAGCCAATTGAATAACTACATTGAACTGCCTTGGCTGAGGGTGATGCCAATGTCTGTGGCAGCAGAAAGGGAAAATATTGCCCTTATGAACTTCCATGTGATCCTCTGGAAGCTGTTGCATAGGACTGGAGAGATCAAAGGAAAAACACTGGAATGCTATGTCCTTCCTGCAGTAAAATGACAAATAAATGGATTAAATTTCCAGCTCATGGAAGAAGAGAGAGAAGGGAGTTTGTGAAGCTCAAGAGAGAAGGAAACAGGTGGAAGTATGTCATACATGTACCTCTGTGGTTCTCTAGGCATTACTGAAAAGCTAACTTGTCTTTTCTACAAAGCTTCCCAGCCTGGCCAGGGTAGGTCTTACAGAGTCCTTCTTTGCTGGCATTGGGCTCTCACACCTTGGGTGGGTGGCAGGTGTTGTGTTGGCAGCTGGATACTCTGGGGAAGGTTCCTGAGAGCCCTGGGACTCGGATACATGCTGAACCAGGGCCAAACCCCATTCTGCCAGCAGAGAGCTCTGGGAATTTCTGTGATGGTGGCATCATCAAGGGGTTTCTGTCATTCTGAATGTTATCCATTTGAGGGACTATCAATCCACCCCCAAAAGGCTACAGGTCCACATTCACCAGGAACAGGAGTCGCCCACTTCAAACAACAGCAGTCTGTCCTGATCTTGCATTGCCTGGTCACATGCAATGCCTCTTGTGTTGAAATCCATTCTAAAGGTACAGTAACCTTGGCTTCTTGGAGCCAGGGGAGGTTGCATTTATCTGCATTGACTGAAGAACAGAGAGAGGCTCAGTGTTTCCAGATATTCTGCTCAGAATCTCTGCTTTTCCCATTTGGTTTTATGTGTACATCTGCAGGCAGATTTTACCCTTGAGGATAGGCTTTGGGAATGTCTTTAGGACAGCCAAATAATTAAGCTGTCAATTTATTCCTTTGCCACTGGTGTGAAGCTTAAAAATAGGAAGTGATCAATAGTTAATGACAGAGAGCGTGGAAGAGCAGGAGCAGCCTACCTTCTGCCCACAGGCTTGACAAGGTGACTGTTCTGACAGTGTGCAGACATTTGTACGGCCCTAACCTTCATCAGCATTTCTTGTTGCAATTAACATGGGTCTTCCCCAGCATTTACCATCCATCACTCACTCAGCACAAACAAGTCTCAGATTGTTCTTAATTGTAAATGGTACTTGGTACCTGGAATTTCAAAAGAATTTGGAAGAGCTGAGTATGGATTTCTTTTTCTGACCTGTTGGGTTGGTTTTGGCTTTTCTTTTAATAATGATGGGAAATGGTCCGTGTGTTTGGTTTAGTTGCATTCAGTCTCAGGAACAGATACACGAGTGTACTGTACATGCTGCATATTTGAACCATCAGTCTGGATTTGCATTTTGTTCTGTGTACAATCAATGAAACTTGCTTTGAAAGCCACTGCAAAATAGGAGAGCAGTTTCTGTGGGCTGATTCTCCAGGTGGGACTGATTACATTTTGCAATGCAGAAGCTGAGCAGTTGTCTCAGAGCTACCTTTCAGCCAAGATGAACTGGAGGTTCCCTTCATCCACAGACTTCCTGCAGGGGATCTGTGAGCTCAGGCAATTCATCCATGCCTGGGTGTGACTGAGGTCTGTAATTAGGAAGGTCGAGTGCCTAAAGAGGCCTAAGGTTGGTTAATGGGAATTTTGTGATTGACTTTGGCTAAGCTAAGGTTTAGCAGTTATGTTTAAGGGAAGCTCACATACTGATGGTGTCTGATGTTTACTGTCTAAGGCCAGCATTAGTTATGCCTGTGCTTAGCATATCCTTGAAAACTGCTTATTTGCTGGTTGCTGCACTTAATTATGTGTGGAGAGTAATTCCATACCAAAAGAGATGATTTATTTCTATTCCACCATTTATCTTGGCTATAAAGTGTAGTAATTATTTTATTCCCTTACAGCATAGTTTGCAATGTAAATATATGTTGGATGTGTGTGGGGGTTTAACAATACCATTTAAATGTATTTTGTGTGGTATTTTTTCTGCTGCTTACAAAAAACATCAATAAAGGTGGCTTTTTTTATCTTTCAAACCTGAAAATACTATCAAAATGTATGTGTCAAGGAAAAGACAAAATACCTAATTATAACAAAAAGAATTACTATTAAGTCAGTTTATCTTCAATAATATGGTCTTTATTCAGCAAGGTGAACTGAGAAGTACTATCAATGCTGCCTGTGTACCAAATTGCAAATAAGGGGGAAGAGTACATCACAAAGGCCTTAAGTATTGTTAACTTTGTAGCATGACTGTAAAAAACAACTTATGTGAATTATGGTTAATATTTATTGGGTGGCCTATTTAAAAGCTTCAATGGAAGAAAGTCACATTTTAGGTTAGTACAGAAGGTAAATAAATTAGACTTTCTGAGGGAAAAAAAGTCATCTCTGCTGAAACCTAAGATTTCGTGCACCCTGCTGGCTTTGGCAGAATGACTATTTTCGCCTTTTTTCAAAATAATTCAAGTTATATTTCAGACTAAATACTGTTTAAATAAAATCAGTGGAGATGAGTTTTGCCTCCATTATTGTGTTTGCTGAATTTCATCTGAACTGATGGCAAAGACTGTTTCAGCAATGACACCTGCTCAGCTCTCTTTATAATTAAATCTAAAAGCTTCTGCCTTCCCCAGACACCCACTGGAACCCTGTATTGGGAAGAGGGAGCTAAAGCAGCACACGAGAAAGAGAAAGGCTGTGATACAGGTAATCCTGGTAAATTCCACACTGTAGGGTGCACAAGGAGTCTAATGCCTGACTTTGCCCTTATGTTCCTCTTGTCCTCTTCTCAGCTGCTTCTGAATCCTGCCAACAGCTCTTGCTTTTTCATTTTTGTAATTATCATATCAAAATTAATGTTATTTCTCTTGTTCTAACCTTGCTGAGCTGGTATTTTCCCAAAATTGCTTCTCCCAGTAGTCCTTCAAGCTTTCATCTCAGTATTCCTGTCATTGCCAGCAAAGAAGCAATGCTGGATGTAATTGGAGTGATGTGTCTGGTGCATCCAAGAGTTCTGGCTCCTTCAGCAATAGAGGTGCTCTGGATTGTATATGAGTATGCTGAACAGTCTGCCCTCTGACTGTGTGCCAAAATTGTATTTGATGGAGAACACAGTGTTGGAAGAAAAGGGAAATCGGTGCTTATCGAGGAGTGGATCAAACCCTAAAAGGACACTGAGATGCATTTTGGGCCTCTAAACTCTTGCGTTCCTGAATTCATATTTAAGAAAAGTCATCAAGGGTCGTTTCAAGACATCCTTGAATGTGTTATTTCTTTTGTTTTGGTGTAGTTTTGTTTTCAAAAAATGAAAACATTCTGGAAATCATGTTTCTTATCATGAGTACATGGGACTTTTTAGTCTCACTTGTAGTGAATCAAAAGAAGAGTCCTTCCTGTATGATATTTTATCACTTGGCAAGGGTTTGGAAAACCAGATATGGTTAGATAATAAAGAAATTCGTATTTAACAGACTAACCAAAACATAAAAGCCAGCTGAATTTCTTCCTAGAGCACATCTAAATATATTCTCTATCAGAAAATAGCAATTATTTAACACATCATGTACAATGACAACAGGGAGAAAAAAAATTCCTTGTGCTGCCCAATAGAACATGCTGGAACACCTGTTTCATATCACGAAACCATTTATAATTGCTACCAAAGACGTGAGAGCTGAAATGTCATCATTAAATCTACTTCTGCCACTCATGTCTTTGTTGGAAAAAATCCTTAGGGAGGAGAAATAAAACATATTAAAACACATTCATTCATTTTCCAGTATCTTAAATCTTTCAGTCATAGAAACAAGCAAATATTGATACTATGCATAGCTGTAGAGCTGATAGTTACTTCCATGACTCTACTCTGACAAATAGTCATTAAATACCTTTTCTTTTCCTCTGGAAAATGATAACACAGGGAAATTTCAAAAAATATCTCACATTGTTCTATTACCTGTCTTGGGCTCTACTCCTTGTAAAAAAAACCCCACGTCTTGTATTTTTTAATTGTTTCTATGTCAGTAATTAGCTTTGAAGCAGCTCTTTTGTGCTCTAGGGTACTTAAATGGCCCTTATAGTAGACATCCACCTTTGCCTATAATTAGGTGGGGTTTGTGCCTCAGGCATTCATGGACAAGAGAAACCATGTACTCAATAAATCCCTGCTTTGCTATTGCATGCCATCAAATTTTGTTTAGAGTGAAAATACATCTGAAAACTCATTTTTAGAAAAATATGTATATGACATTTCTGTTTCTGTGCTGTTAAAGGAGTGCTGAAATACTGTAACCACTTAAACCACGTGTTGCACCTTGACAGGTATCAGCTGGCTAAATAACAGATTGGACTAAGGAGGTATTGCACAACTATGAGAGGGGTGAATTTGATTGAAAAGGTGAGTCAACAAAAAGTTTCCTAGTGGGTGATGGTTTCACAATTGCAAGCTAAACCCACTGTTCTAGCAAATGCTAGAAAATCTTGGTGAGAGACTTGGAAGAGAGCTCCATGGCTGGGACTTTTAATCTAAAATGACATGACAAACAGAGGACAAGTGGGTAAAGTATAAAATTAAGGCCTGGAGTGGGGCAGAAGGGCTAGTGATACAATGTACAAAGATGAGGTTTGAGAGGGTTTTTGAGTGATAGTTTTGGAGTTATTTTGGGGGGATTTGTGCAGTATTTATGATTCACATTCTTTGAACCAGTCTGTTTGCTGATAACCCCATTTTACCTTCTGAATTCTCCACTGAATCCTAAAACTCTTTTTTATTCTGCTTCTTAAGTGAGAAACAATTATTGCCACCAATAGCAAAGGTCGTGTATATGATCACTATTTTCTTTCTAGGGCAGGTAGTTACCAATTTTTCCCTTCAAGCCAGTCCTTCTATGGTGAAACTGAAGGGAGGAAAGTGACAATTCTTATGACCACCAACATTAAGAACTAAATTTTCTGCTGCCATCGTCCTTCTGTAGTGCTCTAAATCTCCCCTGCCCGTGCCCTGCTGGCTTGGCTATCTTGTGGCAGGGCACGGTCTCGTTATTGCCGGGGCAGCACAGGGATAGGCACAGACAGCCACGTGCCAGGGGTCACGAGCCAATTCCTGGTGCAAAGGTGTGCAGTTGTTTTAGCAGCATTGATGGGACCAGCGTGGCTGTGCTGCCTCCAGACTGGTGTGTGATCTTGTGCTGCTGGTTCAGAGGAGTTGCATTTTATTTTGGCTCAGGAGCATGTGTTTGGGAGCATCAGTCTTTTGGCTCCATGTAATGCACTGTGGTTCCCATTACAGAGCAGCCTCCTAGCATTTGGATTCTTTTTGGATTAGGCTGGAAGATGCATTCTGGGAATCACCTAATGCACTCCAGCCACTAATAGGCATGTTGTTTCTGGGAACAGAACAGACCCAGCCTGAAATAAAACCACCTGAAGAGTGCAGACTTCAGGTCTTCTGCACCAGCCTCTTCCCCTAACAAATCTTCACCCTGCTTTTGTTCAATAATCACAGCTCATATGATCATCAGGGGAAGGAGCAACACATGGATTTTTTTCTGTAAATGTGTCACAGTATCTTTAGCAAAGTGCAGCCTTGACTGCACCAACACATTACAGTTCAGCTGCCTATTGTGTTTTCTGTAGCTGTGCTTGGCATACACAGATGAGTATTATGGTTATATGCATATGTGTGTATGTCTGTATGTATATGTAAACATACATAAACCTGCTATTTGGATATTTTATAACATAAGGTAGTTCATGAAATTTTTAATCACAGCATCCCTTTGTCATAATGCAAAACCAATTGGAGGTCAAAGTTGTTATAATAAAACATCCATCGTGCAGCTTTTTAAAGGAACCTGTTTAAAAAGGTTAAAGTAAGCAATTATCACAACCCTAATTTACAACTACTTGGCAATAAGAGTTGCTTTTCAATGAACCATTTATTCATGATCTGCTGCTTCACACTGTAGGATTCTTCTTGACTAGTTTAGAAAATGTAATTAATAAATGATAGGATTATTTATGGTTCACGGTGCCAGATTGGGAAATACAATGATATACAGAATGAGCTAAAAATTATTCTTACAAGCATCTTGGTTTTTAATCCATGGATTGGATTGTCACATTACTTGATATGGTGTGGTGAACTCCTGATGGTATTCATGGGACGTTATTTTGTTTGTCATCCTAGCTGCTCTGTGTGACAATAAAAATGGACATGCTCCTTTGAGAACAGACTTAATGAACACTGACATGTTAATCTTTTTCAAGTTGAGGTGGGGTAGCATTTGTGATTTTGCTTAGTTTGACTGTGTTAGTGATTATCTCAAAGCCCCAGTAGAATCTGGAAGATGTTTGTATTTCACAAGCATAAAGTGATCCTCTCTAAGATTTTATTCTAGTAATGCTAGTTAAGGAAACACACCTGCTGAATACAAGCAGGCTTTCTCAATTTCAAGTAGAAAAATTATGCTAAGATAGAATGATGTCAGCTCTAATATCTTTATTCATGGGCAAAGTGCCTGGTTGTGGGAGAATGAAGTTGAAATTTTGCTATGACCTTCAAAACTTGAAGGGTCCAGGCCAAAGAAGAAAAGCATCCCAACTGATTTTTAAAATAATTATTGTTAATAATTATTAAAAGTGTTCACAAGGATAAAAATATTTTATGCACTGATTTACACACAGTCCAATAAAAAAACAGCATAAAATCTGAATGTGAGGTGCAGTGGCTCCACAATTCCTACTGGTAATGCACTGGAGCTAATCAGTGAAAATCTAGAGTTTAGCTCCAAGTTGAAATATACTGAGGATCAGTTCAGTTTCCATTTATTCTTAGCTCAGATTCCTTTTCAAATGCTTTGCTGTAGTAATTAGGATTGCCAGCAGTGATTCTAGAAGATATGTACATGTAGTTGTTACTTCCATAAGTGACCTACTAAGAGAATTAAAAAATGCCCTTAGGTTTTGATGATGATTTGAATCCCATGGCTTTAGAATTTCAAATGTCAAATAACACAGGATATGTGAATAATGGATGAAACCCAGGAGATTCAGAGAATCACAGAAGGGTTGAGGTTGGAGGGCATCTCTGGAGGTCATTAGGAGCAAGCCCCCTGCTCAAGCAGGGTCAGCTACAGCAGGTTGTCCAGGAACACTTCCAGATGGGTTTTGTATATCTTCAAGATTGATATTCTCAGCCTCTCTGGGCAACCTCTTCCAGGACATATTATAACAGATTTAATTGTCATAGCAACATTTCATTTTAAGTATAGGTAAACTTATGCTTTCATGAATGTACATTTGCGTACAGATGCATATGTTAAAATACTGGAATTTGATTTTTGTTCTTAGACTGAGATCAATTTATTACAGCTTTTCTAGGTTATAGTTCTAAACATTAATTTGGGCTCAGGTACTGCTTCTGTTGGAAGCAGTGGTGCCTCCATTTACTCCTCCAATTTTGTTTTAGATTAAAAGTAAAATTTGAAATGCAAAATGGGTGCTTGAATTTATGCACAAATATACAATAAAAAATGTAAAAAATATAAAGGTTTCAAAAATGAAAGTGAAACAACAAATCTTGATGAAATGGGGAAAATACCTTGCTTTTTTTCTTTGAGCTTCAAAAATTTAAAAAACTAAAACAGGATAGTTGGTCCAGTTTCCTCAAGAGGTTACTCCTCTTTACCTGTTGTCTTTTCTGTATACCAAACATAGAGATGAAAGGGTTAAAATGCTCTGCCTTTTGCAAATACTGCTCTTGGAGTCTGCAGGCCATTGGAACTTTGTCTTGCCATGTTCCCCTTTGTCCCAAGGTTTTTGCATTTCTGTAATCTGGAAGGATATACGCTTCTGCTTCTGTGATTTGGAGAGCCAGCTACTTTCCAGCCTTCTTCAATGTCTGCAAGGAGTTTCTTTCCTTGCTAAATTGTAGTCTTTTCAGTATTCACCAAAAATTTCTCGTGTACTGCTATTTGAGCTGCTTTGCTGTTTTTGTAATGCTTCAAGCATTCATAGTGAGGCAAAAACTTATTTTCTTTCATGTTTGTACCTGTTTTTCTTTCAGTCCTCCTTTTGCATTGACCCAGTTTATGAGAAACAGAGAATTAATCCAAAAGCCTTTGAATTAGCTCTTCTGGATACATACATAATTATAATTTTCCTTTCTATAAAGAAGTAGAAAGACTATTACTCTTGTAAGCTTGTCTTCCCAGACTTCAAAGAACCATGAGGAACATATGAAAGGGGAAAGTTTGGTTTATTTTTCCCTTGCAAGCATTTGGGGTTGGAGAAGTCCCTATATTCCAAAGCCAGAGAAAGCATGTGAGGGAAAGTGTCTCCTCTGCTTTTCCAATGAAAAATAAAATGAAGAGTGTCTTTCTTCAGATATCTTCTATTCCTTCCTACATTTCATAAAGAGGAATGTGAAGATCTCACATAAAGTGTGAATTTTAAAAAATATTTATATAGTACTTGTCAAATTATTATTTTTGAACTGAGCTTTGTATGAATCAGCTGATATCTGGTCTGTGAAAAACAGGAATATTTTTCCTGTTTGGTTAAATGTATGATTCAATTCAGACTTTTTTTTTTTCTGCTATTTCTTTATGATTGGCAGTGGGTCAAAAAACCTTAGAATTTCAACACTTTCTACCTCAATATTGTGCTCTCTTCATATGTGTCCTTGTCCTCCAAGTTTTGATATCATTCTGCTTCATTCAGCCATAAAGTAAAACCCCTTTATGTTCAGTTACTGGATATTTTTACCTTTGGTGTCTTTACTTTGCTTTTACAACTTTTCTATTTGTGACCTTATTTCCATCAGGGTATTTTTCTTTTTTACTCCATTTTCTTATTTCTAATTTAGTTTGCCTCAGCTTGCCTAATCCCCTGTATGGCTGCATGAGGAAGAGGTAGTCTTATGTTATTTTTAGTGGTGGATGAATAGTCTTCTATTTTTAATCAGACAGTTTTCATGTTCCATATCAGGAGTGGGCTAATGCACCCTCTCATAAATACATGAATTCCTCCTCCCTCATCCTGTACACACACACCTGCATAAGTGTCAATTTAGGCAAGTCATGTGGCCTGAAATTTCAAAAGATGTTAGATGGTTTAAACCAGCCTATTCTTTGGAAATTGCAGGGCATTTGTCCTTTGGTACATCAGTGCAGTGATCAAAATCACTAGTCACCTCTGAAAATTAGGCCAAAAGATGGCATTTTTTGAAGCATGAGGGAGAATGGAAGTGCTTTGCTCCAGCCAGAGCTCTGAGAGACGCTGAGCCTGTTGGGCTGCAGTTGTTATTTCCACAATTGCATGCTGGTTTATACAATAAAGGGCAGTTTGGGGCAAAGCAGAGGAAGGAGTGCAAGCATCCCTGCCTCCTATACAGGCAGGGGCTGGAATGCTGCTTTAAAACTCTTCTCAGCACACACCTTCAAACATCTGCTGGGGTACACTGGAAGCTGCAGCACTCGTGACACAAAACTTTCCCTCCCTTCAATGGCTGCACAGCAGACAGAAGAAGCACTGCTCACAAAGTGAAGAAAACTTGAGGCTTTAATGAGACAGCTCAAGATATGATTTTTGATCTTCCTGGATGATTAAGCCTTTTTTTTTCCAGTCCTCAGTAACCCAGCTCCTTTCTGCTTTCCTTTCCTTGACATTATGCAGTTCAGCTTCTTTTGATCTTGAGTATAGCCATTTCTCAAGCTATTGTATCAACTCCGAGCCTTTTATTCTTCCTAGGAGAGTGTGGCACATCATCTGCAGAGGACTGTGCCTCTGGGGATACTCTGCACACCCCTGTTGCTGTTCATAAGCACAATCCCTGCCTGAGAGCAGCCTGCCTCTCTTAGCCCCATGGCAGGGGAGGTAAGAGGACTTCACTTCACAGCCTGCGTGACTGACAGAGAATCAGCAGAATGAATTGGCTGTGCTCCTGTGAGCAATCTGTCCATCCCAAATAGACTTGCAGCACCATGACATCATATATTGTCTCTGTGCCTTCCTCTCCTTCTCACTTAATCATCCGTAGAATGAGGACACTCAATGGTGTGTTTGTGTATCCTTTGGGATCAGCAACCAAGTCACCTGTGAATTATACAGGTCAACAGAAATGGAGGTTAAGATTTGGTCTACATGCATTCTTCCTGTGTCATCAGAGATTACAGACAAAACAAACAGGGATACACCATTGACATTTAGTAAATGTTATTAGAAATGCTTTATTGTAGGGAGAATGAGAAGAGGAGGGATTATATTTCTGAATGCAAAGCTGTTTTACTCTGATCCCAAGTCATCAGAGAGGCCATTTAAATTGACATAAAACAATTTGTGTCAGTATAAACATGCCACAGGATAAAACTGTCAAGTCCTGATGCTTTGCAAGCATAGGAAATGTGTAGTGTAAATGAAAAAAGTATATAATTTCTCCTTAAATATGTGCCTAAAGCTTTTGAGTGAACTTCCTGAGTGCACAAACATGGACTTTTTTTTCCCCTGGTTTTCCCTGAAATTCATCCCTTCCCTGTCACTTTTCCTTGCATTTTCTTCTATTCTGAATAGACTATTATTTTTCAACCTGAGTTACACAGTTCCAGGCAGCAGGATTCCTCCTGCCAGGACTTTATTTGCAAGTTGCAGTATGTCTGCATCCATTTCCCACCAGTCCTTTCCTTAGCTGCTGCCTCTAGTATATTTTTCTGACTATTTTCCTTTTTTTCTAGGAGATTCTTTCACTTGATGGTTAAGTTTTCTGCGAGGTATCATCATGGGTCAGAACTGAGGAAACAGGATTATAGCTTAGCTCAATGTTTTCTGATTTTGTTCAGCATATAAAATAAAGCAGAAAGTGTAATTCTGGGGAGAAAATAAATGAGAAGTATTAATATGTCAAAATGACACAAGCAATGGCTTATGGGCTTCGAAACATTTTTTCCTGACTGTGTCATTTAGCCTAATAGATTATATTACTCCTCTCTACAAACCCTGCCATTTAAAGTGCACATAGATGAGTGAGAATTAGAAACAAGTAAGAAGTGCCAGAGATATTTTGAAGTAAAGAAGGCATCCTATCTGTAACTGCAACCTGCTGAGACAGATAATTAGATTGTATACTGCCAAGATATAAAGCAGCCTTGAAAAAAGTGGTGGTGCGAATACAGGCAATGAAGGCAGAGAAAAAATGAATGTGATCATCCAAACAGAAGCACTAAGGCTGGAGAAAAATCAGAATGAAAAATTACTATTGGATATTTGAAATTGTGGAGGGAAACACTTGGTGTTAATAGATTCAGAAAAAAATATCAATAACAGAAGAAAGTAAATTAAAGAAATTAAATTATGTAGCTCTGCCATCTACACCCTAATCAAAACAGAGTACGTTGGATCTGGTTCTCACAACATCAAATTCTGCTTTGTTAAGAAATGAGTGAGTCAGTCAGGTAGGTTTGGCTTTTTCTATTTTCATTTCTGTAACATGCTAAGGAAACTATCCATTATATCCTGCAATAAGCAGGATTTTCACTTCATCTTACTGTGTGTGATATCTCTGTTTATGCTGTGCTGTATTTATTTTCAATGTTGTTGAGCATTTTCAGTACAGTTTTCAAGTGTGAAGAAATTAGACTCTTAGCTTGAATCTACCATTCTAGATCTCCAAAGACGCTGGAATCCACTTTCTTTATTAATGGAAATAAATAATATAATTCTTAAATTAAATTCTGACACAGACAGACAGTGTTCTGTTTACTGAAAGGCTCTTGGAAAAGTTTGTTGAAACCATTACAGAGGGAGGTTGTAAACTTAGCTTTTAACAAAAATATCTCTCATTTAAATTCCTACAAGCACAAGGAAGAAGCAGTCTAACTACTTTGGAATTAACTCTCTTACCTCTACACACACAATTTCAAAATAATTTTTAGACTCTCTTAATACAAACATATTGAGAGATTTGTCATAAATACTTCACTGATTATTATTACTATGAACAATCTGTTCTTTGCATTACTGGTATTTGAAATGGAAAGACCAATTAGACCTGTTAACCCATCTTTTTGTCAGTAAGTTGATTGGGAATTACTGAAGCGTAAGAATTCTAAGTGGCTTTTCATGTGAATGCCAAGCTAAAATGGATATTCAGAGATGCATTAAGCATTTTTACCTGGCTCTGTATTCATCATTTAAAGATCTACATGTTAATTTGGAGAATTGCAACGTAAACATGGTGAGCCATGGCTTCTCTGCGTGTTCTTTCCAGTATTTGTAAACATGTAAGTGTTGAGTAATAAAATTGTAGGCCAAAGGTTATGGGTAAGGACTAGAGGAGAGATAATATGGATTATTTGGGCATATTACTTTACGAGTAATACATCTGGCAGATATTGTAAGACTGACTCAAGGATTTGTCTTCAATCACAGGCAAAAATTTATGTTATTGTTATTATTTGAATGCATTTAACAGAGGGAAATTTTTAAAATATTAAGATGCCTAAGCTTTATTTAAGAAAATGGCTCAGCTGAGCTCATAGAATTTCTGAAAATGGCAGTCACTGAAAGATAACCATGTGAATTACCCATGGGAATGGTGCTTGAGATGAACAGCAAACAAGATGAATAAAAAAAGAGTATGTTTCTTTTACTTTATGATGTAATCTAGTCAATACATAGCTAATACTGTCAGAAATACTTTGGCAAATAAAACTACAGAGCAGGCTGAAGAATTATAACAAAATACTTTCTTTGGAATTTGATGTTCTTTGGAGATCAAATCACTCCTTTGAGATGGCTGGAAACAGGTCAAGTGCCTGAAAAGATTGTTGTCACAGAGCCCTGATACCTCCCCAGCCTGAGCTTCCTACATGTGAGGCCGGGGGACAAATTGCTAGAAGGTCTGTCCCACTGTTGGTGCCATCAATTTACTTTTCATTAAGACCCACTAAAATGCATAATATTATTCTGAATCAAAATAAAAACACATTTCTCTAACAAAAATCTGTCAGTCAATTGGAATTATGTATTCCTGTGCAATTCTGCTTTTGTGGTTCCTTTAAAAAGGAAACATAAGTTCCCTTTCATAGCCTATTTCAGTGACTCATGACTTCTGTTCTCTGTGCCAACCTGGGAAAGGTAACCTGGTGGTGCTGAATGTCAGATACCCTGGCAGCAGCTGAAGCCCAGTTCAGCAGCACATTTACTCCCTACTTTAAGAAAGTTCAGGCAAAATTTGCCACTCTCACTAGTTTAGTTTTCTTCTCTCCCTGGGGCATAAAATGCATTTCCTTGATCGTTGGACAGTTCAGAGGTGATTTGCCAAAGTGATCTTTTCCCTCCATGTGGAAAGAGACAGTACCCTTGCTTCAGCAGAAACAAATAGAAAGAAAAAAATGTATTAAGATAAGGCACTGACCCAGGAGTTACAGATGTAAATTCATATATGTATATAACACAGAGCTACCATAACATGAAATACCGTTTTTTGTGGGAAAAAAATCTGTCTGACCAAGATAGCCTTACAAAAACCTGTGATTCATCTAAGTTTCTGAGATAAATTTGATACAAATTTGTGAAGCAGACGTTTGTTAGATACTCTTAAGGTCTGCTCGTGAACTGAGATGTTTTAGAGAGTTGTCTTGGTGAAATTTTAGCCTGTTGCTTTGCAATAATACAGGGAAAGAAAGCGAATTCAGCCTTAATACCAGAAGTAATAGAGCTATGCATGAGCATTTTATAACATGTCTCTTCATAAGCTATTGAGGTTAGAATTTAGAACATGAGCCTATCTGCAAACTTTAGGAGAGGGGAAAAAAAAAAAACCCAAATATGGCCAGCTAAATAGGCCAACTAATATGGCCAGCTAAAATAGGCTGTAAGTTAAAAGTTTGTATTTCACCCAGAACCGAATTCCAGTATTATATGTAGTGTGTAAAATATTTATTTGGATTCAGTCCAAGATTTCCATGTCTTTAGTGTAAATAAGACATCTCTATGGCAAGTTTCAAGTCAGACATCTCTATACAAAATGGCAGCAGCATTAATTAAGCATATACTTTTCTAACCCCTCGGGATTCTGTGCCTATTAATCACATCTCAAGATGGTTCCTATTTTGTTGGGGGTTCATCAGAGCAGTCCTGTTCCCCACTTTTACTTTGGCTGTGAAGTCAAATATTTAAAAGCTGTTAGTGGAGCTGGAGAGAAGCACAAGGAGTCAGTGAATAAGATGATAATTTATTACGCTTTATCAGGCCTGGTTTTCTGTCTCATCAGGTAAAAGCACACTGAGTTTAAGTAATTCCTGGCATGTTCAAAATGTAGATGCTGAACTGATTACTTGCTGTGACTCACCCGACTGGTGTTACTTGCAAGTTTGCAAGTGTGGGTGTGTAACTGAACATATATTCAAAACAGATATAGAGCTGAAATACTGACTCTCACTGGCTACAAGGTTGTTTTGTCTAGTCACATCATTTGCAGACACTTTAATTACTGTTGTTTCCCAGCACAGATTTTTTTTTCCAGTAATATTTGTGACATTTATTTATCTGAACAAATATAAAATCACAGTATTGTAATGAATTGTCTGCTATCTTTTAAAATTTATAATTATAAATTTAAAAGATTTCACTATTATTTTTCCTCTTGAAAATCCTGAATCTCTTAATTTACCTGTTGTCTGTGGTTCTTAGTCCCTTCAACAGTGAGTATATTGTTTGGACTCAGATTTTGTATGCAGTAGGTTAGCATGAAAGCACTATGGTATGTTCAGCCATCTTGGCATTGTCATTTGAGGTTTTTTAATTAAAAGTCTGCCTTGGAGTATGTCAAGTGCTCCTGTATTTTGCCATTCTTCTTATCTCTATGGCAACAAAAATATTTCAACATTTACATGGGCATCATATTCTTTGCTAATGTACTATCTGAACTGTTTGTATGCTGAGAAGGGGAGCAGCAGAGATTGGCTTCTGCAGGCTGGGGTGCAGGAGTTGTCAAGACAACCAAGAGGCCTAAGGATGTCCTTACTAGTAGCATTAAATTGAAGCTTTAAATTAATTCACCCTCATGTGTTTTTGTAGCTTATGCTGTTAATTGAAATAATAGGAGTGACCTTCCCTGTACATTCAGAGCACCTGTCCTATTAAAATTGCATGTGCTATTTACTTAAGTACACTCATCTATCAGACAAATCTAGCGTGAAATAGGGGAAAATGGAAGACACTTATATTGTACTGCTATGTATTGACTTGTAGTAATAGGAGAAGCAAGCTTTTCTTGTATCTAGCTTTAGAGAGTTGTAATGAACATTTTATTCTGAAACTTCATTTATTTCTGTTTTCCACTCAAGGGCCTTAAGTCTGCATAGCTCCAGACACTACAATTTATTCTACAGTGCCGATTGTGATTGAAATGAATAGTTAAATATTATTTTTTTTGTTTTAATATATTTGAAGAAGCCAAGAATCATGTTTTCATGTATGCAAAAGACTGCTTCCTTCACAGCAGAAAAAAACCCAAAACAGTAGGAAACTGTACTTTTTTGTTCAAATCATAATCTTGCACTGACTTAATTTGTGGAGCTACTTTTAATGGTTTTTTAAATAAAGAATTCTATAGAGGAATCAGTTTAAGTTTCTTTGCCCAGTCTTTAGATTCTCACAGTTAAATGCATAGCCCCATAAGAGCCAAAAGATTAGTGTCCTGGTTTAGGGCAAATATTTTGGAGGAAACCTCTGGGAGGTCTCCTCTAGGAAGAGCCGATTCCAATCGCCCCTCCCCCTACCGG
>JAHLSL010000057.1:2133916-2225411 GCA_025920805.1 Petroica traversi | reverse complement strand
TTCCCTGGTGTCCTGGGCTCACGCGATGCCAGCCCCACAGAATCCCGAGGAAGGAAAGAAGCCCCAGGGTCCGGGGTGGAGGGGAACCCGGCCGCGTGCAGACCCCGCTCTCTTGACCTTGGTTCGTAGTAATCTGCGGGACGGGGGGCGATGATCCCGGGGAGCTGCGAGTTCCGGCCGCGCTGGAGCCACGCGCTCCCTCCTCTGCCCTTCTCTTCCTCCTTCCTGCTGCCGCTCCGCCTCTTCCTCCACCTTCACTCCCACCGTCCTCCTTAGACCAACCCAAAGCTGCAGAACTTAATGTCCAGCACAAGCCAGGGGACGATTGGGGATACAAACAGGCCACATGGCTAACCCAGGACAATTAGATAACTATATGTACACTTAATTTCCTTATTAAAAGGAAAAAGTTTGCAATTTGCTCTTTTAATTCATGAGTCTAATTTTGATGGTCAAATGCATCAAATATTCAATAACTTTTGTACAGGGCAATGGGGGACAAGGATGTCCAAGTTCTTAAAGGACCGAAAGGATGTCATCCTCCTCTGCAGCTAGTATAAAGCAAAAGTCTCTACCCTGTATCCTGGAATACTTTTTGTCTCCTAAAGAGGGAAATGTGCTCTTATTTGCCGTTGCTTTTATGCTGTTAGGTAGACAATAAAGCTATAAAAATTTTGGGAATGTATTTTCCAATACTATATTCATTGATGCACCAACCCATTTAGTTATACTGATGTACACTAGCTGAGAGCCTAACCACTAAGCTAATGAACACTTACAGCATGTTTTCTGTGGAAAAAAACCAAATTATTAGTTTTCCTTCAAAGTCTAGGAAACAGAGAGGAATGATTTATGAATTACTGCAGGATTGCTAGGAGTGCTGATGGTGATTTGATCTCCCTGTATTTGAGAACACAGGTGAAGTTTTTTGTAGACTCCTAAACACAAATATCACAGCATGAACTGGAAGTGCTGTAAATTCACTTTAGTCTTGGTGAAGGACAGATTATTGGGAGAAGGCAGGAGGCCAACAGGCACACTTTCTAGTTCCTTGTTAATCTCTTCACCATCTCTGAGGCATGTGACAGGGATGCATCGGTCTCCACATCAATACTGTGGCTGCAGCCAGTTTTCTGTATACATGTTAATGTTTGCTCCCACTGGTATTTGAAACACCTGTGAGTGCTCAGCACATCTGTAAATCAGGCCATTTAATTCTAGGCACTTTAAATATAGATTAAGGGTCTTAAATTTAGGTATGAAGGTTTGAATGTTTTGGATCAAACCTCTCCATCAGCCTGCAATCAACAGTGCTATATAGAGATGATATTGCAAAATAAGATAAAATCAGGTCAGATTTTTTTTTTTCTGTAAGAACAAACCCATAATATCAGCATTCAGTTCACTTAAAAATATACAGTCCTTAGAGTGTAGCTGTGTACAACATGTTTTATTAAACTTAAACTGGCAAATCCGTGTCTAATGATAATGGGTCTATATCTGAAAGAGAAGCATTACTCTTTGTACTGCATGCAGATTAAAAAGAGCCATTTGTTCTGATCACTGATTCTGTCTATGCACTAAATTACTGTTGGTAGCACCAAATCTGTCTTACTTTGCCAAGATGTACAGAAAGCACAGGGCTGTGGACCAGAGCAGCTTGTCACTGTTTTCCTGTCTTCAGCACCCCTGGATACTTCACTGACACCCAGGATCTTCTTTCAGTCTCTCTCTTGCTGTCTGCCAAGGGGCTGGAAGGCTGCTCCCCTGTTGCTGTGTCATGTAGCTGTGCTGAACAGTAATGATGCCAACATAAAGGGGATGGTTTGGTAAAAAGAAAACCACCCACATAATTTCTGAACAACCTAGAAAAGAATCAATGCTTCACTTTACCGGCCAAAGGGCTGTAGGGATCAGCATGAATGACTTGAACCTACAATGTAACTTTTCTGCTATTTTGGAATTTGAAGGTATCATAAATTAGGATACAGGTGAGGTTGAAAATTTATGGAAAGGAGAGGTCATGCCACAGTACAAATTGGACCATTATCACTTTCCTTCTCAAAAAGAAAAAGGGAGAGGAATAGAGGAAGAACGGTATCTGTAGGGTTGACAGCAGTCCAGGTAAGAGTCCTAGAATTTGTAAGAGACCATGATGGATTCCATCCCACATCCTTCCCTATCTCTCATTCAGGAGCTACAGACTGATAGCAGCAAAGTCTCGCTAGTGATGGTCCCTAACCACAGGATTCTTAAAGGTAAAAAATGTCTCATGATTTCCATGAGAAATTATCTCACTGTGTTTTTTGGGGGGGCACTAGACTTTGCAGCCGTTTCAGTACAGTTGAGGCTGACAGGGACCAAAAGTCAGGCACAGCAGAGAAAATTGTCTGTCACAGTAGGCTGGGTATTTCAGGTGGCATTTGAATGACAGGATCTGCAGTGTCATCAGCAATGGAAGCTCCTTGCAGCAAGGAGAAAAGTGTGCTAGGTTGAATTAAATTCTTCCAGGGCTCTGGGCATCTGGATTTGTTGTTTCATTTTGGATCTATGTCAACATTTCCTGCAAGTGTAACTAGCCTATGCAACCATCAGCATAAGCATATCAGTATGGAATATAAATCCCCATGTAAAGATCTAAAGTACTGGATCTCCATAATCTGTTAAAATAATACACAATGCTGTTTTCGTCATTTAGCCTCATACATAATATGTCTTTAAGAAGCTCTCTAATACCTCGAGTAACTTCTTAAAAATGAGTCTTGAAATGTCAGCACAGATAAACAATATACCGAACTTTATATGTTTCCTGAGTACGTATATATAAATCTTGTAGCCTGTACATATAATCTCCCTTTTCTTCCTATCTTCCCTTCCCATAGTTTTGTTCCATCTTTTTAGGGCCTGGATATGTGCACAGAGTTCCCTTATTAAAGCAGCTTGCCAATGTTTTCTCTGTCTTCAGCACCGTGGGGTATTTCATTGACACTCAGGATCTCCTTCGATATTCTCTCTCTGTCTCTCTTGACATTTTTGCAAGGAGGGAGAAAGAGGCTGGGGGAAGGTGCATATAATGCTTCCACTGCTGAGCAGTATGAATTATATCTGCTGGAGTAATAGTGTGAAGTGGCAGGGATCCGTTTTGATGAATCTCATGCTGATTTGTAGCCCCAATTCTAGCTGTAGGTAACACTGAACACCTGTTTGGAGTACTAGAGAGATGGAATAAAGCTCTGTACAGTAAATATGCTGTGTACTGTAGCTGCTTGTTTATTGTCATACAGTAATTAATTTGCAATTATATTTTGAAACATACCAGAAGAGAAGTGCACTATAATTCCTACCACTCAGAAGGCATCTCAGCAGTGACACTTGTTAAACTGAGCTGGCTGATTCTCTCTTTTATCATCCCTGATTGCTTTTTTCTTTTGTCTCAGCACAAAACAGAAAGTTACAAAAGGCACTTCTGTGAAGATTTGTGCCTGGATAGTAATGGATCTGTGCTGCTCTAGAACAGTATGTCTTAAAAACAAACACACATATACACATGAAAGGGAGGGTGTGAATATCTATATGATTTTGTCTCTGCCATCCCTTGCTGTACCACATCATTCACAGTGTTCCACCACAGAAGGAGGTTGTGAGCCCTCTTCTTAACTTCCCACCTGTGAAATCCGTGTCTTTTTTTCCAAATGCCTCCTTTGCTTCTGAATTCAGCATCAGAATCATCTGCTAAGAGATTTCTCTTTCTTATTCATCATTCTATGTGTCTCTGAGTCTGATACCTCCTATGAAAACCATGCCCCTACCCTCAGTCTTTAAAATTCTCATAAACCCAATTCTGGTTTTAAATTACTCCTGTGTTTTATCACACCCCTCTGCAGTAAGTTCTTTATGAACTATTCCTTTCAGGAACTTCTCCATCATTTCTTTCAATATGTCTTATGTAATTGGAAGTCTGGGTTTTCAAAAGTAGATCCCAAAATTTGGTTTCTGTAGCACGCTTAAACAGAGGAGTCAGAAGCTCTGTTTGCCTTATATGCCATAGTGTTATTGCAAGAAAACCGGTGTTGCTGTACTAGATACTGCAGCAAGTGTTTTCAATGCAATTTTACAGCCTGATGTTAAATTACTTTGATACAGTTTTTAGAAATATTTTTCAATTGGATTCACAGCGATTTGCTTGTTTCTTCCCTGCCTTTCCCCAAAAGTGATGTATCTATTCTCAGGTCCATGCTTGATACTAATATTTCTTTCCTCCCCTGTTATTCTACTAGTCCTAGTATCTTTATTTGCTTTCATCTTTTTACTAGTATTTCCAGTTTCGAAGAGTTGATCCCAAGATATTTTAAAGACGTGTATAGAGTTAAATAAAAAGACCTAAATTTGAAAGTAGATCCTTATTATTTCACTAGAACTTAAAGCTTAAATGCATTATTTCCTTATTGTTTCTCTTGTAACTGTCCCATGGTTGCACAAAAATAAGTGTTCTCCACCATGCACATTGAGGTTTGCTTGTAGCTAAGAATACTGATCTTAAAATGATAGAGACTGACTTGTTTTATACAAATTTATGATCAACTGTATATATGTGGAGTATATAAACAACAATCGATTGACAGTAAAATAAGAAATAAATTGATTTGCCTCAGAGAGAGTGCTAACTTAATTTGCAATTATGTTGAGTAAGGAAGAAAAAGAGAAAAATACTGGCTTCCTCTGGAAATCCTCCCAAACACAATATTTCTTTGACATTTCACATGTACTGAAAAGTTACACCTGAGGAATTCATTTCCATTGCTTTCACTTGGTGTCCTATGGTGACTGATATAAATATTTTATTAGGCAGACCTGCAGGTTTCTGAAGATTATATGTCTTATCAAGTTGACCCTTATAATTATGTTGTCTTCTGTAACTGTGGGATCTCTTTTAATTTTGTAGTCTTTTTGTAAATATTGAACCATAAAAAAATAGACAACCACAAGCCAAAGCTGTGAATAAGAAAAGGTGTAAACAGGCCTCTTCTTGCTGAGGAAGATTCCAGTTCTGCTTGTTGCTAGAGAGACAATGCCTTAATTATATGTTAGTAGCTGGACACAGTGCAGCATATCCTCAGCTTGTGAAAAATCTGTTTTCCAAGACTGTTTTCCTTTGTTTTGTTTTTAAAGTAATCACCATGGATACTTTTTTATCTTTCTTTTATCCCCATCTTCTTCTTTCCTGGAAAATGAGACTTAGTGGGAAAAAGTTTCAGTTGCTCAGTTTTATGCTCAGAGGGTTTGCAGTCCTGTCAAATTAAGATGAAGATTGTATGTACAGAAGAAAATGTTTTTATCTGATACAGAAATTCTTGTACTTTTTTCCCCTGGAAATTAGTTTTCTTTTACAAAATTGTATGGTCTTCTGTTGCAGTTATGAAAACATTGCTTCTGTTATTCTCTGCCCCTGTTTTCTGCAATTATTTACTTAGGAAAGACTTTGACTGTTCTTTTCTTGGGCAGCAGCAGAAACCATTCACAAGTCCTATGAAAGAAGAGGTTGGGAGGCCCTGTGCAGGTATTTACATGACTTTGTGTCATCAGTTTGATGTCCAGGAGTATTCCAGTCTGTCAGTTCCTAAAGAAGAAGATGAGCTGAATATTGGCCCAGCTACTTAATGCAGATGGGGGTTTTGGCTAACATTCATCCCATTTAAATTTAGCACACAGCTGACTTACCTAATTTAAGGCAGTGTTCCTTCTTATGCAGTGGAGAAAAATGTACAGTTCCAGAAAGTGATTCAGGTCTTAAATTAACTGAATCATCCCCTTGAACCATCTTTTTTTCTTTTCATATATAACAGGCACAGCTACAACCCTAATTAAGACACTTTAATTCAATGTCAGCATTCATTTGGTATAGACTTTGCCCATTTAGCAGTGGGTGCTGTTTTGTGGCTGCCATATTGCGGTGGGATTTGTTACAGGCAATGCTGGAGGCAGCAGATTCTTTCCAGAGTTCTGCCTTTTCTGCTTCTGCAGGCTGTTTCCTCTTTGTTTGGAGTTCTCTGCCAAGATAGGACCCATAATTCCAGAAATAGCCACTAGAATAGGGAGCATTTATTTCATAGTAATTTCTTACTGTTTAAAAATATAAAACCAGAGGAAGTCTAATTATGTGACACAGAAGATAGACCCAGATCTTAAAATCAGTGATATGAGTTACAAAATTACAACTTTTTATTTCAGTCTTTTGAGATATGTTTTAAAAGAATTGTTGTTGATGAACTGACAATGGGCCAAAGATATTGAAGGCTTGGAAAGAAGATAATGAAACAGGAGCTTGAAAAAAGAGGATACTTCTTTTATACCTCTAGGTCTCCCTAGAGAAGAATCGGGGTGCCTTTTGGATTTCTGTTGGAATAGACTTGCAGATGGAAAAGAGTTGTTTGGCAGCAGAAGTGGCTCCAGTTTCTTAGTAGACCTGGAAAGACTTGCACCAAACATATGACGACTGTGCACTGACAAAGTCCTGCTGCATGTAAAAGAAAAGAAGGTCATCTGGAGTAGCCAGCATGGATTCACCACGAGGAAATCATACTTGGCCAATCTGATAGCCTTCTGTGAGGACATGGCAGGATGGGTTGATGAAGGGAGAGCAGTGGATGTTGCCTGCCTTGACTTTAGCAAGGCTTTTGGCACTGTCTCTCATAACCTCCTCATAGGTAAGACTTGAAATGTGAGATGTGAGGACAGAGGAGAGGATGGAGAACTGGCTGAATGGCAGAGCTCAGAGGGTCATGTAGAATCCAGCTGGAGGCCTGTAGTCTGTGGCGTTCCCCAGGGATCAATAATGGGTCTCAGCTTGCATATCAGTGAGCTGGACAAAGGGGTAGAATGTACCCTCAGCAGGTTTTCCAACAATCCTGTGCTAGCTGGGGGAGTGGCTGATACTCCTGACAGCTGTGCTGCTGCTGCCTTTTTCCTGGTGTTATTAAAATGAGGCTAGACACGGTTAGAGGGTTGGGGGGTCACTACGTCGGTATTTTAATTAGGATCCTGTTGGATGCATCCATTCACCCAGGTGACACATGCCACAATGCACACCCACCGTCAATCACGTACACAAGTTATAGACTTTACACATTAGCATATCTAACAAGGGGGCCCAATAATGGGGCTGGGGTGGGCTAACCTCTAGTTTACAGAATCTGTCCTACTAGGGGACCTTGGCTTCTTAAGATAGCAGAATGTTTGGTCTCCCTGGCTCTGCAGTTCTGGGGTGTTTAGTCTCAGGGCCTGCAGGAAACTTACAGAACACTAAGCACTAGGCTTGTACAGGATTATAAGTATGCATGTTAATACTTGTGGATACAGAGAACTGTGTAAAAGGTATATAAAAGAAAAGGCAAAAATCGTTTCAGCATCACTGCCATTCAGCAGGACCTTGATCATCTTGAGACTTGGGCAGAGAGAAACCTAATGAGGTTCAACAAGAGCAAGTGCAGGGTCCTGCACCTGGGATAACCCCAAATACCAGCCCAGGCCAGGGGCTGACCTCCTACAGAGCAGCTCTGCAGAGAAGGACCTGAGAGCACCAAGTAATGGCAAGTTAACAGTGAGCTGGCAGTGCCCTTGCAACCAGGAGGGCCAATGGTTATTTGGGGACACTGGGAGGAGTGTGGCCAGCGGATCGAGGGATGTGATCCTGCTCTTCCATGTGCCCCTACTGAGGCCTTATCTGGAGTATTGTGTTCAATTCTGGTCTCCTCAGTACAAGAAAGACAAGGCGCTCCTGGAGAGAGTCCAGCAAAGGGTCACAAAGATGATGAGGGGTATGGAGCACCTCTCTTCTAAGGAGAGATTCTGGGAGCTGGTCCTGTTCAGTCTAGAGAAGAGAAAACTCAGACAGGGTCTCATTAATACATATAAATATCTGAAAGGTAGGTGTCAAGAGGAAGGTACCAGACTCTTTTCAGTGGTGCCCAGCAACAGGACAAAGAGAAATCATCCAGGGAAAGAAAAAAAAAAAGAGTAGGCAGAATTAAGGTGAGAGATAACAACTGAGCCATGAGGACAACTGGTTTTGAGCTGTCTTCTGAGTCTTCTTTTATTGAATTGCAAGCATGCCTAAGGACCTGGGCACAAACAGAAATTTCTTATTTACTCCCAACCAACAGTTTTCTATTTTGATATTGTGCAATTGCATATTATTCCCCCTTCACAGCCCCTCTACAATGAAATGTTCTTGCTGGAGACCAGGTTTTCTAAATGTTGATGTTTCTAATAGTGTAGCAGTGTCAGGAGGGCCAAAGGCAACCTGAGAAGCCAAGAGATTCTTTGCATCACCATGGAGTGGCCAAGAGTCAAGAGTTAGTGACATTATTGACAGTAAAGGTATCTCTGTATTTTTATATTCAAACAATAGCTGTTCACTTCAATATGGGGTTTATGAGCTATCATAATTTAACTTCTACAGAGCTTTGATTGCTAGCAACAAGGTGTGAGGTGATAAAACATTATTTCATGTATTTATATTGTTCCAAAAAGTGTAGGTTTATACTTGAAACTGATTCAAAAACAACAAACACTGAAGTGGTGCATTTCATTATAAACCTCTAAAAGTTCTTGAAAAGAGAGAGTTGCTTGCCTGTGCACACAATGCAGTGAGAGGTGTGGGATCAGAGAGTGTGCATTGCATGCCTTGCAGACAAGAGGAACCCCTGGGAAATGGAGGGAGTAAGACAAAATCATGGAATCACATAGTACCTGTCTGGAAGGGAATCTCAAGATTCATCTGGTCCAAACTTTCACAGTATAAACATGGTCTAGACAAGATGGCCCAGCACCCTGTCCAGAAAAATCCAGTGTTAAAGAATCCAGCTCTTCATGGGGATTTTTTTCAATGGCTGATCATTCTCATTGTGAAATATTTTCCACTTGTGTCTGGTTAGAACCTCCATGACTACTTGTAAAAAGTAAATTTCTGCCTTTTTTTCTTTGTAAGCCATCCTTTATATGCTAGAACATGGTGATAAGGTCTTCCCTAAGCCTTCTTGTCTCAAGACTGAACAAAACCAGTTCTCTCAGCCTTTGCTTACATGGCAAGCTTTTCAATCCTTTGATAATCTTTGTGGCCCTTCTCTGGACCCTCCAACCTGTCCACATCTCTTTTGTGCAGCAGGGGCCAAAACTGAGCTCAGTATTCCAAGTATGGCCCAACTAATGCTGAGTAGAGTGGGATAACAGTTCCTGTGTCTTTGCTGGTGAAGCCCCTGATGATCAACCCAACATCCTCTGATGCGATGGAAAGGGGAATTGGAGGCACAAAAGGTAAACATCACAGGCTGGGGTAAGAACAATTTACTAGAAAGAACAATAAGTCTTTTAAAAATTAACTATAAGAACAGCAATACTAATAATGGATTGTACAAGAAACAAACTATTTGTGCACAAGTGCTCACCTCCAAAAAGACCAACTGCTCCCTCTGCCACCACACCTGACCTGGGAGGGATCCCTTCCTTCATCCCTGGAAAATGACCTGAGGTGTTACAGAATAACTTCTGGGTCCTAGCCATGCCCCCTCCTGGTTACTGCAAAAAATTTACCCTGTCCTGGTCAGAACCAGGAAAGTCACTCCCTGCAATCCTAAAACGGCGTGAATGAAAGAGCTGCTTCAATGTCCCTTTTGAAAGACTGTGACACTGAAATTCCTAAGCACATTCATTGAATAGCTCATTGCATAGGCTAGAAGGACTTGGCTAATAAGCACCACAACTTGTGTTGATGGAAAATGGTTTAGAACCACAAGTGTGGTAAATCTTGCCAGTATTAATTGAAATCTGCTGTGTATCTCCTAAGTATTGTAAGGCTCTATCACCTTCTAGAAGACCTCGTGAAGTTGTGTGCGTAAGAACTGACAGTCTGTTTCTGTGATAGCAGTGGCTGTGATTACAGCAGGCTTTGTAGTTACTTGAGTTACAGAAAACTGTACTTTTTCACTTGTATAGTAATTTTGTGTAATATCCTGTAGCACACAATGGACAAAAACCTCACCAAAATTTGCCATTTTACAGAGCAAACTAAATCTGCACTGTCAAAAAAACCCTAAGCAAATGGTCTGTTTTCACTGTTCTCATTTTGTGTACTGAAGGAGCTGGGGACCATGTGGGCTGTATCCTAATGCTGCCCATGTAGCATTGAAAGGAGACCCACTTTAGATAAACACTGAATCCAATTTCAGTCAGCCCTGTATCTCTCAGCTGCAATTTATTTTTCTTTAAATATGCAGAATGAGACTCAGAGTTATTCATTTCTTAAGAGATGAACAACTGGAGCACTACGACACATTTATATAATGCTTAATTTCAGAAGCGAGGAAATTAGACAAATGGATATATTGAGCCCAGAATTTAGATCAGGGTTCAGCTTCTGAGCTTAATGTGGTATATTAGCCTTTTAAATGATGTTCCATTTTTTAAGTAGTCTCTATCTCCATTACACTCCCTTCCCATTGATGGTCTTCATTGTGTATCTGTTACAAGTTCTCGCAGAGTTATGGGGGAGGGTGAAGCTAATTAGATTGTTGTTAGTGATAATAAAACATATCCATTGCAACTTTTTTATGTGTGTCTGGGGCAAGGTAGGTTGTTAGCTTAGCTCCCTTTCCACATGGGAAAAACACCCAAAAAGTTAGATGGAGGAATTCATACTGTGGTGAAGACGAGAAGGAATGGGAAAACTACAGCTCCATGTTCCAGCCATCCACTGAGGTGTGGTAAGAAGTATTGGAGAGTATTCTGTGACATTAAATAGGATTTATATGGTTACACAGTGCTAAAAAATGAGCATATTGCAGCATATGAGAGTTTTTTGCAATTTCTCCACCAGCTCCTAAAGATGGCATTTTTCTGCCAGGTTTTTTTTGTGCGTGTGCTGTGAACAGAAGAGCAATTTCATTTTGGTATTTGCCAAATTGGAATTTTATGAGGTTGAAAAATTTTAGAAGTTAAACTTTTTTCTTCAAGTTCAATACAATTCTTCCTTCAGGCTGAGGGGTTTTTTTTCTTTCTTTAATTATGCAGGCATTTTTATTCACATTTCCAGTTTGAATCAAACACGTTGAAAACAGGTATTCTAGGGTTCAGGCAGTGAACTAAATACTGAGTGGCTACGATGCCATCAGTCTTTTTTTATGCTGGTTATTTTCTGACTGTACCCAAATGGCTTTCCCCTAGGTCTACTGTGTCCTTACAATAAGTCTAGAACAGCTCTTAGTTCCAAAGAACACCTGTTTTACCCACAAAAGTCTCAGGAACCACCATAAGCTGATAATTAACTTCAAACAGAGAAGCAACACCCTCAGAGGAGAGCAGCATCAGCTGTAATTAAGGTGGAATTTGCAACTATTGCTTTTAGAAGTTCCTTTAGGGGCTAAAATTATCTGTGAATCTTTAAAGGGTAGTGAGAGCAGCCACACTGATTGCTTGAAGTGAAGCTGACTGTGTGTCTCAGGTAAGAAAGCAGGTCCATGCTGAAAGATGAATAAAAGCCTACATGTGTTGCTGACCAGTGCACATGGCTTAGCCTCCTGCAGCATCAGAACTTTGTGTTTAGAAAGATATAAAGCACCTTTGCTTTGCTAGGGGTCTTTTGTCCTTGCAGTATATTACATTAATGAAATTTAGATATGCTTGTAATAAAATATTTTATTTTTGCAGTCTTTTATAAATTGAAAAATTCAAAATTGTTGAGTTTATAAAAATTCATTTGATATACAACAAAAGCTATCTACTCCAAGAAATTTTGGTTTCTTCATTAGCTGTCCTTTTGGGAGAGTTTCTCCTATTAACTAATGTTTGTGGTGTGCTTTGAAGAGGAAAGCATTAAGTGCTTCATGTTATTTCTACTATTACAGAACATGCTGTAGGTATGTGCAATAGAGTTTTTCATGGAAAGTAGTTATTTCACATGGTCACTCTGAAATAACTTGGTGTATGTTTATCCCTGGTGTGCATTGAATGAGTCCAGTAGAAATTTATCAGGGTTGAAACTGCTCCTTTATGGTTTTATCTTTATGGATTTATAAAACCAAGTTTAGGTCACACTAGAATCTATTTAGGTAAAAAAAAAATATATCGGCAAAATCATTGAAACACTCTGAGAGTTAGTTTTCAATGTCACCCATATCCCCCCAAGTGCTTTCCCCAAAAAACCTTACCATTAAAAAACACCTCCTTTATTTTCAATTTATTGCATCAGAGGAAATATTTGAAAGCTGTCATCTCCCACAGAAAGGCACTACAACACTGACTTTCAAATAGCATGAGTCATTTATGAAAGTGTGGCTAAGACTTGTAAGTTACTCAACCGCTCTTCAAGACTGTGTCCTTTCCAGTAATATGAAATAGTTGTGCACCTTTGCATATCATAATGAAAGCTTCATGCATCACTACCCAGTAGTTTACTTGAAGAGTGAATAAAATGATGAAAAAAGAGTCTAGCGAAAGTAGTAGGCAAGGCTGGAGGAGCAGAGCTGGAAATCATCTGATTCAAACCCCACAGGCAGAACAGGGCAGACAGAACAGAATGTGTTCCTTTTTAAGCAAAAATTATGTTCTAAAACTCTAGGAAGATTTATTGTGCAAAACCAGCTCTGTTTCTTTTCCCCAATTCCAGTGGCCCCTCCCAGGGTTTAAAAATGAAGCAGGTAAAACACCCAGCTTGTTATTGTGCAAAACATTTGGGACTTTGTTCTGGAGGAGGATTCTGTGCTACCGGATCCTACCTGTACTGAGCTACCGTATTTCAGTAATTTTTTAGAAGTTTGCCTTTTCTAGTAAAACCAGGACCAAAATTCCTCCTGAGCGAGGCAGACACAATCCTCAGAATGAGCTCCTTTTGAGATTTTAGAAAGGGTAGGGGATTAATTTAAGACTCAATAACACTAGCAATTCCAGTTACACACAATCCAAAGTTAAGGGAAACTCTACATCCATCTCCCTTTGTCAAATCTTGCTTAATATAACCTTCAATACACAATAATAACTAGCTGAAAAAAGTGGTACTGGAATGATTAAGGTGTATTTTTCTTAGCTGAAAGTGCTTAAAAGTGGGTATTAGCTTGACCCGTAGTGTGATGCATAGAGGAATTTGTGTTTGTTCTACAGATCGGAACCCTTCTCACATTTACAGCAAAGCTATCAAGGAGTTACCCAACTGTTTAGACAAAATTACATTTTTCCACCTTGAGCATGATTACTCTACCTTTCCCTTAGCAGGAGCAACCATCCCTAAGACTGCAGCTTATGTCATCCAGTCCTGTTGGCATTAAGGAGATAAACAATCCTCCTGATTGTATTTGGTTTGCCCAGGCAGTTTTGAGGGGGTAGAGGGGGAATGTGCTACAGGATGACTTCTGTGAGAAGCTGACAGGAGCTTTCCCAAAGTCCAGCTGAGCCAATGTCAGCCAGCTCCAAGATGGATGTGGCCAGGGTCAGGCCAATGAGACATAGTAGTGGAGCCTCTGGGATAACATATTGAAGAAGGAAAAAAAAGTTATTGCACAGTTGTAATTGTGCTCAGAGAAGAGCAGAGTGAGAATATGTGAGAACAGACCTTGCAGAAACCGAGGTCAGTGGAGAAGGAAGGCAGGAGGTGCTCCAGGTGCTGGAGCTGAGGTTCCCCTGCAGACCATGGTGAGACAGCTCTGCCCCTGTAGCCCATGGAGGACCATGGGAATGAGGAGATCCACCTGCAGCCCATGGAGCAGACACATTTCAGAGGAGGTGGACATCCAAACAAAGGCTGTGACCCCATGAGAAGCTCCTGGCAGGGACCTTTGCACCATGGAGAGAGAAGCCCATGTTGGAGCAGGTTTCCCAGTGGGATTTGTGACTCTGTTGGGGACGCTTGCTGGGGCAGGCTTTTCCTGTGGAAAGGAACCCACATTACAGCAGTTTGTAGCCCATGGGAAGGACTCATACTGGAACAGGGGAACAACTGTTGTCCCTGAGAGGCGGGAACAAAACCTGATGAACTGAACATAACACCCCATCCCCCAGCTTCCTGCATCATTGTGGGGGAGGAGGTCAAGTCCAGGAAGAAGGGAGGGGTGGGAGAAAATGGTTTTCAGATTTGTTTTGTTTATTATTACCCTGCTCAGATTTTGACTGGCAATAAATTGATTAATTTCTCCATGCTGAGTCTGTTTTACCAGTGACATAGTCAGTGAGTGATTTTTCCCTGTCCTTTTCTCAACCCATAAACCTTTCATTATATTTCCTCTCCCCTGCCCAGTTGCAGAGGGGGGTGATAGAGCAGCTCTGATGGATGTCTGGAATCCAGGCAGGGTCAACACACCACACCAGGGTTAACATAGCACTGAAGTTACTCTCTGGTACTATGACAGCGAACATGAAAATAACGATTCACATTTAAAACAAACCCTTATAGATTTAGAATCTTAGACACAAATGAAATGGAGACACCAAAATAAGCTTCTGGAGCATTTGCTTAAGCAGTGAATAGGGTGTAGAATTTTGGAAAATTTAGAGGTGATAGTTATAGGGAGGGGTGCAATCTAATTATGAAAAGAATTGTCTAATTTAAAACAATAGTTTTACAGTTACTGAATTCATGGTAATTAAATCACAGGGTTGCTTCCTTAGGCTTTAAAGATTGGCAGCGGAGTTCTTGTAATCCTCTTCTGATCTTCTCAGGGCATCAGGACTGTGGTTTATTGACATGTAATTAGATCAGGATGTCACTACATCAATGTCAGTGTAAACATCACTAAGTAAGTAGCTGATCCTTACAACATCAGCAATCTAATCTCCTCTGGGATGCCAACAGTCTTTGTTAACACTTAGGCTTAGGATTGTATCTCTTCTTTTAATTCCAGGCTCCCAACAACCCTGGAAGCTTTGATATCCCATGTCAACCAACATCTAAAGTTCAACTAGTCCTACTGATGTTGTGGTATTTTGCAATTGCAATACCTTGTCTGCTAATAGATTTTATTGTTTACTAAACAAACAAATAATGAAATCTCACTGTTTGCTGGACAGGCGAGGGACATGGGTGGACTTTTAAGTCTATTTTTTAGCTGAGAGTGAGTTACCTACTGTACAGAGAGATAAAATTTCTGGCTTTTAGAGAAACTTGTGTAGTAGGCCCTATCCTATTCACAGTTTTAAAAGTTTACAATTGCAATTGAAAGAAATCTCATTAAATTATATTTTAAAAAATCAATCATAAATTGTATTTTAAACTGCCAGCAATACAATCAAAGGAAATTGTTTCGTGTAATAGAGGGTTGAAATAAATATTTCACTTCTGAAACCTTTTTTTTTTTTAATGGAGTAAAATATCTCTAAATGTATTTTATTTTGAGAAACAGAAAAGATATCTTAATTTGGTTTATCTGTTTTGTCCACAAACAGTAAATATAGTTCTATTGTCAAAAGATTGTCAGCTTTTCTTGAACTGAGTATATTATAACACTTTTCAATGGGCTCATGTACAGTTAATGTCTATGGAAGTAGTCTGGCTTTTCTTACATAGCTTTCAAATCCCCTTCAGAAATACAGTGTAGACCATTGGTCTTCATCAGCAGTTTGAAAAGCACAGGTTGTGTTCTGTATTTAAGCAAAATTTCCATTGGCGCTAATGGAAATTAAGATGTCAAGATTTTACCGTAGGTTTTTCTAAAAAATTAAAATGTAGCTGTGAAACAAAGGAAAAAAAGGTGTTGATTTTGATGTCTAAAACCCTGCCTAGATTGAATTGTGAGCTACCATGGGTATATTTTCAGGTTTATGGGAGTATTTGGGGGGATGGGGAGAATGTGTTTTGTCAAACATTTTGGTTGTATGACATTCACCACTCTAAATATGTGTAGGGTTTTAGACACAATTATGTAAAATGAGGAAGAGTGTAAACATCTAAGTAGCAGTGGTTACAAATATCAGTGTGCTGAGCTGATATCCATTTTAGATAGGATATTGAAATATGAGCTCATTTTAGGTCCTTACCAGGAAAGTTAACAAAAGGATACTTCCAAAGATTTAGGAATAGGTGAGGCTATAAATAACCCAGAAAGATATCAGCAGAATTCAGAACCTAAACAAGTTTTAGCACTTGCCTCTGGATTTATTTGTTATCTGAGTATTTGGTAGTTTGTGAGCAATGAATGTGAGTGGGCCCTATTATGTCATTTCTCTAAGCTAGTGCACACCTTTAATACAGAAAAAAACATCTAAAAACCAAACCACCAAAAAAAAAAAATGAGTCTTGCAAGCTTTTGTGTGGGGATGTTTGTCCCTGTGGGGAACTGCAGCACTGAGAATCACGAGTCTACTCCTATTATGCCTGCGGGGTTGAAGCTGGACAGCTGCTCTTTGTGTCCTTTGTGCTCAAGGGCTTGGACTTTTCATGGATCTGTTTGCTCTGACCTGCATACATATCAGAAAAACTTGGAGAAAGGAAGAAACCTAGAATATATCCAGAGGATGTGCATGGTAGAACACTCATTGATGAATCCAGTCAAAATTCATGCATATGACTATTTTAAAACTCTTTTCCCTGGGGACTGGCAGATTTAATAGAATAAAATATATTTCCGACTTTTGAAACTAGACATCTGAATTAAAATGGATTTTAATTCGTTTTAAGCTAACAAAGCTGTTAAGCATTTTAGAGCTGCTATCATTGGAAATTCGGGGGGGGGGGGGGGGAAGGAGAAGAAAAGCCTGGATATCTCAGTCAGATTGAATCTTTCTTTCAAGCAGGGATGTAGGGAAGTTGTGAATGCTCTAGCTGCAAGGTGAAATGTTGATATTTGGTAACACTTATGAGAAGATACTGGAATGTAGAAAGTTAGGGCCTCCTCCTAAAAGAGAAATTCCAGGGTAATTTATTCATGCTTGCTCTCTGCACCTGAATAATTGCCATATAAACAGACCAGTAATCACGTTAAAACCTAGACTGATAGGCAAGGAAAATTCTTTTGAAACATGAAAAGAACATGCCTTTCAAGAATGACTTGATTTATATCCAACTTTAGAAATTACTCATTGACATGAGAAAAATGCACTGTTTAATATCTGAGTTCATGTTAAAAAAACTTTCCTTTTGCAGGTAACACTCACATTTAATGACCTCTTTCAGGGAGAGCTTATTGTATTGAAGGTTA
Source organism: Petroica traversi (assembly GCA_025920805.1). NCBI lineage: Eukaryota > Metazoa > Chordata > Aves > Passeriformes > Petroicidae > Petroica > Petroica traversi. Next base: position 2,208,237 of record JAHLSL010000057.1, on the reverse strand, counting down.
GGCAGAGGTTTGGGTCATTTGATGGAACAAAGTAAAGGTTTTCATGGTTTCCACAGCTGTTAATCCTTTAAACATTTCTTCATAAAATAAAAACGAAGTTCATTAAAAAATATTTCCACTTTTTCTGCTTTTTCAGCTTTTGAAATGAGTGCTGCGAACATATCAGTCCCTTCTCTATTTGTCTAAGTAAACCAGCTTATGTGAATAAAGCAAACTGAACAAGACCTCTTCCAAAAACACTCCACCAGTCAAAGCTGGAAAGGTCAAATTGTTTGAAAATGACTAATGATTAGTTTATAATTCCTTTATACACAGGTTCCATAACAATGGAATTAATCTTTAGAGGAAAAACATTAGAAGGTAGTTTACTCCCAAGGGAGACATGCTGGGGTTTCGTACTAATAGTTATGATGAGCACTCATCAGGACAGACAGCAAAACCCCAGGACGTCTCATTGTTTAATCAGTTCGGGTAATATCAAGTTGATTAATCAGCTGCGCTTCCTTCTGAGAGAAGCTGCTTGTGTTTGCAGCAGTGGCAGAGTCCCACTCTGCCCATCTCTGAGTGCAGCTCTTGGGAGCTCCAGTCTCTGACCCTGCGCAGAAAGAGCAATGTTTCTCTAACCTTTTTCTAATTTTCCTTCTTACTGAGATTTGGGGGAGTTTTTTCATGCATTTTGGTTTGGGGTGTTTTCTTTTGAGCAGGAAAATGCTTTGAAATGAAATCCTAGAAGCATTTTTTCTGTCTGTTGTGACTAATTCTAGTATCCTGAATAGGGCTTTCGTGATTTAGTTAAAGATAGTCCTTCTCCCTGTGTACCTTGAGGAGAGGATTTCACTGTTTAAGTGGAGTCTGTCTTTGTTTCTCTAATAAAGATTTTTTTTTTTTTGAGCACTACTGGAGGTTGTGAGGGAAAATTAAGAAAGACGTGCCAGCCTTCTGCATTTCCCGTCTTCAACACACCCCATTCCTTTTGAGCAAACATAGGGATATTTTAGTGCATACCAAACCAGGGGCTGTGCTCCTTCCACTCATGGATGATAGTCACAGCAGATTCCCATCTCCATGGTTTTTCTCCTTTATGAGGGTAACCCTGTTTGCCCCCTGAAGTACATGTTTGCACAAAAAGAAATCATGCAATGTACTTATATTTACCTGCTTTTGCACTACGGTATATTTAAGGACAGACATATATGATTGCCATTGCATAAACCATTGCATATGGGAAATCCTGTTCCCAAACTGCACTCCAGGGGCTAAACAGTGCAAACAAAAGGCATTCTATTAAATATATTTTTAAGCATTGCAGGGGTTGTGCTTCATAAGAAAAGTGGTACACATGAGCATCCTTTGAAGTCCATACAGTTCCTGAATGCATAGTGAGACATGGAGATGAAACATGATGGGCCGGCACAAATTCCTACACAGTACAACTGAGTCAAATTCCTGAGCTTCATACAATGCAGTGAGCCTGAAACCGTACAAAAAAAAAAAGATAATTCCAGTTTTAATTTGCAGTAAGCTAAATTCAATAATGTACAAGAAATTTTGCTGTGCTTACATATAGTTGGAGTGTTGCAGTAGATCAAAACAATTCTTCTCTAAAATGAAAACTATTTTAAATTATTTTATCAATTTTGATTTATACTATTTGTTCTGAGAGCCTGAAAATGCTTATTTATCCATTTTGCAAACAGGAAAGAGAATTATGAAATGGCAATAATGACCAGTGAGATTTTATAAAGCCATTTACTATTACTACCCAATAATGCACTCTAATGTCTAAAGTGTCCTTTCACGACAGCTTCGAAGCAGATCACTGTGCTTGCTAGCATTTAAGTGCTTCCTTTTAAAAATAAGTTATTGTATATTTTAAATGTCTATACTAGGACATCATGCTTTCTTTTTGCTCTGCATCAGGTGAAGGGTTTAAGAAGAGGGCAAAAAAGCAATATAAGTAGTGCCATATATAATATCTGGTTTTGGAGTTATTTGAAAGGGTGAATTTGAGAAATATGTGAACTATAAATGGAATTTTGTGTAGTCTGGAGAAAAAGAATCCTATATTATTGGATATCATCGTCTTCTGTCCTCTCCATTTGCCTGTCTCTATGTGTGTCTTCTTTTGTCTAATTGCACAATAATCATAAAGTGATAATGTTTGCAACTTGCAATTCTTATGAAATTGTGACTAAAAGAACAAATGTATGTGCATTAGTATGTGCTATTATCCCATTAGGGATGGAAAGAGAAACATATCTTTGAATTTCAAAGACCTTCAACATCAATGCATTAAATTGGAATCAGTCATTTAATGGACAGAGTTGGGAGAAGAAAAGATATATCTTTTTTTTATGTCTACTTGTCTCTATTTTTTTCTCATTAAAAAAATACTGAAATAAAATACTGTAAGAAAAGTAAAGAGTTTAAGAACATCTACAGCTGTAATTTGAAAGTATCAGAGGTAGATATAGAGGTAGAATTTTCACAGACCTCCAAGTTGAGGCTCCTTGCTAAATTTCTGAGAAATTTATCTAGTTTAGCTAGGTACCTCAAGTCTTGACATACATGAAGATAATTTAATTTTTTTAAGAAGGAAAAAATAATTCATTTTCTTGGTGTACTTGTTTCAGCTGATCACTATATGCTGAAGCCATAGTAATCAGAACTTATGGGTAGATGGGGCAGTTTCCCTTTTCCCAGGGTTACTTTGACCAATTTTCTCTCTTTTTTTTGCTCTTTTTATCAACTGATGCTGTAGTCAAATATTTGGTTGCTATCTTCTGTCAGGTGGTCATAGATAAGCTGTAATTGTGTCGTCATTTCTGGTTAAAAAGGCATCAGATGCCAGCCTAACATTTTCCAGTTTAACCTGCCAGAAGATATCTAATCTGGATATTTTACTTCAGACACATCTCTAAAATAATCCTACACTTTACTTTCTATTGAGAATCAAATTTTAGGCACTGTTGTTTTAAGCTCACTGTATGAACTAGTGGGGAACGACTGCATATTTTTCAGATATTCTTAAAAATCCACTTATAGCATAATTTCGTATTTCCACTCTTAATGAGGGGATGTTCTACACAGAAAGCTTGCCCTGTGGAGTGGCAGTGTGTGTAAAGTACGATGAATGCGAAAAAGGAGTAATGATGCAGAGAGCTGTTATTTTTTTATGTCTCATAAGCAATATGCACATCCCCTGCAAAGGGAAAATTCATAAAGAAAAAATGCTACTGATTGAGCTGTACAAATCATGGATAGCTGATTCATAGCAAGTTCTCTCTGTGCTTTAGAGGGATTTGCTATAAACATTTTTATTTCCCCTCTATATATAAAGAGATAACCCTAAAGGTATGGAACAAAGTCCACTCAGATTAACGGATGCCTCTACACTGGCTTCAGTAGGCTTTCAGTCAGGCCACACTGCAAGACTCGTGGTGCTTCCAGTGTTCAAGGGGTCAACATTTTTTCAGAAATGCATTTCCATTAAAAACTTCCATTTTGAAGAGTCATTATTCACCTGGTTTAACTCAGATGGAGCAAGCCATGACTTGCTATCTGTCATCTTAACATAGATGCAATTTTAAAGTGTATTTTTAGGTAGGTTTCTGGGAACTGAGTAGACATACAGCAATACAAAAGGGAGGCAGGTAACATACATTTGAAAGCCAGCAAATGGGTATATCTTCCCTTTGTCTTGGTATTTAATCATAAACTCTGTGTCCCTCTTAGGCCATTGATCTTATATAAGGCTAATTCTGGTGTTTTCAAACTTTTAAGCTGTAGCTTTCTATTCCTGGTCTGAAGTGAGATTTTTGATGTTTATTAATAAATTTTGAAGACTGTCTCATTGTCTATTCTATTTGAGATGTGTGATAGAAAACATAGGTTAGAAATACTGAATATGCACTGGAAAGACTAATCAGGGACATTCAATCAGCACGGAGGTAAAAAAGGAAAAAGCTGCAAACCCCTGCCTATTTTTTAAACCTATTAAAAGACAACACTTCTATTACAGTGTACAGACATGTTTATACTTTTGTTTCCTAATAAGGCAAACCCAGGATAAGGTCAATCAGAAATTTTGCACTTCTAGGGAACACTACTTTTGTATGTACTAGAGTCAGAGTTCAGAAGGAAACTTCTGGGAATATGAAATAGTTTTAGGAAAGATTTTAGGTCTGAGGAAGCCTGTCTCAGGCTGTGTACTTCCCTGGACTGGATTTGGCACTCAAGAGTAAGTAGGTGTGTCATTGGAAAGTGCAAGGATTACTCACTTTCACATGATAAATCATCATACAAATCAAGGCATTAAAACCAATTATGAACAAAACACAAATTTTTGTTTCATGATTTGACATATTTTGTCAAATTGAGGGAAATATGAGTTACATTTTAAACTCTTCTTTGCATTCAGGGCTATGTTCTTGCCTATTTTTTTTAACTAAGCTGAGATAGTTAGGTTATCACTTCAGTTGTGAGCTTTAGGAAAGAAAACAACACTAAACATCACAAAATGCAGAATGACATCATGAAAATAGATAGCATTGCAACTTACATGGATTCTTGTGGCTGCAGGGTCAAGAGCTGGACTTTGATGGCATTGTGGGTCCTTTTCCAGGCCAGAATACTCTGTGATTCTGTGATCATACATCTCTAATTGAAGACATATATTACATAATTTTCTATAAATGCCATTACCTTTCCTAAGTTTTTCTGTTGTTGCTGTTGTTCATTTTTGCTTTGTAGCTATCTTCTTGCTGTACTGTTCTGCCTTTGAAAGACAGAATTACCCTCATATCAGTCATACATGGCTGAATTGATCCCATAATTCACTTAGGGAAGCTATGTACCTGAAATGCAAAAATGGGATAATTCTTCCACTTTGCTGGAAAGGACTAAATACATGTGTAATGTTGAATGGGAGACAATTCCATTCCTTTACTTCATCTTTGTCGTCTTATCCTGCCCAGCTACCCACCAGACATACTGCTTTCTAGATCCACTGACAGCTACTCCTAAAAGCTTGCTGGCTATCTCTGTAAAATGTGACAAGCATTAGGTGGGTTGATGGCAAAAAGTGGCAAAAGTAGGCACAAGTAGGTCTAAGCGGCTACAATCCCAACCAGCAAATGAAACGTGCTGGGACAGCCCTCTGGCACTGAGGACAAGCGCTGCAGAGCTGCATGTTTGTGGTGTTAGGTCCATTTCAGGGTGGCCATGTGCAAACCAGTGCCTGCAACTGATGCTGGGCTCAAGATGGTACTGGGACCTCAGACTGCAGAGCCCAGGCATGGCTGGAGGCAGACCAGGGCATGGGGCAATGCCAGGCCAGAAACCTGTCACATTGCCTAGCCATGCAGAGAGTCCAGCTCCATTGCCTGTTCACCAGTATGGGGACAGGCTGTCCATCAGCTTAACCAGGATAATTGCTCCTGTCTTGTGAGGCACTGCTTCCCTCAGACCAACTAGCAGACATGCAGGAAAGAAAAGTCATGAGAGAAGTGCCATGAACCTTCTGAGGACAGTATGCTGCACATGTCCTGCCCCAGGCCTAATGAGGATGCTGTCTATTTCAGCTCTCTTAGCCTGGGTACTAGGTTTGCTTTTAAAGTATTGGCTTTATTTTATTATTTGTGTATGTAATTTATATATGTGCATTGATTTGGGGAATGGATTTAACAATGGGGAAGGGGAAGGGCAGAAGTACATTTGATGGACTGGGTGTGTCAGGCCAGAGAAGTGTGCACTTACTGTGGGGGTACTCTGCTACTGCCTGACAATAGAGTCTTTTAAAAATGCAGATGTTTTGGATTTAGGATGGCACACAAACCTGGTAAAAAGGATTCATGCAAGGCTTTTTCATGGAAGCAGAAAGGCAAGGTGTCTCATAGTGCATGTTGCAGAAGGAAGCCAGTTCCCCTTAAACTTCTCATGCATGAGAAGGGTGTCTTAGTTTGGATGATAAGAGGAATCCATACAGCATAGGGTAGCAAGTGAATCAGCACCCAGGAAAGAAGATCCAATATGTTTTGGATGAATCTTAATCATATCTTGATTTGAGTATCTTAAGTCCTGATTTTTATGCATTCCCACAAAGGTCAGCCCCTTTTGGGACCATTCTAATGCAAAATAAGGCGAGGGACTGAGAGATATTGTAATTGGATAGAAAAATAACTTTCTTTTTAAGAAATAGTGATTGATATTAGCAGACATGGCACTGATCTGTGTGTGTGTTTGTGTCTGTGTGAATGCACAAATGCATATATATGGGTATGTATCAGTATGTATATATATATGAGTGTATGTAAATGTCAGAGCATATGTAAATAGGTGTATAGAGAGAGAAATTAGTATTCATAAGTACATATATCATGTGTGTGTGTGCTTGGATTATTAAAGAGAACAGAAATTCCATTATACAGTTAAGGTAATTCAGCTATGTGACTCAACTGGATAAATATCAAAAAAAAGAGCTGGTAAAAATATCCTATAACAATTGATGACCAAAAAGTGCTAATTAAAAATATAATTTAGATGAATTAAAGCTGTATAAATAGCACACTGGTATTTATCATCACAAATCTTGCAAAAGTTCTGTAAATTGCAAATTCGCAGTAAAGCCTGTTTATGTGTTGTACCAATGCATTTTGGAAATAAAAAGACAGGTTTAGGACAATCAGCTTCCAAGCAGATCCCAAAAATAATGTTTACATGTCAAAAAGTATAATCAGTCATGATTTAGCAAAAACTAGAGAAACATAATTAGAGATGACAAAATATTAAAGACCATTCTTAATTTACTGAAGTAATTGTGAACTATTGGCCTTTGATGTATCGCCATCCTTACTTTATAAATTTTTCTCAACTATATGATTATCTTTTTAACAAAATGTTTCCTAAGATCTCCAGGATTTGTGATGATAAATAACCTGCATTTCCAATCCAGCCTGATAATAATTGCAAAGAAAATCTCAAGCCTGAGTGCTGATTTTGTATCTGATATCATAAATTATACAATATATCTGAGAATAATTTTGATACTTCGTCTCTACACTAACTTCAGAACTCTCCACATTAGTGGCATTTCTTAGAATATTCCCTCTGAAAAATTTACATTTATTCCAAGCAAATGTACCACATTTGTTATATTATGCACGGTATTCCCCTTCACCTCTCTAAATCATGTCTGGAAGTCATATCTTTAGTAGAAATGCTTTTCTGCATGATGTACAAAACTGCATCAATTTGCACTTGGTATATGCAATGGAGATGAAGCCATACTCTTAGTTTTCTTGAATAATTTTACTGTTTTCTGGATCTTGGACTTTCAGGGACAAAGTGTTTTATTGTCCCCATATGGTAGAATAATGAAGGATAAAATAATTAGGCTGGATTCTGTAAAACTAGAGAAAAATACCTTCCTTTATTTTGGACCAAAAATTTTAAAAAGCTTATTTTATGAATGGAAATGTTACACTTGCATCTCTAGATGTTTTTAAGAATTGTGCAGGAATGGACTTCAAGCCTGTGTAATGATCATGATTGTGCATTTCAGTGCTTCCCAAGAAATTTTATTTCCTTTTACATTTTCTGTATTTTCAGTATTTATTTTCATTAGAATATGTAATTGACCTTTTCACCCTTAGTTACAAGTTAATATTAGATACTGAATAGGATTTTGTGGGATGGTGGAGACAAAAATATGTAGTAACTTTCCAAGTTTCCTTACTTTACACCCAAGTTGAATTCAATGTTAGTCAGCAGTTAGCATCATCAAAAGCAATCAGCTGAGGTAGTGCTTTCACTCTGACCCAGAGGAAAAAAAAGGAGGAAAAGCAAGCAGAAAAATCCTCCTCTATTTTGTCAATAGCAAGCCATACTTGGCCTTCTTGAAAAAGAAGCTATGGTTTCAAATAGCTGGAAATTGAAGGGCCATTTCAGTAAAGGGTGTAAGTAGACAACTTCATTTTGTAGACCTGTCACTCAGATCGCTTCCATCAGGAGTAAACTCATTCTTAGGAAATCCCCACTAACAGAGCAGTGCTTGTGGCTTAGGGAACCAGGATTGTTTAGCTTGAAGAAAAGGAGGCTCCGGGAAGACATTATCACTCTCTACAACTGCCTGAAAGGAGGCTGTAGGCAGATGAGAGTCAGCCTTTTCTCACAAATAACAAGTGATATAAGATGAGAGGAAACAGCCTCAAGTTGTGCCAGAGGAGGTTTAGATTGGATTATAGGAAAAATTTCTTCCTCAAAGGTCTTTCAAGTATTGGTACAGGCTGTCAAACGAAGTGGTGGAGTCACCATCCCTGGAGGTATTTAAAAGGTGTGTTGGTGTGGGCATGGTTTAGTAGTGGACTTGGAAGAGTTAGGTTAATTGTTGGATTCAAGGATCTTAAACGTCTTTTCCAACCTAAACAATTATATTATTTTAACTAGAAACAATACAGAAAGGCTTGTGCCTTCATCCTGAGGCTGGGGTGCCACAGCATGCCATGTTGCTCTGGAAAAGGTTAGTCACTCATGTCTGGATTACTCCCAGGCAAAGTTAGGCTCAGAAGGTAATGCTTGTAGTGTTTGTCACCGACTTCAAGACTACCCATGGACAGTAGAGCTCACCTTCAGAAGAGCACTCAGATTGCTGTCAGGCTGAAGGTTTCTTCTTCACCAGGTATAGAGGGAAATGAGTTTGTCCAGCTCCTAACTCAGCTCTTTGACACTTCATCTAAAGTTCAGTTGATTTTATTAGAAAGCAGATAAAACTTTTTTAACTAGTTAGTAGAGGAATTTCACAGCTGCTGTAACCCATCATGTGCTCCTTGATGTTTCCAATATTGCTCTGAAATCATATTGGAGAAAAGCAGCTCAAACACCTTTCCTCGTATCCTCAAGTCCTCAGCAGTGCACAGTTTGGGTTACTGAAATTTATTTGCCTGGTTTTGTGTTGAGACTATGCCCTCTAAGTTGTACAGCAACACCAGAACGTAAAACATGTTAACTTGGCATAGCGCCAGTGATATAATGATAAGAAAAAATTAAAGTACTATATTGAACTGATCCTCACGTCTTCAAGGAAAAATATGATGTACTTATGCTGACTGAAGTCCATTTTATCCTGCACCCCTAAAGACTGACAGTTACATTCCTTCCTTTGTTTACTGAAATAACCTCTGATCCTGACTTGATCTATTCTAAATTCAAAAGTTCCTATACAAACATCATAAACAGCAAGGTAAAGGAGCATTTTTTACCCACCTGCCAAAAGTATCTTACTGAATTCCCTCAGAAAAATAAAAAATAAAAGGTCAGTTAATATGTCTTAAGCAAAGAACAAGTGTGAAATAAATCAAGTGAAAAAAAAAAAAAAGAGAGCTATGTGATGCAAGGATCTAAATGTCATTCCTGGCAGGATCTAAGGACATATTTGGAAAAGCATACTAGGAACATGTCTCCATAGCACAAAAGCCAACTATATATGAAGACTTCTGTATTTCATTACATAGCAATCACAGTTAGCACATAACTATGACAGAGCTGCTAAGCTACAAGAATGACTGTGAAATTCCAGGGACTTTTAACCTTAGAGTAGTTATTTTTATTCTACTATATAAATGTCCATCCTCTGTAAATAGTTTGTATTTGAAAAGTCTTAGTTTTGCATCAAATTTCTATGGGTATTTTTAGCAAAATGTAAAATTTTAAGATGTCATAGTCTCTGCCAGATAATAATAAAAAATCCCATGGGTATTATTCTCTGTTTAGTAGAAGTCACCTGTAGTGTATTTTCAGACGATATTTTGGAAACTAAAATGTATATAAGTAATGACTGGATTCTGAAAGGAAAAAGGGAAACTTGTTTAAAAGTGTTCCTTACCCTATTCACTGAGCACAGAATTGGGCCCTTATTGTAACATTACCCTTCTAGGACTATAGGGTACAAACACAGCAAGCATACCAGATCTCATTTTGCAGGCTGAGAAATGCAATGGATTTCTTATCTGAAAGAGATGCAGGTGAAATATTTACACTATTTTCTGTCTTTCTTTTTCTCTTTTTCTGATAAAGGACAAAGCTCACATCAGGTACAACATCTTTTACAGAAAAAAAAGAGTTGTACCTCTAAATAAATTGATTGAATCTCTGCTTGTAGCAACCCATATATAGCTGAATGGCAGGTTGGTAACAACCCTGATCCGACCGGCCAAAATTCTGCTGGCCCATTTCAATCTGATTTCCAGTGCTCTCCATTTTGCTAAGAGCATATTTAACACTTGTATGTATAGCTCCCACACAACTCTCTACTAACTCTTTCTCCTTTGTTCTCCAGGGTCACAACTATTAATAATTATTCCTGAAGAAGTTTTCTGTGTGATGAGTTAAACCTAAAAACAAAACCCAAAGAGTAGTACAATCCCCTCAGGACAGCATTATCCAGTTTTAAATTGCTCCCACTAGAAGACTTAGAATTTTACACATATCCAGAATTGCTTTTGTAATAAAAAATAAATGTTCTATAAGTGAGAGTATCAAGGGAATATCAACAGCACTGACATAAGTCTAGTCAATTCTGAGAGAGAAGCCAGCATTCCTTGAGCTCCTTTTTCTTCCTTTTTCTTTTCATGCAGCTTCCTGAGTCACCACCAGTTCCCAGCTTGGCTTTATTTTTCACCATCCATTGTTTGATAGATTCTATTTTAATTCCATTCAGCTTCTTTAAATGTTTGTTCTTCTGGAATCAGAGTTCAGCTCTACTGATATGCCACTGCCAATATTAAGCACATTAATTGCTTCTAATCTGGAGTATTCTCAAAGTCTATACTCACTCAGTTCTGTATGCTTTCAAAAGGAGATTTCCTTTTTCTTTTCCTTTTGACATTCATGACCTGTTCTATTTTTTGGTCAATATTTGATCGGTCTATGGGGTGTTTCTTTGCTAATTACAAAGTAAGTATTGCTATAAGGATGACATTCTTTCCTATGAAAGGTATTGTTGCCTGGAGGACATGGTGTACAGCTATTCCACACATTATTATTTGCTATCTAGTATCCAAAATGAAGAAACAGTACTGTAGAACAAAGCAAATGGCAGTGATATGAGTGAGAAACATGGATTGTAAACAGCTATAAAGCACCTTCCCTTGCCTCGAGGAGGCTGCATTTTTACAGTGTATGTGGTATGTGTACTATCAAAACGGCAGCTTTTGATGCAATTCTGGCAAATCTGTTGGTATCCATTCTCTTAGGTTAAAATGCAGATAAAACCTGTAGCGGTTAAAATCAATACTGTGGCAGTCTTTCCCCAGTGCCTCCCCTTGCTGTTTTTAAACAAAGAAATGTAAAAAGGGGAGCAAATACTTAAATAATAAAAAGGCATAAAAACAAGCACAGAAGGAATTAATCAGGTGTGTTTATTTATCCCCAAAGTCCGTCCTCTTTAGTCAGGGAAACATGAACAAAAATATTTGTTAATCTGAGGGTAAAAATTTAGCTTTTTAAAAATACCTTTGGTTCAGGCTGATAGGTGGAGGAAAGTAGCATAAAGCACTCTCCTGGACAAAGCAGGTGGCACGGCATTTCTGTGGTCTTTTAAAGACTGTGTCTATTGCAACAGGCAAGTTAGCTTCGAGTTATTTACAGAAGCTTCTTCAGATGTAGAACTGGAAAATGAAGATTTTGTGTTCACTCCAGCCAAAGTTACAATTCCTGCTGCTTTATCTGTGGCCAGGAGTGCTGACCATACAGGTTTGTACGGCCGAAGGCACGCTTGCTCAGAACCGTGTGGGGCACTTTGCTTGGCCCTTTTCTTCAATTTCTTTACTTTGCCTTGTTGAGAGGGCTAGAGCAGATTTTTGGTTCACATAAAAGTGTACAGTGTTAACTAGGTGACATATGGGTGGATGAAACATTACTGATTGTCCACTGCAGCCAGGGAGGCCGAGTTTCCATAGAGATAAGAAGGAAAAGTGCTCCATGCAACCTAATTGGTATGCATCTCCAGATCAGGTTCATTGTGCTTTTGCTAATGACAGGGTTGTCTCAGTAATAAGGATGGTGCACTGGAGAAATTTGCTGCCTTGGTATATTTTTCCCTGGCAGAAAACTACTTAGAGACTGTAGTCAGTAAGAAGAGTGACTGGCAGGCTGAAGGGGCTGCTTAGCAGCATATGGGGGAAGGCTGGCGCTCTGTGCCACATGCATATGGCTGCCATTAAACTCCAGCTTTGCGCTTTGTGTATTTCTGGTCCCATGCCAGTAAGCCCACCTGCTGCAAGAATACTTGTAAAGCACAACTCAAAAGTGATTGAAAAGCTACTAGAATAAACTGTAATAACACAGTGCTTCACAGATGGGACATAATTGCAAGCTAAAGTGTACAGCCTCTGCAGTAATGAAAACACGAGCCATTAAATTAAAATCATAAGGGAAAAAACTATAAAAGTCTGTTGATTTTTTTTTTTTAGTTTTATTGCAAAACTTCAATTTTCTTGCCCTCATTAATCAAATACCATAAAACTACAGTGCTGCTTTGTCTGAGTGAAGATTCAGGCAATTAAAATGATGAATGTAGATTAAAATGATGTAACTTTTGTAATTTACTTACTTGGATAACTTAAGCTTTGGGCAGTGTTAGTAATGGAAAGCTGACATGAATCTGTCAATTTGCAGATTAAGGTATGGTTGGGACTTTACACTTAGAATTCCCTTGTAAAAGGTTGGCTTGCAGGAGAAAAGTGAAAGTATAGATTTTGCTTCCTTAATATGTTATTTTCACCCTTTCAGCAATACCAATTTGATTTTTCTAAAAAAAAAAAAAAAAAAAAAAAGACTTTAAAACTATGTAAACACACAAAACTACTTGAGAAATATCAAAGCAGTTTTAATTAGTGGTAGTGTGGTAATAATGAAATCGCTAATCTGACATGTAATTAGTTGTACGGTGTGTATGAGTGTTATGTGAAGCTGAATGGGCTCAGCAGGGCCCTAATACATTCTGGCCTCTCAAGGCGTTCTCTAGTGGAAAGAGGCCTGACAGAGCCATCTTTGTTCTGTTCCCTTTCTGTGGGTGGGCGATGCAAGGAGAAAGAAACATTTGTTTCACAGTAGTCACCGAAGTAAACAGGCTCTAAAAGCCTTTTTCATTTTTAATTATGCATTGCTCCAGCACCCATCATAGCAAAGTCCAAAGGACAGCTTTTAAGCATGCCTGACAATGCCTGACTGGATAAAAATATATATAAATGTCTGATTAAGGAAATATTTATAAACCTAAAAATTTAGTTCATCCTCACAAAATGATCCTTTCCCCTTAAAAGGATAGGCACTTTCCTAAAGGTACCATTTATACTCAATTTATGCAGTAGTTGCATTTGATCAAGCCTAGCAGACACTAGAGGGGCTAATGAGCTACCCGTAAATATTTGATCCTATCTCCTTTCACCACTGAAACTGGACTCAAAAAACCCCCCAAAAAACCCCACACCAAAAAACAAAATAAAACCCAAAACAAAACACGAAAAACAACCCTCTGAAAAGATAGCATCCATTCATTAGCTGTGTGAGAACTCATAGCAATATCAGATGACTGGCATTTCTTAATATAGTGCCATTCAAAAGAAAATTATTTTTCTAAAAGACTTGCCAAGAGTAAGGTATATTGCCAAGACAACTCTTCATTGTAGAGTACTACCACACATCCTAAAAGTGTAGAAAAATATATCTGTACCTCAAATAATCTGGACAATTATTCAGGTAAGTACCACTGGACAATGAAAAGAAAATGATCAGCTTTATTTATTTTGCAAGGTTGATTTTTTTCCTTGTCAGGCAAGGCAACCAGACATCTTTTCTCTGAATGAGATCTGTTTGTTCTTGAGTAAACAGAACGTAACAGAACATAGCATGTTTTGCTCACACTTGGTAAATTTAAAGTTTGCTTGAGTGATTAGAGTCCAATTATTGCCAAGCAGCAATATCCAGGTGCAGACAAATAAACACTGAAGGCAAAGTGCTTATAATCAGTTGCTGCTTATTATTACTACAAGTCAGGCTCTAATGTTAGTGTTTATTACACATTACAGGTATCTTCTCTGAATCAGATAATTTAATCATTACTCTCCCACTGGTGCTCTAATGCTTGTAATTTTTAAAAATATTTTTAGTAACAAATATTCATATTAACTTTTTGTTTTGGTTATAAGACCACATAGATCCTTTATTTTCTTTTAGGACTGTACCTCTGATGTGGTGTCTGTACATCATGGCAGAGATTCACCACCAGGTAGTGAGAACGTTGGAAAACTTGTCCAACTGCAGTGTCTCAGTATCTGTTTATTTGTTTGTTTATTTACTGCAAGCATAACATGAGACCATCAGAGACATTTGAATGGGGAATTTTCCTTGTAGATGTTGCTTTTATCTCCCTTAATGAAGCTCATTTCCAGTAGAATTGAATGATGTCTAACTATGTAATTTTACCTCTGCAACCTCCATCCATCTTTTAAGCATTGACCCCTATACTGTGCACTGCAAATCAAAACTAATATCTACATATAAAATATCTATATTTTCAAAAATGGGGTTATGCTCCCTCCTTTTAAAGCTTGTCCTCATTCTTGCCAGGTTTTATTTGTTTATAAGAGGGAGCAGCAATAACCGGGTTGCAAACAGGCCACGGGTTTGTGCTTTTCAGTCCCAGGTTAAAGCCAGGCAAAGTGTAATGACACCAAGACGGAGCATCAATAGTGCTGACCTTGGGTAGCTGCCACACTGCAACTGAAAAAAGCTCAAAAATCTGAATGATTCTGTGGCCCATTGAAGCTGCGAAGGTGTTAATTATAATTTTCACCTGACAACAATGACCTCATTTTATAGGTTTTAATTGTTGAGCTGTTGAAAACCTACTCATCTGTTTTGAAGGCAGTGAAATACAGGTAGGCTCAATATTTTTCAAATGTTTTCAAACACAGTAACTTCGGCACCTCTTTAGAAAGCTGAGTCCCACATCTTTGCTACAAGTTCTGTGTCTGGACAGAGAAAGACATTCAATACCAGGGGTTACACATTCGTTTCTGTTGAGATCATGCCAATCCTGGCATGGCATGCTGTTTAGTATGACTAAGGCTAACAGAATTTGGGCCTTTGTAAGGTCTTCTATCTGAAAAAAAGAACGGTGATGGTGGAAAGCAACAGCTTCCTTACAGTGAAACAGTGAAAAAATATATAGGAAACAGCAAGTTCTGCTCTGAATAGTGAGATATAATGCCCTTAAGACATTGTTCAGCTTTGGTAGAAAGAACCTGAAGGATCATGCTTGGAGATCACAGGATGTCTACGGTGCTCTTTCTACCATGAATGCAGTGGGAACTGAGAAGATCCAATAGCAGTTCATGGGGTAGCAGTCAACAGTTACTGCACCAAACTCATAATTTTGAATTTCTGAGAACTCAGTTAAGCAGGGGGCATATCCAAGAGACAAGACCTTTTTTAGTTGCCCTCTGTCCCCATACTGACAAACAGCTTGGCTTTAGGAGGTAATGACATGACTGCACACTAAAAAATTATTACTACCAGTCAGCAAGGAAAAGCCACATTTCAGCTCTTTAATCTTTGTATAAGCTGCCAGAGATGGGGAAAAATAATTTTTCCAACCTATGAAAATTTTAAAAACTCAAGAAAAATTCCCATTACATCCACATCTTAAAGAAGGTGATACTCCAGTGTTGAAAGCCAAGCTTTCAGACATTATTTTGAATTCAGTGAATTAAAAAGTTTGGGTGGAATAATTTCATATGGTTTAACCTTCACCTTTTGGTTATTTTTTGACATGTATATATTCTACCCAAGATACAATTGTGTATGGGTATGCAACATATAAAATTACATGCACTTCTAGATATTTTGCATGATGATATTTCAAGCGGGAAAGTAATTTTCTCCTTGGAAATTTTTTTTCTGACAATTTCAAAGTATTTTTCAAACTTTTATTGAACTGAGGAATGCTTCTGAATTTTTATTTTGATGCAGAGTTTTGACTTTTTTGGGAGAATTCCCAACTACCTCCAGCAAGCATGGGGAGGGACTTGCTGGTACAAGAGTGTACAGTCTAAGCCTGATAATATGGAAGAGGAAAAGAGCACACAGTGATGAATTGACTTGGCACTTGCTGCTGAGCAAGACTGTAGCAGATCTCAGCATAATATTGAAGGATACAACTCAGACTTTATTAAAGCTCCTAAGAGTTCTCTCTCTGAAATCCATGGGATCATTATTTTCTCATAGTCCTAGCAGGTAAAATAAAGCAAGAAGGTATATAATGTAAATGAGCTTGGACCCTAAAAGGTCATAAAATATGGAACTACAATAAACCTAATTTAATAATAAGAAATGAGACAATGAGACTGGTTAATACAAGTCTTCCACTGGACTTTAATACTGTGTCTTTCATACACAGTATTAAAGTCCAGTGGAAGGCAACATTTTATCCTGTGTTAGTCCACTGAACACACCAGATCAAATACATCTATCACTCAGCCCAGTCAGATATGTCACACTCTGTCCCTGGATGGAGACCACACATCTTTTGTCTTATTAGGGAGCTCTAGGTAGCTCCCCCTCTAGAAAAGTTAGGCAGTGGGGTGCTAAAGGCTGAGGAGGGGTTGTGGTTGTACTAGAACATGGTTCATGGGTTATTTGATCCAGAGTACAGCAGTGTCTCTTCTTAATGCTAATTTAAATGTTTGTTAATTATTGAACTAATTTAGCACATTGGTGCCTATCAGTTCCAACCTGCCGTTTGTGCCAAGTCACTGCTGACTAGATCCATAAAAAGTAACCTGATTCTAGATTATGAAGTCCAGGCTGACTCTTGAGGACTGAATTGACTCAATGTCAGCACTCATTCCTGTACAGTTTTATCTCTGTAGATACCTCCATGAGTCTCAATAACAGCCTTTCAAAAATAAACTTTTAGGGCCCAAGCTTGAAAGATGCAGAGTTGATATGGATGCTCATTGCCATAAGCAAGCAGGGGAAGGAGTTTGTTAAGATTTCATAGAGTATATATTTTGTCAAAATTCTCTGAATTACAGAAATTTGCTTCAAAGCTTTCAAATTGTGTCTTTTAACATATTTGCAAGTTTTCATTAATTTGGAGAATTTTTATGATTGGAGATGGCTATATTTTCTATTTGTGTTTTTTTTTCTGTTTGTGCTTTGCAAAAACAGTATTCATGGGAAAAATAAATAAGGAAGTAAAAATATGCTTTTTGCTTTTGACAAATGTGGGAGCTGCAAATTGCTGGTGGAAAATGAATATTTCCATCTTTGTGTGAACTTGGTGAAAAGCCAACATCTTCCACACAGCTGCAGAGGTGCAGGGCCAAATTAATTCGTGGTGCAATTCAATATACTTCTATGAAATGACATCAGTAGGAGTTTAGTCCCTGTGCAAAAAAAAAAAAAAAAAAAGTATATAAAATGCTTATAGTGGTAAGTGGTTGATTAAGTATGGTAGGAATAGAAGCTGATGTAACATATTTCATTTGAGTTGAAAGGACACCAAAGCACAAAAAGAAGTCAATAAACTTGTTTTACTTACAGCTCTTTAATGATTGTTGGCCCTTGTTTAATGGTGCATACTTGCTCCATATATAGTTAAGCCTGCTTCATATATAGTTAAGTCTTCATTCCCCTTTTTTGGTACACAGGTAAAAAGACCTCATATGATATACTACTGCAGAGTTTCCCTGAAGACTTGTGACTGCAGTGTTCTAGACTGTAAAGGCTCTACCAACTCATTCTGGTCCATTGCATCTCTTTAATCAGAGACACACCTGGAGTTACACAGAAGTGGCTGCTGATACACCCCACCTGCAATATAAAGCCTTGTTTCCTCTTTGAAAGAACAGAGGGGAGAAGAGATTTGCATGTACCTGTGTTGTGTCCCACCCTGTAATAGAGCATTGTCAGGTTTACATTTAATTCTGTTCTGATTTAAGGTTGTGTGGTTCTTTTCTATCTCTGGAGTGTAGAAGTGGCTAAAATCCATTCTTCCTATGGTGTAGAAGTACAGCATGATGGTACTGAGGGACGTGGTGTTGTTGAGTCTGGAGGCGAGGAGGTTCAAAGGAGAACTTATTGCTGTCTACAATAAACTAACAGGTTGGAGACAGGTGGATTTTGGCCTCTTCTCCAAGTATCTGATTATAGGATAGAGGAAATGACCTCAGCTTGTACCTGGGTAGATTTAAATAGAATAGTAGGAAAGATTTCTTCATAGAAATGAAGATGCTGCAATTGCCTCTGAGCATGAGGTACATGTATTGCCCTACTAGGCATGTATGAATTTGTATGTCACAGTCCTCCAAGGAACATTCTTAGGTGTGGCTGGTAGCAAGTGCTTCATTTGGACAAAGCTCACATTTTTCTCCGGTCAGACATTGGCCAGCTGTATTGTATTATTGCATCTAAGAAAATGGCATATAATGGTGTGCATCTTTCTTATGTGAATGTAACCCCAGTAAATACACAAGCCTCATACCCACAGCAAACCAGCATGGTCCATGCAGAATCCCCGTGTTTGTTTTAAATCAACAGTCTATGAGAAATTACTTTGTTTTACTGCATCTTGTGGCATTTACAAGGGCATCCACCTCTCCTTTCTCACATAACGGTTCTCAGGATTACTCTCTTGTCCTTTCAGTTTTCTTCCATACAATATGGGATAACTAAAATCAAAATTTCCACTTCGTATATACCCTTCCAAAAATACCACATTTACTGAACTCCAGATTTTGTTCTTTTTGAGAGTTCTAGTGTTTCCAATTAGAACTGAGTTTATTACTCTAATAGCTTTTATTCATATTAGAATACCAGTAAGACATAGAAAATTAGTTTTACAGTTTTTCTTTTTCAGCATACTCAGAGACTGTGGATCCATTTTAGGCAGCACTAATTAAATTCCATCATTAACTCACAAAGGCCTTTTTAGACCTTTACTTTGTCCCTTGGAAGTGAGTTTACATGTAGAAAATTCATTTCACAAGAAATAATTTTTAAAGCATACCAAAAGGTATTAATAATTATGGTTATTTCATATTGGACCTTAGTGACATGGCACAGATGGCTTTGATGTTTAATCAGTAGCTGTACTTCCCAGATTATTTTCATTAGTGATTAACCTTGACTTATTATGTAACAGAAGAACGTAAAACAGATTCTGAGTTTCCCTTGCTATAGCTGCATTTGCTGTGAAATTTTATCTCATTTTCAAAGAAAAGTACATCCAGTACTGATCACTTCTTATGAATGATCACACACGGACTTTCATTCACTGTCCAGTTCATAAATAAAAACATGATATTTGTGTATCCAAATTAGATGCTGCTGAGCTGTCAACCAGTGTTTATGCAAAATGTTTAATGGGAGTATACTTTTATTTTAGAATTAGAAAACCATGTCTTTTTTTGTTTGTTTTTGATTTTTTTTGTTAAGAGAGAACACAGAGATTGTTTTTTGAAAAAACTCCAAAAGAACTTCAACTAATTGAGGAAACAGCAGACTGCTTGACAACAAAGGCTGATTGTGAACCCATCTTACGGTTCACTTTTCACCCAGCTGAATTCTGATCCATGGCTTAAGGTCCCTTTCTGATTTTTACAGTTCTCCATGAGATTGGTCCTACCTCTTTCAGCATTTATGTTTTCCTCTCTGTCTCATGAAGAGACAACTTTCATGACAGACCTGAGCCAGTAGAATCAAAAGCACTGTAAGGAAAAGTAACAAAAATGAGGGCTTGAATCATAAAAAATCATAGGCTTGAACATCTTGAGAATAAAATACAAAACTCTAGATTTTCTGGCTGGCTTTCATTCACTTTGCCATAAATACATATAGTCAATGTATTTTGGTTTTTCCTCTTTTTTCCTTTTCTTCTTCTTTATATACTTTATATTTTGCATGTGACTAGAGGAGCTTCAAACAGAAATCTGAGAGGGCTAGTAAATGTTTTAGCTTTAGGAGTTTAGATTAAATGTGAGTAAATACTTCAATCTATGCCCATACATTGTCTCTCTATACTTCATAATTACCTGGTAATCCATCATTTATCTGCAGGTCTCACACAGGTGAGACCTTGAAGAAGAGTATCTTTGGTTTGACTGGGTGCAGGAACGGGATCTTACAATATAGCCATTTAATTGTTTGGGCTAAATAAGATTAGATTTAAAGCCCCAGGTGCTTTAAAAATTCAAATGTTAAAGGCAAGTTGTCACATCTTGCAGTGTCCCTGGTTTCCTAAAGCACTAAACACCTATAAATGTGTAATCCTTCCTGGTAAACATGACATTTGCCACTCAAAATCCCTCCAGCAATGGTGCATGGTTATTCTGCCACTTCATTTCAAATCTATTTTTCATTGTAAAGAGCACAGCATTTTTTATTAGGATGCAATCTTACATCTAAAGAAACAATAATAATTTAAAACAAGCAAAACACACATATGGACTAACCATATGGATGACAATACCAATTAGTAGAGATTTTGTGGGGTTTTTTTTTAATATATTTTGAGCACAGGGTGAGACCTGCCTTTTTCCAGCAAGTGGCAAATTTGAATGTGAAATGTCATTAGTGCTGTTTTTCACTAATACAATTTCTTTTCTGAATAACAAAAAACACATCAGTGTTATTTTTAATAAAAAACCCACCCTTTAATTTACATACATTTAGGGTGAAGTAAATGAAAATGCATTATGTTACCACTGTGCTATTGAATAATGAGCCTATAGGGTTCTAAATGGGAAGGGAAGTTGTTTTTCAAGCCCTGTACCCACTGTTCCCTTTACAAAGGCACCATTGTGACCAGGATACATGAACTGGGTTTCTAACAGTAAAGATCCACCTTCTGGCTGAGAGATTGGGAAATAAAGCACCCCAGTAAGCCACCACTTCAGCAGGAGAAGCTGAACTAACGAAGGAAGGACAGGTGGAACTGGTCCCTTGGCCTTTCAGTGACATTTACAGCCTCTCTGCAAGGACATGCTCTTTTCTTTCTGTTTCTATTTTCTCCAGTTAATCAGGTGACTTGAAAAGAAGCTAGATAAGGGTATTGTTTGCACTGACAACATCCTGATGATACTGTCAGAGGAGATCACAGGAAAATGTTCCCTTTTTGAACCAATAGAGTCATTAGGGAGAGTACTCATCACTTGAGTGCATCTAGGTTAATTACCACGGAAAATCTGGAACTGGCAGCTATAATTTTCTGAAGAAAGTACTGCTATTTTTACTCCTGATGCTACAGAATGTCTCTTAAAGTACCTCATAGGACCCCATCTTACAGTCCAATGGTAAAATAATTTTAGAAATGTGGCTATCTGGCTGAAATTAGCAGGAGACTAATCCATGGAAATTTAAGGAAAGTACAAACTGTGAGTTGTGTGCTACATGAATGAAATTCAACTCCGTTTGCCAGGACTGATTACTCTCCTTCCCATAAATGAGCAAGCATATTTCTCTATTGCAGTGTCACTTCGGAAAAAGTGTCAGGTTGAGATGAATGACTTATCGCTGCACAGATGTAGCAAACTGTCACATGCCTGATTCTGTTTGCTATGGTACATTATGGCACAGATTAGCCAAAAACCCTGCAGCATGAGACAAACACAGAATGCTGTTTTTGGATCAGCATCAAAGCACATGCAGTGGATGCCTTTTTAGGAAAACAGAGACATGGTGTAGTTTTAACCCACCCAGTATTCAATGAATGCTTACAAACCCTAGCAGTGCTCATGATTTTTAAAAAGCCTCAAACAATAAAAGGAAGTAGTTTGAGTGTGCTGAATACTTATTCAACTAATAATTCTTAGAGTTTTTTATACTGTGCTGCCTGTTCTCTAAGGATCAGAATTCTGAATGATTTTTGCAGCCTGATTTTTTCTTTTTGAAAATTATTTGTGGCCAGGAATGCTTTGTGGTGTTTGGCTATCTCTGATGCAAAAAGTAACTGATCTATCATGTCTAACAGATTATCAGGCCAGAGAAGACAGAGGAACTTGGAAATTTTTTTACATCCAGTATCATAAACAGTACCCAAATGGAAACTTGTTATCATGGGTTGAAGCTGTGGACAGTTAAATGAGTCATGCAATGAATCTCATGTACTATTCTCCCTTTCCAATTCACCTTTCTGGCTTGGTAAAATTATGAGAACATCCACTGTAACATATTCTTGAAAACTGCTTTGATTCTATGATAGTTACTTGGGAATTGGGTAAGAGATTTCCTGTTTGATGTTAATTGTTTTCTATAGAAGGTGAATTATTTGGATGCACTGTCTTCTGTAAGCAGCTGCCACATACAAACTATGAATGTTTTGACCCATTCCACTTAAATCTGACTGTGGAAATGAAGCTTTCTGTCAAATTTCTTGAAAATGGCAGCCATAGTAGGGAAATATATACCAGTTAAAGCATATTATTAGCTTCATAGAGTCTCCATTGGACAGAAGAAATTGAGCCATGGTTTTGCAAACACTGCCCAGTCACAAAACAGCTTCTTCTTTTTAGAAAATTTTGGTTTAGATCCGTTTCTAAATCCATGAGAGAATGAGGTGACAATAACTGTTTCAATGGGGAAAAAATATTTCTGGTTTCCAAAGCAAACATTTTAGTAATTGCCCCTCATTTATTTGTATTTTCTAATTTGCTTTACATACTACAGGGAATCCTGCAATTACCCATAGAATGTACTGTCTGTACCTTCCTGATTGAACTGCCACCTCCCCTACACTTTGTTAGAGCTGCCATTCACTGCAGCTCTGATTCAGACTCGAGGGAATAGCCTTGACACAATGCACTGAAGGCAATATTTGCAGAGAAAAGGGATAATCGCTGAACAGCAGCCTATCTCCACGTTTCCATGTCCCATGACCTCTTTTCTCTCTAGCCTTGGCATAAGAACTTAGTATAACTCCCTAGGACTCTGCTGTCCCCTTTGATGATCTCTTACCCTCAGGCGCAGTTTGGAAGTCCTTCTGACAGGTTAATATGTTTCACATGTAGGGAACTGTGAAACATCACAGTCTGTTTCTCCCAAGCTTTCAGAGAAAGCCAGCGTGAAGTCTTTTTCTGCTAATATTTGAATCATCACCTGTGCATATGCCCAGTGAAACAAACTTAAAAATGAAACTCGTCTTTTTTTCCCTTTTTCTCTCCATTCAGGACTATTATTCATTCTTAATGATATTACTTTTCCCTCAGGCTCTGTTCAGTTTTCTAAAATCTCATTTCACATCATTTTAGGAAAAATATTTAATAGAAGCCTACCCTTAGATTCAACTGTCCTTAAGAAAAATCAGTCTCCTTTGTGGTGTCCAGCTGCAGGATCTTTCTTCTATTAGATGCCAGTATGTAAGAAAGAAAAGTTGTCAAAGCACTGATGAAAACATAAATTGCATAAAATACTGGTGACGGTATACAAAAGTCACAACTCGGCATTTACAATCTGGGGGTTTCAGCATTATGCTAATAGGACTGTGTTTTATTTATTCAGTACTGTAGATTTCTATGATGCTTTGTAAAGAAAATATCTAAGAAGTTGCTGTTTCTTGGTGCATTTTTCTGCATCAGGCACAATACAGCTCTGCACAAAGGAATTTTGTATAAGAAGGGAAACACTTTAACTACGTAAAATAATCTAAACCCTAAATTTTTACCTAAAATCTACTATTTTCATTTAACAAGTTGAAAATGTCTGCAGTGCAGCTTGGTTACATCTCTGTCTAATGAATTTGCTTTGTGCTATCCTGATTTTCAGGAGGATGAGATTTCATGTTTCAGCCTCTGCACTACCTTTACTCTTAATAGGAATAGTGAATTACCAGAAGGGTGTGTGTACTTTTGTATAGTCCTCACTACAGAATTCCCAATCTTGGTTAAGGAAATTGTACATCTGCCTTCATTCTGGTTACCTGAGATTATTTGCAAGTGGTCATTACAGACACTTTTGCTTGTCATGTGGCTTTCAGAAAAGGTCAGCTGATGGAATTGACTACAGCTATGGTATGGCAAGGATGCAGTAAAACTGAAGGTTCATGAAGCTGTGACATTCATATCATAATTACCTACATCAGCTGAACGTGTCTTGTGTGTCAGCTCTTTGCCGGAGCTCTGCTTATAGCACTATATATGTCCACTAGAGATGGGTCCCCTCCCTTAGGTCAAGACTGTATCTAAGCTAAAGAATTTCATGAATGTAAACTTTGCAGCAGGCTGCTGCTTACTGTGCAGCTACCTTCATGCTGTGCAGCTACCTTTTCAAATCTTACCTACTTTGGCTTAGTACACTTTGTCAAAAGATAAAAAAGGCAAGTCTAGTAAATAGGATTTGCTGGGGCATCAGTCAATGTATGAGACAAGCTTAGGGAAGAGGGAGAAGGGAAATGTTATTATTGTCTTCCTTTTTTTTTTTTTTTTTTCCTTAAAAGAAAGAGTTCAAGAGAGGAAGTATAGAAAAAAAGAAGCAAGCTAAAACCAGCCAAAAACAAACCCCATAAATTTTCTGGCTAAACCTCAGAAATCCACAGTAGAAATCCTTCTGAATGCTGCAGCTGGGCTTCTTGGACAGGCAGTGTAACTCCCACAAGGCACAGCAGCCTCATCAGTCAGGGACTCACTGTCATGCACTGCAGGAAGCCCCTGGCCACAGGGCTTCAAGGACCAGCTACTGGGACCAGTCTTCAGGTGCCATAACGTCCATAAAGAGTCTCACAGGTATATTTTAGTGTCAAGTACAGTGAAATCATGTTATATTAATGCGAATAAAAAGGCAAATATCAAGACATTGTTGGGTGTCTTCATGTTTATCTCTAGACAAATTTAGTTCAAGTTATATGCACATTTTATGATAAAATTTATACTGGTGAAGAGCTGGTCACATTTAAGAGTTTGACTGTCCAACACTACATCCCTTTAACTTCCAAATTCACTTCTGCCAAATACAAGCTCATT
The DNA here is from genome assembly GCA_025920805.1 of Petroica traversi. Lineage (NCBI taxonomy): Eukaryota > Metazoa > Chordata > Aves > Passeriformes > Petroicidae > Petroica > Petroica traversi. The sequence continues at coordinate 2,183,224 of JAHLSL010000057.1, read as the reverse complement.
TTGCCAGTGCAATAATTTTTTTTCTGTGTACTCCTCAGCCTGCCAGAAATTAGCATTGCAAAGAGAGGTGAGACAGGTCAAAAAGCTTATAATATCTACCACCATAAAGCCTATAGGTAATTTTTTAAACATTTCTAACAGCTTTCATGTGATTGCTGTACACAATGCAATTTGTTTATTTTACTGACCTTTAGGTATTTCAGTAAAAGTAGTAATTTAATTTCCTTGTCATTCAACACAGATCTCTCATTTTCTTAATTCTTAGAATAATGGAAGTAATTAAAGCATTTTAATTTTTGAATTACTTCTTATGAACTTCTAGGTCCTTTTTAAGGAAGTGAAAAATGAAATTAACCTGAGGCAATCTTTCCCCTATTAGACACCCTTCCTGTTATCTTAACATGAAAATGGTTAGACAACAACATGGTTCTGGACATCATCAGAATCTTTTTAGAGTGATAAAATAAATCTCTGATACAATGTCAACTGCTTAGTTGCTTTGAATTTATTTATTTATTTATGGTATTCTGAGAAGCGAACAAGAAAACCGTATAAATATATAGTTAAGTCTATGTTTGCATTTTGATTTAAAATATTTTTATAATGAGGCCTTTTTGTGGCCTTTCTCTTTCTTGGCACATGAAAACTCCCTAAAATACTCCATTTAATACTGATTTTCAACTGGAATTACTGGACGTTTTCACCACTGAAGCCCAGTCAAAGCCCTTGTAATTGTATAACTGAAAGAGGCGTTCGTGTCCTACATACCAGCGGGTTACCTAGGAGAGATGGTAGCAAAACAATAATTATATGTATCAGTTACAGAGTTATGTTATTGAGAATCATTGGTAGAAACAATATGTACAGGATGTTCCTAATTATTCTTTCAGTTTGGTAGCACATTTAAAGCTCTGGCAGAAATCTGTGTTTCCCTCTCCTTTACCCCCTGTAAACTTCCGCCAACATATTTTTGATTAGTACTGTTCTATTTCAGTGTATCTGGCCAATGGGATTTTTATGTCTTCCAAGGTGACTATGGACATTTTCTATTTAAAAGTAGATGAGACTATATTACTTATACTTTGCTTCCAAAATGGTATATTAGCTTGAATTTTTACATATTTTAAAGTTAATGAGATAATTAACTCTTTCATTCTATCATGAAAGTATGGGCAATTCAAAGCAAAGGTAACACTTATTACACCTGCTTCATTGCTTAATTGTGTGATAAAGTAGGAAGTGGCTTTATCAAAGGCTAATTTGCTGTAAGGTTCATCCTCGGGGTACTTCAGTTGAAACCCTTTCCTGCAATAAGATATGAGAGGACTGTTCTCTTCCTAAAATATTGACAGGAATACATCACCACCAGTACTGCTAACTGGAGGCAGTTCCCTTTGACTCTTACTGAGGTTGGTAGTATGTTGTCTCTTATTCTTGAGTTGTCAGCAATTATTGCATAATTTATTTTTGAGTTGCCTCAAGAGGCCTTCAAATTTTGAGGTTGTCAGAAACCGCAAGGTGAACAAGTATAGTAGAGATTATTTTCCTAGAACCTTTTCAACAGGTGGAGCTGTATGCTGCAAAATAGAGTTCAGAAAAGAAATCCTTATGATGAGACTTTTGTTGAATCATTTTCAGAGTTATGGAGAATAATATACCTGTATCAAACACAGATTCTTTCAATTTATATGAAGAATATTTCTGCAGTCACTCTAGACTGGGTAAACAAAGGGTTGTTTTGATTTTCAATGTATTTGTTGGTAGGCAGAAGTCCAGTGAGCTTTGCTCCACTCTTCCTCAGAAACTTATGATGTAATAAATCGAGCTGGGACATCTAGGATGTCACATAGCTGGTGCTCAGCATTGCATTATTGATAAAGCATAAAGCTACATCAAATATTTATTAATCAGTACTCCTTATGACATTTCTTCTTGCTATTAGGGAGAGCATTTTGGGTGACAGAAAACTCATGAAAGACAGTCTAATGAAAGTGAGGAAATGCTACAGAATGTATTTAAGAGCATCCCTCTTTCTCTGTCTCTTTCCTTTGTTGCCAGTTCTGACCAGTGCCCCTTTCAATGATAAGAGCAAGATTTCTGACTGTTCATCTGAAGGTACCAAGTCCTTTTCTCCTCAAGTACTATTTTCCTGGATTTTCTGTTCTATTAGAACACACTGAAATACAGCTTTGGAAAATGAGTGAGCTGTATTGACAGTCTTCATTAATTCATACCTACTGTTACTGGTACATCAGAAGGTGTTTGATTTCCTCATGTCAGAGGATAGAGTATGCATGTCCTAGTGCCATCCTCAGTTTTCCACCCCACTTCTAAAGAAATAAAATATTTTTCAGTAGCAAGAGATACCAGATCTACTGTAACACATAAATTAATAAATAAGTGATAAATGTGTCTAGGAAGGAAAAGGCAGCTATTTGTCCCCTGTTCTTTGACAGTATTGTACCAGTGTCTTACTATATCTGTTTGCAAAATTACACATAAACGTTATCAAGCAGTAAAATGGTCGCTAATAGAGGAGTATTTTATTCACAACCGGAATATTTTTTTATCATAAATAGTTGCCACTGGTCAACCTTTTACGACTTTTTCTTCACTTCATTAGTAATTTCTTCCCCCTCATTATTGCAGACTATGCTAGATTTCTTGCCTTTCCTCAGGCTAAAAGAACTTGTGCCAGGTTTCTTGGAAATACCCAATATGAAAAAGGTGCATAGTCATGTTTAGTCATTTAATACTCCCAATTAGCTACCTTTATTAGGTTAGGTACTTCAGAATTGTATTAGTTGATGCCACAGCTTTTCTCATGCTGTGCAAGGTATTTCAGTTGCTTTAAGAGGGCCAGCGTTCCTCTTCTCTTCCCTATGATTTTGGATTTTTAGACTTGCACAGTTTGGTGGTTTTCTGTCACTTCTGTTTTTTATCTTAGGATACCAAGCTATATTACCTGTAAAGGCCCTGTGTAAGATCTGTGTAAGCACACAGAAACCAAAAGTCCAGCTGTAAATTGCCTAAGGCTCAGGCAGGCAGTGATGATGACCAGACAGCTGGATGGAGTGCTGCAGCTGAGTAACAAGAGTCCTTGCATGCATGAAGCTGGTTTCTTGTGCACTGGAGAGGAACAGCTTCCAGATGTTTCCTCTGAGCTTGCTAGGAAGAATAATGCTATGGGCTGCATTAACCTATAACAACTGGCCATCAAGTAGGACCAAAACACCCGTCCCAGTCCAACAGATAATTTGAATGTTTTAATACAGGGCTTCATAAATATTATATGAGTAGATGTGAAGAAGAAGGATAGAGTGAAGTAGAAGATGTGGCATAAACCAGGAAGGAAAATCCAAGGCATTGGCCAGATGGACCAAGAGAAACATTGAGAGAAATCTGTGTTGGTCTGGGAAATCATCAAAGTGGCACTGAGTCTGAGAGAGAGACTCAACAACCTGTTTTCAACAGCCCAACCTCTCCTGACTTTTGGAGAGCAGATTTTGATGAGTCTGAGTGACAGGTAAAAGATTGCATCCAAGAAATGCTTAACTGAGTTTCCCACAATTTCTGAAACTGTTAAAAGCACACATCTGCCCTCACCTCCCATGTAATGACAGTTCATGGTGGGTTTGCCCAGCATCAGACAGGAGTTACTGTGTTGTTCAGGAGTGAAATGAGCCACTCCTCCGGTTCCCAGATATCTTCCTATTCGCTTGTGACATCTTCTAATGTGATTTCTCATGATGAATACGTGTTTAAACTGGTTAACATAGGGTAAACTCTCTACTGAAGATGGGTTCACTTTTTGGCTTTAATTAAAACGGCATTATTTTAAGTTGATGAAAATTACTGAGGACACTTAGTTAAAAGATTTATCTTAGTACTAGAGAAACAGCAATATATCTTTCATGTCGTCTTTTTCTTTGTCAGTTTTTTGCCCAATTTTTCTTTCAAAGCAAACATACGTAGAGGTTTTACTTCTCTTTTGACCAGCAATTTCATGTGGTTCTCTGGAACAAAATTGTAGAATTTACTCAGCTGATTTTATTGCTGATTTTTTTACTAATTTTTTTTCCGGGTAATTTATTAGTAAATTATATTTGCTGTCATAATATCTGTTCTTTGCTTTCTATGATTCCAAATTATTTGAAATGAAATGATGTCCCAAAAGAATTCAAAAGTCCCAAAAGTTTCAAAAATTACATTGAATTATGGGCTGGTTCACACAAACTGAAGGTATGGGTCAGTCTCAATCATTTTTAATGAGCTTCTCATGGCATCTCTCAGAATAAATAGAAAATATCCACTGAACTGTGAAACTTGAGATTGCAACGCAAAATTATACTGACATAAAAATTAACTAATACCAAGTTTCGCAGGACTGGCAGAAATATGAGTGCAACTATAAAAATAACTTGTGAATCTGATCTGAAAAAATTAAATGTTTCAGACATGCTCTAGCTAATTTCGACTTTTCAGGATTTATCCTTTTTTTTTGTGACTGAAACGGTTAATTGGATGCAAGTTGCAAGTACACTTGACTTGTCAGAAAGTCTTTTTCATTGCTATTTTTTGGTCATGAAAGTGATTTGTTGCTTCAAAAAAAATGCTACAGAAACCTTGTCCATTGCTCTTTTTAAGAATGCCATAAATATTTATTTGAAATTAGTTAAATCCTGTACAAGAACTTGGATTTTTATGTGAAGGGTTGGTCTGGGAGTGAAATAAAAACTAAATGAATGATGATGTCTCTTTTATTTTTTTTATTGAATCATCAGTCTATTTTTCCAGCATTAAGAACTTTGCTTATTACTAGATTCTATTGTGGATAGTCATCACCTACACTGATAGGGGTTTTTAATTATCATTTCAGAGTATTCATTATAGTACAAAATAGGAGGAAAAAAATCACTAAGCAACATCATCATCTTTTTTTAACTGATTAGCTTAAAAGGTACACCCGTCACAATAACAAAAAGTAGCATGGAGAACACAGTTGAGTTCAAACACATATGGTATTAATCTCACGTAATGAGCTTTCCTTCAGTTGGCAGGAGAAACTACACTAAATAGATGGTAAGCTACAATGGGCTTCCTAAAAAATCATGGCACTTGACTTTAATTTGTCCTCTGCATCAGTTTCTTATATTTAAGAACTCTTATTATTAGGTCTTCTTGCTGTGCTCTCCTCAGTTCCATGCTACTAATTGGCTGTGAGTGAGTCTGGTTTCTCTAATACATCTTCTTCTGCTGCCACTAAGTCTGCTGGAATTGCCACCACCCACTGTCCTCCCAGTGCTGTAACAACTGCACTTATTACACCATATAATAATTCTTTTGTAGCATTTTCCAGTAATCTCTCCCGAATCAAAGGGTATTCTTGATAAGATTTTGGCATTAGTATTCATATTATATGTCTGATATTTTATATGCTAAAATTAAAATTAGCTAAGTAATTTTTTTTACCTCAGTGTTTATCAGGTTTGAATTTCATTAATGCTAGAATATGAGGTTTTTTTGCTGTATTTACTGATGTTTATATATGTGGACATAAGTACTCTGCATGCATCTAGGGACATCCATATGTGTGTATTGAAAATAATCTTCTTGTAGGCAATAAAAGGATCTTTAAATATGTATTGGTGTGGCCAGATGCAGAGAGATATATGGTCACCTGACTGTTTTGCCAGCTGGGCATGTTCCCAGAGGGCTTTATCAGCTTGGGCATGGTGCCATGCATGGTGCTTGCACAGCTATACAAGTCATGGGCCTGAGCTTGTTCACATGCAGCCAGCTGACAGCCAGAGCAACCAAGGCAAATTTGTTCAACCAGATGTACCCCAAATTCTTCTCAAAAGCATTGTTTGTGTGCTCCTTCCTTTTCCTCTGATGGTATCAGACACCAGACTGACAGAATTTCCTGCTTTTGTAACTGAGTTGTAAGATTTGACACTTGACACAGTGGATGGGGAAAAAGTAAATTTTTGATCTGAAGGTAGGAAAAATTTCTTCCTACATCTTTAACTCAAGCCTGTTTTTCATGCCAACAAATGTTGGGGAGAACCAATGTTGTCTGCTTTGAGCTGTTGAGTCTTTTTGCCACTTCAGCTACTGCCTGTAGAACCCTTTCTCTCAGATAATGAAAAGGTTAAATTAATGCCCTGGGGAGCTCAGGCTCCCAGCTAACCCAGAATTTGTTCCAGCCATTTTGGGGAGCTTCTGTGATCAAACCTAGTAGACTTGTAAGACAGTGGCCATTGCCATCACCATGAAAACCAGGAAAGGGTGTCCTGGGCAATCCTGTATTTGCCACAGAACATTAGAATCCATTAGAATCACAGAATGTTCTGAGTTGGAAGGGACCCACAAGGATCATCAAGTCCAACTCTTAAGTGAATGGCCTGACCAGGGGTTGAACCAGCAACATAGGAATTATCAATTCTTCTCCACCTTCACTGAAGTTGGGAGACTGAGCTTTTATTAAGATTTGAAAAAATGCCATTCTAAATTTTTTTGTTTTATAAGAAGATAAGGAAGAAAGTGGTCAGTCTGGGCAGTTTGAAAAAATTTTGATTTAACACGGGAGGAGGAGATGTTTAGAACTAATATTGCAGTATTGATTTGCATGCAGTGCTGTTCTGTGTCACTTCCAAACCATTTTTAGAACTGGCCAGAATTTCTCATTTGGTTTTCATGGGGCATGTTTACCCTTACTAAAATTTCCTGTTAGCATGGATTAGAAAAATGCCAAAACTTCTTTCTGTAAATGTTTTTGAGATATTTAAAGCGTTTATTGAAATATTTTCTTGCATGAGAATGAAACACTGAATCCTTAATAAAATGAAACATTTTGATGAGTGTCTATTAAGAGATGATTAAAGATTATGTTCCCATGAAACATTTCTGTGCTTTCTGATATATTTCTAGCAATTTGGACCAGTTATGCTCATTGATGAAAAGATACATTTACTGTAATCACTTCTGGTTCCTCAGGCTTACACATATGCTCACCACACAGATTTAAATTAGGCACCTTCTGCTGGCTGTTGAATTGGTTGTTCCACTAGATCTACTGACCTGAAAAAAAATTTTACTCTTCTAAGAGGCATCATAGGGTGTTTAAATGGTGGAAAGGATATATATGTTTTACATATATCTATAAAACATGCTTCTTTGACAATATGACTTGTCAGTAAACAATCTTCTTCACAGCTTTCTAATAGATTTCTTCTTTTTTTTAATCAGTTAATACAAATAGTCTATCATAGCAGAGAACCTGCAAAGTATGACACCAAGAACAGTTAAGGCATTTTTAGTTTCTCACTGAAGGATAGTCTTTAATGTGATATTTTTGTGTGCTAAGTGCTCCATATACTTAGAGTCTATTGTATTCTCTTTGAATACTTCTTCTATGTTGACATTTTTGCTGTGGAACACATTCCTGAGTACCCCTCATTTAGGTCTCATGGTTACAAGAACCTCTCAGTCACCAAATGGAATCTCTGAAAGCACAGTTGTTTCAAACTTCAGTTCTTTTACAATTTGTTGTACAGAAAATTGTAGGAATGACTCTTAGCACCTTGCATCTTACAGGACATCTCCAAAGTTCACCTTCTTCCACTTCCAGACCTTCTGTATTGCTTATGCTGTGAGGCCACTTAGGAGCAGGGACTGACAAAAAAGCTGTTCAGACCCACTCACGGGTATGCCCTGAATTTAGCAAGCCAAGTTAACAGCTTGCTCACCCTGGTGACATTATGCAGTGCCTGCAGAAGGAGTGAGTCTGATCCATGTCTGTTGGTCATCATCAGCTCTGCATAAGCACGCTAGGGACACCAGCCAGCTATCTTACCTCTTTACATCTCTGCAAAGTGTCTAAACCTGCATGCTGCAAAACCTCAGACACTCATTAGTACCAAATTACTCTCTGAATTTTTCTGAGGTGCTTCCATCTCCCAACAGACTCAACTAGTACTGGTTACAGAGCAGGTCATATTTTCTAAATTGCTTTGCAAGCAGGATGGCTATACATTTTTGCTGTGGAAATTTGAATTCTGAGATATTGTAAAAATTTTAATTTGCAAGGATGAATTCAACTACCCACCATGGACCTCTAACGTTATGTACTTCAGGTGCCTCAGGTATGGGCCAAGATACTTGCAGTAGGCTGTCAGATGTAACTTGGCTCGTGTAGGTGACCTACATTCTAAAATGCCATTTTAGAAAGGCATTTGGAAGCTAAAGTGGATCTCAAAGGAGAACCATGTTTGTCAGTCATATCTTCTCTCCAGTAATTCCAAGAGGAGAGGCTCTGGTTGTGTTTCCATGCTGAAATACTTGTAGTGCTGGCTGCTCTAGAAGTGTTCAAGCCTGCATGTTATTTTGCTTTGTGCTCTCCTCCACACCCATTATGGAGTTAGAAAATGCCAAGTTCATCCTGACACTTCATGATGATGGAGAGATACCGTGAAGGCTGCTGTGTGGAGGATATTCTCCGCATAAATTGATGGGAATAAACACCACTTAAAAAGAAGGAAAAAAAAAGCCAATATACCAGCAGTTAAATTAATATTTCTAGTTTGCTAATGAATGCTAAAAAAATTGTCCTAAAACAGTCTGCAGCATTTTTTAGGTTTTATTTGGAGTAGGAACAGTTTGAAGGGGGCATCGCTGTTTTACATGGAATGTGACTAGTCATGGAATGAGGTCATGCATAAACAACCCTGAACTGATGCACTAGTACACTTATCTGTTAAAATAAATGTTAGGGCATCAGACTTTTTTCTGTATCTATTTGGAAAAATTCAAAATCTTTCATCTTGGAGGGTCTTGGATTTTGAATAAGTTAGACAAGCATCTTAGTATTGCCTCTCCACCACGATCAAAATTTACCTTTTAAAAGGGTATCATGAAAAGTAGTCAGGCTGGGTTTTTTTCAGTGAGTGGAAAGATCTTTCAAATCTGAAGTTTATTTGTGATCTCATGCCTGTGAATTAGCATGCAAGCCAAAAAAACCTTGTAGAGGCAGTGAAGGAATCCAGCATCAGGAAAGAGCAGCAGCCAGAGAGGGAGAGCACTGGCTGCAGGAGGAGGGGACCACAGAAAAAGAATAGAAAGCAGCTTCCAAAAGGGAGGGAAATGGGAAAGAGGAGGGCAGCAGCAACAGTGTGGAAGGGTGAAGGTGAAGAGGGAAGAACAGCTGCTTCTCCCTCTCAATTCCTGACTGAGTTTTTCTCTGAAATACCCATTTTTTGAGCATATTGATTCTGTGACCCTCTTTAGCTGTTTGAACTCTCTATTGGAAAGAATCAAATTCAATCCAAGTCTGTTCCTGGGATCTGTATTATTTTGCATTCCCTTGAGGCCTGAGGAAATGGTAAAGACAAATGGTGTGATAATCACAGACCACACAAGAAATAAAACCAAATAGGGGTGAAACAGCCTGGGAGAGGGGTCTGATTTTCAGGGACTGACAATGGGATGGTCAAATTTCTTCACATGTAATTTAAAATGTTCTTCTGAGTTCTTCAATGGTGGTGATAAAAATGCATTTCTTTGGGATATGAAATTGATTGATTTGTTTCAATTATTGTTTTTACCACACTTTTCATAACACTCAAAAATATTTTTTATTCAAAAAAACCCCAAACACAACAACAAAAAAGCCAAACTACACAAATGTAGACTCTAAAGCTGTAAAGAAGATGTTTGAAAGACAAGGATGGGGTCAATAATTTTTTAAAAATATGCAAACAATAACAATAACACTAACAAATCTTAGCTCTATAACTTTTCACGGGCAAGTTACTTTTCCCATGCATTTTGTTGAAAGTTTGTCTTGGTACCTTTAGGTGACACCTCCTGAAGACTTGTATAGTTGAAGACTTTTGTCCACCTGAATTCTGAGACCTCAGATCCCACATCTGTATTCTAGTATCAATCTGTGCTAAACAACTACTTGGGAATGGCACCTAGGGTTGGGTACCTCGGTACTGCTGTGAATTGTAATTGATCCAGAGAGGAGGAGTGAACTCCTATGGAACTAAAATACATTAGCACAGCAGAACTATTTAAATGTAAGTGCAGTGTAAATAACAAAATGTTTCTTGAAGAGGACACTCAAAAGAAACTAGACTAACTTGGAAAGGGAAATGAATGTTGGTTTAATTGGCTATTTAATGATTATCTGTTTTCTTCTTTTTCTTTTTCTTCTTCTTTCCCTTTTTTAATCCAAACAGAAAGGTTAATCTAACTATACATTTAAGGCTTTTAAAGGCTCCATTACAAGACTTATTATGCTAAAAGAAACATACCTGGCATGCTGCAGTTTTCTAAATGTATCAGCGATGCATGTAATGATTCACTTAAACCATCATGGTCAGAATTCTTTTACATTATTTCTATGTAAATTGGATGCTTCATGATTACTATAATATGTGTGAAATTCCACTTATTATTTCTTTTAACATGGAAACTTTTATCACTTAACTTCAACTCACTGGACAGAATATTTGAACCATTTGCAGTCATTAGAGCATTTTTGTTTGGTCAAAACCCTTGTGGGATTATACTTTGGAAAAATAGCATGAATTACATTCAATGCAACTGAATGGCAATTTTAAATATATAAGGGGCATCAGGAGTGCTCATCATTATACTTAGAATTCAACATTATATTTTATCTGTTATGGACTTGTTTTTACATTTTCTTCTTTTATCTTCAAGAGACTTATTTCATCATGTAGCATTAAAAAAAAAAAAAAAGCCACAATCCATATAGAAAAGGCAATCTGATGTTGTACACCTACCTTTTCATGCTCTGGAGGACCAATTTAAAATACAGGCTTGAGTCAGAAGGTTTTTAGTTTCGCCATACTAGTCAGAAGATATTTTTCCATATCCTAGGAAACACTAGGTGAACTGGTGCAGCAGGAAGTCTCCTCTAGCAAAAATGACAATGATGCTCTTCTCTACTAGTCTTGAGATTTGGCACTGGGTGTCTCAAAACTTTCTTAAGTTTCCAGAAGTCCCAAGCCACATCAGGAAAAAGAAGGCAGAAAAGTCTACTCTGCTGCCTGTTGGCTCTTCTGGATGGATCTCTCTGGCAACAGCAGTTCATTGCAATAGGGACTTGAAGTTCAGATGTCTTGAGACTGTTCCAACAGCCTTCCTCAGGGTATATTATTTATTAACTTTAAATAAGCCTCAAGAGTTTTGGCACTAGAAGATCCAAGAGGCTTTGCAGGAGGTAGTACAGTGCATGTCTTCCACAGTCCAGAGTAGCAGGACTTTTGGCTGTTCTGGGGACCTTTCCTTAATGCTCTTTCTTCCTTTGTCTTCCAAACCAAGTACATTGACCAATCATTTAAAAAGAACTATATCTGTTTCCTCTGGTTTTAAGCCTTCTCAGTCTGTTTGTTTTTTTTTTAACCACATGTGATCACATTTTCCCAGAAAACTGCTAAGTGAAGTTAGTAGATTTTAATAAGACACTGGGTTTGGTTTTTTGTTTGTTTATCATGTGAAGATGCCTTTTTTGAGACAAACTGATGAAACAGGTTATGATCTCAGTGCTTTAGCTTTTATTTCAGTAAACTCTGCTTCTCATCTCTCAGTGAAGCTGAGAGGTTTTAACTGGAGTGAAAATGCCTCCAGTTAAAAATATCCACCCTGACTTGAAGGATAAGTGCTCCAAGCCGTTCACCACTAATCTTACACCATTCATTTCCCACATAGTTCTGTCAGCATCAAAACACAGAAGACACTTTATAAACATTTATTTTACAGAAAAGTTGAAGAATCGTATCCTGGTCTGTGGCATGTGGGTGCTGGTGTGCTGAGTTAGATTTGATGTTTGAACTTCTGTGACTTTAAGCAAAAAAAATTTGCCTCAGTTTCCTTCAAAGCAAAAGTACAAGATGATAAAAGTTTTGGGGTTGTTTTTTTGTTTATTTGTTTTTGGTTTTTTTTTTTTGCTATGAAAGGTATCTGGCAACAATTTTAATTTAATTATTTAGGCCATTCTTTCCTTCACAACAACATGGATACAGACAGTCAAAAATAAATTTAACATAATTAACATTTTTATTTTTCTTTATTTTAAATAAAAGCATCATTTTTTAATTTGAATTTTTATTTGCATTACTATTTTTGGCCAATTTTTTAAAGTGGTCTGAAGGACATATATTGGATTTTCTAGGCTTTTCAGAATGTTTTATATATTTCAATTTAACTTATATAAATAACTGCAATATGTAAACAAATATCTATGGCTACATATGTTTTGCACAATGCAATTGCTAAAATATGTATTTAAACTTTTGCTTGTATAATATAGGACAGATGAGGTCAAATGATTTTTAAGAATGCTTCCTCCACTCCTACACCTTAGCTCTAAAAGTCTATGGCATTATTTTAGATGTGTGCACATGGATTTTAAAATGTACTATTCTTCTAAATATTTGCTTCATCTATTCATTATGTTTATACCTCACTCATTAAAAAGCTTACTTTAAATCATTCTTTTGAAACTGAGCGATCTGGGAAATACATTGTTATATATCTCTCTCCAATGCAATCATAAGCTATTTAAATAGGTATAGTTAAAAACGGTTAAGAGTGAAAGTTTCATCATAAGTAATATTAGAATTAATGACTCTGCTCACAGACATTGGTTTGGAAGACAGAGACTGAACAGTGCCATTACAGAGAATAAGCCACTGGCAAGTCAGGCAATTCACTGAGGACAGAATGATTAGCCACAAGGAGCACTTACAATGTGCACTGGTAATTTAGGTAATTGTATTGCAGGGTTTGTAGACCCATGAATTACAGAGATCTTTTTAAAAATATATATTGTGCAATTTGAACAGACCCTGAAACAGACACCAAGAAGAAACAGCTATCAAGTCATTCAGATAAGGTAAAGCATCACTGATGCATAGTATTTTAGTATTTGGGAAAACATATAGAAGTCAGCATACAATAAAACAATAGCATTTGTATTTATCATAAAAACCTCTTCACTAGAATGCTAGGTACTTAAACACTACAAAAACCACAGATTTCCTGCAGAAAATTAAAAGAGAACGTAAAGGGGGGGGCAACTTTTAGAAGGAACTGATTTCTTTGGAAATACAATGTTAGATTGATTTGTATATAATTTCTAAATGTATGATATAGTCATTCCTAATCTAGCAAAAAAAAATCCTTATATTTACCTGCTTTTTTTTTTTTTGCACTGTATATTTTCAAAGACCTCCTATAGTTAACATTATAATGTAGTTAGTTGCTACAAATAATCTGCACTGATTATAGGAAAACTGTCAGTGTCTGTTCAAGGTCTGAAAAGGCTGCAGCAAATAGCTTTTCTCTTTGCCATGGAGACTGGGGTCTGTTTTTACGGTTACTCTGGTAACCAAAGCCTTTCTGGTGCTAGTCCTTTTCAGTTACCTTAGCTATTAAACCCTCTGGTTGAGACAAAAGGAAGGCAGTATGCAGATACTTCCCCATAAAGCAAATCTCAGGGTTAAAACTGAGCAAAACTTGTAATAAAAGAAATAAAAGCAGCTTCTAATCAGCTGGTTACATAGTACCTGTGAGGTGTTTGTGTGCTTGCCTACATGTGGGAAGCTAAAGCTTGGTGTGTTTGAATATTAATCTGATTACTAAAGGATGAGAAAATGGATTAGGAATCTTCAGTGCTGTTTGAAGGAACAGTCTCTCAAACCTATGACCCTCATAGTGCAAAGGCATCAGTTTATTAAAGTTATAATCTGAGGAGTGGTTTTTTTTTTTTTTTAGGTAAGGATTTTGAGATTGCTTGGAATGATATATATTAAGATAATTTTAAGTAAGGATTACAGAATGCTGCCCCAAAATAATGGGTTTGTTGTATGGCATTAATGACCCTTCAAAGAGCCTAAGATCCTTTAGCTAACAAAGCAAAAACAATGGATTATGACCTGATTAGGTTATTAATATCACAATAATAAAATACCCAGTTCAATGAGGAGTGTCATGAAGGTGAGTACAGAAGACTGGCAACAAAAACGTCATAAAGATAGAAGGCTGAGTAGTAAAATATTTAACTGCTAAGATGGTAGTAGTGAGTGTCAGTTTTGCTTGGAATCAGTAAGTGTAGGCAGACTCCCAAATTATCTTGTTTTTCAAAACAGTAATGTTTTCGTCTTAGGTAAGGGCTTATTATGGCAAGCTTTTACCATCCCCACACATTTTGGCTTGAGGATTCTACTCCGAATGGAGAAGATTATTTTTCTGGAAGAAACAGCCGACTAAATAGGCAACAAATAATATGCTTCACAACTGAACAAACCATTCTTGCTTTAACATGGTCAAACTAAGTAACTCTAAACACTGCAATACCCATGGTGATAAACCACTTTTGAGCTGCAAAGTATTCAATCATTTTTCATTTGAACTGTTAAATGTGTCACACAGAAATCCCCCATTGCTATTTTCACCCACGTAGATTATCATGTTTAAAATAAATAACTTTGTCCAATCAGAAGACAGTTCAAATTAAGACACCATGATATAGCAACTAAATTAAGATTGATTGGTATTTGTTAACAGAGAGGAAAACACCTGCAGTGTTAAAAAAGCTAAAGTATCTGTTCATCCATAAATTAAGTGCAGCATCAGAATACCGGACTGATCTCAGTTGAATCAGATTTGTGCGTTTCAATAGAGAATGTTCATTTAAATGAGCCACTGTTTGATGTGAGCATCACTACTCAAAAGGGCAAATACTGATTCCTGATACCACATGTGTAACTAATAACCAGGTGTTGCCATGCTAAGAAATAAAATATATTAAATACTCTTTTTGTTCAATTTTCTGGAGAAGACAGGTGTTATAAGGAGAAGGGGAGAAACACGTGTCTATGGAATGGTTGGAATCAGAAGGAAGCTGACTCTATATTCACTGCGGTAACTGAACAAGGAGTTTGTGTACATTTGTGCTAAAAACGTCTCCTGCCATTGCATGATGTTTCCAGAATTAATGGGTTCAATGCAAAACTTTGGGTCAAATCTGACCCAGCTTTTCCACCATTTTCGATACATTTCTGGTTTTGAAGAAGCAAAGATTTTTCTTGATAAAATATTGATCTTGCATATTCACGTGTGTGAAAATATTCGGTTATATAAATTTGGTGAATGGAAGATGGCGTGTTTGTGACAGACATATGCAATCACTAAGCTAAACACGGAAAGCTCTTGACAAAAGAAGATTTTATCACCATGTTTGTCTGTAGCCTTTTAAAATAATTCCTTGTGTTGATATTTTATTTTCCAGGAAATGTTCTAACTGCAAATGGCATCAGGTGGGGTGTACAGAATATAACCCATCAGGTCTCCCATAGCAGAAGAATATTCTCATGATCCAGAAAATCAGACAGATAAAATGTTTGTCAAGCTCTGACCTGTTAGCAGTGACTTCCCATTCCTACACCCAGGAATTATATCCCTATAACACCCCTGGTATTCCTATAGCTGCTCTTCAAATCAATTACCCACTGCTAATGCTGCAGGCAGGTGCATTTTTAGTGGGAGTCCTGTCTGGCTGAATAGTTGAGGATTTCCTTGCAGAGCACTGCATGAAGTGCATCTGCCAGGTGTCTCATTCTCCCTCTATGCAAGGCCAGGCACAGAGACCTGCAACTATTGCTTTTGTCCTTTCTGTAGAAGGGGACAGAGATCCTTACTGTAAACTTGTCAGCCTGGAGAAGAGAAAGTTATCTGGAGACCTCATAGCAGCCTTGCAGCACCTGAAGGGGGGCCTACAAAGAAGCCAGAGATGGACTCTATGTCAGGAATCGTAGTGATAAGTACAGTTCTTGTAGGAGAAGAAATAATGGATGGAAGAAATTATTAGATTTGGGAAGAAATTATTTACTGTGAGGGTGGTGTAACACTGGAAGAAGTTGTCCAGAGAAGTTGCAGATGCCCCAGCACTGGAAGTGTTCAAGGCCAGGTTGGATGGGGCAGTGAGCCCCATTAGTCTCATGAGAAGTGTCTCTGCCCATGGCAGGTTGGTTGGAGTTAGAGGATCTTTAAAATGCCCTCCAACCCAAACCATTCTATCATTCTTTGTTTGTGTATACAGCGCCTATGATGAGGATCAATCTTCAGTCCTTCATGGCATTTTGCCTGTAGGGGAAAAAAAAGTCATTCCCATTTGACAGCTGAGGAAGCTGAGATTCACTCACTGAGGCTGAGTGACAGCTACAACTGGTATTTAAACATGAGCTCTCGAATCCTAAGCCCAGTGTTGAACTGAAAACTTCATAGCAAACAGGTTAGATGAAACCCTCAGCTATGCTTGAGACATATTCATCTGAGGTAAAAGCATTTCTGGGCTGGAGAAAAGCAGTTCCAATTGAACTGAAAGCCCATGTGTGTGTCCTAGTTTGGACATCATGTTTCTCAGATGGTCTGCCAAACCAGAAACCACAAGATATAATCATCTACCCAAAGGTAAAAGATACACAAGTAAATGAGGAGGATTTATTGATTTTGTACCGATGTACTGACACAGAGAATGTTTGGAATGGCACATTCATCTCTAGGGAATGAGCAAAAGCCTCAAAAGCCCGTGTGTCAGTGCATACCTTGAATGCTCATCTCAGGATAAGATGCTTTATCTTAATGATTTTGTATCTTTGAAATTTACTTTTGTCTAACAAAAACAGAGGTCTGTGTTTCCCAGACCTTTCACACTAGCTCAGGACTGTGCACAAGTGTCCTCAGGGATGATCTGTGGCAAAGCTTCTAAGAACCTTCTAGCCCTGCTACTCTTTTGTAGGATTAAAAGCCAAGGGGCATCAGTACTTGACCTGTGACTTCTGGGAGTGCATGGATTTGTGGGAAGAGATTCAGAGGAAGCTTTAGGCTGTAGGTTTTTAGAGAGGATATCTTCTGAAATGAATGTGTGATGTCTGAGAGGGCAGAGAGAAAAACAGAAAAAAAAGAACACTGTTACTTGTGGAAAAGGATAGTAGCAATGACTCAGTACAGTGACAAGCTGCTGTATGCTTTCCATTACATATGTGTCCCACAACTTAGTAAGTAGTCAGCCCTCACACATTTGTACAGGGTGTTTGGGGAAGGCCCACACTTTTCAGGCCATTTCTTGGCTGCAGCAAAATTCTCTTTTTTTTTCACATAATGATCAACAATGCAAATATAGTTCTGGTTTCAAGGAAGACCTGAATATACAAAATAATCTTTCATCATGAGCTATTTGTAAGTGCAGACAACTTTTATAAAACATCTTGCAGCAGTCTCAGGAATGAAGCAACATTCTGAAGTACAATTTGACTATTATCAAATCAGAGCCTCAAAGATATTTTCCTGAAAATCTTGTACTAGTTTGAAAGTCATAAAGCATAGCTCCTGAATCTTTTGTTATGTGAGTCTGGACAAGTCATTTGACTTCTGCAATCTACAGCTATCTCCTCTGTGGGAAAACTATTGAGGCGTTAGTTTTACCAAATCCAATATGTAGAATAAATCAAAAAACGGAATTTTAGTAATTACAGATTTTTTTTTGTAGTAGGTTTATTCAGGTGAATGGGGACCTTACACATATAGGTAGTGCTCCAAGCCATTATTAAAACGTTAGCAAACAGCACTCAGCAGCAAAGATTTGATTAGGAGATGCATTGCAGTGGCTGGCAGTCTCGTGACTTGTTTCAGTTGATTAAGCCTAGGCAGCTGCAAACATTTGAGACAACCCATTTTGTCTGACACACCCTTATGGTGCTGCCAGGTATTATTGCAGGACATATGGAACACCAGCACTGCTGTGGACTGAGGGGCAGTCTGGATACCCTCACCTATCTCAGAGCAGTTTCTTATTTAGGCAAGTAAGGCAAGTAAGGCAACTAAGTTTGCCTCTTTAAGCAATTAAATCACGTATGCAAGTGGTAAGCAAGAATAATCCCTGTGGCTTTTGCAGAAATATGTTCTCACACAGCACACAGCTTTTTTTTTCAGCAAGAACTGACCATAATAGAGTCCAGATTACATCTTTGAAAATGACTTGAAAACATTCCTCCAGCAAAAGAAACTGACACATTTACTTTTGGAATAAAATGTATAAAGTTGTTCTTGTTCAAAGGAAACTGTACAAATAAGCATCTGAGTTTTGCTTTCTCTCTCTTAAAACCAAAATAAATAAAAAACAACTTCCAATCAATTGTTTTTTAAACATGTAATGCCACCCTTGTAGTAGATTACATGAACCCCTATTGAAGAACTAGACAGTTAATAAATATGTTTCTGGTGAGAATCAATACATTAAAGCAGTTAAAACAAGTTTCAATTGAATGTAGACTGAAGTATCATTTAGATATTTTTTGTTTCCTGGATTTCTTTTTTACTTTTACTTGTTAATTTTAAAATATTTTTTCTATGCCAATAACCATTCAGATAACCACACGTTTGCTAAAGTTACTTCTTAAATTGCTCATGTTATCCTGCAAGTTTTTAGTTCATCACCTTCCAGTATCCTGCCCACAGCTCCAGCCTGGCAGACATCTTCATCACAAACACCATAATTGATTTTTCTTTCTCGCAGCCTCTGAATGCTAGAGCTCTATGACCATATGAGCTTCTCAACTTTACATCAAAATTAGTATTTTTGCCTTTTACTTGCACAGCATATTTTTAAAAAATGCCATGAAAGTGTGAGAGAGGTTTACAAACCTGATGGAATGCTTTACTACCTTTACAATGCCTTCTCAAAGTTTTATGGGTAGTCATATTTTTATCAGCCTTGAGTTGACTTTGCCTGCTGCTGAGGATGGGTTCCCTGCTGTCCATCCTCTATCCAAGCTTGCTTTAAACAGCTGAGATGAGAAACTTTCTGCAGTTTAAGTCTAAGTTTTCACTGTGAAATAGAAGACCATGACTACTTGTGAGGTTTCACTTAGCTGAAGACAGAGAGGTCGTTTTTCAATTGCCAGTGAAGGTGGCAGAAGCAGCTCCCTATGGAGGAATCCCAGTTGGAATGCCAGCACACACAGGGCAATGCACTCGACACCCCTCTCCCCAAAACTATAATTTTGCCAGCTAACATAACAAGTCTGAGGAACTGAGTAGAAGCTGATGCCACAAAGAAAACTCTGCTCTTCTGATGTGCAGAAGAGCGTGACACGTGAACATGTGCATAGGGGCAAAGAAATCTGAGTCATAAACAACATTTCAATGATATTATACATCTGTTTCTTCTTCTCCTACCACTGAAATTTTCTTCACCACTTTGTGTTGAAAGCAATACTGTTTCTTAGACCTGCTTTGAGAGCTGTGAACACATGTAGATAAATATATGGTAGGGGACAACACTAATTTTGTAATAAATTTCTGTTTACTCTGTGCTTTTCTTGAAGGAATAGCTATTTAGGATATAAGTATATTGGAAATCTTTTACCAGTATAAAGTAGCACTGTCTTCAAGATTATTATTTTCCATTTGTAAATCAGGAGATTTTGTCAACATGTACTCCTTGGCCAAGACAATGTGATGTCTTTGTTGGAGCCACACATCAATTATTACTTTGGCTATTGTAAATCTTTATTTAACAACTTATTCAAATGCAGCATGTGTCCTCAAGCTTCATACATGTTCCAAATGTTGTAGAGCCAAAATCCATGTAAAGGATTGATAAAGCTTTGATTTATTTTGCTACCTACATTTGTGCCTAATTTTACCACAGGAATAATTACATGGGACCTTACATAACTCAAATTTAAGCCCTGTAGGCCTCAGAACAAAGTTATTTGACTATACATTTTTAAAGCACAAATAAATAATTTTGTGCAAGTCTGTAGTCAATGCTGCTAACATTATTCTTGCCAAGCTCCAGTTCATCCCACAAGATATATTGGCAAAATTGCTCTTGATCTACAGATATGGTGCAGTACAAATAAATGTAGCAGTCTAAATGTTGTGGATAAATGGCTTCTCAGTTTAATTGTTATTTTGGGCTTTGAATTTTGGTTGATTGCTACTTCTATGTGCAACCAGCTCAGCCTTTTGAAAGATGAGTGGATATAAAGTTTTTGACTAACATTTAAATTCTCTCTATTTCCAGTGACTGAATATTTTGAGACAGTTTGTTTCATTAGCATTTTTCCCAGTTAATGTTTAATTCAAGCATAAACACAACATATAACCTGTAGGCTTGTTTTGTATTTACTTAAAATACTAGCAGTCCTCTGAAAGCTCTTGTGCTAGGTCTTTAAAAACAGAAAACTTCAGAGATCTCTTACTTCAGTGTCATATAATAAACACAGTGTTCCTGTAGTCATATGTTTGTTCAGAAACAACAACACAGTTCATGCAGATTTTACTTATTAGATTTCAAGCATCATTCTCTATTTTTTCTGTTTATTTTGTTGTAAAATATCTAAGCACTATCAAAAAATATATTGCAGGGAAGGAAAAAGAATGAGTTATAAATCTCAGAAAGGTTATCTGTATACTTTAATGGAAGAAAGGATAACAGGACTTAAGGCTTTTTATTCCAGGAATGAAAATAAATGTATTTTTCCGTATCCTATAATCTATTACATCAGTGTAATGAGTTTAGCACTCAAAAGTGTCTGAGTTAATTGTTCTGTAAATCCATTTTTTATATGTTTTACTCTTTGAATCTTAATAAATTAGATATTAGTTGGGAGAGGTGTTAAATTTTAATTGTTGACTCTTTATAGACTCTTCTTAAAAGTTGCTTATTCTTTTAAGAAAAAATATATGATCCCTTTTAGGTCAAGCTTAATAGAAAACACTGTTAGCTTTTTATTCCAGAATTAACAGAACAGATACCTATATATCTCAACATGGAAAAAAATTATTATATAAACATAACAGTTGAAAAATACATCTCCATTTACATTGGTTAGAAGTCTTGCACATCATGTCCCTGTCTTCTGACACAGAATTTCAACAGGTTCATAAATCCCTGACTATGTCATCATGTTCTGTCTCACTGCTCTTCCTTTTGCCAAATGTGATATATCACCGGTCATTTCTCTCATTTTTTTTCGGTAGCTTTGTCACTTCTTAGTGACACATATCTGGGAAAAGGAAACTTGGTATTTTCTTAAAATATCTTGACTTTTCTTGACTTTACAAAATGCCTAGTATCTTCTCTTTAGAATCAACCTCTGTCAGTCCCCATCAGCATTTTAAAATCAATCCAAGTAGTCTTATGGGGTGAGTGTCCTGAATATTCTCAATGTTTTTGACTTGAGCATCTTTCTTCAAGAGGGACCTTCTGCACCAGGCTTCCAGACAGAAGCCTGAAGTGCCAGGGGGGTTTCTTTGTGATGTTTATCAAGTAAAACATGACATATTGCTCGAGCTAATGTGTTTCTTTGTTGATTTTCCAGACATATAAAATACTCTGCATCCTCTGCACAGTTACACCTCAGCAGATCTTCTGCTTTGTGCAAAGGAAGAAAAAAATGTGTTAAGAAAACCCTAGCCATTGGAGAAAAGATTTGAGTGTACATATTTGTATTTATTTAGGTGCCCTATATGATGTTGCATGTTGTCCTTTCTAAGAGGACAAAAAGCTTTGGAAATGTCAGTGCTTTTTATGGCTCTATAGGGTTATGTCTGTTGTGCATATACAAGCACACACATTCTCACATACATAGAAGAGAGGAAGTCATTTTATTTTACCCAAATCAGCTACTTAAGTAAATTGAGATATATAGAATTTACCAATGAAATGAGTGATTTGATGTGAATAAAAGAGGTGGTGTGTTGTAAATCAGTACTGACAGCCAAATGGGAAAAATTGACAGAGCACTGTAATCACTCCCAACATCCACTGAAGTTATTGATCCAAAACCTCTATAATCCCCTTCACATAACACAAGCAATTTCATATAATACCTGTAATAACAGTGCATTCAAACTCAAGTAGCCATCAGAAGCTTTGTATCTAATGGCAAAGCAGGCCTCTGCTGAGTAAGTGTAACAACTAGAGCACAAAAACGCCGATGACTCTTGCCTTTCATAGGTAGCGGCCTGCGATAAGAGCTAGTTCAGAAGATAAACAGTTCCCAACGCCAAGGAAAATGAGCTATTAATTGCCCTCTTGCTAAAGACATCATAAAGGCCCTAAAGCCCTGGGTGCAAAACAGGGAGAAGGTAAGCAGGATTCGGGGGCTGATAACGCCCCGGGTGCCATCCACGCAGCAGCGATCTGATGTTAATTACAAGAGGGGAAGGAGGGCTGAGAGGTATTTAGCTGCCGGGTCATTACATCCTTCCCAGGTGTTTTTCCCATGAAATGTTCCACCAGTTTTACAAGCTCCTTCTCTGGCTGATGGATTATTCCACCGCCTTATCAAAGCTTTGCCAGCTCCTCATTAATATATAGAGCGAGCGGCGCGGTTCTATATATCATTGTCTTCTTCTCGGGGAGGGCTAATCAGTCAGGCATTATCAGCCCGTCAGCAGAAGGCAGGCAATCAGGCCTGACAGCGGAGAATCATGGGAGAGCAGGGAAGGTTAAATGAGGCTGACAGTTGTGATAATGATGATTATACTATAAATTAAGATATGATGATAAAGGAGAATAAAAGACACAATCTGAAGCAATATTTGGTTTAACATGTCTCTCTTTTTCGGTACTGTTAAATGGCCATAACATTTATCACGCCGAACAAGAATGGACATTTAACTACCATGATAAAATAGGACAGCATCAGATTGAAAACCCAACAAGTTGTGATTATTGTGTCAGGCACTTTTCCACTGGTTGAAAAAATTGGAGATAGAGCATATGTTATAATCATTCATGCATTATTCTGCAGAATGAAAAGAAAATAGATCTATTTTAGAAATGTCTTCCAGACTTCTAGATAAAAAAAAATCCAAAAGGAAAAAATTAATATATTCTCCTGCTTCCAAGATCGTTTTTGTCAATGAAACTATAGGAACATTCTGCCTGCCACCTCCTCATAATGAATGCATGTATTTATTAGTAGCTGATTTGGAGGATTTGTAATTGTTTCACGGTTAGTCTCTCATTAAGCAAAACACTGTAAATGAAATTACAACATCAACATGTCATTTTCAAAGATCCCTCTCTTGTCAGGTGGTAAAATTAAGTAGGTTCACACCGGTGAAATCAAACAAGAACTGGCATGGTTTGACTGTAGGAACATATACAATACTGTCGATATCATGCAACTGTTTGGTTATTTGCTTAGACAGATGGACTACATATCTGTTGTTTACTACATTTGTGCTTAGGGTGCTTAACAATCCTAAATAGATACCATCAGACTATGAGAATGAGAATGATGCTCATTAGCAGTTTATGCAGAGTCCCAGGCCCTGTGCACCTGCATGGGCAGCCAGACCAGACTGAGGAGAGAGCTCTCTGTCCCTGGATGTGCTTACCATGTGCTGAAGAGAAGGAAAGGTTTGGGAGGGGAAGTGCAAAACCTCCTTAGTGGAAAGCCACAATTTGAATAGAAACACTATGCTTCCTGTAGATATGCTAAAGAAATCATTATCTATATGCATAAAGATCTTTGTATAAAACAAATTATTATAATTTGCACAAATATATAATTTTTGTGTCCACAGAGCTGACCATGATCCTATTTCCAAGGCAAAACCTCAGAACGAGCCAATAGAGTAAAGCTATAATCTTAATAAGTGTTTTGTACATGTATATATATATATATATAAAATATTTTTGTATAATGCACTCATATGTCATGCATCTCTATCCATGATACTCTTGCAAATATGAGCAGGGAGACTATTTGATAAATCACTGTATTATTTGTCGCCACTCAGTCTGTGCAAATGGTGTTTTTTTGCTATATATATGAAAGGAGAATAAACTTCAATTAGTTTATGCTGTATTAAAGTGATCGTGCAGGAGAGAGAAAATAATATTTTTAAAGTTCTCAGCTTTATTTTCTCCATCTCTTTAATACATCAGATTGGGAAGTATTCTCTGCATAAAAGCTGATTATTAGCTGTAGAAGTGGTTGAGTTGACTGCACAAGTCCGAGACAAAATTATTTGCTTTATAAATTAAACAAAGTTAGTCAACAAGCCTTCCATGAAACATGACTTCTCTGGAATCTGCTCAGACACTATGGTGATGGCAGTCACTTAAGTGCCTTAGACAAACAGAAATCTTTGCTGTGATTATAGTGATTACCTTTTCTGCAGTGACTGACTCAATGGAAATAAAACCAGAGCTATTTTGTAGCAGGTAACAGAAAAGAAAAACAACAAAAAAACAACAAACCTCACACAACCAAAAGAAAGCCACCTTGAAACAACTGCTGCAGTATTGTTTTTCATTGGAAATGGCCTATTGTCTAATGCACTTTAGAACAGTATTTTTATTATTTGATCAATTTGATTTACCAGAGCCATGAAAATTGCACACATTCTTCTCGTACAGATGTAAAGCAAGGAACACAGATGAGTTTATAAACCTGACAGCCTGTAATGGAAATACTTATGCAACCAGCACTCTCTGGCTGTGCTTCAGAAAAACCCAAAGATATTCATTACTAGAGGACAAGAGCATGGAAAAATACAAAGAAAAAACTGTGATCAAATGGAATATCCTAATGCATCATCCTAGGTTTTATTTGTGTTTCTTTTCTGTAATGATACACAGCACTTTGCCTTGTTTCAATTTGAAACATGCTATTGCATCTGAATAAAATCACTAGTGTTTTTCTTGAAGATAAGGATTTTATTTTGCTATTTATCCTCTCTAAGATCAGGATTTTATTAAAGGACCAGTGCTGCTTCAGAGACTTTCTCCCTGGCTTTTCCATCAATTCAAATGAACACTGAAGATATATTTGCAGGAATTCAGTCCAATAAACCAGTATGTTTTAGTGTGATAATATATTACTTCTAAGAGGCAGAGAGGGGATAAGCCTGGTGCAATCAGGAAAGAGGAAGGACACCAATGCAAAGATTGCGACTACGTATTTTAGGGAGATCCACTGCTGGAGTCAAAACACTCTGTGCATTATCAGATTTAACTAGGATTCTTAGAAAAAGGTGGTAAAATATAGCATTCCCCTCCACCCTTCCTGCCCAGCTGTAGCTACTTTCTAAATACACCAATGCTTTCAGGTGGGCTTGTTGAGGAAATATCTGTTTAAGAAGAAAAAAGAAAAAGAAGAAAAAAGAAAAGTTGTTTTCCAAGCTTTTATTCATATGCAAGTTGTGGAGCTCATAATATATGTTGGGATAAACATCACTGAGTTTAGCTGTTCCATGTAGACGATGACCAAACTGAGATCCAGTCCAAGACATATCAAGATAAATTTCAAATTTCTTAGTGGGGAATCGTAACTCCACTGAATTCACTTGGGATTTTGCAATTCACTGGGTTTCTTCTGTGGAGACTTTAATACATGCAGACATGCATCCTCGGGGCCTAGATACTAAGGTTCAAGAACAAGGATCCTTTGTATTCCTTCCAACTTCTTTCCTCTCCTTCCCAGCCACCCCCTCAGTGGCCCAGGTACAGGGAGTGTCCCCCCACAGTAGATGTACACTGCTAATGCCAGCCAAGTCTGAAATGCTTAGCTGAGGCTCATTAGTCCTGTTCTAAAAACACAACTGGAAGTGTGGTTTATCATTTGGAGGTAAGGTTCTAATTTTGGCACATGGGAGGCTGCAGACAGGAAAATATCTTGTTCCTTATTCCATTTTATTAACTTTGTTTTGTTCGCTTGAGCCTAGCACTGTGTAAGACTTTGAATAATCACAGCTGTACAGGTAGCTCCAGTGGAGTGAATGAGGGGCTTTTTCAAGGGCTCTGCTCCCTGCAGAAATGATTTGTACCTCTGCCTGATTGTCACTAACAGAAAATGAGAAATAGGAACATTCAATGCAAAGTAATGTGTTCTGTACAATTACTGGATTAATAATTTTATTCCATTACTGTGTGGGGAGAGAGGACATCAGGTTGAAGATCTGCAATTCTAGTATATTTCTAAGCGTCCTGTTAAGAGAGTGAGCAAGGGTCAGGAAACTTAATTATGCCATAACTAGATAGAAATTGCCAAGTGATAAAAAGAAACATCCAGCCAGATTCAGCAGGAAATTACAGCTTTAATAATATAGCATAATGCCTACTTCTATACAATTATTGGAGAGACCCTGAATGATTTTAAATAACAGGCTTGGTTTTCCAGTAACGACAGGGGGAAAAAAATCTGAAAATGACATCCTGCATTTTGCTGTAAATATTTTTCTGAGGTTTTGGGGGGGTTTTTTGAAAGATTGAATTATTAAAAATCGCATATTTACTCTCGGTAATGTGGAAATGCTATTATTCTGAAATGAGAGAAAGGCTATATTTATGGAGGAATTTTTATTTGTGGAAATTAAGCCTGTGGAATCATTCTTTTAGTGTACTGTGCTTTTTGTATTTCTAATTTTGAAATTAAAAAGCAAAGTGTACTGAAATTTATATTAAAAACTTAGGACTGAGTATTTTTGTTTTTCAATTCCAGTTTTTTTACACACTATAACCATGTTAGTATCCAATATCTTCCCAGTATTCTTTCAGTAAAATGTTTATGAACAGATTAAAGATTTCCTTGCATGCTGATACAGGATTTCCTTATAATTTTGTAGTCTTTATGAAAGATTAAAAAACATACTATTTTAGCATAAAGAAAACTCTTCATCCTAATGAGAAGCAGCTATTTTTTTTTCTTTCCCCTCTCAGATGAAATAGGATATTTTAAGTATTAAACTCTTATCACCTTTGTAAACACTGCATGTGATATTAAGGCCTTTTTCAATATACGTGTATGTGTTTGTCCATTTATTTCTAATGTAAGAAAGAAAAGTCATTTCTGGTACTACCCAGGAGAGCCCAGCATTTCATTTTGTATTCTGAGGATGCAGATTAATCAACCTGACTCTCTTACCCAGGGCTAGCCATTCTGCCTAGAAATCTGCATATCTGCATATTACTGTTCTTCCCTGAATTTAATTTCCTACAGGAGCTGATATTAATCACCCTGTTTAAACAGAGGGGATTTGGGGTCTGTACAAATATGACATTTTTTATGGAAGTTGTAGAATATTTTCTCCTTTTTCATTATTATTTAAAGAGACAATAGCATGGTGTTTTAAAGCAAACTATAGGAGATTATTTTTGTTTATTTGAGCCCATATATACTTAGTTTAGATTTTAATAATAAAATATGTCATGCCAAGAAAGCTGTCCTATGTTTTTCCTTCCAGAGTCTGCCATCCCTGCCAAGAAAATTCCTCTAGATTTCACTGCATGTAATGAAAGGGAGTTGGGCCATGTACGTCTGAAATACATCCTAGTTGAGAAAATTTATTTGAACCCTTTATTTAAAACCTGTACCGATTTCATTGCCTGAATATCAAGCACTACACAACCAGGCAAGCATTTCTGGACTTCAGTTTTGTAACTGGTGAACCCAGGAAGAGGAACTTTGTTGATTTGTCAGATCAACACTGAAATCCATAAGGCAGACATGGCCTTATGGCCATTCTCTTGTGGCCCCACGTCCTCTGCAGGCACCAGAGGAAGTGCTCGAGGAGATGTGACTCTGTCACTGAGGGTTGGGAGGAGGAAATTAGCTTGGTTGTCTCCCCATCCTCTGCCAGGCAAATCTGTATCTCTGCAAGGCCACTGGTCCAGCCTGCACACAGTCACAAAATTTGGTCAAACAGGGAACCCTCATGGCTGATAACTCCTTGTTGTCTCCAGGCGAGAACAAAAGCAATTTCAGGAAGGCAGAGGCAGCAATGCTTTCACCATCCTACCTTAAAACCCCTCCATATTTTGTGTTTGAAAGTGGAGAACAATGAACTGTCACTGTGTGACTCCACCGATGTCAAGCACATTGTATCAGGCAGGAATTCAGTCCAATCCGTCTGTCCCTCAGCCAATATTACTTGGCATATTTTATTTTGGCTGCCGAGACTGCAGTTATGGTCCAAGCACAAACAACTCAGAAGAACAACGTGCTTGGAAATATGTGCCTGCATACCCCAAGAGCCTGTGCCAGCTGGAAAAACAGAGCATACATCAGTTACTGACTAGATATACTGCCCATGTTAAAAAATGAAGCTGCTATCCAGATTTTTGTTTAAATTTACACCCTGGCCTATTGTGGTGCTCCAGGTTAATTTGGATTGGCACCTCCTTAGCAGAACTCTCTGATGCACCTCTGGAAAAGATGGGACTTCCTTGTTTGTTTGTTTTTTAGGGAGGCTGAGCTCTTTCCTAGTCTTCTCTCAGAGCTGTGCTTTTCTGTCTCTTATTTATGTACCCCAAAACTTCATGAGGAGAAATTCAACTTTGCATCCTTCTTGCTTTCTCAGTCAATAAATACATACATGCTTTGAGTTGGGGAAAAATTTAAACACAGAAATTTTTACTATTTTCCAGTCAAAACAAGTACAGAACAGGTAAAACAGTGTGTAAATTTTCACTTAAGATGTGATGTGAACCTGTCCCTTTATTTGCAAGTTTTTAACCAGATTTGGTCTGGTTTCTATTCAAGCTCCTGATTCTGCAAATTGTGTTATAAATTCTAGAGAGATTATATTGCCAGCATTTTCACTGGGTTTGCTTGGGCAAATAGATCGAGGTGCCACAATGTATAATCAAGGCAGGTATTTGTAACTCTTTGATAAATAGTCATAGTGATTTTATTTTTCATTTCTAACTCAAAACTGAATGTGAGGTTGATAAAAATACTTTTTTTCTTTTTCTTTTTTTTCTATAAATTTCATCTTCCCTCTTCAGCTTCTAAAAATTCTTTCTTATTTTAGAAAACTTGTATAATAAGGTAAAAAAATACCCAGTCATTTTGACTAACACAAGATTTTCTGGGGGATTTATTATCAGAGGTCTTGGCATCAGTCTGAAGAGATTACTGGTATTCATATAATTCTTCCTGAACACCTAGGCTACTATATTTTCATTGCCTGTTACAAATCACAAGGGTATCGCCCCAGGCAAATAACAGCTTAGCATGTTTATCTGTCTGTGCTAATAGCATTTCATTTGAAGTCTTAAAAGTCACAAGTGGCTTAAAAGGGCACTATTACATGACTTCACATTTTATTGCAAAATGACAAGGTCCAGTTTCATTTGTTCTGCTTTGAAGTGTTCTTGTCCCTTGGCTGCCTGACTGCAGCCTTTTCCTATTCAAACCTGGAGCATGATCTCCTTGAACCAAGAGACTGTCTTCTCTAGACAGGGAGAACTTCACTTGTAAAAATGCCATTTTCAAGCTTAGTTATTTGCCTTCCACTCTCGTAACATTATCCACTGTTATTTGCTTTAGTGCTAGCTTGCCTGTAAAGGAAAAGATTATGTAAAATTACAGTTTTGTAATTAACATAAAGTATTTGTCCACATTCATATGGAAGTTAGAACTGAAAATTATTTAAAAGCATTAAAATAGTGTTCTGTATCCTTGTAGAAACACAAAAAAAAGTGGGTAAAGGGGAGAATCTGGACTAAATATATTTTTCCTGACATTTGATAGTCTTTATTTAATTTAAACTAAATATGTTTTCATGTTTTAAATTGTGTACCTGAACTGTTTTGTAAGAAATACTAAATGCAAAATAGAGCACAGTCAGTGTATATAAATACGAGAGATACTGAAAAAGTTTGCTGAATCAGCGCCAAGGACAAATGTGCATTTTCCTTTTTTTTCTGTCAAAGGTCTTTTGAGAGAGGATTAGAAGCACTAGAAAAAGACCCACTCTCATCTAAGGGGAAAATCATGTCATATCACTATAGACAAATAATAATACTCTTTCTGATGCAAATCTAAAGTCTTTTCATAAAATTATAACAACCGGAAACATGGTCCACATCGTTCCTTACCGGCCACCTGTAAGCTTCACCTAACTTCTGAGCATGCTATGAGTACTGCATCCTGATTTGGAATGGAAGTGTTTAAGTTTTGTGAACTTCATCCTAATCACAGGGGAGGAAATCTCAGAGAATTTAGAAAAAATCCTCTTGTTCTACTTGAGATTATTGGAGAAAATTTTAAAACACATATTTTACTTAGTACAAGAGTAAAAAAGGGCACAATTGGCACACTAAATTTAATTTTTAAGTATTTTAATCACAGAATTAATTTTCACAGTGCTTTTAGCAGGAGGAATCCTCTGGTGAAATATATGTGGTATGAACAAATGCATATATACTCTAGGTACAAAACAATTGCCAACATTTTGTTTCATAGCAAATATTGTCATCTGAAAATATGCCTGACTTAGGTTAACATATGCTTACACCACAATTTTGCAATAGCAGGCATGAGATTTTCTGTAAATAAATCCATCAAAAAGTAAAATGGGAAGGAATTGTTCTGAATCAAATTATTATAGCTGTAGAGCTTGTAACAAGGAGATATCTTACTGGTTTTTATGAAACATGAGGCAGTGAGACAAGAGGCAATGACAGGAGTATATTTTTTATTTGAGTCTTCTTCTATAACCAGATTCTTATTTATTTTACTGAAATCAAAAAAGTGTTCCGATCTGCAAGAACCTGAGTGGGGGAGATGTATGTCAGAAGAAAAGATAATTGATGGTAAACGTCAAATATTAAATCTTGATCTGGTTATTACCCAGCATATTAGCTATGTAAGAAGCTTAACAATTACAGCTATGATTGACTAGGTGGGATCCAAAATTCTAAATATCAACTGCCAGAAGGGATAATTATAACACATTAGCACCTGCGTGCTTAGACAAGATTGACAACTCCAGTCTAACATCTGCTTAATATCACTTTCATACTTTTCATATTTTTTTTTTCTTTTAGAAAGGAATAACAAAGATTTTCTTGAAGCATAACAATAATTCAGCATCCATGTTACACATTCAGTTGATTATAGCCACTTGTTGTCTTTGGTCATGTTTTGCACTGACACATTTAAAATTAAACAAAGCCTTTTTGGGATTAGACAGCCACAGTTGTGGTATATTTTAGACAAAATGTAGCTGTCAGAAACATTTGAAGAAATCCCAACAAGTAGGCTGCTCTTCAATCAGCTGGGCAGGCCAACGCAATTTAACAACAAAATGAAATTGGGCTGGAAAAGAAAGGCCTTGCTTTCCCACAACAGGAGCAACAGAGAGAGGAAATTTAGTGAAAAGTGTGAACAGCTCAGTGAAGCTGCTCTGCCGGGCTCTGTGCAGGGCAGGGCAGAGTGTTCCCCTCCGGGCACAAATCCCGGCTGTGCCCAGCCTGGAGCCCAGGCTGTGAGCTGGAGGCACGAGGGGTCTGCCATTGTGGCATTGCCTTCGTGCCTGCCCTGGAGCTGCAGCTCCTGCCCCCCCAGACCAAGCAGATCTGAGCTGCAGGGGTGTTGTGCCAGGCACCAGGAATTGCAGGGTGTTGGGACCCCCGTCAGGGCCACCCTGGTTCTAGGGGTGCCCTCCCGGTGAAACTGCCCAGCATATCCTGCCCAGAGGCAGGAGCTGCTTCCCTGGTGTTTGTCACCTGAGCAGTGACAGCAGCTGCCCCCACTCTGCAATGCAGAAACACCTTTCCTGCGTGGAGCTGGATTATGGCCTCATAATAATGGCAATAGTGGTCCCACAACGTCACAAGTGTGATCAAGCAGAGGCAATGTCTCCCCTCTGTCCAGCTGGGCAGAGATGACATTCCTCAGCTGGCAATCTAAGGACCCCTCCTGACCCTGAGTGGTGGGGAGGCTGCTCTTGGTCTCGTTGGGAATTTAATGGAGTTTTTAATCTAAGCGGGCAGAAATTTGTCAAGGAAAAGTATATAAGCACTACAATCAAAAGCTGGCTCTCCAAGTGTTTAAAGGAATACACTTGGCAAAAATTTATTGAAAAAAGGCAAAAATCTCATTCCCTGTTGGCTTAACTTTATGGTAGAAGAACACTGACTAATTTTATATTAAGTCCTTCACTGCCTCGAGTGAGCTATGAAGCTTTAAGTCCATGTAACTCTCTGCCCATTTCTTTGGGTACCATCCAAGGTTGATTTTTATGTTTAGAAAAAGTTGTTCAAGTACCCTGATGCCATGGAAGACTAAGTCACCAGCAGTGACAGCAAACCTATATACAGAGTTAGGAGAGTCTTTTCAGGGTGCAGCTGTTGAGTATTTGGGCAAACTTTGTTAGCAAAAGAAATCCTTTTGCTGCTAAAACCACCTCTAAACATCTTAGGTGAGCTTTGTCCCTTATCAATTCCTCCATTCTTTACTTTGGTCTGATGAGGTGTTTTATTTCAGTTAACCTAGCTTTCACACCATGCCCCAGCCATGGGTGTCACTGTGTGAGCAGACTAAAGAAACAGAAGGGGAAGGGTCTGTCTGAGACCAGGCACATATTTGGCAACTTTGCATTATGCAAGAACTACCTACTGCCTTTATCTGTGAAAGCAGTGCAAAAATTCAACTCTTCATGGGCCTCTAATGCCTTTGAATATAAACCTAAGTCTTACTGGACTTGATGGTGCTAAATTTTTACTATTGAAGGACAGTCAAACCCTTGAAATTTTTTCAATTTGAGGACAGTCAAACCCTTGAACAGGCTGCCCAGAGGTGTCATTTTCAACATCCAGCAAGATAAATTCCTGAGCAACTTGATATAAGCACGTAGCTGACTCTTGTTTAAGGGTGAGGGTGGACTAGAGGCCTCCTGAGGTTTCCTCTAAACTGTATTTTTTCATTATTCCAATTTCTGGAAACTGTAAAGAAAAATTCTGGTAATATGTATTTGCTAGAGACACTTAGAAAGATGGCATGTGAATGTTTGTCTAACTCAACCTGATAATCTAACTCAACCTGATAATAGATAATATTACCTATTTTTAAAATCTCAACTATTCTGCATTCCTAAGAATGTTTTTAAGCTATTACCATCAATGTCTTACACTATTGGGGAAACTGAAGCATTTTACATCACATTTTGATACCATTGCTCTATTATTGCTTTGTTAAATTTTATATTAATGGCAGGTTTCTACCTAAGATGATGCAGAACTGAATTTTGCACTCACAGAGCAACAGCAATATCCTGATTTTTAGAAATCTTTCAATATGCTGGGTATTGTTCTTTTTTATTTTTGGAGCATTAAGGAATGCATGAGAAGAGCATCACCAAAAAAGGTTATTTTGCATGTATTATCGTTTCTAGTTAAAATGAATTCATTTGCATTTAATTTGAAGAGTGGTTATTAAAGTTTAAGTGGCAAATGTAACAATTTAAAATTGTCTTTTGAATCCTAAGTAAACATCACCACTGATCAAAATGCCCAGCAGAATTGGATATACAGGTTAATATTAAAATAGTTTTCATTTTTGTGACAGGACAAAAGAGAGAGCATAAATCACATAACATCCTTTTGTTTGTGGCATATTTAGGAGAGATAATTTATGGTTCATTTGAAGGGACACCATCCAAAAGAGTGTCCTAAAATTTATACTGAGATACTTGTTTGGTGCTGAGTGAAAATGAAATTGTTCTGTAAAGAATTATTGTTCCTCACCTTCAAATCCTGATACAGCATCTCTCTCTATTGATGAATTATGTCGAGATAATAATACATGTACACAACTTAATGATGTCAGTCAAGACAGTCAGTCCTGAAAGGGAGGAAACTTCAGTAATTTGTAATGTCTACATTTTCAAAGCCATTGTTTGAGAAGGGAGAAAGGGAGGAAGGCTACCATTCACTCCTTTGGCTGGCCACTGTCCATTTTTTCTTTCAGAAGAGGCTAAGATGACAATTTTTCAGTATAGAGGTGCCATTACTTTGCAGTCTAACACTGTTTTACATTTTATCATGCTCCTTCCATTAATAGACATTTCAAAGGAGGTCATGGTATCTAAAATAGACTATTCTGTAATATCTTACCATCATTAAGCAGATAAAATTATATATATGTTCCACAGTTATATATATGTTACACAGTTCCACAGATAATAGTTACATAAATTCATGGTTTTTCAGGTTAGGAGTTTCCTATATGGGTGCCTTGCTCATACTCTTGAAGTTACTGGTTGTTTCGATGCCTGAAACATTACATGATCAAAACTTTGCAGGTATATAAAAGTAGGCTATAAATATGAGGGAGATTTTTATTAGTAATCTAAAGCTGATGTCATATGCTGTAATCTACGAGGCAATCTGGCTTCATGAAATTCAGCAGTAATTAGCTTTGTGAGAAAATTTTAGACCTAGTTGATGGGGCTTTTTAATATTACTGGTTGTCCCCTTCTTACAGCATTCTGAATAAGGGCCTGTTCCATTGCTGCTCTAAGATGATCAAGAGCTTCAGTTCATTTGAAGTTCATTTGTAACTCCATAACATGTATAAAAGCTAAATCAGCATTTCCACTATGTGTAAATGTTCTTATTTTATGCCCATGTGAGATGCTAACAGAGTGCAGTCAACATAGAAAAATGAATGTGTTTTCTAATTCATCAAATAAAACTCAAAATAGATCAGGTGGAAGAACTTTTTTCTCATCTGTTACTCTGCTATATATTCACATAATTTCCCAGATTCTCTATCAATCCACATGGGATCAAAATTTTTTAAAATTTTATTTCACGTATGAATATCAACACTTTATCCTGTATTCCCATCTAGACCGTTATTTTACCTTACACAGCCTTAACTCACTTATATTTTGAAACTGAAATACTGGGTTTTGTTATTTGTCCTTCTTCTACATCAGAGCCCATTACCTACTATTTTTCCAATTCTACATTTGTTTCAGTTACTCCTTTTGAAAAAAAATTACTGTAAATTTCACTGACAGATTAAACCCACCATATATTTGGTTCTTTATTCATAATTTCCTGACTTCTGCAAAGAACACTGGTAGATTGAAGATGCATGATTTGTCTTTAGCATCATCCATCCTGGTTTGTCATTTGAGCATTTGATGGACAACGTTTTTCTCAAACAACACAAATAAATAGAATCCTCATCTAAATGGCAAGATGCTATGCAACGATAAAGGCAATCAGATCTCCTTCTTCAGGCTGTTAGATGATAGAGCAGTAGTGTTTGCAAGCTTCCCCACCGATAGGTAGAGCAAATAATTCCCGATGAATAATGCATCCAATGAGTTTAGCTTCTCTGCCTGATTGTGGCATGTGCATGGGCAGACCATGATTTTGTCTAATCTGTTCATTATTCAAAGTGTTTGATTAGTTTGGGGTGAGATTTTTAAACTCTATGCACCATTTGCTTTGAGTGTACACAACTTGATTTACTTTAGTTATTTGTGATTGATCAGGCACATAATGAGGGCAATACACTTTTTGTAGAACACATTTGTGTGACACATTTGTCAGTGCTTTGTAAGAGTAATTTCTAGCAAAGAGGACTGTAACTTTGAAATTCACTTTTGCTTACTTTTTGGTTTTTTGGCCAGTATAACTTAGCTTTATGAAAATTCACAAAAGGGGTAAAACTAGGACCCTGCTGAGATTATTAAATATCTTACCTACTGTGAGACATTTGAATTACCAATATGTAACAAATACAGGAAAGAGACTTCAGCTTGAAGTCAGCTAAATCTTTTTATTTTGACCAATTGAGTACGAGTTGATAAATGCATCTTCTGAAGCCTGTGAAGGACAACAGCATTCAGACACATCAGCAGTCAACCATTGTGTAATAAATGCTTTCATTTATTGATCATCTCTAATATATGTCAGCTGTTTTTTATTTGATACTTGTCCTTTATTTCCATTCAGCATTGAATGCCTTTATTCTTCAGAAATACATCTTGTTTTAGCAATTAGTCCATAAATTCCTTCACTTAAGGAAGGAATTCTTCACTCTTCAATTTCATTATTGCCCTCAAATGTTGTTGGGTTCATCAGGGACTGCTTGACTAAATTTGTCTGTGAAAAGAATGTATGACATTAAAAATACTGTCATATTTATGCCTAGAACAAATTACACTGTGATACTCACAATCTCTTCTGTTTCAGTATACAAGGTATTAAAACCCTTTCAGATTGAATATTGAAGTGGCATTGCCAGTTCATCAAACTTCACAAAAGCCAGTGATGTCAAGGTTTGCTGGATACAGTTTTCCCATTAAGGAGCAGCTGTCACATTTGTTTAAGTAGTTAGATATTTTTAAGAGTCAACTGGTAAATCAGTTTTAACATCAGATTGGTCCAATTATTCTGTTTTTTCACCACAAAATATAATCGTGGGCAAGACTATATTATGCTTCTGTTGGGTCTTTTTAAACTTGAAGTCAGGAACATTTCAGAGAACTGAACAAGATTTAAAATTTGTTTTAAGGCACCTAGACTTAAGAACCTGAGTTTGTACTTACTCCATGTGATTGTATTGGACTCGAAGCCCACATTTTACCCACAGGAATTGCTGACCCAACACTCCCATGCCACCACTGGGAAAGCACTGGTATTGTAGGAGGACTGGAGTCGCTCCCCAGGCTGCACCATGAATTTTCACTTCTCTCCCCTATTCTTGGGTGGCAAATCCATGCTAAGGGCAGCCCCGACCTCTGACAGCAGTGCTTCAGGCCAGTGCAGGAGTTTGCCTTCCAAGAGGGGAGTAGAGGACAGCAACTCAAGGTGCCAGGGCTTCTGGCTGAGCAGTTACATCTATGAGCTGCCCCTTTCCAGACAGCAAATGCAAACCCCACTCTCTCTCATTTCTCCTGAGATACAGCCCCACATCGTGATAGACTGATAGGAAACAATAGGTTTTCCTCTGTATAGGTGGTGAATAAATTCTTGCACCAAAATAATGTGCAAAACACCTCTTTGTATTTGCAGATAGAAGACTAGGCATGGAATTGTCTGGGATAATATTATGGAAAAACTTAAATTTAATTTTAATCTGTTAGTGTCTGCATTACCTCCTGCTAATTATAGACTTTCAAGTATTGAGTAGAAATTTGGAATAGATTATATTGATAGAAAAATTAAGTTAAATGTCAGTTTTAAGGTTCAGACTGTAGGAGAGCATCTTAATCTGTTAGATCTGCTTAAATCACTCTGTGAATGAAGGCAATTGTATCATCAATGCACAATACTGATGCCAAATATTTTCACTTTTCAGGAGGCAACTATTGATCACTTTTGCATTTTTACACTAAAATCAAAATCAAGATCTTTTTACTCAAGTAGATGTATTTGTTAATATATACATCAATTGAAACAGAATGGGAGTAGAAGTGCCTGTGACTCATCAAGAGAGACAGTATCATATGTTACAGTTTTATAGTCATTATTTACTGTTTCAATACCACGAAAAAATGAGGAGCAGTGAAAGGTCACTCTAATGGTGCCTTGATAAAGATCCACTCCTACCTGTCTGCCCACATTGAATAAGCTCCAGAAGCCCTGAAGATTTACAGCAAGCAAGGTGTGGACAAAACTGGTGGAAGGGTTGTTGATATTGACAATCTCCTTCTAGTAATTTTTTGGCCATATGAGTTATAAAGAAGATCAATATTTTTTTTCCCTTCAAGTTGTTCCGTGAAGTATACATATACTGAATACAAGGGAGATTAGCCTGAAGCAACCTTTGTGGATTTTTGCTTTGGGTTGGGTTTTTTGTGTTTTTTGATTTTGTAATCTTTATTATTCTCCATGGGGTTTTTGGGGCATTTTGGATTTGTTTTTTTTTTTAAACTTCGTAACATCAAGTATATCCAAAGTTAAGTACAGACCAGCAGAGCATCCAATCTCATATGAGAATAAAACTCTGAGAGAATCATTGTGGGTTTAATTCTTCACCATTGCTTTATGATTATAACTTAAAAATACACGTAGCAAAGACAGACCCCCATTTAAAGTCAAAAATACAAAAAAAGAACAAGGATAGTGATCTTTCTATGCTACTACTCCCAGTACTGGACTTTATTTCAATGATGTTATTGTGGAAAATATAATTTATCTGCTGCCCTTTTTTTTTGCTTAGAAGGTGTTTTCTACCAAGTCCCACTCTCCCAGAAATTTGCTTTAAATCTATCTTTTCTCTGGAGATATCCTCCTACATTGCCAAGCTTCTCCAAAACCAATTGCACTTGTCTCCATTTGTGGAAATATTTGAATTCATCCCAAACTATTTGGCACATGTCTTTAAGATTACATTGCTGAACACTGAAGCTTTACTTCATTTTAAAGTTTTGTGGTTCATGCAAAGTTTGATCTCTTTTTCAACACTGATGTAGTTTTAGAAAACTGTTTAGTTTTCTGCCTCTGTCTTTTTTGACATTGTTCTGTAAGTGCTGTCTTGTTAAGAATAATGTTTCTTTTGTCATGGGTATTCCACTATCGTTTCTCCATCTCCAAATATGTTTTTTTCCATATCCACATGTCAATCAATAGCTTGCCTTAAACTAGCAAATGATAGTCAGTGCAACTCAAATTGAAGATAAAGGGTTTTATGCTGAAACTTAACCAGTGATGGCAGAATAGACAGTATCCTTGGTTTCACAGGAACAAATGCAACTCCAGCACTGGATCTCCACTACTGCTCAAGTAGTTCACATGAAACAGATGTGTTGTATATCATAGAGCAGTGCTCCACAAAAACAACTGCCCATTTCTGGCACATGTTCTACTGACTGAGTGCTTTGCACAGGTAAAGATCAGAGAATCAACAAACACATCAGCAATAATACCTGTTCATAGGGACTGTGTTAAAGCCAACTATTACCCTCTCATGCTTAGGTACAAAGCAAAGACCTGAAATAAAGTCCACGGAAGGAGGTAAAATGATGACTGCTGACCTTACAGAATCACACGATGTCTAAGGTTGGAAGGGATCATTGGAGGACACCTAGTTCAATCCGCCTGCTCAAGTAAGGGCCCTTAACAAAAGTTACTGAGGATTGTGCCCAGATGGTTTTGAACATCCCCAGTGAGGGAGACTTCACAGCCTCTCTGGGAAACCTATTCCAGTGCTTGGTCACCCCCCAAGTGCAGAAGTTTCTTCTCATGTTCAGATGGAACTTCCCATGCACCAGTTTATTCCCATTTACCTCTTGTCCTATTCCTGGGCACCACTGAGAACACCAGCCTCCATCCTTTTGTCACCCTCCCTTCAGATACTTATGGAAGAGATCCCCTCTCAGTCTTGCTTCATGTAGCTTTGGATCCAGATTAAAGTGTGGTAAATGTCTGCCTCACTGGTGGTCACTGTTGGAGATTTTCAGCATCTGTAATATATTAGCAACTTCTGTAATCATCTACTGTACATTTTCAAGAGTGTATCTATGAGTACATATCTATTTAAAAAGTGTCTATTTATGTATACATATATTGTTCACATTATCTTTTATTTGGTTTTATTATGCTTTCCATTATGTGTCTGCCTGTTTGTCATCTCATTTTTACGAAGCTTATTTCCTCTTTCATATGTGAAGTTCTTCTCATTTCTCACACATATTTTCAGTCTTTCTTTAGGACCCATAGGTACCATAATGTCATTTTGTTATGGGATAAATAATCATATAATGATTGCTGCTCCTGTGATTTATGCTTTGATAAATGTGATCATACACAAAAGCCGTACTAAATAAATTCTACTCCTCAGCCTTTGTATAACCTGTATTTTTAGACATTAAATTCTTACAACTGTCATATTCTCAGAAATGCTTTTACTGTACTCAACATGCTGAGACCTTGATCCTAAGAGGAAGCTCTTGGTGGTTTTTTATTGCAAAAATCTTGTGTACTGGTTTAAATACCAGTATGCTGGCAATACTAGTTTAAAAACATTTCTCCCCACAATGGAACAAACCATCTTGACATGCTCAAAAGCCCTGGAAACTCTTGTTTTTAATTTACTGCTTGCAGCAAACTAAACCTAAACTAAATTTAAATTCAGGCATCAAGTTCAAATGTTTGAGCACCTCTCTTCTTTGACCTGTTCAAATAAATATTCTGTTGATGGCAGTCCAAAGAGAAAATAGTATGTTTTAAAGCTTTAAAACATTTTTTCTGCTAGTACATAGGTCTCAAATGTTAGTCCAAAGTAGACTTGTGTCGTACTATATGAATCCCAAGAACTAGCAAAATCGCTGAAGAAAAGCAGATGACATAACTTCAAGTGTCACCTGAGTATAATCAAGAAAAATACAAAATGCAATTACCTGGTTTTTGATTTCTAATACATCAGAATAAGTAATAATAATAATAATATATGATAAAAAGCAATAGCTTTGATTGTCAACGCTTTCATTTTCCTGGTATTCTGATATTTATGCTCTGATCAGCTGCTGTCACTCATTGGCCCCAAACTGCTTCTTTATGCTCCAAACTTTCAAACTGCAAAGTGAATGCTCCTCATTCCCTTCAGGTGAAACAGGGCACCCAAATTTTCATGACAGGTGAACTGGTGATTGGTGTTTTACCACAACAGCAGAGCACTGGGTTTTTTGTTTTACATCTCTACCTGCCAAAGTGAAAGGTTCTTCCCTGAGGGAAGCATTTCAGTGCCTGCGAGCAGAGGAAAGGCTTGACAGGAGGGTTCCCTGCAGGATCCCTACCTGCAGGAGGAGGATCACGTGGGATGAGGTGTGAGGTGTGTCCTCACACATTCAGGTTCCTGAACCTAAACTCTCTCATGAGGTCTTCTTTCCCTTTCAAAAACACCGCAAGGAATTCCCTCTTTATATAAACATTTTCATCTACACGACTCCTTCGTTCAGCCACTACTGCTCATGCGTGTCTGTAAAGACCAGCATCCAGACTCCAAAATTTTTATATAAAGCATTTATAGAGTTAAAACGTGTTAAAATACACTTCGATCAGTTATTTTCACAGATTGCTATGAAGTCTATATTTAACCTTCCTGACCATCAGAGAGGCAACACTTTCTGACTCTTGACGTAGCAATGCTTAGAAAACAGACACTGTAATGAAGATACATGGAGTACAAATGTATGACAAAACCATACCAAATTCTGCTTCTTCTTATGAAGACTGCAAAAAGACTGGAAAATTCTGTAGTTGTTAAAAGATAGAGAAAGTAATGTAATTCCACTTGAAAACTGATAAATCAGCACTTTTCATATTCTTCCCTGTAAAAGTTAATTATTTGACTTGAAGGCTCAATTCAGCAGTATCTCCTAAAGAAACAGCTTTTGGGAAAGTAAAATCAATGAATTTGAATTTATTTGGCAACAATGTTGGTTGTTTATTTTCTCCCTTCATTTTTTGTTGTTGTGATCTATAATTTGATGAGACTTTCAGTCTCTAGGTAGGTAATTTAAAAAAATATCTGGAAAAACATGCCAAACTGTTGCACCCTAAGTTCAGGGCTTTTAAAAAAAATCAGTCACAGGAGAAAAACTCAATGGAATTTAAGTTTTTATTAACATAGTTATAGAAGGGACTTTGTTCCCACAGATTTTAGTGAGAGCATATGCTTGCATGGTGTCATGATTCTGGTCTGTAGACATTAAAATATTATCTCTTTCTAATATCAGCATTTTACTGAATTGATTAAGAAGTTAATCCATTTGAGCATCCTGTGCTTATGGTTCATATTATTGTATTGTAATTCTGTAATTATATTATAATGGTGTAAATATAGAGTCATCTGAAAATAAGTGACAAATATATGAAAACCAGTCATAACCTGGAACATTAGAAACTCATATAATGATGCAGGCACCAGCAGAAAACATTGTATCAATAAAAGCAGCAAACATAAATGGAACCGGTTCATGCTATTTTGATTTCCAGAAAGCGGAGGATGGAATTCTCATGTATTATTGCTATAAAGAGAGTTGGAGCTCAGGCTATTTAAAACCTAAGTGGGAATTTATTAGCAACAAAAATACATTTGCCACCTGTTATGCTAGGGATGTGTTGATATCAAGCATATGGTCATTCCTAGCCTGTGAAAAAGGAGCAGCTGTTCCAATATGTCCAGGCTGTAAGCTGAAAGGATGACAAAAAGCAGTGAAGAAACACCACTCCAGTAATCCTTAGGCTTTCAAACTTAAAACAGAAGAAATGAAGGAGGCACTAGATGAAAGGTGAGACAGAACACACACATGCCCTCAGCGTACAGAAGTGCAGATACTCACACGTGCACGTGCTCACAGAGACAGACATCCTCTGAAGGGGTCAGAGATAAATCTATAAAGAAAGTTCAGGAGTTCTTGGATCTGCAAGACCTCTCAGATCTACTATATTGAGCTGGGTTATTTGGGCCTCTATCATGGGACTGTTTGACAGCTCAGGAGAGCCAAAAAATAAGCTACCTGAGGGCAGCATAGAGCCAGTATGAAAATACTGCAGATAAGGTGAATCTCTCATTTTGCCAAGTGTTGCTCAAGGTAACACACAACCAAACCCTTTCATTCCCTGGGCATTCACAGTCCTGCTAAAGGTAGGCTTGCAGACTCATTTCCTTGCAGGTTCATTTTTTGCATTTTAAACCTGGCTGGCAGGGCCACAGTGGTAACAATTTTTATATCATTATTAGATGGCTTTGAAAATCAATGAGGAAATTAGAAGTTATTTTGTTGAATTTGAATCTCCTCATGAAGATTTATTCTAATCATGGGTACCTAGGACAGTTACCATCACTCAGGCTTAATTTGTGGCCTTATAAAGAAAGGAACGAAAAATTAACTAGAAGGGACTAAAAGGGAGAAGGGCTGTTGCCTAGCCATCACCTGAGCAGGAGAAGGTTTTAGCTCTGATCAATCCTCCTAGGTTAAATGGAATTGACTTTGACTAATATATATAATTTCTAGAGACTGGATGCACTATAAACCATACTTTTAAAGAATGTGGATATTTAAAATATCTTCTGGGGCCCCTTTCTGAACAGATATGAACTTCTTCAGGATGAGAACTTATAAGCACATGGTTAGGACATGGGGGAGGTGGTAATTTTGCATCCTCTCATGAAAGAAGAGAGCACTAACCCTCCATCTTCCATGTGTGTAGGTTTTCTAGCTGGACAGCTGTGGAGTAAAAAGAGGAAAGTGACCATGTTTTAGAAGAAATAAATGGTTGCCACTACACTCAGTAGCGAGTGTGGACATGTAAATGCATCTCAAAAATTTAGTTCCTGGCCTCCAGTTGCAGTTAAGCGTGGTCATGTTAATCAGTTTTATATAACCCAAGTACATTTGGCACTATTAAAGGGAAATTTTTAAGTTTTAAAATGATATCGGCAGAAGTCAGGCGCTTCCAAAGCCATGAGTCAGCTCAGTCTGTGACTTCAGGATCATGATTCTTATGACAGACACTTGCCGAACATTGAAATCCTGGCCCCAGTCCTTAAACACTTCTTGAAACCCACATTAATGATATCAAAGTTTGGGCAACTTGCAAACATTCCTGAGTTACATGCAGTCATATATGTTGGCTTCGTATTTATTTAATAGTGAGAGACAAGAATATTTAGAGCATGAGGTAGACCACCTAAAATTCAGTCCTTCAAAAAATATTAGCTACCTAAAGTTAGACAGGAAAGAAATCTCAGCTGGGTAACATTAGGCTTGTTCCTATTGCTTCAGCTGTTGACTTGGACAACATATTCCATTTACTAACTACACTCCACTTTGTATATTTTTTATTTTCATTTTGATTGTTTTTACTCTTCTATTTATTAGTAGATCAATGAGTAGTGCAATTTCTTCTATTTCTACTGCAATTTCCCAACCACATATTCATCAGTAAGATCCATTTTCTTTCACCTCTGCGAAAACTGCAGGCAATTCTGTTTTGTTCTCTGACCTTTATGAATAATTAAGTTTGCTGTCTACCTGATTCTATTGTCCAGTCCCCTTTGCCTCTGCTATTTTTATAAGGCATAGAGAACTCCTCACAGTACTGCAAATGCGGCTTCATTCATAAATCCCTCATGCAAGAGCTGGAATAACTTCATCTATGATGTTATTGTTACCTCCCTGAACCAAAATAGTAACATTATAAAATACTGTTAACTACTGTCCTGAAGCTTTTTGTGCTCAGTCTGTCTCCAGATTCTGCTTCTGGTCACTTTTTTGTACCACCTGATTACACAGGGCATAAGCACTTACTCTGTGTCCCTCATCTCATTATTTTACACCTCTCTAAATTTAATTGGATAAGGCACTTACCTTCCTTTGGGCACAGTCTGTTAAGAGTCATCTTGACTTTTTTTCCTTCTTTTTTTTTATTGCTTGCCCCTTTCTAGTATT
Organism: Petroica traversi; assembly: GCA_025920805.1. Classification (NCBI taxonomy): domain Eukaryota; kingdom Metazoa; phylum Chordata; class Aves; order Passeriformes; family Petroicidae; genus Petroica; species Petroica traversi. The sequence goes on along the minus strand of JAHLSL010000057.1, from coordinate 2,138,956 downwards.
TATCACCAACAAATTTCATTCCCCTGGTGTATATCTCTCCTCCTGCTTAAAGCAAGTTCTAGTACAGAACTAAAGAGAGCAGAGCAGGCTCCCTTTAGAACAGATTGTTACTCTTCCTTATGTACTTTTCCCCTTTGGTTTCATAACCATTCCTTAAGCACATATGTGTCTATATTTATGACACATTTAATGACCTTTTAGCACAAATTTCAGTTAATGATGAAATTCTTCTCAAGTTCTTTAAGCTCTTCTGGTTCTCTGTTCTTGATTGATCCTTATATTATTGCTGCTTATCTTCAACATCACCTGTGGAAACTGGTAGTATTCTTCTTCAGCATCATTACAATTAAAATCAGCTTGGTGGAAAAAAAAAGCAGGAACACAAAAAATAAATCTGATTTGAAATGAGAAACACACCAATGTTTCCAAATTATATGAATGTTTATAATATACAAACTCATAGTATTACATTCTATTTAAAGACTTAAACTTAAGTAATACTATACATATGTTTTGTCAGCAGACCGGAATGTCAGTACTGTTCATGACTGCTTTTGGCTAATTAATACTAATTTGCTGATTTACTAAAATTCCTGTAGGTTTTCCTTTATAAACCTTTAACTTCCTTATGTATTTAAAATATTTTCTTGTTTTATCTCATTTGGAGATTTCATTGTACAGACCATTTGTAACTAGGTTCTCTTTTTATATCATTACAGAGGCATCATCTGCAGCCGCTCAATAATTTGTCTTTATGCATTCAAAAATGCTTTTCTCATCATTTATCTTTACATGTGCAAAGAAGCTATTTTGTCTTCTTCCCACTCCTTATAAATAAATAAATTTATTAATAAATAAAATGCTAAAAGATCATTCTCTTATTCTGGTGTTACATTAAATTCTAAAAATTCTCTGAAATTGACAGCATGGAATTAACCATTATGTGAATTTTCTTGGGGGTGAATAGGGAAAACTCCATGAAAGGGGTTATTTTCTTGTAATAATTAACAATCATTTAACAATCTCATGGGTTTGGGCTCTCAGCTGATATAGATTGCTCTGCTGGTTTAAACCAGCTGAGAGTCTGACACGTCAACACTTTCCTCTATTGCTTATTATTTTATACTGAATCAAAATTGCATTTTACATTTGTGCAGTCAGAGGGAATTGAAGGGATAGGAAAGAAGCAAAAATTTATTTTTTATAGCTCTCTTCTGCTTTTCCATGACCTTTTTCTTTTTGTGCCTGCTTCAGATAGTTACCACCAACAGATACCTTACAGTTTTTATACACTTGCCAAAGCCCACATTATTACTGTAATTCTTCTTTTTTTTGAAGTGAGTAGAAATTTAAATACTGACTTTAGAGTGAGTAGATTTAGGACAAAGATAAGTACCTTAGGGAGTAGTTACTTGTATCAACACATAAATTAATAAATAGGACGTGATTAGGTTATACACTTCACTTTAATGCAGGGTAACCATGAAGGCAGCTGTCTCCTGTAATACAGGCAATGAGGGGATCTTCCATATAAACCAGTTCCTCACAATCATTTTTTATTTACTAATTTTCAAAATGTGCATGTAATAATCCAAAGGATTGCACTGTTTTGGTTTTTTTTTTACCATGGATCATTTGTCAATAGTTTAAGGTCCACAAAATCCTGAAGGTAGGATTAGAGGTCAGTTTAATATCTGCCTATTAGAAGATATCTCATTCTTCAGTTTTTAAAGTGTTGCTATCACAGATATTGTCGGATCTCCTTCAGTTATGGAAATGCTCTTTTTAAGTGCTGATATGATAGGATTAAAATTTAAGCACTCCTGTTGTAAAAGATTAAAACAAGATATTCAACAATTTACCCTCCTTTCCCCTTTCTATTGCGATGGACTGAGCCTATAAGTTCACACTGAGCAGATTAATGTCAACACTGCCAGCTTTCTAGTATTCAGGAAAATTATAGTACACACACATTGAAAACCTCAATGTCTTTTTGAAAGCCTTTTCTAAAGCATAATTGCTCATAAAGTAATTTGTAATTTAGGATTGTACAGACTAAGTTCCTATGAATGCCCTCTGTTTTTGTGCTTGTAGTAATATATTGAAAGGAGCAAACAAACTCTTTTCAAGGTATAAGTTGAGCTCTGTCTGTCCTCTCTGACTTTCCTGTTAGCTCTGAGGATTTTCATATTAAATAAGCCCTGAACATTTGTCACATAGTCCATTCTGGGATTTGGTCCTGAAACTAAACTTGTTCAGGACCAGCAGGAGCTGTGTGAGGAAATCAGGGGAAGCTGTGTAGCTGCTCCCATACACACAACTGGGCAGGCTGCACATGGCATTGCTTTTTGAGATCTGGGAGGAGAGAGATGATTGGTTCTGGGAGGTCTTCCACCTGCCTCGCAGTGTTTGCCATAATAGACACTCCAACCTTTCCACCCAGCTGATGGCAGATGGGTTTTCCCTGATAATGTAAATTTATCTGAATTAGCCCACATCTGAGACTGCAGTGGATTCTCTGAACACTAAAAAAGTCTGAGGGAAACCAATTCAGAACTGACAGCTGCCCCTTCTGTAAATATAGTCAATAAAGGAAAACATATTTGCTAATGTAAATCCTCTGGTCTGTGCATGAGTAAGGCCACTGCAGCTTGGAGCCTTCTCCTTTATAATAGCCTGTGAAAAGATGGGATTTGAGATCATTGCTTTTAGCAATTTCCTCTGAAGAAAAAGAAGAAAGATGCTTTTTCCTCTTGAAATTTTCTATAATTAATCTTTATTTCATAATTATATTGCTGGCTCAAATTTTACAGTCTTAGACTGTAAATAACAACTGTGAAAAATAATTCAGGACTGAAATGAATGAGACATAAAGCTAATTCCTACCAGCCCTCTTCATGTTGCATGACAAATTGCTTCTTGAAACTGACTGCCTCTACACTGTAGGGGAGAGGATGCTACTTTAGCGGGATCTGCATTCATATAATCCTGATGCCTGCACATTTTACTTTGGAGATGGGAGCCCAGCTTGGGCTGCAGCCTGAACCATCTTGTCAAGGACAGACCCTACGGCAAGGTGTCACCTTTTCCATAGTGCCCACAGTTCCTTGCCAAGGGAAAAAAAGCAAGCCCAAGAACCAGATAAACTTCTGCACAGGCAGTCAGGGGACCATGGATTGGATTGCACTGGAAGATAAAATGCTTATCACCAGAGGTGGAATCCAGTGTAGGTTCTTCAGAACTTTCATCATCTTGCCATGAATAACTGAACTTAGCTAAGAAATGTAAGTTTTGTTGTAGTTGAATTGGACTTCATCATGAGTAAATGCAGACACATAGGAACCTTTCTCTGGGATTTGCTCAAACTCTTCTCTAATAACAGATTTCAGACACTGCTGACTGAACTCCTGATGCTGGCTCTCCAGTGGAGTGGCTCAGAATGGGTAATATTAATCTTATTAATGCCTGAACACAGACCAGATATTTGCAGGAGAAATATTTTCACAGGAGACCTTTTTATTAATACCAGAGAGTAAATTTTTATGTGAAGATAAAGAGGAATGTAAGACATAAGAGAGAGGGGCCTGAATGCTTAAAGAGCATTTGAAACTGTGTCTGTTTAGGGATGTTTACATGATAACTTTCCAACTGAGAATGTTGTATTAGCCCGGAACCATTTTTCAGTTTCAGCATGTTCTCTTACTGTATTTTTTGTAGGATTTAACTCTGTGGGATTTGGTTATGAGGGTAAAATAGAAACGAGAGATATCCCCAACAATTTTTAAGTGGTTTTAGTTGAAAAGTAATGTTGTTTAATAGAAAGAAATTGTTCCTTGAAGACTGGAGCATTTCTTTCCCATGTATCTGTTTCCTTGATAATTTACTTTTTTAATTAATTATACTAATAAATGAAGTTTACAAAAATTCTTTATAAACAGCAGAAAATCCAAACAGGAGATGTTATAAATACTCAAAATGTACAGAAGTTTGAGAATTGTGGTCTGTGCCTTATTAAAACCATGAAAATCTACCCAGAACAGGAATCTTATCTGAAGACCAGATTGCTTAGTGCCCGGTAATTGCTCAGAATAGGCTTTACAGAGAGTAGGAGTCATTCTTCTCTATTTCTGTTTCCCTACAACCTGTAGCTCTGAGATCTATAATCTCTGTCAAATTTAACTGAAACTGGCCAAAGTTTAAACAGTCTTTGGGCAGGCAGTGATAGCTGTACAAAAACTGTTGAACATGTCTGCATGCATGCCCACACACAGATTGTATTCCATGGGAGGAAAACCATTTCCAGCTCAAGCTTTAAATGCCTGCATTGTTATGCCCAAAGCGGTAATAATTTGTATTAATTATTAAGGGAAGAAATTTCATGCTGGAAATGTTTAAGGAAAATAGATCCAACAGCACTGTTTAGAGCTGTCTGCTTGCTTTTCTTGTTTCTGAAAGGTAGTTTCAAGGTACTTGATGACCTGACAGCTGCCTTGTGAAGCAGACGTTTCTTCATCCATAACCCTTCAGCAGCTTGCACCACTAGTTGAACGAGTACAAAGTATCCAGTCATGTAAGAACTAATGTACTTCTTTGTTTTAGACACATCAACATTAAATTTTTACATAACATTCCACAGTACACTGATGTGATAGAATTAAATATTTGTATGAAGCTTGTATAATAGAAGGGGGGAAAGGAGCTGTATAGTACATTAAAAGAAAAACAGTCTTTGGCTGTGGCTGTGAATCCGAGGCATTACCTCCATGTCTGGATGTGCTAGAATGAGTTGCTTACTCCTTTTTGCTTAGGCCAGTATCTGGTAAAAGGTGAGAGAGGTGAAACCTCAGCTGTTCTTTGAAGAGGCGTATGTGGTTCATTCGGCTGGTTCAGATTGTAGCTGAGCAAGAACAAGCACAGGCACAACAGGGAGAGCTGTCTGTCTGATTAGAGAGTAGCTCCACTACACTGCAAACCATTCCAGTGCCTGCCTTCCTTCCTTCCTTCCTTCCTTCCTTCCTTCCTTCCTTCCTTCCTTCCTTC
>JAHLSL010000057.1:2049033-2133906 GCA_025920805.1 Petroica traversi | reverse complement strand
TTCCTTCCTTCCTTCCTTCCTTCCTTCCTTCCTTCCTTCCTTCCTTCTTTCTGCCACTGCCTTCCTTCCTTCCTTCTGCCACTGCCTTCCGCCACTTCCTTCCGCCACTTCCTTCCGCCACTTCCTTCCGCCACTTCCTTCCGCCACTTCCTTCCTTCTGCCACTTCCTTCCGCCACTTCCTTCCTTCCACCACTTCCTTCCTTCCGCCACTTCCTTCCTTCCAGAATTCCTTCCAGAATTCCTTCCAGAATTCCTTCCAGAATTCCTTCCTTCCTTCCTTCCTTCCTTCCTTCCTTCCTTCCTTCCTTCCTTCCTTCCTTCCTTCCTTCCAGAATTCCTTCCAGAATTCCTTCCAGAATTCCTTCCAGAATTCCTTCCTTCCAGAATTCCTTCCTTCCTTCCAGAATTCCTTCCTTCCAGAATTCCTTCCTTCCTTCCTTCCAGAATTCCTTCCTTCCAGAATTCCTTCTTCCTTCCAGAATTCCTTCCTTCCTTCCAGAATTCCTTCCTTCCAGAATTCCTTCCTTCCAGAATTCCTTCCTTCCTTCCTTCCAGAATTCCTTCCTTCCAGAATTCCTTCCTTCCAGAATTCCTTCCTTCCAGAATTCCTTCCTTCCTTCCTTCCAGAATTCCTTCCTTCCAGAATTCCTTTCAGAATTCCTTCCTTCCTCTTCCTCTCTTGTCTTTTCAAAGGCCAGTAATTTAAAACAGACAATCCTTTTGAAGATGCCTAGTTTCTTGTCTAATGCCACTGCAGATCATTGTCTCTTGCAATGTCATGTTGACCTGCTTTTATTCTCTACATCTCTATTTCAGTAAACTGGCAAATGCAGCAAGTTTTGTGCTGTGCATTTTATTTTACTTCTTTCTTGAGCTCGTCTGTATCTAGTAGTAGATTTTCTAGATAAACAAATCATTTCTTTCTCTGTATGGCACTTTTTTCTTGACCAATGGGTTTCAAGTGTACTTGTTTTGGTTTGGAATGTTCCAAAAGTCACTGCTTCTTGCATAGTTTGTTTGAATCTTAAATCAATTCAAATGTAGTTTTGTTTGAAAGATGAATAGAACAGAGGTTTGCAATATCCTGGGATTTTCTCACTGTCTGGCAAATTCATTTTATGTTTGCCATTTTAGAAGGAAAAGGTTACTTAAGAGAACACAGTAATAGACAAATCACAGCATCAAGGTCCCTTGGATTTGGGTTGATACGTCCCTCTGCCAGGCTTCCCTGCTGCTCATTCCATTCTTTAGTTGTCGCATCTACTTTGGCATTAATGTCACCCATCACAAAGTGTAAGTTCTGTTTTGGTATTCTGTCAATCACACTTTTGAGACAATTGTAGAATTTGTCCTAGTCACTGTGTTCTTCTGTCAGAAAACATCTCTGCATGATTGACATCTTTAGGAACTTGGTTTGGAATCTGGCATATATGATGTGCTGGCTGATAGCTCTCCAACCAAAGCGTGATTTTTCCACAAAATCTGTCGTGGTGAATGTTGTCCAGTTTGTGTTCCTTGTCACACAGATGGTTCAGCTTTCAGTGGGTTCAGAGTTGGGTCCCCAATTTTTGTCTTTAGCGAGGATCATGACAGGAGTAAAGAATGCCCCTTACAGGGCCTTTTAAGCACACAGAGAGGTACAAGAATATTTCCCTGAAAATCAGCAGGACAAACCAAAATCCCTGCATTTTTACCTTGCTCCAGAAGTTTCTACTCCTATGACCAGAAGCAGATAACCATACAGCAATTCTATTAAATAGCTGGTCAGATTATCCAGGGTGGTGTGAATATTTCCTCGCTTTCTGAGACACTGCACTCCTGCAAAGTTCTCGGAGATGGTACAAGCCCCTCATCTAGCACTACTGTTCTTAGAAATGCAAACTGCCAAAACAGAGAAGTAATGAAAGAACAATATAGACTCTGAAACATTAGCATGATATGGAAATGAGGGGTTTTTTTTACGGAAATGTGACTGACAGCATTGCAGGTAATAATAATTTGAGACATATGACTCATTATGCAGGAGAAACCCAGAAATTGGTAATATTGAAGATAACCCTAAACCATGGAGTGGAAAGGTGTAGTGATGAACACTTCATTGTTATAGTGGTGGGATAATACTGAATTCTACTTTGGACTTATGCTTAAAGGCATCCTTTTTCCAAAGGAACTTCCATGAATCCTTCTGGAAAACTTAAGTCAGTTCTGGCCATTACTTTGAAAGAAAGACACTGCCAGTCTGAAGGGAATTTGGAAGAACAACAAAATTGATTAAAAGTTTGGGTAGACTGAGGTATAAATATATACATTACTGCTAGATTTAACCATGACTAAGGTGATACACAGAATGGAGGAAAATCAGGGAATGGGATAACATTAGTATACCCATTGATATGGCTATAGATATCCCAGAGGAAGTGTTTCTTGTGGTTACTGATCATTTTGTAATTAACACTAATGGACTGACACTATAAATAAAACACCTAAAATGGCTATTGCAACAAAAACCCTCACTTTTATTAGGCTGTGAAAAAGAGAAGTAAAAAGACTTAAAAATAGAAAGTCCCTGGCACTAGCAAAATTATAGAGTGGATAATCTCACAGTTGCAGAGAAACAGACTGGATGATCTTGGGTCTCTTTCCTTTCACTCGTTTCAGATTCTGGTACCAACGTGTATTTAGTATTAGACTGATTAATTTTCTCATTGTGATAATCTTTCACCTGCTTTGCTTTCAGAGTAGGAACTAAGGTAATATGTTCATTATCAATGTAATATTCTTTTAATCTTCTGCTTATGCCTTGGGTTGTTTCTTCAGATTAAAAAATGAAGAATGTGTTTAAAACTGTAAAAAATATTATTTGGATGCCATCAGTGGAAATAAATTATCCATCTTCCTATTTTATTTTAGCCTTGAAATATTTCTGGCTTTCCTTAGTTAGACACTTCATTCTTTTAAAATACATAACACTCAAAAAACCCCAAGAAAAGCTGCTTGTCTAAAAAGATAGACTAGTTTATTTCAGAAGATATGGAAAACACATAAATACGATGTCTATTATAGCCTCTTCAGCTGGCAGGAACAAAAATTATACAGTCTTGGCATTATTTTTGACAATATTAATATAATTGACTAGGGGACAGGGTAATCTAACAGCAACAGCTTTGGCATGTTACAGTGAAGCCAAAAAAATTAGAGTAGTTAGTTAATATCCTCAGCCTAACCTTCATATAATCGCATTACCTCCAGAACCTCTGTCACTCATGACAGATGTCTAGGGAGAATTGGTTGTGAGAGAATGAACAAGACGACAAGTGAGACTCTGGTCTGCAGCTCAGCAAAGCCACCCGTGGCTTCCAGTAATGCCTCAGACATCCTCCACGAACACGGGGATATTGCACTGCCAGTGCTTTATGCCTCTTGCCTCTGAGTGGTCCATAATAATTCTGCCTTCTCCCCGTCCTGAAACACCATCTTTCTACTTTTTCTGAGCAAAAGGTGTGTTCATAAATGCACCCAAAACACCTGCCAACAGCTGGATCAAATCCACTGGCTGGCAATTAGCATGTTTTGTTGGGGACAGAGCAGCACTGGCTCGGTCTGCCAGAGCTCTGATGTGCCTGCCAGCTGCCAGTGTCGTGGGAAGGTGTGAAAGCATCACAGCCACCACCACTCCTGCCCCACAATTCAGCAGGTACCCTGTGGTTTCTGAACTAAGAAGCCTTATGCTTTTCCTGAAAAATGTATAATGTTGAAATGTAATATTTTTGTGTCACTGTAGCTGGGAACCAATACAGTTAAAAGGAGAGCAACAAATGTATGCTCTACAGACATTTGTCTGCATGGTTCCCCGTGGTTCTATATCTGACACCTAAAAAGGATTTCAATAGAATTAGCAAAATTTTAGAATAAAGCATTTCTTTCCTCAAGCCCACCTCTTAGACATGTGGTGACCTGCAATATTTTGTTTCACATCTATTTTTACAAACACTGATGCTGATGTTTGTTTGGTTTGCTGCATTTAATTTTAAATGAAAATGTACAAAGTCCTGCAGACTAAGTTCACTGTGAGGTAAGGGGCAGAAATGCCCCTTTTCTGATTATCTGCCTAGACAATTTCAATCAGTCATGATTCACATCTTCAGATTCACCTTCCAGACTCTAGCTAAACAAAATTCTGATGTCCATTTAAACTCATCTTCTTACTTTTCAGGTCTTTCTGACATCATGCCAGAAGGGAGGAGAGAGCATGTTGGAGTAAAGCTCACATTAATAAACAAAATTAGTTTTATAACTGCATTGAATGAAATACAGTGATATTTTGAGCCTTGTCCATAATTGCTTTACTGGTCTTATATGTTCGTAAAATTCAATATTGGAACAAGGCCTGGGATACAAATATTTCTTATATAAGTGATATTAATTGGGTTCTACATTGTGTATCAAAAATAAGGGGCTGTTACTGTAGTTATAAGGATTTGTGCATTACTAGGGATGCCATTATACGTGTAAACTACATGCAGAATGTTTTTTATTGCTGTTTCCAAATTGACTTTAGGTGAAAGCACAGCTGGGTGCAGAGGAAGCAGGCATTTAAATATTCAGCTCCCACTTTTTGAAAATTGCACTGCAATTTGGAAAGTGCATTCTCTCTTGGGAAAATTAGGCCTTAAAGTCCTGCTGCAGATGACTGACGGTGCCCGCTCTCCATCAGTCCCTCCATTCCTGTCATCACTGTTTAATTCTCCATTTAGATGGCATGACTAAATTTCATATTGTCTGCTCACACAGTGAGGAAACGTACTGTCTGCACTGTCTTTGTAGAGATATTAAGCAGAAAAAAAGTCTTTTGCATTAAAGACCGCTTTTCCCAAGACCCCGCTTGTGCTCACTGATGTCAGTAGCAGTGGCTTGCCATTGCTTCTGACTGGACATCTGAACACTTTACACCAGCTGTGTCCTCCTCTTGGTGCAAGGAACCACACAGCTATCTGTGGAAACATGGTACACCTTAAAATTATCTAGGGAAAAAAAGTCAGAGAAGTTTTGTGATCCCCTCCATGTCATGGCTACAAAAAGCCACCTGTGCAGGTACAAGGGAGGGTCTGTGACCATGCAGCTACATTCAGATGAAAGTGCAACCACCTCCTCTAGTAAAAGCTTGGATTTAGACTTTAATGGTGCAATTTCATATCGTGCTGACAATGATCTAATTCTAGAAAGGATGGTACTGCACCCATTTCCCTTCTGTCCACTTCCAAGACTCCTGATTCATTGAATGACCATGTGGTGACCTGGATCAGTTTAAGGAACTACTAGAAAATTGATCAGCCATTCATGGTGGGACCACAGCATAGCTGCACTGCCCTTGGAACAGTCATGGGTTGGGAAAAACGTACAGTTGGCCTGATCAGCAGTAGCTACACTTGAAATAGATTAGCACAAAGTTGAATAGCAACCTTGAAAAGCAAAGGTCATTCAACTTGTTTCTGCAGAGCGTGACATCTACCGCAAAATGTTTTAGAGGTTCACCATATCCCTCTCTTCACAATTCAGTGCATTTCCTATGTCAGGGTAACATCTTTAGTTTGAGGAATGTTAGGGGGTTTTTTGTTATCTGCCAAGCAGGGTTTTATGCTGGATAGAGTTCATGGAGCCACTTATTTGAGTTTTAGATGTACCTGATCCCCCAAGATGCTAAATTTTATTTATACCCACTTTAAGGACACTTTGATCTTGCTGGAATGGTGCTTGTGACGCCCAGTAGAAAACATATACTCATTTCCCAGCTATGTTCCTCTGTAGATGTCCAGATACATTTTTGTACTTTACTCCTTTTTTTTATTTCATGTTGAGATCAGTGGCATTTGGAGACCCTCATGTGTCTTTTGTTCTCTACTAGACGGGGTGTCATAATTTTTTTTCTCTTTAAGGGAATCTGTGTGGATTCATATTGACAAATATTTCTAAAATAAAGGAGGGTGACAAAGTTCAGCTGAAGAGTGCTTCTTTATTGACAGAAATAGCAAGCAGAGAGCACGAAAGTCTCAGTAAATAGATGCCTGATAATTGACTTACAGGGGAAAAATTCAGCCTTTTAATAAGTTGTATCATTAGGAATGCAAAACCGGTCCTCGATGTTATTGTTACAGGGGATTTTTTGCTTGTTTTTCCCTTCCTGCTTCCTAGTTCTAATTCAGGCTTTATTATATTGCAAGATTTTGCCAACAGAAAAAGTCTCTGTACATCAAAGTGGGTAGTGAGTGGCTGGGCTGAGGTTCTGTCAAGGGAGAGAATGGGACACACAGCATTAGGAGGGAGCACAGTGCACTTAGAGATGAACAGTTTTATTTTAATCCTTTCATCTACTTTAGCTCCTTTTTGTTTCAGCTGCCATAAACACTTGCTTTGGAGCCAATGTTCAGTACTAAAAAGATTTTTTTTTGCGTGTGTTCCTCTCATTTCTGTTGAAACATGACACTCAAATTGGAGATAGGAGCAGAGATCAACAAACCCTGTCAGCTCTTGTCAACCCAGGTGTAACAGTGTGATCTTCTTAAATTGCTTCTAATCTGCCAAAGATCTCTTTATCTGCAGTCTCCATCACGCTGTTTGCTCACATTTGGTTAACACTTTAAATTTCCCTTTTGGAGGTGTCACTGTTTGCCATTTAGCAACTAAGAAGAACTGTGAGAGCAGCTTAAAGCACATGGATTTGGGAAGCTAGAAAAGCTGATTAGCTATTCAGGGAGAATAATCTTATTGAAAGTAGTAAGAGCTGTATAAAGAATGCTTTTCCCTTTCCTTGTAACAATCTTCTAATTATGTTGTCAAGCTTGCTGTCGTGTTCTCCCCCTGTGCCATTAAGAAACCGTTTTCTAGGTTAAGAAAGAGATTTCCAGATTGTGATGATGTTTGCTGATTTTTTTTTATTGTTTAAAGAATCTATGTGTATTAAGCCAAACATTAAAAAATTATTCATGTGCAGCATAATTATCTGAGATGAGGCGCTCAAGGCTGTGGTGGTGGCAAGAGAGGAAGGGGGTGCTTGGCAGGTGGGGGTTGTTCCTCCATATGCCAGGGGGTTTCACCTCTCTGACTGGGATTTCAGTCTTGGAAGAACCTTTGTGACTAAAATATGTTCACAATTGAAAAGTGCTCAAGGGGTCAGAAGCAAGGCCAACAGATATCTGCAGCTGGAGATTTACGTGCAAACCCTAATACTTCTTGGTCGTGGATGGACAAGTCCAATTGTGCCCTAATCCACTCCTTTATTTTTTCTGTTGTTCATATTTGATGAAAACAATAGGAGCCAAACTTTTAAATATTCCCTTCAAATTGGATATTTGGTAATTCAGTGGCTCAGTATGGATCTATTCACTGATATGAGAATGTTGGTGGACATACAATGTCATATCATTAAAATAAAACATATCAGTTGCCAACCAAACCCGGACCTGCTGAAGTCTTCCTATTTCTGATTAATGCATAAGCCCCACCTAGCCTGTGCCTTTGACTTTAATATTTTCCTATTAAAAATGCAGTCATTTGACCAAACATTATATCAGTAGTATTCATTAATTTACTTTTGCTGCTGAGTCTCCAAATGACAGTTGAAGTTCACTTTAATAGCTGGTAGGATTAGGTGTATCAAATTATTAAAACCATACCACAGTGGAGGAAAAAATCTGGAGAATAACTATCTTTATCAAAATGACTAACTATGGTGTCAGTTCTGACACTATGCATTGTGTTTTGTTATTGAGACACAGTGACTTATTTCTCCCTCACAGTTAATGACAAAAGGTGTGTAGACAGTGTTACTGAGCAAATACAGTACACTGCATAAACTATTTCTTTAAAAGTATAATGTCATGCCATCACATGTTTCAGTTTTTTGGATGTTTCCCAGAGTCAAATTTCTTCTTCTCCCATTTGCCATTGTGTGACTCCACTTTATTCAGTAAAATTACTTTCTATTTCAGCAGCAAGAGAAAAGTATTTGGCTACAAAATTTTCCATATACAAAATACTTTCTACCTGAGTGAAGATAGTTCTGCTTGACTGATGCAACTCACCAAAGTCTAACCATTTTTCTCTTACAATAAATTAAAAGTCATTTTAGAAGTGATTTTTTTTTTAAATCCCCTCATGTCTTTTATGATGTCACATTCATATCTATTCTCCTACGTAGGTATAAAGTTGGCCGATTGAAAATTTTTTATCACTTTCTCACAGCATAAATCAACCATTTATACACACACACAAATATATATATGGAGAGAGATACATACATACGTACATTGAACAAATTCTCATGAACACTACCAAGAAGGCTGACAGAAATTATGAACATTTCTAATAGAAACCTACTTTATTTGCACTTCAATTAAAAGTTAGGGAAATATTTATGTACAACTTTTTTCAGTTGACAGACCTGCAGTTTCAGATGCAACCATGTTGTGTTTTCTAGAATGAGCAGAATTCACTTTATTTTCATGCAGACACATGCTATGTGCTGTATTAGCAAGGACAATATGTTCTAGTCTGTAAACAAATCCTCACCATGCTGAATTTTATAAGAAAGTTAATACTAATACTTACCACAAAATTTGCCTCTATGAGTGGAAAGCCAGATGTGCCTTGAGGATTTGACAAGCAGGAAGAAGTTGATATATATTTCATATATACATATGCATATTTCTTTTAGTGGATAAAGTTAACTTTGCTCCCATAAAGTGTGCATCTACAGTGAGAACCAATCTCTCCTAAGTGAGATTTTCCTTTTCTTTGGCCTTTTCAGACACTATAATCACAATGGAAATCTTGTCAAAATTACTGCTGTTTCCAGACCCAATGTCATTTTAGAGAGTATGAATGGTATGCAGGTTTTTTGGTCACTGTTAGATTTTACAAGACCCTCAATAAGCTAACTCTACCACATCTTCTTCCAGCACATGCCCTCCACACCTACAGGGCCCATCTTTTCTCTTCAGGGAATGTTTTAACAGACAGAGCAAGTTTATTATCTGTACCTGACCTGGCATTCTCACATAATCACATAGGAATTGACATCCATTTCCTGTTCTTCCTTTCAATGGTGAAAAACAATATTCTTTCCATAGAAAACTTCTCCATTTCTTTACTTACTATGTGAATGCCTAACATATGGAATTATGTCAGATTCTGCACTGCTGTTTAAACCTCAGGAAATTTGGTGAAATAAATGTGCCACAACCTGATTTCAAGAGGTACTGATTGCACGGATTGCCTGGGCAAATTTTTATATGGTCTTTTGGCCTTACTGCCTGCTGGTATGTTTGGGAGCACTCAGGTGCAGTAATGTAACAGATATCAGCCTACAAACAGTGTGACACTGGAGGGCAGGGGAAACTTCTTTCAAGCTGATAGATGCATTGGCTGCCTTCCTTTCAGGGTAAGAGAATTAATTGTGTTTTTTCTTGGAGCTGTAACAGAGATATCACATTTAGTGCTCATTCTTTTTCAAAACTTCAATGCACATAACAGGCTGCTATGCAGAAGTGCAGTTTCTTTTTCCTACTTCATACTTCATTTGTTTTCTCTGCCTCTATCCTCAGTGCCACTATTGAGTGCTCTTCCTGCAGAGGATGGTACAAGCTTGTTCTGGTTGTTCTAGTATTCTGATCATTCACAAGCTCTATCTTTCTTGACCCAGAGTATATAATTAATTTTGATTATTCACAATTTATGAATATCTCCAATGAATCATAACTTTTATACATAACCTCAGTTTTTCATAATTATTGCTATCCCAGTCCCCAAGATACAGGAGGATGCAGTCTCTGATTTGAAGAGCTTACTTTCTAATTTGATCCAAGACAGAGGTGACCATGAATGAGGAAAGAAGGGGAGAAAGAAAGAAAGAATAGTGGGCTCCTATTTATTACATAGGTTAGTAATGTCACAGCTTGATGATTCTGAATAATTTTCAAGTATCCCTTTTATAAATCAATAAATAATGATTGCTGTCATTACAGAGCTGTTTAACCACTATTTTTTGGCTGATTCTTTTAAGTATCACTTTTGTAAGTGGCTCATGAAGAGCCAAGGAATAGAGTAGAGAAGAAAAACAGAACTGTTTCCATGTGTGTGGAGTAACACAGATAAATAGCGTAGAGGAGAGTCTTCCTCAGAACTTGCCCATGAACTACTTGTTTCAGTTTTCCTGGCACAACAAAGACTGACTTAATAGTCTGAAGTGCCAGAAGACGTGAACAGAGGGACTGAATAAAGGCAAGATTGTTAAAGAAAAAAAAAGGGCCATTTTCCACTTTTTACTGCCCTCAAAACCTGCACATATGAATGAAGTCAAGGTAAAATGCCAGAAGGAGGAAGGCTAAATGGGAGGAAGGATTTGGTTAACCACATACCAGATTACTGCTGAAGGTAGAATTGAGGGCTTAAAACAATGATTGTCTGTGGATATATGCTTGTGAACAAGGTTATTATCAACCTTAACTGTAAGGAAGATTAATTTCAACCGAGTTCTTGCCATCCAGAAGTCAAGTGCCCAGTCTGAACTCCAGAGACAAGCAGCAGCACTTCCAGAGCACTATTTACATCTTCTTGCAAGGTGGTAGTCATCAAGAACAGAACTGAACCATACATCAGAAGAATCCTCTTTTTCAGCAAGATAAACTACTTAAGCATGCATGTGCAAGTTATTGCTTTAATTCTTACAAGGCCTGTTTTCTTTCCATGATATGCAAAGAAATGTAAGGAAGTGTGCTGTGTTGCAGATTTTAGGGTTTGGTTTTGGGTTTTTTTTAATACTATGACCCCATGTAGAGCTCACCCAAGTGGACTCTTTGTTTCAGACACAGCTGCAAAAGAATCTCTTCCCATTTCTTTTGGTTAAAAAGAGAAAATGTCATTTAAAAAAAAAAAACCTAAGAGCAATATCTGCAGGTTCTCTTGACATAATATGTCAAAAATCAAGTTTTTTGAAATAATTTGCAGGGAAAACTGTGACTGCAGTTAGACAGATACTTGATTATTAATATTCCATTATAAACTAACTCCAGAAGAGGCCCCAGGAGGCACCACAGTCGCTTCCACAAAAAAAAACCCAACCAACCAACCAACCAACCAAAAATAAAACCAAACCAGAACAAAAAAAAATGAAAAATAACCAACAAATACCCCAAACAAACCAAAAAACCCCCAAACAACCTACAAAAAAACAAACAACAAGCAAAAAAACCCGCAAATGAGCTATTTTCTCATTAGAAAATGCAACCAATGCCTGCATTGATTTTTTCTAAAGGTTACATCACTGTGAGAAATCAGTAGAACATCTTCTACTCAGCTGGTTGTTCTCATTGACCTGTCGTGCCCTGTGATCCTCCAGGAGTTTAGTGCAACAACAACTGCTATCACTCTGAGTGCAGCTTCCTGTTCCGAAGGGCTATATAGAAATGGTAAATATTAGCAGAGATTAGAGGAGGAGGAGGAGGAAAGAAAGGGAGATGTAGTCTTCACAATGTCCCATAGGTATCTGCTAGGCTAGCCTTACCAAATGACTTCAGGTAGAGTCTAGATGAAAATGTCAGAGGGTGGGAAAGTTTCTGATCTTGTTCTTGGCAAAAAAAGTTATTAGGGAGCCAGTGCACCAAACTGGAGCTTAATCTTTGCTCCTAACATGAACCAAGATAATTTCAAGCTTTCAGGACTCCAGCAGAGCTAACCAAGGAGACAGAGGCTGCATGGCCTTTCCCAGAGAGTGCGTGCAACCTTGGAGCAGTATCTTACCTGATGATTGCTTCTATTTTTTGTGTAGAAGAACATCAAAACACATACTTCAGCCTGAGCACCTTCATGCTACCTCCTGAGATTTTCTTTGTAGAATATCCATTCCTTCTTTGCTTCCTGCCTTGATTTATTTGGCTGGATCAATATGTAATTACAAGTCGAAGTTCTAGCACTGATACATTAGAGAGCATCTGAATCCAAACTGACTGATGAACTCAGCAGAGCAGATACAATGTGCTTTGAGAGGTTAGAGTCAGAAAAGCATAAGAACCAGCAGCTCTTCATATAGTGGAAGTTTACTGTTTAGGAGCATAGAGTTCTATTCCCATCAGGAATATAATGTTATTAATATGAAATGCATGAATGAGCTGTTAATAAATAATTAACCTGTTTGCATGAAGGTCACATATGTCCTAGTTAATGGGAAAAAAGAAAAAAATAATCTTAATTTTTCTTAACTTTCTAGTTCTGCTGTTCAAAACTAGAGCTATTAACTCAGGTTTTCTTACCTTCTTATCAGTCCTCTCATCACCAGTGTATTTGGCTCTAGGATATAATAAACTCCAGATTCAGAGTACTGTAGATGTCGATGAGATGCAATCTAGAATCTAGGTCACCTAAAAATGACAAGTATGTTGTTCACTCAAAGCATTGTCAAGGCTCTTTTGACTGTGCATCCTCTATACAACAAGAGTTTAAACACCTTCCTCCCATGTAGACTTTTGCATTGCAGACACCCACAGGTAGGTGCCTGACTGAACATTACTCATGAATTTCAAAAATTCATGGTCTCCAGCTTTTCTTGTAGCACAGCTGCTGCAGGTAATTGATCTACTTGGATGAGGTGGAGAATGTTTCTCCAAGCTCCTCCTATTGTTTCTTGATAACATGACATGAACTGGAGAATGCAGTTATGCTTATTTCAATTTAATGAAAAATAAGACTTCATGCTTTGGTTTTGGTCAGATTTTCTATTCACAGAAGTAGAATCAAGGTTTTAAACATGAACCAAACCAAAACTAACGTACATTTCAAAGGAATAGCACATAACTCTTCAAGGCTTTTTTTTCATCTCCGGTTTAATTTTCCTACCCAGCTACAAGGCGGGTCTAGTATCATGCCTGTGTACAGCAGGAAAGGTCTTGGTGGTTGAATTTCCTCACTAAGTGGAGTGTTGAACATTATAGAAGCAGGAAAAAGGAAGAGAGAGCAGTAAAATTTGAATTAAGTTGACATATCCAAAGCCTTGCTATTCCAGTAGAATGTATCCAAAGCCTTTCTATTCCAGTCTCCTAATTGCATCCATGTACCAAACTGAGAGTTCATAACTTTCTAATGGCACAAATGTGCCTGGCACGTATGTTTATATACTAGGTTGTCATCTCTTTTCACTAAGCAACTATCCCCAAGATAATTTTATTATATGATTCATGTGAAGTATCTACACAGCATTGTCCAGAGTCAAGTTAATCTGTGTACTGAATTCCTCTTTGGAATGTCCTCTTGGTAATTGTATTCAGAAATGCATTTTCACTCTTGATCCTCAGTGTCTTTGATTTGCTGTTCTTCCCCTGCTTCTTTTCATAAGCGCCTGGCATTACCCTGGTTGGAGAGCCACAAGTATTTGCTTTCTTCTCTTAAAAGTGGGCGAAGTAGGGTCTGCATAATGTATTTTCAAGTATACTGTTTAAAAGTCAGTTCAGGGTAAATGATCTACAACAACACTTAAAGGACAGTGACAATGAGAGAGAGATAATATTTTTTTGCTCTCTCCTTCCCCACTATTTCTATAATCCATTAGTTAAACCTAAATTATGTCCTTGCTCAAAGTCACGCCTGTTAAGAAGAGCTTTCTTTCTTAGGTATTTTTCACAGGCCCTTTGAGTGGAGACCACAAACCCCACACCAAAATGAACGGCTTTTTTTCCCAGGAGGAAGGGAAATCCCTGGTGCTGATAGTAAAAAGCATCCTAGATTCCTATGGAAAGGATGGGAAATACTAATCATGGTGGGAAAGGCTGAACAGGGGTATGAGAGGCAGACCATGCTTTGGATAAGGACAAAGCAATGAGGAAGATTTATTTTTTTTTTACATTGGTGGCTCAGTTTCTGTGATTAATTCAGCCTATGGAAGCTGACTCGTAATCAAAGGCCTAGGCACACAGAAAATGTTTAACTGCCAACACATATCCTTCTACCCAGTGCAAATGTCTGTCAACACCCACAACAAGAAAACATAACAACAATATGGGAAGTGTTCACAAGAAAGGCTCTCTCCTTATAGCTGAAGAGCTGGTTAGAGGCAATAGCAATATCTGGCAGCTGATGGTGCCACTTAATCTCAGATATCATGAAGATGTCTCAAATTTATAAGCCTGGTTTTTTAAAAACTCGTTTGCAGCTGATGTCAGTGAGCCTGCACTGGACTATCTCAAAGTTTAACACCCTCCCCACTCCCAAGAAAAGAAAAAGTCCTTCTGAATTTGATTCCCTCATTCAAAAACCCACAGACTGCGAGCAGAAAGAAATGCTACAGTATTTGGCTGGATTGCATGTTCATACAGGACACAGTATCTTTCCTAGAAATAGGAACACAGCCTGTCTTGCACACAGAGACCATTTTAATGACTCCAGAGACTAACAAGGTTGCTACCTGCTCTGGTTAGAAGCTCCAGCATTTATTCACCTTTACTTCTAGGAATTCTTTTTGTTTTCCAGTTTAATTTTGTATTCCAGCTTTTGTTATGCATTTATCTGAAAGACTGAATAGCTTCCCCCTACAGAATATTTTTCCATATCTGATAATCTAAAGAGAGTGATCAAGTTGCTTATCAACCCTTTTGCTAAAAAAACAAGAGTGGATAGAATTTGCCATGAATGGCACTTCATGTATTTTTTTTCCATATTTGAAATATATCTGTGCTTCCATATTTTAGCTCTTTTGCATGTTTCCCACCTCCTTCTAAAAGGTGTATACCAATGCTGGACACAAGGTTTTTACATAAGTCTCATCAAGGGAAAAGAAATCAGTTCTTTAAGTTCATGTTTTTAATTAGCGAGGACTACTTTGGTCACAGCATCACAAATAAAACTCAGGATTAGTCAGTTATTGATGGCAGCACTAATCTCCTTTGAATTTTCCAGGACAGACTTCCACAGTGTAGATAGAACTTGTAATGTTCGTACAAGATTTTCAAATGCTGTTTATTTCTAAATGTGCCCATTCTACATAAAGTGCATAGCAGTGGATTACACTTTTCTCCACCCTCTCATAAGGTACTAAAAACACTGTTTCACTTTACTAAAATGGCAGCAACTAAATTCAGGTTCCAGTGATGCTGCAGCAGTTAAACAAGGGCATGGGAATCTGAAGGGAATACAGAGCAGAGGAGCGAGCCTTGCAAGACAACATATTTTTTTTTTGTATCAGAAACTATTTGTGAGTCTGAGTGAAACATAAAGCAACAAGCAGAAAAGTTTGGGAGCTATTTACCTATGTAAATTATTTAAATAATTTGATACATAATAATAATGTAAATAATGTAAATAATGTAAATAATTTGATAATTTAATGATTTGATATAGTTAGACCAAGGACCATTCCCTAGAAGTTCTAGGAGTAAAGCTCATTGATGCCTTCCTATTAGCAATCACATTTTAAGACCTGTCACTGAACCAATTTTCAATCCACCCAACTTGCACCTGTAACTTAAGATTTTTAATCATGCAGTACTGTGTCAAATGCCTTGGAGAAATCTGTGTAAACTATGTCAGCACAGTTGCCTTTAACAAGCAGACCCGTAATCTTGTCAAAAAAAGCTATCAGGTTTTTTTGACAAGACCTACTTTTCATGATACCATACTGACTGGCATTAATTAGATTTTTAATCTCTGTGTTCCTAGAATCAGAAATTAACTTTTAATGACACAAGTGAATTTACTGTGCTATCCCAAGAAACTGATCAGACTCCTCTAAATAAACAGATTTCATTGCAGGTCTCATTCTTTTGGGGCTCCCCAAATTTTAAGACATTTGCTTTAAGCACCTGCAGTTAGACAATTTACCAATTCTTCTGGTATCTTCTTTAAGTCCTTTCCAAGACTTTAATGTGAGTTTCTAATTATGAAAGTGTCACCAATTTGAAAATACTTAGTATTTTAAACTAAGTATTATTAATGCACCAGCATTATTCAGCTGCATCACTGGAATTTCTTCTGTTATAAAAGAAAACTAAATGCCCAAAACAATATCTCAATGGGGCATAATTTTTCCTAAATCCCTCTGGATGTGTGTTAGTTCCTCCTTTAACATCAGGTACAATTCATTACAACACATTTCCCATGACAGACCAAGACATTAAAGAAGTGGTTACTTAAAGATGACAACAATAAGAAAAAATTTTCTCTGGTTTGCAGTGCAGCTCAGCACTCATGAGGTCCCATCTGTAATACTAATTGATCTTTCATTAACATGGTTCAGAAAAGATTTGGACCAACAGCAGAAAGCCAAGAAAACCATTCAGCGATGGAGAGGCAAAATCTGTGAAAAAATATCAAAAAATTGGGTTGAAATTTGGTAAGCTTTGGTAGAAAGAATGATGGGGGAAGAAGCTAACAGCCTTCAAGTACATGAAACATACCTGCACAGCAAAAATATGGGTATCTGTTCTCCTTAGCCCTTAAATGAATTGGAGTCCAAGGCTGAATATGCAGAAAGCCATCTAAATGCAAGAATAGCAAAGCCTTGCAGCTGGTGCGCTTGAGAAAGTGATGTCTTTTGCTGGATGTTTTTCTGCCTTGGACCATGAAGTAAATGGATGGTCTCTTCAGGTGTCTTCCAGTCCTGACAGTCTGTGTCATGGCTATCAGGAACAGGACTTTTCTGCCCAGGGTCTATCATAAGACTGAAGGTGCAAAAATCCCTCTTTGTTTCATCAACTGTCCTTCCAGTTAGGAGGTTCTTTCTCTGTGCAGGTTTCTGGTGGGGTTTTTTCCTACAAATCCTTAAAAACAGACAGTTTGACATTCTCATCATCATAACATGGAGTCATTTCCATTGTTATGAGCAATGAGTTAAGAAGTGAGGTAGATACCTCTGTCACTGTAATTTGCCTCTATTTGTCAGGCAGTATTAAATGTTCACTTAAGAGTTATTTTATAATTTTTAAATTATCTTGGCATTTATTTTATTTACTAATAGCAAGATTTTGTGTGGGCTGCATGTAGCGGCAGGCAGCAGCACAACAGTGATTCTGCACAGCTGCTAATGCCTCTTCTCCATGGAGAGTGAGTGGGAAGAGCAAGGAAATGAGTGGAAATTTGGCTTCTTCCCTTTGGTTTGCCAGCTAGCACAGCTGAATCATCACAGCAGGGAAAACTATGCATCAGCAACAGATGACTTCCCTTTGGAGCACAAGAGCAGTGCAGTATACTTTTAGTATACTTCTCCATGAAAAAACATGTTAGGTGGTACTGAACATATCACACACAGATGCTCAACTTGGCCTTGAGTCAGTTCAGGCACAAGATGTGGGGCTGACACATCAGTGTGGTGTCCCACCTTGGCTAATTTACCCCAAACGACTGGTATTTCTCAAGACCTCTATTGTGCTGCATTGAAATCTTAGGGAGATTCAGGCAAGGTTTAGTTTTCTAAACTCCAAATCTCTTCAGACCACCACTGAGCTGCTAACTGCAAATGCTCCTTATTATTTGGCATGACAATTGTCTTAGATTTGTCTTTTTCTGTGTGTGTGTGTGTGTGCGCGCGCATGTGTATCTAGCAGGGCATCACTATGGACACCAAATGCTTAAACCCCTGTATTCTACCTCCTAGGCATTCCTTTCCTTCTTGAAGCTGACTCCTAAGAGGTCCATGTCAGTCAGTAAGAGCTCTTTGAAATCACCTTTTGGAGCAAGTGTCACATAAGGTACAGGGGAACTACATTCTATTAAATAACTTGGTAACATTGGATGTCTTGTGCTAAGAAATAAGACTGCGCCCTGAAAAAGAGATCTGTACACCGTAGAGGATGACTTTTTGCCTTGGGGCAGGTCAGTGTCATATCACTGTCCTGAAAGAGCCCTAGGAACTCTGGTGTTTACTGTTGGGAATTGTGTGTCATAGACAGATATGGTCTTTTAATATTTTTTTTAAATAGTTGAATGGAGATTAAAAGCCAGGTATATTTCTTTCTTATATAAGCTGTTTAGCAGGCAGGTACCATGCTCTTCCCAATTGCACTCATAAAAGATCCCTTTAGATCAATCCCATGGATATCTTCCACCAGTGGTTTCTACACATCTTTGGGGATTATTTTTTCTTCTTTCTTTAAAGGTCCTGTCACCTTAGTTGTTGCAAAAAGGTATGATGGTTTTAATAGTTATCCTGTTAGCTACATCTGCTTTCTCTTCGTATATTTCCTTCCAATGTATGAGGGCAGTCACTTAGGTAAATCATGTAGGTCAAAGGAATAACTCACAAACTGCTAACTAAACACTGTGCTGTAACAAGCATGGGATAAGAACAGCCACCCCATTTCTTCAATATTTCCTGGGTTGTAATTCTCACCTGTGCAACTTTAACAATAACTTACAGAACTCTAGCAAATTAATATCCAGTTGTGTCCTGCTTTAGGATTCTGTCAGCACATACTCAATAGGAGTAACTCATCCTGTTGATTTTTGTATATCAACATACCTTTCTGATCTGAGACAAAATTGACATCTTTAAAATGGCTTCAGATTTTTGTCCTGTAAATCTGATGGGATTCTTTCAGTTTTATCTGGAAATCAAAAATCTCACCATTACTTTAATAGTTAATGAAGAACTTAAGGTGTAGTATTATAGAAATTGACAAATCAAAAGGCATTGCACTTTTTTCATTGTGTTTCAGTGTCAGAGAAATGGAGCATTTTTCCTTTCTGAACTTGACAGTTCTTTCAAAGCTCCTTCAAACTCATAAAGTTGTAAGCAAACATTTTTATTTATATGTGAAATGCAATTAATCTTTAAAGAAAATGGCTGGTTAGAGCATGTAAACATACTAGTTAAGCTGTTTATCTTCATTTTTTCCACTTCAGTGATTGAGACTGCATAGAATAGACCATAAAAACTGCACCAAAGAACATTTTCTCTTTTTATTGCTTGTCAAATTATTGCTGTGACACCCATAGTTAGTAGTGAAACATTGTGAACCACTGTTAGCAACAAAAAAACAGAGTGTGAGTTGCTCATTGAGTTTAGGTAATGTACCATAAAACATTGCATGAAAACACTAATTTTGTCAATATATATTAGTAGACAGAAACAGTGTTTACCAATGAGTAGCTGAAGATAGTTTTAAACATAGTTTATTTATCTGAAGGGTTTTTTTAAGCTCTACTTAATCACTCTGTGTTGAAGGAGCAGAATCTCCAATTTGGCCTATGTCAGTCAGTCCCAGGGAGATGTTACACCTGACAAATGCTGACTTTTACAGTGAGCGACACATGTATCATACATTTGACATTGAGCTATCAGTTAAGGCATCAGTGCTGTTACACCAATCGTTTTGTCATTTTTATCTTTACCACGTTTTTTGATCAGTCTCCCTTTGTATTTGACATACATGCAACATACAGGAAATTTGTAGGTCATCACTTCAGTCCTGCTGGTACTTCTCTTAGAAGTCTAAAGACAGCACCTGACATTAGCTCCTTCCTCACAGACTTTGGGTATCTTACTGAAGATGATCCTGAGACTATTGTAACAGTGTGGCTTTAGGAGCTGTACAGATAAGAGCTAGTTTTATTTAATTTATCTGAACTGTATAAAGAGAATCATAAAACCCAGTATTGTCAACCTTTAATAATACTACCATTGAAACCTTTCATTATCTTAATATCAGTGTATTCAAGGAGATGTTCTTTGTCTCTGTCCTTTTTCTTAACATGCCTGTTTCTCAGTGTTAAGTAGCAATTGTTGATTAAGACCAGCAGACAGGAAAGCATTATTTCTTGGACAGCAAAACAGTTGATCTAAGCACATCATAATAAACTTTATAACATGGCAAACATTGCAGGTCATACATTTCTTCATAATCTTTTCTGGGTTGTTCCCCGTAAGGTTTATTTTCTATGTAGCTTCTTATACTGCTTCCGTGGTTCTAGATGAGGAGCTCTGACGAGAACAGCTTTTGTTGCACATTTCATTCTCTGTCCTGTCACCCGCCAGGGGAAGAACTGTGAGTGTGGTAGATTTGCAAGCAGACTGGGAAGGGGCTACCAGACAGAAAGACATGCAATGTAGATTCAACCTAGAAGACTTCTCCAGGCCACTTATTCATCAGGACATAAAGCACTGCCTCATCACACAAAACCCAAGCCCCTTCCAGCTAGATTCTTGCTGCCAGTGCCTAAGCATCAAGGCTGTTTCTGTTCAGGAAAGCCAGGGGCAAGACACCTCAGAGAGCAGGCAGTGTGAATTTTCACTGCTCTCTTGAAATCCAATGGCACAACAGTCCTGATGACAAAGTACATTGGGAAAGCTGAGTATCAGTAGCACAGAAATAGAAACTGTAGCACAAATGATCAGCAGCCACAAAAACCACATCTTGCCACTAGAAAAGTAATGATCTCAGTCAATATCCTATGCTACATATTTTCAATTATCCAGACATCCCAGGAGAAAACATAAAGTATTGATAAAGCTTATCAGTCCTGTTAGGAGAAAATATTCCTTCTGGACTATAAAAGTGGTGCCATTAATGTCAGTTTATGACCAAAACATGACAGATGATCATGGAGAGCCCTTCATGGAGCAACTTGATGGCCTAATCTATGCCAGCTCATGCAGTGAGCATCCTCCACCTCTTCTTACAGTTCTCATCCTGGAGAAAGATTTGGGAGGATATTTGTATCATGATTTCTACAGAGGAAACATTGTCCTGCAACGCAGATGGGACTAGAACAAAATGTCCTAAAAAGGTGTTAAGTGTCTGCCCTACCACCACTACTAATAAGCAGTTCACCCTGGGAGAACTTCTGGAAAGCCAGAAGTATAAAGATAGATATCATTTTATCAGCTAATGAATGGCAACTAAATATCTTTTCAGCTTCCTCCAAAAAAATCAAACATCTCAGGTATCTCAACACCTGAAGCCTCTCTATTTTTTATGTGTTTTATAGCCACTGATATGTCATAGTTCTCATCAGAAAAAGTGACAACCTGATATAATAGCATTATTCCTTTGATCTAAATCAGATTAAATTAGCAATATTTTTAATGAGTTTTGCTTATAAACAAATTATTTGTTTTCTTCAGCTTTGTAAATCACATTTATTCATTCTCAGAAGATTTTTGCTAACTCTGTCTTAGTTATTTGAATTTCATATTAAACGTATGGGAAGGAGCCAGAAGCCAGACCTTTTATCTTGCCATAATAAACATCTTGTAATGTAAAAATGAACACAGATCAACCAAAGAGTATGGCTGGTATTCCCTTCATGTGCTCTAACACCTGGCAAAATTATTCATTAATTCAACAGCCACATTTAAAAGCAACAGTTCAAAGGCCTGTGAATGGTAAAATAACGTGTTCAGAACTGAAGAGCCCTTCAGCAGCAGCAGTGTCAGAGTTTAGAGAAAGAATCATTTCCTGTGAGATGGAGGGCTAGAAAGAGTGAAATAGCGGTTAGGAGGATCTCCACTTTGTAAACTTGTTCCTTCAGCATCTGACAAGGGCAGCAGATATTCGATGACATGCACTTAAGAAGAGAATTTTCCACATTAAAGTTTCTTTATAAAGAAAGAAAACTTCCTTGGGTTATGTGATTTGTTTTTTCTCTCATAAGGAGTTAGTCACCAGACTAAAAGTGACTCATAAATTAAACAGAAAACACAAAAAGGAGAAGAAAGATTAGGACTTTGGTGCAATACTTTTAGATATGTTAGAAGATGATTAGTATGTCATTTAGCTTCTATCAGTTGAAAAGTGTAACGTGCTAGTCACACAGAGCTATTTACAGAGTTCTTCTGTTTGTTTGTAGCAGATGAAATGCACGCTGTGCAAGAAGCTGTCCCAAACTGGATTTGCTGCACCTCAAATGTCTTCATCCTTGAGAAGCATTTTTGTGAAAGACTGATTCCTACTTCTTTTTGGAAGGTCTATTTATAGATTTTAAGAGTGTGTTCAGTTCTTCATGGGAGCCAATAACTCCCAAGCTTTGATATTTTGGATGCTTTTACATAGGAAATTTGTATGAACTCCAGGGCATAAAGAGCTGGGCTTGTGCCATGCTTAGCACAATCCCAAACACCCACAAGTATCTGCAGCTTGGAAGACCCAAACTTAAACGTGACTGTCCACACTTACTCAGATCACTACATGCCCAAGAATGCCTTCTAGGCACAAAAATGTCAAATCCATGACAGAGCAGCCAGTGCAGGGCCCTATTGCTACATTCCTCCTGCTGCATAGAAAAAGGTATTACTGGATTTGTAATCTACTGACCCACAGATGTTCCAAGTCTTACCATGTAGATGCACACTGTAGGATGTGGAGCACGTGAGCGTGAACCTGGCCTTGTACCCAGGTCCACCAAAGAGTTTAAGGAGCCCCTCTAAAGCTGTTCGCTTCCAGATATTTGCTTTTGATGTGACCAAAGATGTTCATTTCAAGGACCCTGCTTCTGTGCTGGAGTGCTACAGACTTGACCTCCGAGGAGTTGATATGTCTTTTATAACAATTTATTTCTCTTCTGTAAAATAACATGATCATAAGAGATTGTGCAAGCTTACTGAAGTTCACTGACATCTTTCAATAGGAATAAAATCTCCCATAGACTGCAGTGGACACTGAATCAAACCTTAGGTGAGGTGGTCTTTACAGGGTTCAGAAATTAGTTTTTCTTTATCTCACAATTTTCTTTCTTTTGGTGATGGTATATTTCTCATACAATAAATTACCGAAACTTGGACTCTCATTTACATTTTAAGACACTGTCTCCAGAGGATGGAAGCAATTATTCCATAGCACCTTTCACCTTCTTCAGTCTATGTAATTTTAAATGCCTCCATCCATTAAGTGATTTTAAATTGATCTTGTCCCTTAAATCCCCAATCTTTCCTCTCAAGGTTATTCAATTATATGTGTTGTATTGGGTAGCGTTCCATTAAATGTTTTCATGGTTTTGATCCAGTAATAAGTGGAAGCCTTGGGTGGAGGAGAGGCAGCTGATGGTCTTCTGCTTTTATTTTGAGACCTATTTTTTGGATTAAATTTTACAGACAGAAAATTCAGGTCGTTTTAAAAATCTGGGGGTTTTTACTCATTATTTGAACTGTTTGTTTTATCCACCATCTAAGATGCAAAGGCTCTGATTTGTTTTATATGCATATTTTCTTCATAATTAAAAAATGAGGAATTAATTCAAGTCTAAATTTCCAAAAAGGTAG
The DNA here is from genome assembly GCA_025920805.1 of Petroica traversi. Taxonomy (NCBI): domain Eukaryota; kingdom Metazoa; phylum Chordata; class Aves; order Passeriformes; family Petroicidae; genus Petroica; species Petroica traversi. The sequence continues at coordinate 2,110,675 of JAHLSL010000057.1, read as the reverse complement.
TTTTTTAATGAAAATTGTGCACTTCTAAATAGCACAAAACAAGACAGCTGCATCAAATGTGCTGAACTCATGTAAATTTCCACTGATCTCAGAAGGAACAACAACTTCTTAAGAATGAAACTTTGAAGTCACACTTCTACACACTCACTACTTTGAAAACACAATCCCTCATTTCAGTTTCCCACTGTACAGCAAGGAAAGACTTCTTGATATGGAAACGTGTATTCTTTCCTAAAGATTTACCCCATTTTTTAACTAAGTCTGAGCAAGTTCAGCTTAATATGCTAAGATAATGCTAAGGTAGTGTAAAGATTAAGATAATATGATGGAATCAAAATAGACATCTTATGAAGCACATTTGCAGACAGGTTAACGGGAAATCATATTCAGATATACAGGAAGGAAAATTTCTGTCATTACTGTTTTCCCATGAATTTCACGAGTGATATCAGTGGCTGACAGTAAATAGAAGCAGTTAATATCGTCCTCTCATTGCCTTGAAATGGAACTGCAGATGATGTGGCATTTGGCACTGTGACCTGCTCCAGATGTCTGTCATGTTGTAATGCGTTGAGTCTGTATGAAAAACATAACAAGAAATCCAGTGTGGGAGCAGAGGTGACAGATTGCAAGAGCTCACCTTATGTCAGGTGCTGCTCCAGGAATACAACCACTGTGTCAGCTGAGAAGCACGGCCCCATTAATACTGAGATAATGAAGGAAGACAAAGCTTCTGTAGTAGATTACAAGTGGATAGACTGTCCATGCCTGTTCTACTTTCCATTTGCTTCACAGGTGCTTTGCAAGGCTTCTTTGTGTTACAGGTGGTTAAACTGAGGGAACAGCTCTTCTCTCACCATGATTATTGCCTAATAGAGTATAACTGAACATATCCATCCTTAACTTCAGTTGATTTTTAACTGGGTCCTATCACTGACTTCCAGTTAATTTATTCTGATTAAATGAGAGCTGCATGTGGACCATGGTGTATCTGGATTACATGTATTCAGCCATTCAGTCCTCATTGGCTTTGGGGTTTATGACTACAAATACCAAAAGTGACTATAGCCTTGGACAGTGGTGACCTAGGTGTTTCAAAGGATCATGGAATCATAGAATCATGGAATGGCCTAGGTTGGAAGGGACCTTAAATATCACCTAGTTTCAAACTTCCTGCTGTGGGCAGGGATACTTTCACTAGACCAGGTTGCTCAAAGCTACATCCAGACTCGCTTGAACAGGTCCAGGGATGGGGCATCCACAGCTTCTCTGGGCTACTTGTTCCAGTGCCTCACCACCCTTCTAGTGGATGCTTTAATTGTTGCAGGAAACAGTCTCTAGTTCTGCTAGTTCACATTACATGACACTCTATTCCTTAGGATGTCTCTGACTATAAAGCTCTGGCAAAGCTTCATTGACGTCAGCTGACATGTAAGTAGTGCTAATTACCTAAAGCGTACCAAAGATCCATTGAATCAGTGAAAGCATCTCTCACACAAATCAAGCTTAGGTTTCCCAGTAGCCAGTCATCATCCACAGCAGCCTCTACCTAACATAATCAAAGGGTCACTATCTATGTGTCTGTTTCTCAAGTAATAATGGTAGCATATTTGTATAGTGTTTCCACTTTTTTTTTCTTTTGGCCCTTTCTTGCAGCTGCTGGTTAGTAGCATTTTCCTCTCATTTTGTTCCATGCAACCTCTTTGCACTGAATCCCAGATGCATGTGAAATGGCCACAAAAGAACTATCTGGGTTAAATGAGTACTAAACAGGTTTAAAATTAGTGCTTATTGTTTGGAAGCAGATGCAAGCTTCAAACAAATGCAAAACATCGATGCAAATGCAAAAAGGAGAGCAATTTGAAAATCAGATTCTAAGTACTTGATTCTATAGGTTGTTTTTTCTAGTAGTAATACCCAGAACAGTTCTGTTAATGTAATGTAAGCTCATTGAATAACTACTCTACCAGCATTTGTGTCTGCAGATTTCATGAATCAGCAAAATAACTCAGGTTCCCTGCTATTCTCATTTTAATGAACTGTTAACTCTACAAATCTACTCTTTTGGAAGCTAGTAAACACTGCTACATGTCTCTATATGTTACATTCTACAGAAATTATTATTAGCTTACAGTTATTTCCACTGCTTGTTTCTCTTCACCTTTTGTACTATTTTTTGAGGACTATTTCTATTTAGAATCAGTCCTGAAGATCTACAGTCTGAAATCTAATGTGTTTTATCTGTCCCTACTACATGCAAATTGATGGCAGCATATGAGGGGAATGTCTATGACAAATTTCTTCAACCACACCATTGATAAAATTCCTATCTTCTTCTGAATTTTCATTCTGTATTGTGCTGTGCAACTTGAAGCACAGCCAAGCAGTGTATTTGTGATAGCATTTGAGGTGATATCATGGAGGGGGTTTGCTTTAGATGTAAGTAAAACAACAGGCTCCTAGGATAGCACACAAATAACAGTGAGGAAATCACAGTGTGAAGTGGCCAGGGCTGGCGAGGAGGCTGCTTAACCCAGGCACAGAGTGAGACTCACTCCTAGGCAGTGGGGAAATGGCTGCTTGCCTCAGGAGCAGAAATACTCAGTTTCTCAAATTTGGAAAGATGGTGCCCTGAAGTAAATTTGTTAATTTATTTTTCATACAATATTTTCATAACTTTTCTTGCATTTAATTTGGCTTTGGCCTTGTGAAGCCTTGAACTGGCTCTAAGAATTGATGAATGATGAACTCTGAAAATATCATGGTGCACAAGAGGCAGGGACCATCCAAACAAATTCAAGTTCTCTCTGTCAAGAACAGATGAAATGTAAACTTCTCCAAGCAACCTTCACTGCCAGTATGGTCCAGCTGTGACTCAGTGCATTTTCCTCTGCACCCTCTGTGTCGTGTGCTTTCTCTATAAGGAGCAGTTACAAAACTACTCTGCATAGAGAAATAAACAGCATTCAGGTCACAACACACTGCCAGTTACATTGCTCACTGGGACATCTCAACAAACAAGTTAGGTTCTGCAGGACTGCATGATCATGTATACTGTAAGGCTTTTTAAGACCTGCTCTTAGAAATTACATAAAATTGTCACTTGGTTGAAGTATAGTGATGAGAAGGAAATTAACTTTCCATAATTTTCCGTGAAGTGCACCAAAAGTCTGTTATTGTAAGCCAATTAAAATAGCAATGATTTTGGTGTAGATACCCAACCACTGAAATCAGACAGGGACAACAGATTGTTTCAGAAATAGTTCTGAACATAAGTTGGGTGCAATGGCTTTTAGGAAGGGTTTTATTTAATGACAACATTTGGGGTGAAAAGGAGTAGAAAACCATGAGAATTAAATGGCTATTATTCCCCAAAATATTGTTGCCAATAACCTTTTGTGGCTTAGAGTTAACAGTAGATGCTCACTGGGATTCTTTGTCATTGTAAGCCACATTCACTTCTCCACATTTTTCATTCACTGCTCTCTCTAGTACCTCTAATTTTACCTCTGTTGCCTGCTTATTTGGTCTCATTAAAACTGGTTTGAAACAATTACATTTTGTACAATTTTACCTGGTTATCATTTTCTAAATACTACTTTTTTACATTCATCATCTTTTTCTCTATTGGTAAATATCAGAAGTGTGAATAGATGTGGAAGGCAGAGGATGAAGAACATATTTTCCTTTAAAATAAGTGTTTGGGACATGAATAAAATAAACATATTTCACAGGATGGCTTATCCTCATTTCAAAAGCACAGGGTCTGCTCTTATAAGCCCTAATAGCACTGCTGAATAGGGAGCTGTATCTAAGTCCCAGAAGCCACAGAGAGAATAAAGATTGCAAGGTAGTGCTGACATTTCTGGTTTCAGAAATGAGGGAAAGTCTCTTCCCCACCAACTGGAATTATTTTTGGGTACCTGACCTTAGTGGAGCTCTCTCAATGTGTTCCTAGAAGCCACCTGAACTGAGTTTTCTTTTACCTCCCTGGTATTTTTTGAAAGAAATACCAAAAATACTTTGGCATACCTCTCTCTCTCATCACCTAACCCTTGAATCCTGCAGCAAGGTTTACCACAGGTCTGTATGCCAGCAGGTTACAGCTATGACTCCTCCTATGACTTATTTCTGCCTCCATCCCCATTCTGTGCTCCAGTCCTTGTGCAGGCCAAAGGCTATCACACAAACACGTATTTCTCCAGACATGGAGTTATTATTATCATTCGGGTGAAGTAAAGGCAGGTGATGATCTTAAACCTTGATCTATCAAGAGCTACAGGACAGTCCTGGAGACATCCAGATTGTGACAGTGAGAATTAGTGCCACTGTGACAACACTGAGAAGAGGTACAGTCCAAAAGAGAATTTGGACTCTCTTGCAATCCACATAATTTCACTGGAAGTATTTTAGTACCCAACTGCTGACTATTGGTCATAAATACCTGTTTTGTATTATAAATAAGTTCTAATCTTTTTTATATAAAATTAAGTTTTTTCAGATTCGAAAGGTTGTAGGACTAAACTCTCCATGGATAGTTTGTATTTGGGTGCTGTGAAGCTCAGCACTGTCCAAGTAGAACTCAGCAGAATTATTCACAAAGCATTTACCATCACAATATACACTACAAATTTTTATATTATTAATCAGCCTCCTATTTGCTGGGAAAAAAGAGCCCTTCTGTTGTGTCTGAAATCTTAAAATTTTGGCTTTGTGCTCACATCTTATTTCAAGGGAAAAAAATGAAGACACACTTTTTTCTAGATTCGAATCACTCCTGCTGGAAAGAAGGTAGACTATAATACTTTACAAGTTGCTTCAAAGGATGGTCAGAGGAGCCATCTACAAGTCAATGATTCCTAAGAACTTGTTAGAACATGCTCTTCACACATGTGAACAAACTGAATTGTTTCTGCTCGAGAAGAATGGCTTTGAGCCATGACTTACAAAGCATACTGATAACAGCTTTCTGAACTGTGTGATGTCTATCAAATCCAAGTTTCACAGAGATATTCCTCCACATTCTGAACACCCACAGCATGGATAAAAGAATATACAGCAATATTGCAGTGTTTATCTTTTTACGAAGCATAATAAAAAGCCTCTCCTCTCAAGAACCTTTACTACATCATTGAGAGATATCCCACAAATACCTCTTCAGCCTATATAAATAAGCCTTTACAAACATGATAGATATATTGTATGTATCATACATAGGGAGAGAGAGGAAGGGAGAGTGACTTTCTACACCTTGTTTCTGTGTGGATTAAAAAACCAAATACAATCAAAGGGAATTGGAAAAAAAAAGTAAAGGAATAGTTACTCTCTGAAAATATAGTGAGATCATTTTAAAATGAAGCTTGCATCATAGTGAGACAAAAAACTTCTGCTAGGGGCAAAACCTACATCCATTCCTAGAGATAACAAAAAGTGAAAAAAAGAATGATTAATGAGCAAGATCTTAATTCAGTGTTTGCAGGTGTACAAATACATTTCCCACTAAGACCTAAAGATTATGATTGTCAGATTTCTGTACATTCAGATGAGTATGTTAATTAAGTAGCATTAACTATAAACTAAATAATTCTAAGAGAAGAAAATTAAGATAGTACGCATTCAGACCTTATCATGAATAAATATGTAGAAAAATGGAAAATTGGAAGTGACTCTACTTGATTAACTGGAGAAGGTCACAGATGTGATTTTCTTCTTCCATGTTTAGCATTATGGAATATAAAAGCTGAAGTAAAAAATTTAAAAGAAAAAGAATAAGCAGCATCAAGACACCACCATTAGTCAAGACCTCTGGCACATGCGTTGGACCTGTCCAGCCATGGTAAGAGCTGTATGTCCTAAGAGTTACACAGCAGACTGCATGTCCTGTAAAAAACCACATGTTTAGAGGAAATCTGGCTTGGACCTTAAGTCTTCAGAGCATTACAAGGCATCTGAGCAAGGAACATGGACTTCTGAGAAATGCTTTCTTACATACACACAGACCTCTTAGAAGCCTCCAGTTTCCAGTGGTGAAGAAGGGAACAGCAAGAACAGAGCTTGCAACTGACATTTTCTTACCAAAATACCATGAGCTCAGTATCTGTGCTGAGGAGAGGATCTTTTGTAAGAAACTACAATATGAAATAACAGGATTTGGAAGATAGCACGAGCAAAATAGAGAATTGTAGACAATACAAGAGGCAACAAGAGATATTCTAACAGAAGGCAAGGAAAATAAATGTCATTAAGAAAGTGGGTGGACATTGGCAGAGGTGCCACAGAGCCTGTGGAATTTCCATTCTTGCAGATATTCACTACACTGCTAGACAAGCCCCTGAGCAACCAGTTCTAGCCATGAAGTTGGGTCTGCTTCAAACTTTGGGCTAAGCAGATGGCCTCCAAAGCCACTGTCAACCTTATAACTGAATTTCAGGATTATATGAAATGCCAGGAGAAGGACATTTCACATTTGTGAAATAAATCTCTCTCCCATGAAGTAAAAATAAAACAGCAGTACTATATTTTTGTTTATATTTCTAAGGTATACAAAACACACAAGAAGGTCATATATCCATCAATCCATCATATATCCATCAACTAGCAATATTTATCTCTGAAATGTTGCAGCCTGAAGTAGAGGCAAAGACAGGTGAGAAGTATTGGAAAATAACTAGGTTATGGCATAATATCCAAGCAGGGAAGATCATTCCAGATAATGAGTCTATAGTATGACAGCACAGTTGTTATTTGCAATGCTTATCCATGTGGAAACAATGGGACACAAAACTCAATGACAGTATATTTATTATCTCTCACAGGTCTTAAAAAGTAAACACAGCTATCTGCTGTGTTTACTGGCTGGAATTATCTTTCTAAAGACACAGATATACCACAAAGTGTTTGGGAAAACTGAAGAAACATTACGAAAGCAAAAACATATGCTGTGATTGTTGCTTGGCTTAGTATGATCAACATTTAACACTGGGCCCAGTGGTACAGCTTTCACCACATTAAGAATGAAACTGCGATTTGTCATATTTCTACAGTATAATTATATAACCATTTAAGTGAATAACCATACATTAAATGTCTTCATTTATTTTCCTCCAGTTTCAGTCACTCATAATCTCACGTGTGAACTCCCTTTCTGAAAGCGCTAATTTAGTTGAAAGCATTGCAAGAATACTTTGCTTGTTCATTTTGAGAACACAAGTTTATAGGGTGCAGGCTGGATCCAAAATACTAATATTCAAAATTGCTGCAAATCTCAAAAGCATTTCATTTATGTGCACACACCAGAGAAGTCCCAAAGGCCCATTCCACCCTGTTTCTATGCATATATCTGTTCAGGAAAGTCAAAAGTGGCACAGAGCATCATGAGTCTGTTTAAGCCATCATGGGCTTTGCAAAAGAGACGTCTATCTAAGCCACAAGGCTCAAACCCAAATGAATTTAAAAAAAAAAAAAACAAACCAAAAAAACCCAACCAAAACACTAATCTGTCAGTGTCAGAAAACAGATAAATGCCACCCTTTTCCCCTTTTGTCGAAATACTTGACTGTACAGAAAGCTACCATCAGCTTTTTCCTCTGAATGAAAAGAAAACATTATTTCTGAGTCTTTCACAGACCCAGAAAAGTGACTGCCCACTGCCCTCTAAAAGATAGGTTATTCTTGGAACTGGGATACCTCTCCATGTCTTTTTTACTGAATGGTTCAGTAATTTTGAAATTAGTAAGGCTTCTTTAAGGAGAAACCAGGTAATAACTCATTACCTTAGTAATTTAGGCATTGATCCAGAAAGTAATATGGAATCCTTCTAATTCCTTACTGAGATAAAGTTTTATATGTAAAGTGGAAATATCTCATCAGAAGATGGATGAAACACAACAACCCTGAACTCAGAGCCTGGATCATGTCATAGTTGGAGTGGGTTCAAGGTCCTTATCAGTGTGTTGTTTATTATTTGTAAGGAAGGCAATGAATAGGAAAAGGTGAAGTTGTTGTAGACACTTTCTGAAGAAGATTTACAGCAGAGACTTAGGGAGTCCTTCTTTGCAACATTGAGCCTTCATGAGAATGGCAGGCTTTTCATTTTCTAGCCTAGGCAGCTTCTTGTTCAATTTATCTGCTTCTGTGACAAGGTACAGCCATGCCAGCACCTGGCTAAACATTGAAGGACACCAAATGAAAGCAAACATGCAGAGGGAAAAAAATCATATATTGCCAAGAGCATATCAGGGATGAGTCTCCATTCTTCCACTGATTAGTTTTTTCTTGAAAATTTCTGATCAAATGAGGCCCAGCTGACAGCCTGTGTAAGACCCTTGCACCCTCAGCCCATCTGCTATGGTAGCCCAGCTACTTAGAGGGACAGTGCTGGGCTGAAGGGCACCTACTGGCCTCAGCCATCAACACTGAGACATGCTTGTCTTTTCACAGGTTTGACACACTCCGGTAGTAGAGAACACAGATGCTCTGTGAAAAGAAATGAAAAGTGAAGATGAGAAGTGAAAAGATGCACCAAAAGGATACTTCCAAAATGCTACTTACATACAGATAAATCAGGAAGCCCAGCTTATGTCTGTATCTGAACAGTGACAGTGAAAGTGAATTTTTTAAAGGTTATGATATCACAGAATCATTAAAAAAACTCAAAAGATGAAAAGAAATGGGTTTGCCATGAAGGGTGTTTTCATAACTAATGATGCCTAATGCATTTATCCAAATATCTTTTCCTTAAACATCTTAATGGAAGTGATGCAATTCTCAACCTAACAATTCTATGGTCATGTAGTCAAGCCAGTCTTCACATCAAGATGTGTTTCATGTCATCCAAGCAATGGTAATCACACTGAGATTTTTGAACCACTAGATATGCTATATTTGACTTCTATATTTGTAGCAAATACAAGAACATTGGAATGTATTAAAAGACCTAAATAGCCCATTTTCTCTACTTCAGTCACTACTCACAGGCTCTTCACTTAAATATAGGAAAGTAATGAAAACTGCAAAGCAGGAGTGATTGCTATTTAAATAATCATACACTAGTGCTTGTACATACCATCCCTGACTCTGCAGTTTTGGACAGGACTGGACCATCTGCTTTGGACAGAACATTAACTTATGCCGACCTAGAGCTAAACTTTACTTAGATTGAAAACCAAGATTAAATTTAAAAAAAAAAAAACAACAAAACAAACAAGTCTGTATTTATTCAAATTTAATTCTACCTAATTTCATGTTGAATGGTAAGAGTGCGCAGATGAAAAATCCGCAATGGAAACAATGTAAGTGAATTCTGATTGATTACCAGAAAAACCAGATAACTTAGAAAATCAGGAGCTAAGAAGGAAACTTTGAAAAAAACCCGAGTTTAGATGGCAGGCTTTAAGATTGTTACTCTATCAGAGACATGTCCTTTGGAGAAAGGAATTCAAATCCAGTTGAAGTCAGCAGCACAGTTCATAAGATGTAAAAGACAGGAATTAGGAAAGCTGAGGTATGAAAGCTAAGACACAATGCATTATCTAAGTATCTGTGTAGCAGGATAATTTTGAAAGAAACAATGGTTCTACCAGGCCTTCTGGAAATGAAAGGATCAATAAATGGGGATGAAGTCCATCTGCCAAAAGCTCTTTTTGCTTCAAGATTGCCAGGGAAAATATCTGTTCTCCTTATCATATAAAGAAAAAGCACTGTTAGAATTTAAAGCTTTGGGATTTTTATTTTATTTGTAACAAAATACTTTAATTAGTCTTGAACCACCAAAGAACTAAAACTTGATTCGTGAGGACATTAGTGGGTTTAATTGCCGTCTCATCATCACTCTCAGGAAAAAGCAATCTAGACATTATAGCCTTGCCATTTTGATCCACAAGGTGTGCTCAAGACCCTGGGTATTGAGAAACTTCACAGCCCTGAGTATCCTGAGGTCCTCACTGGTATGCTGTGCTTTTAGTAAGAAAGTTGTTCCCTGACCATCCCTCACAGACCCCTTGCTGCTTCTTCTAAATATAATGCCTTGCATGGGCCACTTCCAGGCCAGGGGTGTGGTTACACTATTAAGGAATTGTCTCTGTACTTCTAGAACATCAAAGGGAGGCTCTACTTTTGTTTGACTGACACTGGGACAAGCCTTCAGCCCATGAGAGAGACATCAGGAGTATTTTCTGAGACAGTACCAGTCCAGAGTAGTATGTAGACAGAGGGATAGCTACTCAATATCAGACTCATCTGCTGAACTAACTCATGGCTGATTATGAATTTCAGCCATGGAATCTGGCACATCCATTTCAGATAGATTATACAACTCCCTGCCACACCCTGTAATTCCATTTTAATTCATTCTAATATGAATTCAGATGGGGGGAAAGCTATTTTATAGAATAAACAAACCCTATCTCTTGGTCTGTGTCAGTTTAGCTCAAGGAAGAAATGGGCCCAAAATCTCTGGTCCATTGCCATTAGTGGGAGAGGAAGGGGCTGAGTTACTCCCAGGGGGTGTGAGCCCACTGAAGAGTCAGCTCCTCCCACAGCTTAATGAATGCTGGATAAAAGCTTTTTTATTTCCTCTTGGTTTGTAAGAGATGATGCTTGTAGGTTGCTACTCTTCTGTCAGACAGAGGAAGGAAGCATTCAGTGCTTGGTATTGCTTTCACTGTGTCATCTCATTTATGCCTGCTGTTCTTCTGAGGCTGGGCATTTTGACAAACTTTCTAAGGATGCCTTTCTAACCCTGGCAGCAGAGTTTCTCTGTCAGTTCAAGTATTTCACCTCTCCATCTTCTTCGTTAAATAAAGAGCCTGTGGTTGCTTCATCAGTGAACTGGGCATAACAATTGTTTGCCCACGGTGTGAACTGTTTCATTTGGGTTGAAATGTATGTAAAACTAATATCCTATTTTTTTCAGCAGAAAATATGTTTTACAGTTTAAGATGCTGGAATACTTTCAGAAGTTGTGATGTCACTTCATATTTCTCATTTTAGTGAAATTTCCAGTATTTAAATCAAATTAATTACAGAGCAAGACTGTCAAGCAAATTGATACAGATGCATATCCATGTGTTACATGTGACTATTATAGAAATAAACATTAGTGAAGGTTCACATTAGGTAAAGAAAGAAATTCACTCTCCAGTCTGAAAAACTCAAGTATCCTACAAGAATGTTCAACAATGAAAGATGATAGTGGTTTGGTTTCTACCTTCCCTCCACTAAAATTTGCACTTAAGTGAAGGAATAAGATTCTTTTTATTTCATTGCTGATACTTCTTCCATCTAATCTCTGCTGATAGTTTAAAACTTTTGTTAGTTATGGATATCCTTATTTCCTCACATCAACAGAAAGCATTATGAAGCAGTGTGTGAATTGCCATTGGGAGCAAAACAAACACCACCAGGCTTTGTTCTGATTTTGGTGGAAACCAGCTGCTAGCTTTTGATTTCTCAGTTGTTGGCTTTGGAAACTGTATTTGCCAAGACAGCTGGTTATTCCCTCCTTTCTCTGAACTTCATGGGCATTGGATAACAGATCTCCTACCTAATGTTTAAGGAAGATTTTTACTTTTAGAAGTGTGATTTTGAGTGGAAAATCAGCCCAGTTTTTTGGGGTGTACTGGTGAAACTGCCAGGGTGGGGACCAGATAGAAGAGGGAGCATAGCCTGAAAACTACACTCAAAAAACTCAATTTGTTACAGAAAAAAGGTTGAACTTTCATTCTAGTAAGCCAGTAAGTCAATAAATAATAAAAATAATGCTTACAAATTATAAATGGGCTTCAAAGTAAACAGTCCATTAAGATGAATGGCAAAGTTTGCATTCCTCTTAGAACTATTGATTCAGTCTGGATGCCTGTAGATTCATGAAAATGGCACTGCAGCATCCCCGTTTTAGAACTTTTTTTTCTACCAAGAAGTGCTATCTTTCAAAACAAAATGAAAGTTCAAAATTACAGAAGGCAATTCTCAGAAGCTGCTCCACATATTTTCAGCCTTATGTTATTGAATAATGAGATTTTATTTCCAGTAGTAAGATTTTGACACCTAAGTAACAGCAACAGTAATGAAAAACTGCAGAAAATTAAATCAACTTGGAATAAAAATCTTAGTCCTATTTAAAAGTACTCTCTTACTTTTTGATAGTCCACCTTGTGAGCAACTTTGGGAACATTCTGTTGGCAGCAGACATTTATACCTTAATTTTTATGCATATAACCCTTTCCTTGTTATTGTTACTTGTGTAATAGCAGAATCAATTGATCATAAGACATGTCCTTTAATACAAGTTTGGGTTTGTTTGTTTGTTTTTTTTCAAAAAGACAATTTTGTGTTCCAAAAGCTCATAAAAAATTTGGGGTACTTGTATCTGGAAAGAAATTCTGGAGGAGCCACTTTTTCTCCATCAATTAGACAAATTATTCACACACAGCCTTTTTCACTGTGGACCTAAAGCCAGGTAAAATGAATAGAGCCACTGCATTCTTCCTGTATGAAGGTTGCAATTGCAAGATCTTTGCTAATCCTCACTACCAACATTCAAGTACATCACTGATAGGTTATAGATGGTAATATCCAAAACCAAAACTTTTTTCAGAGGAAGTGTACTTCAGGAGTTGATGGAATTTCCTGTTTTTCTTCTAACAAGCAGAACTATTGCAGTCCTTCATGGAGACAAATTCTGAAGTGCCAGAATACAGTATTTAGTTAATATTTTCCATGGGTGCCACACCATGGCTCCTTATATTTTGGACACAGGCATACTGTTTACCATCAAGATTGCATATAGATGCACAGGGAGGTTCTTCAAATAATGAGGAGGGGTTTTTTATCTTTGAAAAAAATTGAGATTGTCCATAAGTAAGATAGGACTAATGCCAGTTTTTATACAACGAAATCCCACCTGAGATCCCTTGAAACCAGACAATACCAAGAAGCTATAACAAATTGGAAGCAGGACATCCCATGGTGTTTGCTGGAGTGTCAGACCTTGATGAAGGGGTCTGTCACACTCAATTAAATAAACTTACACAGTCCCTGGAATATTTTGCAATGTGTCATGTACTCGAATGCACACTAGTCTCAGGTTTCTCAGGATGTAATGGTTTAATGCCAGCTGGCAGCTAAATGCAGTGCACTCACTGCCCCTTTCCCCATCAAGTGCGGAAAAAAGGTAGAACCAATAGTTTGAGATAAGAACAGTTTTATTATTTTTATAGGAAAGGGGGGGCATAAAACCTAAGACAGACAAGTGATGCACAATACATTTGCTGATCACCCACCAATATATGTCCAGCCTTCCCAGAGCAGCAGTTGATTTGAGCCAATCCCTCCAGAGTTTTATATAATGGGTATGGCATTCTACACTATAAAATGTCCTTTTGGCCAGATCATGTCAACTGTCCTAGCCAAGATCCCCCATGGCTTTTTGTGCAGCTCCTCACTGGCAGAGCATGGGAAACTGAACAGGCCTTGACTTAGGGTAAACACTGCTCAGCAGAATACCAGCACATTATCAACATTATTCTCACACTAACTGTATCAGCTACTAAGAAGAAAATTGACTCTATGTCAGCTGAAGCTAGGTAATAATTGAATCTAACTGTCCTCCTATGAATTGCGTCAGTCTTAATATTTTCTTGGTACCTTTTCTGTGGTTTTGCATGCAGGGTTTTGTCCTGCTAGGAAGAGTATAAACCTGGCCGAGCATTACCAGCATTCTTACACAGTCCACATGGCTTGTATAAAAGGCCATTTCTTGATGACCTGTGCTTTTGTTTATAATTGCATTATTCTTCCATATGTGATTGAAAGGAAGGAAGCTGATTCAAGAATGTAGAGATCTGAATACAAAATTGTTTTACACAGCAGTGAGAGTGTCCTGGCAGTGGACTGGAAGGAGCACAAGATCAGTTCTTTCTACTGCAAGATAGATAGGTTTGAGCATGGACCATCTCACTGGCAATACACTGGAGGACATTCCAGTGGTATTTACTGAACTCTACCATACTGCTTTTTAACATTTGTCCAGAATCTTTTATTCTGTCTAACATATGGGGTTTGTGAGCCCTGAGTGTGGGAACCAAGTGTTTTTCCTTATCTGTGGATATTATTAATTCACAAGAAAAACTCCATTTATTCCATTGACTTCTGGTGACTCAGTTGCAGAATACCAACATTATCCTAAGGTAAATGCCTTCCTATGTGACAGTAGCATTTTGAACATAAGAAAAGGAGACATGCTCCCTCAGAGGGTTTTCCTTTTGTAATTTACAATGCAAATCTTAATTTCTATCCTAAAGAGCTCCCTTTAAAAACTTACACTGACTGGCATTGCAAAACAGAGCAGTTCATGCCTGACTACTTGGTAAAGGCACTTAAAGGCACTGCTGAAGAACAGGGCAAGCAGACCCTAGGCATGGAGCTCTCTAGGATTTAGAAATCTCCACTGTCTAATGGAAAGTGTGGCAGATCTTCCTACAGGAAGAATATGTTCATACCCTTCCCCTAGGAATGCTGCTCACAGTTTTCTCAACTTTTGGTTATTTTTTAAAGTATGCTGGTAAGAAAGTCCTTATGGGGATCATGTACATATAACACTGTATTCTGCTAATGGAACTTCAAGGATGTTGTTTTGCATCTTGCCTAAGAGGCCAAATACATCAATTTTATAATATGCTCAGCCTGTAAAAGCATTTGTCCTTAAAACTCCAGTCTCCTCACAAAGACAGGTCTTCTATTAATGGAATCAATTAGTAGAGTTCAACATACGAGAAAATGAGAGCAAACAAAGCCAAACAAAATCTTTTTTTGCATTAGATTTTTTTTTATAAAACCTATTGGCTTTTGCCTTTCAGACCCATCCCCCTTTGCTTGCAGATTGTTTCACTGCCATTATGTCTAAATTAATGATGTGTTTGGCAGTCAGACAACTGATCCAATTGGCTGTAATGTCAAATCTGAAAATGCTCATGAGTCCTGCAGCTTACTCAGTTTTTATGACTGACATGAACACAGCCATTGAACCATGTGCTTCCTCCTGCTCTCCCCACACACTCAGCACACAAACAGCAACTTTTACATTAATTTGGTGGATATGCAGCCATACTTATTTAGTGGGGGGAGTTTCATTGCAGAGGAGTGAGGAGTAGAGGAGTTCAGCAGC
Organism: Petroica traversi; assembly: GCA_025920805.1. Taxonomy (NCBI): domain Eukaryota; kingdom Metazoa; phylum Chordata; class Aves; order Passeriformes; family Petroicidae; genus Petroica; species Petroica traversi. The sequence continues at coordinate 2,095,512 of JAHLSL010000057.1, read as the reverse complement.
CATTGTTGGATGAAAAGTGACTCTGCACCTCACTCTGGGAGCCCAGCCTGGGGTTGCCCAATCCCTTCTAGAATAAGGCAAGGTGTACTTTTTTAGGGGGGGAGCTCTCTCAAGTAGACAAGCTAGCATAATTGTATTTCTAACTACTTGGCTGCAGCAAGAAGTCAGAAAAAATAAAGTTATTCATACCTGTCTCTCTGGCACAGGCTCAGCAAAAGGGTTTACATGCCTTGCAGTGCTGAAATGGACATTCCTCTCTTCCACCATCCAGGTTATTAAAGCAATTGCAGATAATACAACAACCAGGACAGCCTTCCATTTTGACAGTGAAGCATCACTAACTATTGTCTCGGTTCACTTTTTAAACTCATTTTATACGTGTCCATTAATTTCTTTGTCATTAATGTTTTTTCCTTTACTTGCTTATGTAAATATTATGTGAGGCAGTGTCAGTTTTACTAAGATCTGGAAAGATAACATCTGCTGTTTCTTCTCAGTCAGCAAGGTCTGTACCCATTTTGAGAAGTAAATTATATTTGTTTCATGTTGTTTGTTCTTGCCAAATCAATGGGGACCATTCCTCATCTCTTTTTTTCTCAGGTGCTTAAAAATAATTCATATGATTGCTCATTTCTTTTAGAAATTGAAGTTACTCAGTTGGTCTGTAATTTCTCGATACCATTTCTATTAAAGATAGAAACCATAGCTTTCCAGAGACAATTTCCTAGTAATTCATTTCCCCTTCCAAAGTTTTCAAAAATAACTGAACAGCCATATGATTTATCTGCCAGTTCTTTAAGTATCGTCAGAAGAAATTAATCAGGTTTAGCTAATTGAAAAACTCTCATTTATGTTCCCTCTCTTTAAGAGGCTGAGATTCTGCTTACTCTTTTGCAACTGGAAATAATTGACTACTTATCACCTCAAAACTGACCTCTTTAATGAAGGGCAATATACAAAAACTTAATTCAATGTATTTTCCTAGAAGAAACCCCTAGTACTGATGTCATAGGTATTACAGCTAAAACCATTTTCTCCTAGATGAAGTGGAAAAAATCTTGGGAAAGAATAAATAAGCATTTTCCCTTTTTAATTCTTTATCCTTCATTATGAGCTGATTTTTTCCTTAAGCTTTTGGTATAGCTACACATTTGCAGCAATATTTTCAAGTATATTGAATTCTAATCAGTCTCACCATGTCACTCTGGCTTATAGGTAAAAGAATTTCTTTTCCCGAGACAAGAAAAAGTTAACAATTTTCACTCACAGTAGAATTCTTATCTATATATCAATAGGATGATGGCCAATAAATAATTTTAAGCACAGAACAGTGCTATCCTGTGAATCAGTAAGTCCAAAGGTATTCAATAACACAACAAGGATGTAGCAGATTAAAGACAATGAGCATCCTTCTCTGAAGCATCTACTATTAGCTTCTTTTGGATGTGTAATTGATTGGTTACTCCAATATACCAAGTCCTACATTGTTAGCAACAGCATCTGATCAAATATTCTTTGCTTCAGGACTGTAGCTGTACCAGTCATGTCATGGCAGGACTGAAAAGTTCTCTGACAACTGCTTCACGAGACAAGGAAAAGGCCAGGAATAGCAAATTAGACCACCCATGCTTCCCACTCAAATCTGAGAGCTCTGCAACAACAAAGCTCATTTTCTTACTTTAAACCTTTCATGGCCACTCAGTTTTGCTATGCAAATCAGGGCTTATAGAAGACAAGCAGAAACTAATATAAGAATGAAATGCATTAGTTCTAAGACAATTTTTACTACTTTAGATGTCTGCTCATTTAGAATGCATGCCAAATTACAGTTATGCATGTGAACCAAAGGTAGTCTGAGTTAAGTGTTTTCTAATTGCAAAAACAGTCATCAAACTTCTGTTTCACATAAAAGGTGTATGCTTTACAGGCCTGTGGGAGAAATATTTTTGCCTTCTTTTAAAAATATATTTATTTTGTTTACTCCGGGGTTTGTAAATATCTACATTTAATTTTTTTTGTAACTAATCATGCTTTTCAAAATAAATGTATTTTGTAAACTTAGGGAACTTTATTGAAGTAAGTATTTCTGGATAATCAACTCTGGGAACAGAACTGTCAAAGATCTGGTAGCTACTGGAAAACGTTACAAGAAAAGCACAACAGCAGAAATGTCAGTGTGGAAGGAAGTAGGAAGAAGAGCAAGATGAAAATAGAGAGTCCTTTGAAAAACAAAAGACAAATAGGAAAAGCAAGATATGACTATGGGTATTGCAGGGCAGTTTTTCTGTTTCACTGTAGCAATGATTTACACTAACCCACCCAGAGTACCATCATGAAAAATTAGGAAAATGTCAGCTACTGAGGCAGTAACCCTTCCCCAGTGGGATGGTAATGAAGAGTAAGGTGCCTTTTCAAACACTCTGGTAAAATAAATTGAACACCTTCATGTATGCCCATAGGATGTGTATAATGAGGGAATGTAAGCATGGAGGATAAAATTAGAAGTGTTAGAGTGAAAATTTAATTAATACCAATAAGGGCATGCATTTGAAATCAGAGTGAGATAAAAGAAAGTATAGGTTAACCATTTAATGGGAGAGGACAGCAAGTAATAGGCAAAATTCCATTTTGCTTCAATCCTCATGAAAAAGATTCACTGAGAGCAAATGTTACTGCAATTCACTTAAAAGAGTACAGTATTAAGGCCAGAACAGAGAAGGGATAGGTTCAGTACCATTTAGTTATTTCAAATATATTTAAGTTAGCTCCTGATGAAATTCACCACAGAGAACCTAAAGGATCACCCAAAGCAATCTCTGAGACATTAGAACTATCTTTGAAAACTTTAGGAGGGGAAAGAAAGAATTCAAATTATGCAGAGAAGTCAGCATAGTATCTATCATTAAAAAGGGGAAATAAGGAACCATAGCCTCATTCAGTGTCCAGAAGCAACATTAGACAAATAATTAAATAATCCATGTATAAACATCTCCAGGAAATTAAAGTGATTAAAACTGCTGACAAAGATTTTTCAGGAGTAAATCACAACAAATCAATCTGCTCGCCCCTTTCAGAAGGGCAGCTGCACTTCCAATTGAAAAAGACACAGTTGTACCTGTGATATACCTGAACTTCAATACATTTATTTTGAGTTTGTTTTGCATTATCTTGCCATAAACAATTTGCAGAAATACAGGCTAAATAAAATCCCCACAAAATAGCTGAAAATGCATTTAAACCAGAAATGCCCCAAATACATTATCAGTGTAGGTATAATTCAAGCAAGATTCTGCACTGAATTGTCCTAGATCCAGTTTATTCGATTGCTCGTAAAATACTTGTGTGATAGAGAATACACTTAAGGTGCTTGTGATGACACAGTTAAGCACATAAGGGAAGACAGTATCAGAAAACTAATTTATCTTGGCACATTGGATGTCAAACTTGAAATTGAATAAAGACAAATGCAGAGCACTACACCAAAAAGACATCAGATACACAATTACAAAATGAAAACTTGAAGAGGCAGCAATCCATCAGAAAGGGACCTGCTGCTGCAGCAGTTTGCCGACTGAATATGAGTAGAAGTTGTGATACTCCTGGAGAAAAAAAAAAAGTAAGGCAAATCTAATTCTGGATCAAACTCAGAGGAATGACAGGATAAGAAACAACACACTGATTCTGATCCACTTCCAGTCAGTCAGGCTTTCACTGCACCTCGATGCCACGTCTGCTCAACACACTCACATCAAAAGCAATTTAAGGGGAAGCCAGCAGACAAAGACACAGGAATGAAGGACCAAGTTAAGGAAGAAACACAGCAATCCTTCAATATGCAAAAGCAGAGAGAGTTCTCTGATGGGAAAACCGAGGAGCTGGAGGCAGCCACATGGCTGTTGGCTACTCCCAGTGTCCTAGAAAGCCAGGCTGCCAGCTACCGTTGCTGCCACCAAGAAAAAGGTTTGAATGAGTAGACTTATGGCTATTTTGGGGAGGAAGAGGAGATCCCACAAGCAAGAGTCACAGTCTAGGATTGGGACAGGAGCAGCAGTGTCTGTTTTCTACATCTTGCAAGCGCAGTCTGAATTTAGCTTTTTCCTTGAAAGCTGCCAACTGTCAGCATTGCCTACACTGTTGAGAGGCCTTGAGCCGTGCTGTAAAAGGCATGTATCGAGAGCATGGGAACCAGTTCTTGAGGTCCACCAAGGGAAGAACAACAAGACTTTGATAACTTTACAGCAGAATGGCTTTAGCAGAGATATTAGCGGGAAAGTCTTGAAGAGAAGGTCTAGAAATTATTGCTCACAACATTACAGAACTTCATTTGGTACAAGGATGAAGAGCTGTTAGGGGAAAAAACACATTAGCATCTGCAAGCAGGTGTGTTTGTTGTCCCCCTGTGAAGGAAGTTTAAAAAAGTGACTCTGAGGGGCATTTCCATCATCACATTTCTGATTAATAACATTTCACTATGACTTCATGTTTCAGCATGAAAAACTGTAGAAGCAGCACACTGCACTCTGTGCTGTTGGTAACTTTCAGAGCCCCTCTTATAGCCGTGGAACAAATGACTGGTAAGATAAGCTCCAGCATAATTTTTAGCTACAATTATATGGTGTGTGACATCAGCCCATAGAAATTGTTTCTGGCTTCACTCTCTGGCATCAGTGAGCCAGTGCTAAGTCATACATCTGTTTGGGAATGCAATCACATTATTATCTCCTGACAGAGAACATAATCAACTAATTTCAGCCCTGGTATAAATGGATAACCATTTATTATAAATGGATAACCATTCTCAGTTACCCTCTGAAGAAGCCTCCTTGTCTCTATTACTGCTGTATAGGTAAATTAAACTCCTTAATTTATGTGCTCCAAATTAGTTAAAATAATTTAAAGTAGATGGAGTTAACCGCTTGGAAGTTATTTCTCAATAACTAAGCTAATCATTCCTAGGGCTCTTTATAATCAATGCTGGATTGTTTCTCAGTGAATATGCACATCACCTTGCTATTACTTCAGTGGAGTAATGCTGAGTTAAACCAGCTGAGGATTTGGCCCACAATGTCTCAAGGGTACTTACTTTTAATTTAGTAATAATTACACCCTATGCTAATATACTAGAAGGTCTTTAGCCTTTGAGTTAATGAAATAATACTAAAATGACCCCCAGAATCCATTTCTTCAGCAAAGAGGAAAATTATTATTTCACAAACATAAACTTGATTTTGCATATAAAAAGAAAAAGGAGAAGAACAAATAAGAAGCTAACTTTTAATATGATTTTCTGTGGTTCTTATCTCTCTAGTTTTCTATAGCCCAAATTAAAAGTGTAAACGATGGATGCAGACACACGTGTGCACACAAATATATTACATTAATCCCTATTTCACCACCTACTAAAGGTCTCACAGAATTATGAAAAATGCTACAGAGGGCTGAGAAGTCATATGTTCTGCCCCACGAAGGAAAAATTATATCTCAGACTAGATTAATAATAACCTAGGAATGTTTTTCTTCCATCCTCACAGTGAACTAGTAAAGAGATTGAACATGTGGTCTGAGAATAACAACTTAAAGAGGTGATGGGAGGTCTCCTAAACTTCTCAAAGAAAAGTTTTTTTCCTCATCTTTTTTTAACCCTCTCACACTGAGCTAATATCACTACCACACAATTATACTCACATTAGCTTACAGTTTCACAGAGAGAGGATCAGGTCTTGCCAAAACCAAAGGATACTACTGGAGTCTTTTTCCTTACACACTCTATCTAAAAGGAGAGTCACAGGGACTCGATTTTTAACTTTTTAGTCAAGTAAAATAATTGTTTCATACAGTAAGTGATATCTTCCATGGCAGGGAGCTGGAACTAGATGAGCTTCAAGGTTCCCTTCCAACCCAAGCCATTCTATGATTTTGTGATCCCTATGACAATTATTTGTATTTCATATCTGTCCACATCTGAGCAGTTTATTTTAGGTTTTTGTAGTACAGCTGTAGGAGTAGAATTTTAGACAAAGCTTTATATAAATTGTCCTTCCCTGTTCTATGTGAAAATGTTTACCACTCTTCCAAAGCATAATTTTGTGAAGAATCTAATAAAAATTGAATTTTGAAAATGCAACAAACCATATTGATTTCTACAGTTAGACGACCAAGCTATAATACTAGTGTATTGTAAATTACATTTGCACTTTGACAAAGCATGTAATCACTGAATAAATCCCATCTTTAAGGTCCCTTTCAACCTAAGCCTTTCTATGATTTTAAGTTTGACATATTCTAGAGGCAGTTTTTAGGTGACAGAGAATTCCAAGCATGAAGTCAAAACAACTTTACAGATTGTAAAATGGTTTGAGAAAGATTAGCATGTGAGCTCTGAGGAAAGGCTTAAAAGTAGACAAAAATAAAGCCCTGTTAAACCTGCAAGCATACAACATATACAGTTTTGAAAATCAGCCGATAGCCTGAAAATACTCTGTATTAATTTTTTTAAAAAGAGTAATCTGTGTCCCTCTTTAACCTTTCTTTTGCTCTGACAAGAGCCCAGATAACAACAGGGTTGTGTCTTAATAAATGCTGTATTTAGTCCTGATGAATGCTGCAGTAGCATAGACAATATTAAGACTGAGAAAAAGGTTTTGCTGAAGTAGGTGCTGAACTGGTAAAATAAATATTGAGGAAACCATAAAACATGTTCCTGTTGTTCATCTCTTTATCAAACTTACCATCATGTTTGCAGATCCAGAGCTGATATCATAAAACCTTCCCAGTTTGTCTTGTTTTGAAGGTTTTTGCAGCCTTGCATAACCTGCTGATGGGATGTATTGAGAAAGGGAGGGAGTCGCTGCCAAATCTGATTTCTTGACCAACACATATTGTCCTAGAAGCATCAGCTATGCATGCAATGGAGAATATGGTGGTAATACAACTCTGTAAACACTTCTTGAATGATTGCACACTTTTTAAAGGTAGAGAGTTACACTGGATCATTTTATTGCTTGTGTTGCTTTTCTTCTGGGACAGTGACCTATGTGTTCTTTCCCATCCAGTGGCTGCATGAACACTGCACCTTTCTCTTTCCTCCCTGCCCTCCATTCCACTTTGCTGTGGATACTAAGGGCACTTACCTGCAGGGTCACTGAGGAGAGACAGAAACCTCTCACTCTGTGGCAGTATCCACTATGAGGCTTTAATTTTACAGAAGAACCTGTGTCTACTCTGAAAATTAATTGAGCTCTTGACAGACAGACTGTCCAGGATGGTTTGCCTTGACTTCTGCAGGTGATGCTGACTTTCCAAACCCCCTCCATACTGCATTTTTGGACTCTGATTTGGAAACTGTGCAACTGAAATGAGCTTATCCTGTGAATTGATTCTTCTCCTGTCAAAAATCAAAATCTGCACGCATTTCACCTTATTTTAAAAGCTCTCTGTAGAATTTTAGAGTATGTGACATTTACAATTCTCCTATTTCAAGCGAGTGAAGCTCCACTCTGAGTTAGTCTCATTGAGCAACATTGAAGTGGAAATTGTATTAAGTTACAATTAATTTCTAATAGCCTTGTGTTGTCTTCAAGGCATATTTGAAATAATATATAAGAGGTTGGAGCAGCTGCTAAACTTGCATTTACGTATTATCTATTTGAAGGAAATAATTAATTTTAACATTGCTACAGTCTCTGAAACAGTGTCTCAAAATAACCAACTGCAATTAATAGACCATGATAAGAATCTTGATCAATGATATAATGTTTCTTCATTTAAAAAGGAAGGATTTATTGCACATTACCTTTTTTTAAAATTAAATGTAGATTTCAGTCTTGTCTAAAAAATGCAATCTTCATCCAATCAGTAGCACAAGAAGTTAGTTTCCTCTACCCAAACATTTAGAAACCATGCCTCCATTCCCTTTCCTCCTGTCATTATTTAATTTGATTTCATATGGTTTTAATGAGTGCTTTTTTTCAACAGTTTTTGAGTGTTTCAGATAGCAATATTTCATTCTGGAATAAAAGCTAATGATCCATAAATACTTAATGCCATATTTTTATGGCCAGTAAATTAGTCTTAAATGAGTTCAGCAAGTTCTCTGACACATGCCATTAATTGCTAATGGTGTTTTAACTAGATAATTGTTGTAAAAGGTTGTTTATCATCACCACTGGTGGGTGACTGTTCCTGCCTGGTACTGCTGAACTTTCTCTGTCTACCATTGTGTACAGCAAAGAGATCAGGGGACTGTGAAGTGTAATTTAAATATCAAATTCAAATGCACCTAGTGGACCAGGAACCTACAGATCATCAGACTTAGTAAGATCAGATTACTTTTTGTTTTCAGGCAGAAACACACGTGTATCATATCGTAGTGCTCCTTACACATGGGATTAATGACTTGTAGCCCAATCCTGACTAGGTAGTAAAAATGCCTAAGCTTAGATCCAAGTTGATTCAGGCATTAAATTACCTAAAGATTATGCTATGCAATGACTTGGTGGCATGAGTAGCATGTGAAGCTTGGATAGTCATTAGTGGTTTCTCCTAGGGATAAAGAGGTAGTATTACCTTAATGACATGCAGTAATTAGAGGGAAAGTTCACCAACTGCTGAGCAAAGTGAACTTTTCAATACACAAGAGCAAGTTGTCAGTAAAAGTGAATTAAATTGAAAAGTAAAATAATTGAATCTCCTCTTTGCACTTGAATCCTTGACCAGTATTATGCCTTCACAGGCTGTCTCCACAAAGTTAATTATCAAGCAAACAGATATCTTTGGTAAGTCAGATCTAGCCACAAAGAAGAGTGACAAATACAAAGTCTTGTTTAAGTAAACATAGAGGCTCTAAGTATCCAGAGGCAAGGCCTTTGCTTGCTGTTCCAAGTCGCTGGGTTGCCCTCATTCCTAAAAATACACAAGAACTTTTGTCCTTGCTCTCACAAATGGGTTTTCTTATGGTATTGCTACAAATATTGCCCTTTGGTGTCTTTCACATTTTGTCTATGATTCTTTGGCCTCCCCGCTATTTTTTTCAGACACACAGCTCCCTCAGAGGAATCCTGGCCCATTACATTTTCTTTCTGGTGGTGGCCAGCTGCATATTTTGACACCAAATTGGTTAGTGCATGGACTGTTCATTGGACCCAGTTTGTTGTCCTCCAGTCTGTGCAATTTTTATTTAGGCTTAACCTAAATGAGAGGTAGCTGACCTCAGTTTTAGAATAGAATCTTTAGGTTAGTGTTTGCTGAATCCTTAGGAGAGCAATGCAGGCAGAATTATCTGAGATCAGCTCCTGGGTCATGTCTGCTGTCCTTTCCCCTCCTCTTTTGCATGGAGCCCCATTGACAACATGGACAGAGACTGGGGTTTGATTGTAACTAGGGGCCAGTGGAAGGGTATCACATGCCAGCTTTAAATCCTCCCAGGAATGACCAGATGTTTCTTAAGGGAGGGTGCCTATCACTGTCAACTGTTCTGCTAATCCCTACTTCAGCAGAGAGGTCATAAGGATTTGGAGAGTTTTGTTTGCCTTGCCCCTGTGTGTAACTAGCATGTGTGAGCTGTGTATGCACCACGCAGAAAGAACAAATGTGAATTATAGTGACTTGTTTGACATGCAACAGGGTGATGAGGTTGGAGTGCTGCATTCTGCCAAGAAAATCAGGTACAAAGGCATATGTTATGCTCATGTTATATATCACAATATTTTACCTAACTCATTGGTTGCTATATTCCCCAATTTCTTTATACGCTTTGACTAGTAGCATGTTGTAAATATTTACCAGCCTTACATGACTGAAAAATACTGCCAGGCACAGCTTCCTCTAGGGAGTTAGTAAAACTTTACAGGTAGCTCATGAAGAGAAGTGAAGACAAGCTTGTCTCCCCCAGAACATCAGCCTCCTCAAGGCAGGCAGGATGCCCCATCCCCAGCAAAACAGTGCTGATGACAGTCTGGCTCGCTGTGCTGGGATCACCTAGAAACACCTTTCCCTCTCACCACTATGACCACATCTCTCAGCAATGCTCTTTCCCAGCAGCATCCATTGCCCATCACCATTCAGGAAGTTTCTGCTCTATTCCCATGTTCTTCACTCCCACTGTAAGAACAAGTATGTACAAGTTTCAAGGCACCATGGTCAGAAACTGCTGCCTTTACCAGCTCACTCCTATTTTCCCCTCAAAAATGGGTCTGAAAAGCAGAGGAAGATTTACTCTCATTTGTTAAAATGTGGAGCCAAGAGATGCTTTCATTGCCATTATAAGGTGAATAACAGTGGTGCTTAGAACATGCACCTCAAAACGCAGCAAAAGTCAGTCTCCTGGAAAAAGGACATAGCAAGTATTTCTGGAGTGAATGCAGGGAGTGGGAGGAATTCTCTCCAGTTTCCCAGTCGAAGCAGCTCCTTTGTACAAGTAATATTAAAAGATTAACTAAGAAGGAATGTAGGAGTGAACAAGGAATATTCCAGGAGACAGAAAACTTGATTGCCAGTCCCTGATCTTTTATGTTCTTATGTTCTTATGCAGTCTTATATTTTACCTACTCCCAGCTTTGGATAAGAGGCACAGGCAAATGCTGGGAGCTTGGGATTTAGTCAGTTCAAGAACATGCTGCACCCATGGAATCAGAAAGCCATGCTCAGTCTCATTCCTTATGTTCTGCCAAGAAGGCATTCCACACAGAAAGGCACCTTTAGCAAACTGGATGGGAGATGCAGGGAAGCAAAGCAGCTTCCTCAACAAGGTAAAATGGATTTGGGTGGAAAAGGGAATTGGCTGGTGTCCCACATCATTGGTCAACCTTCAAACCACCCTGTTGTTGTACAAAAACTGAGAAGCACCACCTCCTTCTTTAGGGATTGTAAGGTTTTAGGGACCAACATCAGCCCTGAGATTGCCTGCCAGGCCAAAACATCTGCTGCAGATGAGAGAAAATGCACATATTTAAGGAGCCATTAGGGCTTATTTATAAGAGAGATGATAAACTGCTTTTGAAAATGCATAAGTAAACTGAAATTTGTGAAAACAAAAATTTTCTGAAACTCTTAGCCTGAAAAAGCATGTGAAACTCCATTTTAAGGGACCGAATTCACAATAATTTCATTTAATTTTACAGTAAATGTTACAGCACTGTCAACTAATGTTTCTGCCTATATTGGGAGTGCCGCTGTACATAAAAATCACTTACCTGAGTTTCATTATGAAATGTTTTGAAGAACTTCAAGGGTTCTTCAGCTTTCTGAAATGAACTCATTGTAAAAATTGACTTAAAACTCCTTTGGGGTGAGCTCCTTTGGATATCTGGGGTGTTATTTTTAAAATCTATTATTTCACTGTGCGTAAATCTCTAGAAATAAGTCAGCCATTATTTCAGCCCAGGACTCCAGTTTCTACTCCTGCTTTTGCTCCTCTCACAAGAGCTTACCATAATCCTCTTAATAACTATGTGTTCTGTTTACAATACTTTGGGCAATATCAACCCTAAGCTACTCTTTTTTTCCAGTTGTTTAATGAAGATTAGATTAATTTCATTAGCATTCAAAGAGTGCTCTTTTCTGGTGTTCAGTCATAGTTCTGCTGGGATTTTTTAAAAAGCCTAAGGGAGGCAGTCATCGAAATACCAGGGAATTTCCATGAGAACAGGTTCCATAGCAGAGACCATTGAAGAATCTTAGCTTTAATCATATTGCATTACTCAGGTTGGCTCCTGAAATACATTTTGCACATCTGCACACTTGCTTAGTGTTGAGTCACACTACCAAAAAAAAAAAAAAGAAAAGAAAAGAAAAAGAAAAAGAAAAAGAAAAAGAAAAAGAAAAAGAAAAAGAAAAAGAAAAAGAAAAAGAAAAAGAAAAGAAAAGAAAAAAAAAAGAAAAAGAAACATGAGACTGATTCCTGATTTTAAAAAAAAGGAAAAAAATGTCAAGCCTCATACAGTGTCATCTATGGGCTGAGGGTGACATGTTATGTTAGCAAAAAGGGATTTGGGCAGGGATTTGTTAGTGCTGCTCTAAGTTCTCAAAAGCAGAGTTTTTCACCTTTTGTCCCATCCCTTTTCTTCTCTTTATCCCACTCTAAGCCTTCATACTGAACCAAATCCTTAGGATCAAGCCAGTGGGAAAGTTCACCTCTCCAAGGATTTCTCAACTGTGAATATGTTTTGTTGCATCCACTGTTTAAAACTGGCAGAAATCTCTTTACAGGGAGGGCTATAATAATTTCTGTCCCCTACAGTGCTTGCAGAGACCTCAGCATCAAAGAAGCCAGACTTGGAGAACATATTAAATAGTGTGTTTAGCAAAAAAGAACACCTGACACAGATGCTGGGCTAAATACCCGGCAAGGTGTTTCCCAGCCCTGTGATTCCACATTTTGTTGGGAAGAACTGCTTTTCATGTAAAGGATGTGAATGAATACAAACTTCTCAGAAACACTGTCTTTAAATTATGCTTGGCCCTGCTGGCTATTGCTCCTCTTTTCACAGGTGATTATTAACACTGCTCTTGACCCCCTCTCTTCCCTGTGGAGAATCTGCTCAGGAAGTCACTGATGTTTCCCCATGCTGAGAAGGTGGGAGGAACTGCACTTTCCCAAAGCACTGTTGGCAGGGAGGACAGAGAAAGACCGAGAGTGCTCTGACTTCCTTTAATCATTGAATACAAATGACCTCAAAATGACCCTAAAGGTAATCCACACCCAAAGTAAAAAGAAAATTTAAAAATGAGGCAAGTAGGGAGAAGGGAGAATTATGAGACATCCCTTTGATAAACTCTGCCCCTTTACATAGGCTGGAGGTCAGAATTTGAAGATACAACTGGTGATGGTAAAGGTGGCAGCTTTCCAATATCAGTATTGTCAGTTTATCCTGAAAAGTTAACCTTTTTAAACCAGCACCGAATCCTTTCTTTTTCTGTATAACAGCATTTTGCCTTTTTTGTGGAAACAGTTCTCTAATAGGCTTTCTTGTGGCCGTTTATTACACATCGGGCACTGGGTTTGGTTTCTAATAGTTCCTTTTCATCTAGCTGCCTACTGCTGACTGTGGAAAGTGTAGGTTTGGCTCCACTGATGGCTCTCTGTAATGGCTGTGATTACACCCTCTGCATCTTCTTCACAGTGCCAGCCTTTCAATTGAAAGCACATTATGCCTGGATAAAACTCAAAGAGCAGCTTAATATCAGGGTTCTCTGGAGCTATAATAACTGGTTCAAGATCGAACAGATAAAACCACATCAATATTTCTGTATGGTCCATGACGTAAAACACAACAATCCTGCACATGTCTATCCATGAGTTAAAGCTGTATTTCACCATCACTCTGGGGGAAGAGAGGTGAAAATAAACCAATGTCATCAGAAGGTCCAGAGAACAGTGTGTAAACAGCATCCTATCGCCTGCTGCATGCATCAGCAGCATAGTCTCTTCACGTCAGACCCAGCAGACCACTTTGGAAGTCACCTTTCTTAAGCAGCCATCCCTTTAAACCTGAGAAAATGTGTTTCTGCAAAATATTTCACTATCACTGAACCCAGTTATTTCCAAGGAATCTACTGAAATATTGCTGTACGTATGCACAGAATAATTCTTTCAAAGGTGGGGACCTGGGAAGAGGCTGGGCATGAAACAGAACTGATTGTGCATTTTTAAACTACACAAATTTACTATTAAGTTTTGTGATCCTGAAAATTTAAGCAAGCAGGTCCAGAACCCAATATATAAAAGAAAATAAAAAGGGAGTCCTTCATTCACTATTGGTTTACAGCTTGATTTTTTTTCTGTGCTCAGGTAAAGATTTAAAAACTATTTTTTAAACTGAACTTCAGTTCTGCCACATTTTACTGATTCTCAAAACTGGGACGCAGCTTTTTAAAAAACACCAAACTTCTCAAGGATTTGACATGAAGGGAGAAAGGATGGGGGCAGAACTGTTATCAATACTTGCATTCAAACTTTACTTTAGTACCAGAATAGGTCAGTAAATATACTTACCCCAAAACTCAATTATGGTTGTAGCAGTGTTTGTGTGAAAAGCTGAGAAAACACTGCATTCAGTTTTCACTAAGTGTTGAACTGTAGGCCCTTTTCGTCACAGCAGTCTTTTAGAGCATGCTGTCCACAGGACCAGACATATACAGGTTGTGCCCTTTCAGGAAGCAGGGTGGTTGAGCAGGAGTGGGCCTCTGTGCTGTAATTAGTCTTGAGGACCTGATGATCTCTAGGTGCATATTTCAGAATGAGATCTTTGGGGGAGCTCACTTCAGGCTATCTGTCCTCTGCCTATCTGTGATTAGACACCTCTAGGTGCACATCTGGAGCAGATCTTTCAGTTTAGTTTCATTTGAAAGGAAATCAGTTCATTTAATCTGAGACTGCTTCGTGATGCAAAACAAAGTGGAAGTGGAGGCAACTGGGAGATTTACTTCAGTAGTACACTATTGCTCTAAACTCAAATGAGAATGCAGGGCACCCTCAACCTTGAAGAAGGACCTACTGTCTGAATGGCTCAATGTTGTGAAGTGCTGAATTGGTATGCAGGACACTGGACTTCATTTAAATATCCAGTTTGGAGGTCCATCAAAACATCTCTATTCTTAGCTTTCCACTATAGAACAACTCATTAAAACATATTCTTCAAAACACCAAGCATGTTTTACTGTGTGGAAACCAAATCCCAACATTAATGCATGTGCCATATGGGTAGCTTTCAAGACACTGTCTATTATATATGACAAAGTTTCCACTTGTCTCCAAACAATTAATTTTCCCATTTTGATATAAAGTTTAACTCCACTTGTATCTTTACAAAGCTCTACCTGCACTGAAAAAACTGCTGGTGTGTGGAACCACAGAGGGGCACTGTGATTGTTCAGCACAGCCAAAGTTATCCACTCGTTTTTTCATCTCCCACCAGCAATGATCTAGATCTGACAACAGCCAGAGAAACCACACAAGTTCTGTTTCTCCCAGGCTGCTCTATTCCCTGGAGTTTATTATCTCACTGAGGCAGGCACTTAGTGAAACTGCCATCAGAGAGATCAGGAGTGACAGGTACAAATTTCCAAGGATCCCTAAAAATCTCATGTCGCTTTCAAGAAAAACTGGTTTAGAATTTTAAAAATATTTTTAAGGGGTTCTGGCAATCTTACTGGAGCTGACATGAATTACCTAGCTGAATCCTGAGACTCAGAGTGCAAGTGAAAGTGCTCCCATGAAAAACACACTGGTGTTATGTGTCTAGTTCCCAGAATTCTGATGCCTTCCTTTGCGTCCACCATCAGCAATGTAATCATTCAAATAAGCTGAAATCAATCATATAATGAGTCCCACCATATGATACTTATCTTTGAAATGAATGAATAAATCATTGTGCCTTTGACAGGGTATTTATGGCATGAATTGACCTAGGAAGTGGAATGGCAACACTTTGATAGTTATGGCTGTGATAGTGACAATTTAGGAAAGAATGCATCTTTGTACATTGACCAGTTTGAATCCTGGCACCTGTTGAAACTAAAACTGCGGAGGGAAAAAATCTTGCTTCTAATAGAAATGTTGGGGAAAAAATGGTGAGCTGCCAGAGGAAAATTTAGAGGAATCTTGATGCAAACCCCCCTGCCAGGAGGAAACCTACCTGGGAGCAACAGGAAACTGATAAGCGCCTTTCTCTTCTGTGACAGAGCAAAGCTTGCAGGTCTGAACCAAGAGCAATCACTGGGATCCACCTTTCAGCACCAAGACACACTTTGCAGCAAGGAGTGCTCTCAAACTGACCACATTCCTCCTTTGGATGTTTCTCCATTTCTCACTGCTCTCTGTCCATATTCGGCAGGCTTCTCATTTATAATTAATATTTTCATAAATAATGCAATCAGAAAAGCATAGATTTGCAGTAAATGGCCACATCTGTCTTTTCTGGCCAGTATCAAATAGTCTCTTCTTATACATGACTGTTACGAAGGGTTAGAATCAAGTTTTATTTGCTGAGAATGAACTAAAACTGAATGTGAAGGTAGCTCCCTTTAGCTTGGATTTGGTATTTCTGTATCTACTACCTGCAAGCTTTGTGTCCTGAACAATATGATATTGAAGACATCAGATGCTGAGTGACATCAGCCTGTCAATCTTTATTCTTGCTGTAGTGATTTTTTAGTGCTAAACCCATTATGTTAAAGACAGTGCTGTAGGTGTGAACAAATCATTATATTAGATTTTCAGGCATTCCAGAAACTGTAGTCAGTATTTGTGAGGCACAGACACTGGTTTTAAGAAAAGCTGTTATAAACAAGTTTATACAATAATTACTAGATTATATGCAAAAAAAAATCTTATTTATTCTTATGTATTCTTTATAAAAATAGAATCAAAAGATTGTGTGTTACCAAATTATGAAGCTGAGGCATAGAATTAGATATTAGCATAGGGCATCTATGTTCTAGCACTGGATTCAAAGATGCCTTCAGAACCATCAAATGAAATTCTCTCTTCTCACAGTTGATAGCATTGCAGATCTTACAGCATGACCAGATGACTGTCTCTATCTGCAAACTGGCTGGGATTTTTTGCCCAGACAGCCTTTTGGAAGACTGGTCCCAAGTCCTATGGGTTTGATGATTCCAAGTGTTTTCTAATTTCTAGCCTAAGCATATTCCTAGCTAGTTTACTGCCTTTTATTCTTATGTCAATATTGTTCTTTAGTTAAATACTTTCCCTCTTCTCTGATGCTTATTCTCTTGACATATCTGTAGAGTACAATAATTCCCTCTCTCGACCTTTGTTTTCTTTGGCTAAACAAACAAAGCTCCTTTGTTCCTCTTGCAAAGTAGGCTGTCCTTTCCCGATTACTGTAGAAAACCTCTGTATCTGCTAAGACTTGAACTCAGGTCATTTAATAGGTTCTTTATCACAGAAGTATCTTGTTCAATTACATTCATCTTTTCCATCCCTACTAGAAACCCATAACTTTACAGGTAGAATAATATTTGTCTTTTTTTCTTGGTTGCATCACAAAGGTGATTTAAAGTCTTTCTGTATACCCTCCCTTCTATACAAGGCTCCCTTGTAACTTAATAGACATCACCTCTGCTTCTAACAGGTCTGGTTCCTTGTTATATAGCTAAGAAAATCTGGTTATTTGTATGCATTGTGCACATGGTCTTGCAGTGCTCCAGTTAGACTTCATCCTGTCCCTAGGAATTAATCTGATTTATGCTGTAACCTACTAAGTAAGCTTCCCCCTCAACATGGGTTTTCTGTCAATAAATATGGTAACTCACTCCCACTTCTTGTGATTGTTCATCAAAGAAAATACTGAACATATTATTGTTACCTCTATCCTGAATAATTCTGCCCATATGTCTCTTCAGCCCCATACTACTGAGTGGGTGAGGGCCAGCACATTCTCTTAGGTAGAAAATCTATTATGCTGGGCCCTGTCTCCCCCTGAATTTTGTCTCCTTTTCCATTATTTCCAAATCTTTCTTGAAAGACTTTTCTGTAAGCTGTAATGACAGTTGAAGCTATGCTTCAAAGAGTATCTGCATGGTCTTCTCTTGAGCCATCCCTCAAGCAGCCTTTACCATGTCCACTGCTCTTTCTCCTTAAGACAGCATCCCCTCAGTTCTCATTACTCCTTGATTTGATGCCAGTGTCAGTGTTTAGCTTTCCAACTGTTTGAAATTATATTTCTGATGTTCAGAACCCTACCCAAGCAGCTGATAAATATAGAGGTACTATGGCTAATCTACTGATAGCAGCTCACACCTTCAGTCATAGGACTTTCCTTCTGATCAAACTGGACGCTCATCTTGTGTTCACAAACAAACCAGTGGGACTCTTTGAGTTCTTGGACTGAACTGGCTATCCAGGTGAATGTATCCCTTTGCAGACCTGTCAGATTCTTACAAGTGTTGTGATCTTCTGACTTTGAAATAATGCTGACTATAGCTCCTTTCTAACATGGTTCATAATCTAGTAAAATAGACCTTTTAGGTTTGTTTTAATCTTTCTTTTTCTTCTCTGGTCCAACTAAGCACACTGCATCTTGGTGTCTTAAATGTTTCAAAGATGCTCAGGCTTCCATAGATGTGCAGAAAATACAGAATTATCATTCATGTGAATTACTTTATTCCTTTTCATCCTTTTGCATGTTTCTTAATGACCTCCTCTCACTGAACAAATGTCCACTCTAAGATGTGAAGAAGATAGTATAGCCTCCCATTACGGAAATAATTTGGAACATTATAGCAGTGGTCTCTTGCACAATGTAATAATATCCTCAATCATCAAAGATGATAGAGCCTCAGCTACATTTTAACTGCCCCAGGCTTACTGGTCAGTGTAAAGAAAAAGGAGACTCGGCCTGTTGGACGACTCTCTTGTGCTGTCAGCAAGCTTAGCAACCACTTTTGGCCCTTTTGATCGTAACATAAAAAGGGACCATGAGGCAGTGCTGAGAAGGATTAAAGCATTGGCCTTCTCACTGGGGTCATTTGCTTCCATGCAGAGAAGGTGTCAAATGCTCACAGGTCAGAATACAGCATTTTATACCCGGGAGACTTCAGAATATAATTAAAATTCAAGCCCTACAGTCTCCAATCAGTCCTTGTTTGACTCCAGTTCTATGCCAGAGTAATTTCACTAAAATCAGGTGAATTACTTCAGTATTATACTGCATGAGCAAGTCCATCACTTTAAATGGAATTATGCTGGCATAGAAGTGGTGTAACGTGGGTGACATGAATCAGGCCTCGTGTTTGCAGCAGCCTTGAATACACCAGCATTGAGAGGACCTTTGGAGCTGGGCCCAAAGCACTCACAAAGGGAGCTCCTGCTGTTATTCCAACCCATAGGCAGTTCCCCGAACAAAGACCAATTATCTGAGCTTTGTGTGAAGGGGGTAGGGGACATGCACCAATATTCATAAATTAGGCAAGGCTGGTGTTTACTAAAGTGAAGCGCCTTTATTCCAATTAAAATCTGTCTCCATTCCCTCTGTGAATTCTTAATTTCTGATATTTGTCAGTTTTCATTTGTATATTATGATTTACTTTAAAGATGAAATGAAATATCATTGCCCATTTACAGATAGGGAAACTAAGGCATAAAAAAGTAAAATTACTTGCCCAAGAGAATAGCTCCAAGGTCATTTGCTATCTAAGGTAAGGTTTTGCCCACATGCTGCCTCCTATTAACAATTCTGCTCACTTCCTCAAGTGGTACACAATAAAAAGAATGGAAATCAGACTTTTTCAAAGACTTTCTTGCACCACATCTTAAAAAGAGCTGTTGCATTTTTTTATTTTCATTAAAAGAACCCAAAAAAAGGTAAATAGCCATAATATTATCAAGGCTTTAATAAAGCTTTAAACCTATATGTTTGACTTTAAAAGATTCACACAGAATATTGTAAAGCATTTTAAATAATTTCTTTTATATGAAAAGGCCAATTAAAGAGGAGAAAACTTTAGAAGGAATTTTGATAATATCATTATATACAGTATAATAACAAGATCATTATAAGTTGTAAATATCATGTCATTACCCATTGTAAGTATCTGATTACATTCACTTACATTAACTTTGTAATTAGATGTAATTTCACACTTATCATGTAAAATAATTTTTAACATGCATGGTAGTACAGCTCCATCTTTCTGTGTGTCTCTGGCCTGATCCTTGACGACAGAGGATGGAGAAGTTCTGAGTGCATGAACCTTCCTCAGGATTGCAACAGGAACATGTTACTGCGTGTGAGGAAAAAAACAATTTTCTTTTTTTTACCAGAAGGATAAGGATCTTGAGAACTAACTCAGAGAGAGCAGAAGTAAATGATCCTGTGAAACCAGAAAAAAAACCCATAAATTACATGGAGTAAATATGTCATTTTAACACAAGACTAACCCTACATTACATCAACTAGTGAAATGACAGATTTTATTTATGAATGTATTATTTAGAGAATGTAAAACTCTGTTTAAAGGGATACTGTCAGCTTTCAACTATACTGCTAATTCTCTTGATTCTTTGTCTTTTCTGACAAACTTTCATGACTGCTTGTTTGCTTTCCTGAAGGTATCTCATCACCATATCAAAAGCATCACAGCTAGAGCAGTGCCATTGCAGGTGCAGAGATTAAAAATAGCTGAACTGGATCAGCCTTAGGGACTCTGAGGCCCATGATCCTGCTTCCAACAGTGACTTCACTTCCTCCTAGCCCCAGCCAAGCTGGCCTTTCACACCATCAGCAGAAGGAAGTTTAGGAAGGACCAGTTTCTGTTCCCTTTTCTTACTTGGCAGAGAGTGCAACATCCCTTTCCACCTCAGATATGTTCAGGGAGCAGTGGGAACTGTCCACCCTCCTTCTAGTTTCCCAGTTGCACACATTTGAGCCTGTGACCTGCACCATCCATTTTTTCATCTGTAAATCCCTCTGTTTTCTCCTTGTTTTCCTTTTCCTGCGGCCCTTTCTTTCTAAGGCCAGGGAACTTAGAGGGAGTTCACATCCTCATACCTCTCTCACAAGCAGAAGAGGTATACTCAAATGTAATTCTCCATGACAAATTATCCCTTCATTATCTTGTCTAATCCTCGAAGCCAAGGACCTTTTTGCATAACTATATTTTCTCTACAAATTCATTCCACAATTAATTCCTTTCTTGCTTACTTTGAACTTATTCCCTGAACTTCTATTTGTGTCTGCCTGGTTTGTGCATAAAAATAAATAGAGAATAATAATTTTCCATTTGGCTTCTTTATTTCGCTTAATATCTATAAACCTCTTGAATAACCTCTTTCTTAAGCAAAAGAGCTCTAGTCTATTTAACCTTTCCCTGTACACAGCCATGCTCCCATCATCCCTGTCCACCTTCTCTTTTTGCTATTCCTACAAGATCCTTTGGGAAAGCAGTCCTTCACTACTCACACATTGCACCAAGGCAGTTCTGCCTCTTGATTTGGCTTCCCTATTGACTTGTCTAACCTCCTAAGGTCTGCCTTTCAAGGAAAGGTCTGGAGTGTGAAGCCCTTAGTCCTGGAATCTCCCAGGATAAAGTTTTACAGTTCAGTCTCAGCCACAATAGGCATGGCTGCTCAAGTGTAAACACATTGGAAATATCAGTTTCAGTGAAAATTCAGTCTCTCCCTCCCAGATGAAACTGCAGGAGTCTGAGGCAACCCAGATGTGTGTCTCATCTCTGCTCACAGTGATTTACCCTTTTACCTGAGCAATTCAAGAAAACAGAGTCTAAACACAGACACAGACCAAACCCTTTATAACAGTGAGATGATTTCTAAAAAAAGTTGTAGGAAAAATGCTGACAAAAAAGTTTACCTTTGAAGTGAACACCTTGCAACAATATTAAATAGTGGAAAAGTAAGAGGTAAATTTATTTTAAACTTCAAATAATAAATTTCCTTCAGTTAAAGAAATTTCTTTACCTAAGCGAAACACCTGGGAATTTGACATGTGTTACCCATCTTTCAAAGGCAGAAGTGGAGGTGATTCAGGCTTTCTTGATGGAGACCTGGAGAGAGCCTAAGACATGGTCAGATCTTAATTGTCACCTAATGGTGCCTTTCCCTCTACCTTTGTAGAGGCATCTGTCCATTAGTCACCACGAGTTTGTAACCAATAGAGCTCCCTTTGTATAGCAGTTTTCAAATCTCATTTCAGCTAAAGAATGCTGGGGATGATGTAGGCTAAATCTTCTTATATCACAGAAAATAAATTTGCTTTATAGGGCTCCAGTCCAAAGCAATTACATGGATCTTTAACTTATACATCTGAATTGTCTCAATAAAGTAGGTAAAAACAATAAAATACATAAAGTAAAGCACCTACTTAAGTGGTTTGGTAGTGCAAGTGTACAGCCTGTGTAGGCTGAAGATAGCAGTTAATGTGTCTATTTGTGAGAAATTTGCCAACACACTGGTCTAGGAGCCTTTTCATTCTTTTGTCAAATGAAATTGAAATGCGCTGATTGTTCAAATGAATCACTCCCCTCTCCTTGTTTTGGATTACACATTCTTATTTTTTTTCCACCTCACATCTTCCTTGCTCTCGAAGGCAACGCTAACGTCATAGCAGACAGAACTGGCCCAAGATTTCCCTAAGTGATATTTCTGAAGCAGAGCAGGTGCAGACGAAGAAAAAGGATCAGTCAATTTTTAAGAAGTCAGGTGGCATTGTGCAGCAAACAGAAGGCAAAGGACTGATTTCAAAGCACAAAATCAGGTCCTTTTATTTATGTAGAATGCACCAATTCAGGGAATTTGAAATGGCTGGTTACAGAAATGTATACATTTGATCATAGTTTAATCCTCCATGGGCTGCAATACCTAAATCAGGAGAGCTGTGAACATGGCATACAGGTTGATTCATTTCAGAAGAGTCACCTGGAGTTTCTGACATGAGATATATGGCAGATGTGAATCATATTATCAAGCAAGAAATCTTATAATGAAATTCATTCTTAGCATTGTCTCTACTAGGAGGGGTTGGGGAGCAGGGGGAGGAGAGAGATACAGTAATTTTATCATAAGCATTTCTCACATCTTTTGCCCTGAGTTGTGTTTTCCGTCTCCCTGTAAATTTAGCAAATACACAGAAATGAGATACCAGGTCTTCATGCTTCTTTTGTAGTATCTGTCCTAAAAGACAAGAAGGCTTACTGAAATTAAAATACAAGTAACTGTAAAACATTAAACTTGTAACTTCTTCAAGACCTTCTAGACTGGTTTCACAGAAATCTCATGTTTTAATTACTGTGTGATCAGTAAGATCACACAAGGATCCAAAATGGCTCCAAATTTTCACACAATTCTTTACTCTTCAGTACTAATCAGACAACATGAATTAAATAACAATTATAATTTTGAAGCTTTTTTTAAATAAAATCGCCTGTTATTTAAAAGAATGCTTTTTTAGGTCTTCACTGCTCAGCAAAATGTTGTGGTAGTACAGAAAACCAACTTAACTGCATCTATATGTGTGCGAATATATGGGGATAAACTTCTAATTAACTGCCCAAGGCATAATTACTCTCAGAAAACATAGTGATAAGCAGACCATGACAGCTACATGTCCTAAAACACTTCTGCAATTGGAAAAGTTGCAAATTTAACCCAATCACCAGAAAATTCATTTCCACAATTTATATCAAATTAGAACTATAAAATAATGACCAGATATTAGTGAGGACACCCTATCTCAGTGATGTCAGTGGTAAAGCTTCTGCCATCTTCCATGGAGTCAGGGCTCCACACAGGATTTAATAACTCATTCTTTCCAATAATTTATGATTTTTTTTTTAAAGCAAAGAAAAAATAAGGTAATTGCAAAGCCTTCTGGTCTTTCTTTCCTGGTGCTAATTTGAAATATTAAGATAATTATGCTCCAAGAAAGTATGTGGTTTCTGCTGTCTAATTCCTGTGGTTAAACAGAGGCATAAGCAACGTAAGTCAGGCCCCATCATACCAAAACCTATCTCTGGAACTATTTGTCACAGCACTGGACAAATGCAATGGAACTGGAACTATGCAGTCATCCCAACCTCCCACATCCCTCGGGCAGCTCCTGAGAGCAGAACTTGCCTTCATCAGCTGCCAAAGAGGACTTCTTGAACACCAGTTGTTCCAGTGCTCCCATCTCCAGCAGCTCCTCTGACTGGTGGATATTTCCTCCATGCGTTACCTCTGAAACAAATTTCCCCAAGCAATGGTATTTTTTCAGTATAACACCACGGGAGGTTGTGCCTGACCCTCACAGAGATAAGGTGAAGGACTGTTACCAATGGAATTACTGTGAACCCTCTGCCACACCTATCTGCAGATTTTAACCACACATTTATTGTCCAATTTGTACTCAACATTGCAGTCTTGTGCAGAGAAGATGCAAAGTGCTATCCCTAAGATAATGTCAGAGAAGTCAGAGGAGCAGAGAGGGAAACTGTTGCATCAAATAATCACAGTGATAACCATTTCACTGTTCAGCAGTCTACCTAAAACACATACATTTTTAAAAGACATTATTATTACAAGATCTTGATGACAAAAGGTTGCCAAAATATACCACCAATCCAAATGTATTTTTCTCCTCATTCAGTGAGTACCACCTCCACTGAAAGAAATTATTTTTCTTTTTCTTTTTCATTGCCTTTTGGTAAATGGAGGATAGCTCCTTTTTAGTTTTCCCCATCTGTGAACTGCTTCTCTTCACCACTTGGTAAGCCCCAAGCAGATAGGCTTGGCAATTTTACTGCCACTTTTTCTTCTGTATCTCTGCAAGACCTTTGGTAAAGTTCTCAGTTCCAGTCTGAGGATGAGATCTTCAAAGACGAACAGCATGGGATTTAGCCATGTTCCAACCCCTCAGTCCCATGAGCTGTTTGGCAGTATAATATCTGGCAAGATCAGAGATTACTGCATCCACAGGGAAAACCTAAAAAAGCAAACATTCAGCAGAGAATTCAACTTCCAAAAAAAAGCTGGCAGGTAGTCTTCTAGTTCAGTAAACTGTTACAGTGTCTCCTTGAAGATTTGAATACTGGCAAGCTTAAATACATGAAATAGAGTGTATGTGTGTTCACATACACACTCATGTATGTCTTCAGACAGAGACATGAGAACACTTCTACACAGAAATGTTGCTTTTGCTTTCATTCAGAATTTTTTTAGTAGACCAGTTCAGGCACCAAACCCTTTTTACTGTGTATCATTTCAGAAGCAGAAATTAAATGTTAGCAGAGAAGAATCATGGCATCAAAGCAATATTAATTCAGTGTTCCCAAAATCCAAGGATGTTCTCTCATGCAGAAATAATGAAATCCTTGTTGTTAAGAGTTAATCAAAATCAGGAAAGAGAAGAAACTACTTAGTGGGATTTTCCTCTGCCAACCCATTTCTATTCCCGTTGGCAGTTTTTTAACTGACTCAGCACCAACACAGTTTTACAGTGGTATCCAATGCCTTCTGATGCTGAAGAGTCTCCTCGTATTCTAGCTCTTGGAGTCATAAGATTATCTGAGAATTTCACTTAACCTTACAATATAAGTAGAAACATAAGAGAAAAAAATAACATTCTAAAAGGATTATTTTAGCTTGGTAAAGCCACTCTCCTTAAGTTTGCTTTAGAGACTTCCAGAGATAAAAGCCTAATTTTAGCTGCAATAAATTTGGATCAGCAGCACATTTTGCAAACTGTCTGTCAGCAAGATATTGCCAAAAGTTTGGCACTTTGGAGATGTACCAGACTTGGCCTTGCTGGGATGGGATAAAGATGTGCAGATATGGAAAACAGTTTTTCTGTTTCCAGTAAGAAAACTCTATAATTTTCTCTAGGTTTGGTGTTTTCTTCATATGTCTGATATACAGAACAAGGAAAATGGGGGTAAAGGAAGGAAAAGAAAAAACGCTTTCTGTACAATTATCTCCCACAATAAACAATGAAATGTTATTTATTTCTATAGCATTTCAAATAGATATTGATCATCAAGTATTTAAAATTAGTATCTTTTTTAAAACTCATGATAGTAGCAAACTGTAATTCTTGCAGGCATATCTTTCTATTTAAAAATAAATAATAATGGCATTTTCTGCTTCATCAGTAGAATCTTTTTAATATTTTAGAGACATGTCAACAAGCAAAAGCTGCACTTAAATATTTCAGCTCAATGCCGTAACTGGTGCTAGATACATCTGTGACTGCTTCAGAAAAATGCATGTGTATAGAGAGTTCATAAATATATGTGGCAGTACTTGCTGTGTGATACCTAAAACACACATGACACAGAGTTTGCTATGAAAAGGCTAAAAAACCCAAATCAATCACTTTAAATGTTATGTTTTAACTGAGGAGACAGAGTAAAAATGAGAATCCAAGCTTTGCAGGAGAAAAGGAAGGATTAACAGCAGGTAATAACCTTCAAGTGGAAATTCAAATCTGCAAGTTTTAATGCAATGCCCATTTCCCTTAACTGTTAACTGGAGTCAGTTCTCCACAGTAAGTCCCAGGGACTGTCTAGGTACTGTGCTGGCAGACACTTTATTGAGAACCACAGCTCCACAGGCCTTTTTTCCTGCTACACCAGATTCTCAGCTCTGCTGAAAGGTGTCCATAGAGCAGACACAACTCCACCTTACGATGCACAGCAAAACCATTTTACATTGCTTTGTCAGCATAACATACTCAGGAAATGGTTGTCATTTCCTCTCATTTGATGATAGCGTTACACTGCAAGTGGCAGGCAAATGCCACAAGTAAATGAGCATTTGCCTATTAAAGGAGGAAAGGATCGGGATTTGTCCATAAAACAAGGCTGTTCTGGTATGAATTTAAGGTGGGGAACTGACTAAACTCCACCAAGTGAAATTTCAGAGACAGTTCTTGAACAGAAAGCAGTCTGCTGCCTAAACAGTATTTATAAGGTCATACTGCAGATGGTGTTGTAGGTGACAACCCACCATAAGTCAACAAGGAAAAGAAAGAAGTTGGGGGAGAAAAAAAGCAGAAGATAGCTGTAGGGTAGGATGGATAAGGAAAGCCAAACGAGCTTCCAGCAGATCACCAAAACTACCCAGTGCCATCTTTGGAAAACTGGGCAGAAGTGAATACTGCCGACTATTACTGAAGCTGGCCTTAGTTTGCCTCTGCTGGAATGGCCCAATTGTGTGCGCACAATTCAAAGAGTGGTTCCCAGAGAAAGGACAAGAACTACTTAAAACGTGAAAAACACATCTTAAGCATGAAAATTGCCATCTAAACAGGGCTTTAATGCACATTCCTGAACAAGGTGCAACTCCTATGGACTTCAAAAGCAGCAGTGACCAAGCTGCAGGCACAGGCGCTGTGTGTGAAGATCAAGAGAAAAACTCTCCTCTGGCAAATTGTCCTTCAGTTATCTGCCACATCTAGGGGAAAAAAGTACAAAACTGATGAATAGCAGCACAGGTTAATGAGATAGAAAAGGAAAAGGCATTTGTTCTTATCCTCCCTATGTACCTTTTTTTAGTTAACAGCACAATTGGATGGTTCCTGTGGGAGCTGCTTCTCCATCCCCTGAGCTGGGCAATGGGATTTCTGTGGCCAGGACGTATCCATGTGCACACGTGAGGGGAGAGTGAGCTTTCTAGTTGAAGACACTGCTGGGTGAGACAGCAGTGGGAGGAGGGGCATATTACAGTCACTTTAGTCTCTTGGCTGGTTGCCAGCAGTACAGAAGTTGAGAAATCATTTGTCACAAGGATAAAAGCCAAATACATTGCTCTGGGTGAGATGTAACCTGACAAACAGTCTCCTGTGACTGATGCATTTGAACTACTAATACACTCTATATAATGACTTTTTTTCTGACAGCTAGCAGTCATATTTTTTTGCTTAGTTTTTCTGCTTGTTCATGCTGAGCTTTCTGAGTTCCTATATATCAGATTTCTTGGCAAGGAACACAGGGCAGGAGGACAATTTTCTGTCACGCTGGTTTCGTACCACAAGTTGATGAGGAAACAAGCTACAAAATAATTAGAAAACTTTTTTTTTAATTACTATTTTCTGATATCTCTCTCTATTATTTTTCCTTTTTTTTTTTTTTTCAAAAAGCCACAAAGTCAGCTGGCCAGCAGGAACTTCATTTATAACTGTCAATTTAACAGTTCATTTATTTCACTGAAGCAGTGAGACACAACAGGGGTGGGGTAACCATGAGATAATCACACCTCTGGGGTCTTATGAGCCAAGGAGAAACAGCCAATTCCCTCTAATCCCACAGTGGTGCGATTAGTGCTCCTGATAGCTACAGCCAAGGAGGTTATGAGATAAATTGAGCATTTCATGTTCTAGAAAAAGAATTAAATTAAAGTTAAATGTTTAACCAGCCTCATTTAAGTTCTGCAATTCATCTTGATTACAGATATGTATGTTCATGAACACTGACCCACATACATTTGTCTGCTTTAAAACGTTTGACAGACAACAGGAATAGCCATTTGGTTTGAGAACTATGCTACACATAGAAGCTGTAGCATATAGCTTTCTGTCCTGTCTACAAGCCCTATAGGCAGAGATACATCATCATGCTATCCAAAAGCTTCGCCAGGTATGCAATCTTTACGTGCAGAACTATAAAAAATAAAAGTAACTCAGTTGCAAAGAAGCTGCCTTTTTCCTAGTCATTATGGGTAGCCCTGCTAATCAGTTTCATTAAATACTCCTCTAATATCTCTGTCTGCTATGGAAGGCCCATTCATCTCTTACTTACTATGGTTCCACTAGAAAACCTAAAATGTGTATTTGGCAGACAGACAATGACATCATGGAGGACTGGGGAATGAGAGGCTGGAGAAAGTCTTTCCAGTGCTGTGGAAAGGGATCTGGGGGTCCTGGTCTATGTCAAGGTGAACGTGATCCAGCAGTGCCCTGGCAGCCAGGAGGGCCAGCCCTGTCCTAGGGGCATCAGGCACAGCATCACCAGCCAGGCAAGGGAGGGAATTGTCCTGCTCTGCTCTGCACTGGGGCAGCCTCACCTCGAGTGCTGGGGCAGTTCTGGGTGCCACAATATAAAAAAGGTATTGAACTATTGGAGAGCATCCAAAGGAGAGCAACAAAGATGGTGAAGGGCCTTGAGGGGAAGCTGTATGGGCTG
The DNA here is from genome assembly GCA_025920805.1 of Petroica traversi. Taxonomy (NCBI): domain Eukaryota; kingdom Metazoa; phylum Chordata; class Aves; order Passeriformes; family Petroicidae; genus Petroica; species Petroica traversi. Next base: position 2,066,880 of record JAHLSL010000057.1, on the reverse strand, counting down.
AGGTCACTTGGACTGTTCAGCCTGGAGAAGAGGAGGCTGAGGGGAGACATCATTGCAGTGCAACTGCTTCGTGAGGGAAGAGGAGGGGCAGACACTGATCTCTTCTCTGTGGTGATCAGTGACAGGACCAAAGGGAATGGCCTGAAGTTGTGTCAGGGGAGCTTTAGGTTGGATAAGGTTCTTCACCCATCAGCATCACCCAGGCAGCACCAAGCCTGAGAGAGTTCAAGAGGCATTTGGACAATGCTCTCAGGCACAGGGTGTGATTCTTGGGGATGGCCCTGTTCAGGGCTGGGAGTTGGGCTCAACAATCCTTTTGGGTTCTTTCCAGCTCAGCATATTCTGTGACTCTGTGACAGAAATTATTGAATTAATGATCTCATCTATTAGGTCATATTGCTCATTTACATTTTTCTGCATTGTATTCTATATTCTAAAATGTTCACTGAAGCACATCAATTCATTTTTAAAATGAAGTATTTTTAAATAACACATTTTATGATTGTTCTGAAGACTGAACCAATATTCCTTTATCATTGACACTGGCATATGAAGAGTGTGCCAATGTATGACTGGTTCCTCTTGGTGCTTCTTTCTCTTCCTCCTGACTGAAGAAAGGATGGCACACCCTTGAGGTTCTCTTCTGCATCTCCAGTCATTGCCCTGGGGAGTTGTTGTGGGTTGACCTTGACTGGATGCCAGTAATGTAGCAAGCTGCTACATTACTCCCCTTAATCAGCTGAACAAGGGAGAAAATAAAATACAGGTGGAAATAAACACACACACACAAATACACACCAAAACCAAACCAAACAAAACAAAGCAAAGACAACCAAAAAGATTCCCACCAAACCAAAAACATGTAGGCTGAGATAAAGGCAATTTAAAAAGAAAATACCTTTTGACATTTCCAAAGTGACTGGAGTGTCTCTGACATTGGGACAGCTCCTGGTGTCTTTTCACAGTATCATCCCTGTGCCTCCCACTCCAACACCAAAATCTTGCTACATAAACCTAATAAAGAGTCTAATAAAGACATGAATACTAGGACCAGGCACAGTACTAGTGCCTGGTACTAGCCCATGCTAGAGCTGACAGTCAAATAGCTCAATTTGCCTTCCCAGGCAGCTAGGGTGTGGAGACATCCAAGGAGCAGCTCAAAATCCTGCAAAACTTTGAGGATCTTCAAGGTTTGCTATCTCTGTGCAGTGACACAGGTGCTTCCAGGCAGACAGTATGCATTTCTGACTCAGGCTGTTGTGCTGCAGGCATCCTAATGATAAGGAAATAGATACATATTGGGTTCACATGGCAAGATTTTGGTAATGGGTGGGCTACGGGGGTGGCTTCTGTAAGAAGCTGGTAGAAGCTTCCTCATGTCCAAAGGAGCCAATTTCAGCCATCTCCAAGTCAGGCGTGCCACTGGCCAAGGCCAAGCCTGTCATGAACAGTGGAAGCACATCTGCAATAACAAATTTAAGACAAAAAGTTGTTGTGCAGCTGCAACTGGAGAGAGAAGTGAGGATATGTGAGAGTAACAATTCTTCACACAAGGCGGTCAGTGAAAAAGGAAGGGGAGGAGGTGTTCCAGGAACTGGAGCAGAGAGTCCCCTTCCGGCTGTGGTGAAGACCATGGTGAGGCAGACTGCATCTGCAAGCTCACAGAGGTCCATGCTGGAGCAAAGATCCACCTGCAAGCTGTGAAGGACCCCACACCAGAGCAGGTAGATTCACAAAGAAGGCTGTGATCCCATGGGAAGCCCCTGCTGGAGGAGGCTCCTGGCAGGACATGTGGACCCATGGAGAGAAGCGCCCATGCTGAGCAGGTTTGATGGCAGGACCTATGACCTTGTGGATGATCTATGCTGGAATAGTCTGTTCCTTAAGGACTGTGCCCCATGGGAAGGACCCACGCTGTAACAAATTGCGAAGAACTGCAGTCCATGGGAAGAACTCACACTGGAGAAGTTTGTGGAGGGATCCCACAATGGAGTAGGGGAAGGACAAGGAGGAAGGAGCAGCAGAGACAAGGTGTCATGAACTAACCACAGCCCCCATTCCCCATACCCCTGCACTGCTGGAGGTAGAGAACTGAGAGCACAGTTAAGCCCAGGAAGAAGGAAGAGGTGGGAGGAAAGTGTTTTTAAGATTTTGTTTTATTTCTCTTTATCCTACTCTGATTTCATTTGTAATAAATTCAATTACCTTCCCCAAGTCGAGTGTTTTGCCAATGACAGCCACAAACCTTTTGTTATATTTTCCTTCCCTATCCAGCTTAGGAGGGGAGTGATAGGCTTGGGTAGGTACCTGGCACCCAGCCAGGGTCAACCCACCACAAGACACTAAAATTCCTTCAGCAATTTCAGTCACCAAAGTCTTATATACCACCCTTAAAATCTTTTTAGCTAGTGCACTTGAACAGCCCAGGAAAGTGTGATCTGTTTTCCCTTAGTAATTCTTGAACATTTTGACTAGTTTTTCCTGTTCCTCCTTTTTTCTTAATAGACCTACTTGTATGAAAGAGAAGAATAAATAATGGCTTACTCCACAGAGTTTTCTTTAACACATACAAAGTGCCACACAGGTTTCTTTCAGGGTCCTGAATCTAACTCCAGCTACGCTCTTGTTTTACAGACCAGCATAAAATCATAGTCCTAAATCAAAAGAAGGCTACAGTCAGCTGAGGTATTTCCTAGTTAACCTTATTTTAGATGCAAGAGATCTATTTTCTCTGCTGATGATAGAAGTAGAAACTTTGCAGTCAAAAACAAACAAAAAAATTTTAATTTTATTAATATTAATAAAATATATAATATATATTTTAACCATCTCATTATAACTGCAGTCCAGTCCTTGGCCTTCATGTAAAGATGGTCAGCTTGTAGTATGAAATTTCTTAAATCTGAGTGAGAAATATCAAGCACACCATCCTCACTGGCTCTTCAGTGGATGCCTGTGGAGCAGTACTGCAGTCCCAACTCTAGATTTCCGCCCCACTCAGCTCAACAGTGCTGCCACCTTTTCACAGAGCAGAGCTGCTGCAGAAATGTGAAACAAGCAGGAGTCTTTGTAAGTCACCTGAAGAGCTATAATGAAAATATACATGAAACACATGCGTCCCCCTTCAAACAATATTTTGGTGATTATTTGGATACTTCTGGGCTAATCTAAACAGTCAGGCTGAGCCTGACTGGAAGAGCATTTGCCTGCTCCAACGATGATGGAAAGCCCAGCAGTAGTATTTCTCTAAGAGAGAATGCTTTGGAGCAATGCTGGCGAATTTCTATTAAAGTCAGGTTTGGAAGAACCAGCGATTTGATACCTGGGGCATTCAGCAAAAAATTAAAAGACTTTTTAAAAAATTATTCTTCTTTCAAAATGCAAGAGAATTATAACCCTTTTGTCCTAATGATAGGGAAAGGATTTTAAATTCCTGAGTGTTCCCTCCCTCTAGCCCCAAATTTTTTTTAGCTGCGGCACTGAATGCAGACCCATTATTTTTAATGATATATCAGAACTGGGTAGAAGAATAGCATACCATATATCAAAAGCTACACCCTTGGAAATAACAAGGCTCTTCAAGAAGCCACCAACGGGTTAAATGGTGACCTGACCAATTTGCCATGGTTCATTTGGTCTATGCTAATTGTTTTAAATGCTCACTTTGTGGCATATTCTTTACCATGCTGATGGGAAGTGAGGCATATTTCTTTAGAGCAGGGATTCAAGTATTCATTTACATTGGAGAGACTTTTCAGGAAAAGTACAGGCACACCTCAGTAGTGCCATGTAAATAGGAATTAAGCTTCATCTTTTATCCAGTTTAAGGAAATAAATGAAAAAAATATTTTTCAATTCCTTTTGCTTTGCTTGATTTTTCAATATCACATTTTTTCTCTATTCTTCTGCAATGCTTAAAATCAGATTGCTTCTTTCCCATTACGAAGCTCTTCTGTCTGCTTGTGTGGTGAGTGGCTTTTTTTTATCCCTCTGGACCCTGACCTGGTAGTCATTATTTTGTCTTTTCATCTTTTTTTTTTTTTTCTTATTAGACTAGTCAGCCTTGATATTAGTCTTCCCAAAGCTACTATCCATTACACTGTCAGGAAAGCAAGCTGCCTTACAGTAGGCCAAGTGTCAACAGAAGGTGAGGCAGAAAATCAGCCACAATCTAAAGCTAATTACCCTGCCTAGAAGTTAATTAAATACTTGTTAGGAGCAGCAGGGTAGATCCTAATTAAACTTGTCTAATAACAGTATGCTGACATACTCTGACACTGGGAATTCCTACAGGGTTTAAATAATTGTACAAAGGGCAATAATACCTGTCACATCATGGTGTGCCGGCAAACCCTGAAGATGCACATTTCTCAGTATTTTCTGCACTAATTTGCCACATATTGCGTACTTCACGTGTTTAATTTACACATGTTTTAATTTTGGTGCCCTGGATCTTTTTAAATGACTTTGCTGTTGCTGATCTAAGTGTAACCACTGCAAAGGGAGATGGTCATTAGTGTTTCATTGTATCACTTAATACACTAAAGCTGATAAAATCCTGCTGATTGTGACACCTCCAGGGTAACTTAAATGCAGATGTGGCCCCTTTTCTGAGATTTTAAGACAGGGGTGATTTTACCTGGAAATTAAGAGAAGCAGAGAACACACCTTGCTAGCCTTCCCCCATTCTCAAAGGGCCAAATTCTGACCACCTACAGGCTGGCAATTTTACCCAATGCAATTTTCATTCACAAGAGAGCCATTGACAGAGATTTTTACCTCCACTGTTAAGCGGAGGATTTTTACCTCCACTGTCTTCAACCAACATCTCTTTAAACCAGTCAGATCTTCATTTACATTCAAAACAAAGGGAAGGGGAAACCGCTAATAGGTGTAACTGCCAGACAAATTTAAGGGAGGAGGAGAGGAGAGGTGAAAAACAGGAGACGGGGCTGATAACAGAAATCTCTATCTTCTGATTATTTCCAGCCTTTTGACGGGCTGGAAATATTTTTGTTTCCAGACAGGAAAACACAATTTGCCATCATTTCAAATAAATGCGGGTTCCCCACAAACCACGGCAGGGCTTTTGTCTAGCTGTTTTTAAGGGATTCTCTATGCCAGCGGTTTTAATGCTGATTTAAAAGCTGCCGTTTGACCAGGTTCTGTTTTTCAACTGATGAGTTGTCACACTGCCTTGCGTGAGGGTTAATCCCCCATTGTGTTGCCTACGCCACCGCAAAGAAGGACTGCGACAGCAATTGCTGATAAAGCTTGTCTCTTCTCGAAAAGCCCGGAGAGGCTGTGTCGCATGCTGATGGTTGTTTACCACCGCAAAATGCTGAATGTCAATTTTAGGAGAGCGATGTTTCACAACTTTTCACCTTTTCTCCCAGTAAATGAGTTCAGTTTTTCACCGTTCCTTTCCTACCCTAGACTCAAGCATCCTTTTTAATAGGGGGTTAGGGCTCTCGGGTGGTAACCAGCAATGGATTTTCAAGGGTAGATTTGCTATTCCCATCATTAGAACCATACTTGAAATGCCATGTCAGTGAAACTAATGAAATGGAGTGCCGTGATGTGAAACTAATCAGACATGATACAACTTTCAGGGGGGGGAAATAAGAGACCTGCAAAGATTTAAGCCAATAGCAGTACTCTCTTTCTGCACCCTCTCCCTGAACAGCAAGGATTAATGGAACGATGTAAGAGCTCTGATCTTTTCTGGCAAGACTGTTGTAGAAATAATCAATTAACCTTGGGAGATCAAATTGACAGAGCTTAAGAGTGAAGTTATTTAAAATGCCAGATTATCTAGGCAGATGAATACATTTGTTGCAATACTAAAAGGAAAATGAAAGTCTTTTTCCAAACTTCGTTTTTCTGAACTGATTTAACATTATTTCCCCAGGAGTCAACCCTGCCTTTTTCAGTGTGCACTTTAACACATTAGAACAAAATGAGATTTGATGTACTCTATAAAGAGACTAGTGATTTTTCTCTCTTCATTCAAGGAGTGGGAGGGTTATTATAGAAAATAGCTTATAGTAACCTCATGCTTTTAGCTCTTTACTTTTGTTTATTTGACAATTTGATTATTTGGGTTCCTGTCCTCTGTGGTGATTTTGGTTGGTTTGCATTCTGGCTAAATCATCCGCTGCTTCATCTAAGGAGTAAGAATTCCTCCTTGCCTTAAAAATACAGAGATTGTAACATATTTTATAATATCAGTTATTTTTAACAAATAAAATAATCCTATCAGATGATATTTAAACAATCAATTTAACTTCATTTGGTTTGAAAATGTAAAAATTTTAATTTATCAAAATGCTTTGGGCTGTGTTATTCAGACTGATAACCTCTCTACTACTTTATCACATTTTATTAAGATGAGAACAGCATAAAGTTACAGTATAACTTTATTAATAACTATAAAGATAAAGTTATATCAGACTGTAACTAGACCCAGTGCGCATGCTGCAACTCTGTTCCAGCATATAAGAATACGCCTAATGTAATTATTCAAGCAACAACAATGCTGGTATGCTTGAAGGTAAGCATTCATTCACACACAGTCTTAAGTCCTTCCTTCAGAGGGAATTTATGATCAACCTTATTGATTAAATTGGTACATAATCTATAACTACAAGAATGGCACACATCTCGCCTCATTAATTTTAAATCAATTGCTTTGTTAAATTGGAAAAGTTGTCTTCATTTCATTCCTTCATTCATACTTTCATGCATTTAATCTCTGTGTTACTTTCTTCATTTCCAATACTGTAGGAGTTTATATCAAATACAGAAATTCAATTTGAGAACACACTAGAGCTTAATCTGATTTTTATTAGCTGAATATATATATTTAACTCCAAACTAGACCAAAAGTACAAATACTTTAAAGCCAGTAAAGAAACACAAAGACATCCAGGCTGAATTGTAAATGTATAGTGTATAAACCAGTTCAGATTGAACAAATTCATCCAGCTGCACTTTGCCAGCAGCCACGCCAGTTTCAGAAATTGCCGTCCTCAAAGTTTTGTTCCCACACCAGCACAAGAGGTGACATAGTGAAATCAAGTAGTAGGTGCACCCCAATCCCAGGCAAACTGAGACAGGTTATTTTAGTCAATGCTACCTGTGACTTGAGCTAACCTCATTCTCTTTGCCTGAGGCAGGGCAGGAACATCCACTAAGCTCTTCTGAGCTGCATTTCAGCTGGCAGACAAGCAGTTGAGAGTGCTGTAATCAATCACTTCAGCTGGCTCCAAAAAAGCATCTCTCTATGCTCCCCTTCTTCCATTCCTTGACTGTCACCTTTCTTAATTCAGTCTTCCTCCAGACCAAGATGCTATCAGGCTAAGAAGGGAAGTGAGGAGAGAAAGCTCTTTTGGGGACTGGAACAGAAGACAAAAGGAATGGAGAACAGCTAGAAACAAAAACAATGTGTGAAGAAGGGGTTAGTTATGAAATAGATGTTTGGGGAAATTATTCTTTGGACTCAGAAGAATTGAGAGGAAAAGTCCCTAGGAAGGTCTTGAGCTTTGGGCAGAAGGGCTAGAAACAGTCAGAAAACAGTCAGTTTTTAGGGACAAGGAGTCATTGAAAAGGATGACTACACATCACAGAAGCCAATCCCTCATTATAGATACTCAAGTCTCAGTCAAATGCTTTCTTAATATGTTGCACAGTGAGTGCATGTCCTTTCTCAAAGTTCAAGACAGTGCATCAAACATGAATGACACTTGTTGAAGTCTTTCAAATAGCAGGATTCTTTTACAATGTAGTTTGGACAGGACAATTCATGGCAGCATAAAATTAAAGGATGTCTTAAAATTATAAAATCTGCCCTGAAGATGAAAATGGGTTAGTAGCAAATGACAGTTCTTCCAAAAGATAAAGCAGGAAGATCATTTGAAGATTAGAATTCTCCATACTTGGAAAAACTATCCTGGAAAAGAGTTAAGGGTTGTGATGGGTAGTAAATTTAACAGAAACTCTCAGTCCACTACTAAAGTAAAGTACTAGTACATATCTCCAATTCACAAAGAAAACAGAGTTGAAAGCAGGACTGCTGGATTGCTTTTCATATCCTCTACTTGGTTGTTATGTCCTCAATTCAAGAAAAAGGAGAACAAATTAGAAAAAATTTAAGGTACAACAAGAATGTTTCAGAACTTGGAAATATGGTTTAGAGTAAGAGAAACTCAACTAGTTTATTTGAAAAAAGAAGGTTAAGAAGTGACTTGATGACAGTTTGAAAGTATAAACACAAGGAGGCAAAATATGCTAGTGAAGAACTCTTCCAACTACAATACCAGGCTACAAAGTTAAAGGGAGACAAACAGTTTAGGAACAGCATATTTGTCCTCAACAATAAACATAGCTAGTCCCTTGAACAATCTACAGCTATGACTGATTCTCTGTTGCTGGATATTTTTACTTGAGACTTGACACTTTATGAAACATTATCTATCACACCGAATAAAACATTCTACAAAGCCAACCTGTGCTACACCAGTTGTCAAAACACCTGACTGCAATAGCTCTTTCTGGCTTTAAAATTTATGATGTTTCTAATCAATAATGATAGCAAATGTAAATTTAATAAAACACATCCCAGAAGAAAAAAAGCAATCACATAATATTTTTTTTAAAGTATTTTATTTCCATCACTTGCCCCTGATTTTTAAAATTCATTTCTCCACCAGCCACAACCAATTCATTTCTCCACCAGCCACAACCACTTGTATATTGAGGTACTGTTGCTTAGTAATTGGCACTATTTCAGGGGGTTTTTTTCTTAATAAACTCCAGTTTTAAGATAATATAACAGAAATTATGTTTCTTGTGCTTCTCCTGGATAATCTGTGTTAAACAATCATCAGTCACTACCAGCATGGCTGCAGAAAGGAAGAAAATTTTTTCAAGTCCACAGTAGCACAAAAGGTGCTATGGGTGATTGGCCCACTGATCCTTACTCAGCAAAACCACTGCTTCATAGCCCACCTTTACAGGAACTCTTGGCCTTTGCTGTTCTTGCCAAATAACCACTAGAGGTGGGTGCCAAGGGGAGTGCCAGAAAGGATAGTAATGACTCAGGGAACTCTGAGAATTTTTAAAGCCAGAAGGTACATCTCTTGCACGCACCAGAGTCTTACAGAGGGAATTGCAAATAGCATATGTAGCAGAGTTTGAAGCCCCACAACTTGAAGGAATGAGTTTCTTCTATGCACATAAGGGGAAAACCAATGTATGTCCAGAAAACATACCCATGCTTTGAAAGGGATGCTTGCTGCTTCCTTTCCTTTCTGTGCAAAGATGAGACAAGGCAGACCATGGAAACCAAACTGTGTTTTCTCTGCAAGACTCCACTCTAAATGCACCACATCAGACCTTAAACTGTATGCACAGTATCAGCATAATGATTGGTAGCCTTGCTAAAACCATCAACATTGCATTGCTGCTTCAGTGTGTACACTGATTAATTGCAGTCAAATACTTAGATGCATTAGGATCAAGCTGGCTTCTGTATCAAGGAATAATTCCTCTGCTGTATTTCTTTCTTTGACTATTACCATTTATTACAGCCTCAGGGAAGTGCAACCTGCCATCACATTTGCCCAGTGCAAGACTAATGGGTTTTGCCCCAGTAGATTCCTTTGGGATGGTATTTAACAATCCAGTATTTCTAATGCTGCAAAGTGATTATTTTTCCCAAAGTAAATATAGTTTAAGGAGATGGGGAATTATGCAATTGGCCTGTTTTTCCATGAAAACATCTTTTAGCATTTTTACCTTTGATTGTCTGTTATTGTAGCACGAGAGTAGGTGGTAAGAGAAAATTCTCATTCTAGAAAAGAAAACTAATAGAAAAAGCAAAGGAATCAATGGAAAAAAAAATCTGCAACAACATGGGGAAACAAACAGATATAAACACCCTCTGCCATCAGACAGTGAAGGACAATCTGTACAAGTCCAATCTGTCTAGATATGACTGCAACTCCAAATACCAGGTCTAGGGACATCTCCCATAAGACCACACCTTTAACTCAGCTGTAACAGCATGTAAAACCAGTAAAATGACACAGAAGTACATCAGGCTGCTACCTGTGGCAGATTTGGCTTTTTTTTTTAAGAACTGTGTTGGGTTAAACACAATTACAATAGGAATTTAGGACAGAAAACTCCCTCCTGCTAGGCTCATATACAATCTGAGTTTTCATGTCAAGAAAGGTAATACTTGTAGCACTTACTTTTACCCATTTACATAAAATACCTGAGAGAAAAGTATCTTGTAAGTGAAAAATTTTATAATCCTCAGTTTAATTTACAGTTATTAATTTGCTTTACTTTTGTATTGTAGGAAGAAAGAAATCAATCTTCTTATGGAAGAGAGAACTTTGAAACTTGCTCATGTTAGTCAGCAGCTGGTAACATTCAGACATTTTGGAAACAAACGTAATGTTCTTTCAAACAAGAATCTATCAAATAGAGCATACAAGGTAGCAATAATATTTTACCTGTCCGATTTTTAGTACAGGAAATGGGGCTTGGATTATGAAGAAAGAATACAGAAAACTAAAGGATAAGGGAAAGGAATAAAAAATGGAAAACAAATGGAGCAAGGGGAGAAAACAGATGGTTAAAACAGAAAAATGTTTTGCAAGGATATAAAATGAAAGCACATTGAAGGATATTGAATAAAAGCACAAGAATCCACATTTCGTAACAAAGAAAGGATGAGGTGAGGCAGCAATAGAAAGGTTTAGAACAGAGATGCTTTAATATAATGTAGTTAGAAAAGAAGGAAAAACACTATAAAAACTTTATAAGATAGTTACAGACAGGAGGGAATTAGGGGAGAGACAAGACATAAAAACAAAACAAAAAAACTTTGAATGGCATATGTGCATTTACAAAGCAGTCCAGTGAAGGATGGAGGACTGGCCAATGAAAAACCTCACAGTTTGCTCTATCTATTATTCTATTTTACTGGAGGTCAAAAAATGGTAAAGACAGAGTTGAAATGAGGTGAGAAAAAAATGGACAGAAATTGCTACACTTAATAGCCTCAAATGCTCTCTACCTACCAAGTGTATTTTACTCTGGATTCCTAAAATGAGTAGCCTTATGCATTTTTGCTCTTCAGATATCCATCTCCCTTTCATGTTTACTAGCTTTTGCCAAATCTAACTAAGAGTGTCTCAGAGATATCTAATTTTTCTTGTTTCAAGGAAAGCAGCCACTATGAAGAGGCAAGAAATCCAAATCAATCCCTACCCACCAATGACAGAAGATTGCAGTATATGCACAGATGTTCTCTCTTCAGAAAGCAGTAAATAAACACCAAGAAGTTAATAAGCACAGATGCAGCACAGAATCACCCACAAGACATGCTGCCTCTTGTTCAGCTGGTAGTTGGAGACAGAAGAGAGAACTGAGGAAATTTGTGATCTGTAGAAGGCTTATCAGGGACCTTAAAAAATCTGGGACATTGTGTGGCATTGCAAGAAATGCTGGAGGGAGGTCAAAATACAGTAAAAGTGAGTTAGTGGACAAGAACTGCATGCAGACATGGGGAAGGAGATTCCTTGAGGACCTGGGGACATGCTAAGGCCGTCGGGGAGAGGAAGACACAGGACACAGGAAGGAAAAGGAGACTCTTTACAGCCTGATGCTGTGGGAAAGTAGGATAGGAATCCATGGGAAGCCAGGCTTTCATCGAGCTACTCCTCCTGAAACTACTTTTTTCTTCAGTATGTATAGTCACTTTACCTGTGTGCTGATAAAAACTTTACAGAATGAAATGTTGTTGGACCATTAAATGCTTAGTTAGAAGAGTATTTGAGGAAATTGTTCATAAAGTGCAAATTTACAAAGGAAAACAAGTGGAAGCTGTATCGCCTCTGAGGTGAAAAGATAGTTTTGTAATCTTACTTACACTGATATAAATCAGAAAGAATACCAGTTTGACATGATGCAAGAAGTTTTATAATCACTAGCAAAAGATAAAACATGATTTTTCTGTACAATGATGTCCACATTTTATTATTTTAGCTATGTCAGGAATTCTGGATATTCATTTATAGAGAACAGCTTCCACTAGCACTGTAAAAAACTGTAACCAGAAGGTCATCAACAAGGGAGCTGAGAGAATAATATATCATGAATAATGTATTAAATTATTTCAGTCTTTATCTATTAATGAATTATTTTCAATCATCTTATAATTTTCTTGAATGTATTTGTAATTCAAAAGTACTCCCCATGCAATTTCTCCAAAAAATTATTTCTCTAAATTTTTCTTGGTCTTTTTGTGGATAGAAAGTAGCTGAAATTTGAATTCAATTCTTTTGGTTTTAATGGGACATACAGAGTAGGAATTTCTGTTTCTGTTCCCTGGCAAACACATTTCTAAGAACCATGTTACCTATATAATATTAAAATCTTAACCATAAAATGTCTTCCTCTAAATATTACATTTCCACCAGTACCCTAATAGGATGTGCAGTATGCTAGGACAGTCAGTGAAATTCAGCATCTAGAACCTATTGCCTGTTTTCAGCACAATTTTTTCTTCCAAGAGAACAACTGCTATGGCTTTTCCCTTATCTCTTGAAGAATTTAAGTGCTAGAAAGTAATAAAAAAAAAGTTGTCTTCAGAACACATTGAATGGTAGTGGTGTAGTAGCTGATCAGACATTTTTTTTTCTCTGTACCAAGTTATAGATAATTCCTTACTACCTTAACAGGAATCTTTCATGGTCCAAAATAAACAACACAAAATTTTGTTCTTTCCAGAACATCAAATAACACCTTGTAGCCACTGACAATTTTTAGATATTCTGAGTTGGCTTCATCTTTACTTCTAATACTTTAAGCTAAAATAGTGATGAATATATCTGCATTGGAATCCTGCAGTCATAGTATGAGTGACTGAAAAAGAGATTATTTTTTATTTTCATAGCATAGCCACAGAAACAATATATCTGGACATGCCAAATAAAAATAACATTTGTACAGATACTTAAGTCACACTTATTCCTTCTGGTGTGCAGAAATGTGCAGAGGTTCCTTCTATGTGAAGACTCAGCAGCCTTTTCTGAAATATCTATGGGTGATGGATTTGGGAAATATTGGCAAAAGTTATCTTGTTTTGAAATTCAATTTTTCGTCACTGATTGTGGTGTCCGACGCATCCAAATTCTATGACCTCTAAAGACACGGGTGTCTTCAGCAATAACTTTTTGACCCTCATTTTGTGGTGTCCAATTGGCTACTGTTCATCTTTAATAATCTCTCAGTGTCCTGGTTTCAGCTGGGGTAAATTTTCTTCCTAGTATCTGGTTCAGTGCAGTGTTTTGGATTCAGCACAAGAATAATGTTGATAACCTGCTGATGTTTTGGTTGTTGCTAAGTAGTTTTCAGTTTCCCGTGCTCTGCCACTGAGGAGCTGCACAAGAAGCCAGGAGGGTGCATGGACAGGACAGTAGACCTGAACTGGCCAAAGGGATATTCCATACCAAAGAATGTCATGTTCTGACAATCTCAGTACATAAACCAGGGTTGGTTGTCTGGGAGTCACTGATCACTGGTTGGAAACAGACTGGGTATCAATCAGTGGGTCATGAGCAATTGTATTGAGTTCCATTTCTCTCTCTTTTTATCTTCCTTTTCATAGCAATGAGTAGTAGTACTAATAGTAGCATATTTTACTTAATTTCAAATTTTAAGCTGTTCTTATCTCAACCGACCAGTTTTATGTTTGTTCTACTTCTCCTTCACTGCAGGGTGGGGGGGCAGTAAACATGAGATTAAATGGTTCTTAGTTGCCAACTGCCTTAAACCACAACACTCAGGAATGAAAAAGTATATCTGCCTACCTGAGACACTGAGTAAAGAACACTTAAAAATTGTGAATTTCCACATGTACTTCATTGCTCTGTGTTTTAAAATGTCATTTAAAGCAGATTGCTAATAGGCAAAACGTCCAAGTGCACCTCTAATTTACAGCACAAAATTATGTAATTTCTATCAAGCTGACAAGAGAACATACCTTCTTCTGAATGGTAGTGAGTCAGTCCAGGTTTTCTTCCAGTTCCAAGCTCTTTTCTTTTGATCACTCATCCCTTTTTTTTAAACTTTTTTTTCTTTTTTCTTTTTTTTTTTTTTTGGGCACGGTTTTTGGCTTTTTCCCACTCCTTCAGCCATATGCAATGTCACTACCTACTCTGCCTAGGGCTCTGCCTAGGACCTGGTGCTGGGCAAGGGAGTTCATGAAGTGCATGACAGACTTCGGATCAAGCTCTGACCATGGTACTACATCAGATGCATGCTCTACCTAACAGCTTCAGCTGTTGCTAACCTGATCCTCATGGAGAAAATCCCTAGTGGGAGAAGACAAATATCTGTAATCAAGGCTATCTAAGCATAGTCACTAAAATATTTTGGGATTCTTGGCATCAGTTCTGGCAGGCAGCAGTCCTCAGTGAAAACATTTGTTGGGGTTTTTTCCTGGAAACATCAATCATACTTTAATCCAAGTGCTATTTTCTTGTGAATAGAATCAAAGAATTTGGGACAGTGCTCTGGGACACAGACTTTACAGATTCGATTTTAATTAAAGACTATAAATACTCAAAAAGAGAGGCTTGCACTCAGCTTTAGGGATCAAGCTGAGTAATCTTCAGCTGGAGCCTTCTTGGTATTTATATGATCGTGTTAGATATTGATAAGACAGTGACTTATCTAAGGCAGAAACTTACAAAATCTCCATCACATCATAATGTGGCACATTCTGACAGGCTTTTTAATTCCAGAACAGGTTAGGCTCATCTCCAGATGGCTCCCATACCAACTGGAACCCTCCCTCAGCTCCCAAAGGACACTAATTCTCCAGTGACTTCAAACAGGTGTGAAATCCTGCCTGGCCCCAGCTGTACTGAGCAAAAAACAGCCATCAGACAAAACCAAACATGCAGTTCCTAATCTGGTTGCTGGAACTCAGTCAGTGATCCCCCATGGTGAACAATGAGCAAATGCAACAGGACCAACACACACACCCAAAAAAAAGAAATAAATAAAAATAAAAAGGAAAAGGCAGACTGGTCCCTTTGCCCTACTCACACAAATCCCTCCAAATGCGACCAAGGAGTGTGATGTGCAGCAGATATGCTGTATCACACAGACACAGGCATGCCTGCATGAATCGGAAAGACTGAATCCTGTGAGTAGAGTTTCAGCACATAAGCCTTTATGTGACAGCAGAAAATATAAAAAGAGGGAGAGGATCTAGTGATCATAGAACTTCCTGGCATCAACTGACACAGCAAGGGCAGAAAGGACATGTCTAATTTTAATATTTCCTCCACAGAAGTGTTTTTTATTTCCCCTCAAACAAAGTGAAGAGGCTTTCTCTGACCATAAACAGTTCAGCAGGGACAATGCCTGACTTAGTAAAGGCAATTTATGCTCATCTGGCAAAGTTTCCAATTTCCAATCTCCTTTTGCAGGATCAGACAGTCTTTGCTGCCTAACAAACAGGGGGCAATGTGGGAAAAGAAGGGTAGACTCCAGTACATACAAAGAATGCCCCATTCCAATAGCATATCTTTTTCTAGGTAGGTCAGATCTTGAGCACCTCAGCCTCCTTGTCAGCTTTTGCTACTGATGTTTTAGGCCATTTTGGCTCTATGCATCAAGCACCCACCTTCACAGTCACCACACAAACCCTCTTTCAGACAGTCTTCTCCAGAGGCTACACATTCCTATTGGGAATGACCTCCAAAACCTGACAGCAATCCCTATTTTAGGTTGCTTTAAAGAACACTTTTCCACAGAAGTATACAAAATTACAAGCAGATCTGTGTTTAATATATATATAAATTCTAAGCCTAACCCAAAATGTGTTCACTGGATTTGAAGAGAGAACACCCATTCCATTTTACCTTCACAATGGTGCTGGAATGGTTGAATAAAGTGTGGCCCTGCTGCCCATATGCCATTCAGCTTCTGTCTGTCTTTTTGTTTACACTGGGAATACAATAGGAACTATAGTCCTTCCAATGCATCATTTATAAGTGTATTCTACCTCTGAATGTACAGACAGAACTGGCTCTGTGAATGAGCTCTGTGAATATTGCCAAGACACTGTGCTTTGTTCAGCATTATTCTTCACAATAGATACCACACTTTGGAAGTAATTTTAAAAAGGGAATCAAAATAGTGGTACTTTTAGCCTTTGTTTCTTTTATACCACACTGCATTCTCTGTCTCTCACTCAGCTGCTTCTATTATACTGACAAATTAAATAAACCACTCCATTGCTAAAGAGGCTTGGGCGGGCTGGGCTTCGGTACACTGCCGCACTAGGAAGTCGAAATAAACATTTATGCCGGTTTTATTCTTAACAAATTTAAGCTAACTTTAGTCAAGCATCCTTTTTTTGTTGGTTTTTATTTTTTTTTTTAAGAAGGAACGAAAGAAAGTAAAAGGGAAAGGGGGGAAAAAAAGGAAGGAGTACTTCAAATTTTTGAGCCGATCTGCAGCATCAAGGGATCTGGCATCTGAAGCAATGAAGTAATGAGAAGCCATGTGTCCAGGTAATGAGCCTGATTTTTTTTTAGTGCTCCAGTATTTAGAAGTGCTGCAAGTTTATTCCTGCTGTGGGGCCTCTGGGAGAGTGACTCGGTGAGTTACGGGCGAAGTGGTGCGGTGCAGACAGGGTCCCTTGCAGATGCTCGCTGTAAGCAGCTTGCAAACTTCCACAGCAAACTTTCCACTCGATCCGGGGATTCGCCTCTCCTGCTGCAGGCATAGCTCTGTTTTGGAAGGCGTTTGTTCGCATGCTCTTCAGCATACAGAAATAAGGACAGGTGGGACAGGGCTGAGAAAAGTGTGTTGGATGGCAAGGGCAGGTCTCGCTGATCACGGGTGTGTATTTGTAGCTAGAGAGATGGACAGGTAGAAAAAATGTGTTGGTTTGTAATTTGGCTATAGAATTGTATTCCCATGGCACCTCTTGTAAAAAGAGAAATAAGAAAATGCAGATAGAGTCGCAACGTGACCTTTACCTGCATCAAGGTGCTGACTTTTGGTTCTTTTCTTCAGCAGGCAGTAAACAGAGAGGAGAACTGGTGAGCAACTTGTGGTGGTGCTTGTGTGTAGATTAAGTGTGAAAGGCCATTTTCCACATTTGCAAGCGCTGGTGCAGTGGTGGAGATGTGCGCTGTTTATAGAAGCTTGTCAGTATGGTCCACTATTCTTGAAAATACTGTCAAACAAAAGCATTATTTTCCAAAATGAGATCAGAGTAATGATCACAATGTTGCCTGGGTTAGGTCTGAAAGCTCCTCCTGCACTCCTGGACTAGCTGTGTGTGAATA
Organism: Petroica traversi; assembly: GCA_025920805.1. Taxonomy (NCBI): domain Eukaryota; kingdom Metazoa; phylum Chordata; class Aves; order Passeriformes; family Petroicidae; genus Petroica; species Petroica traversi. The sequence continues at coordinate 2,049,493 of JAHLSL010000057.1, read as the reverse complement.
TCGCAGAACAAGTCTCACTCTGCCAGTGCCTTTCCCCTCTTCTCCTAACAAAGCAGACAACTACAGGCAGGAGTCTGAGCTAGGAAGGGAGCTTCTTTCTTTTTTTTTTTTTTGGGGGGGGGGGGGGGAGTATTTGTTTTAAAGGGCCTTATAAGTGTTTAGCTTCCTTCTGAAATCGGCACTTAATGCCAGCAATGGGCTGGGAAAGCCAGAGGTTCCTTTCCGAGGCAGGGAGGCTGCAAAACAGGCTGGGGCCGCTCCAGCAGGGATGGCCTTCGGCGGTCAGGTCAGGCAGGGAGCACTTGGAAAGGAGTGATCAGGGCTTATTTTTTATTACTGAAGAAAGACTTCTAAAAAAGGGGGAAGGAAAGAAAACTCCTCAGGTGAAATTTCCTTCTATTGTCTAGCAAAATTCCCTTTAATTTGTCCCCAGGGCCATGCAGCCGCCTTGCAATTCCCC